>CM053790.1:372868551-373526051 GCA_028749045.1 Cupressus sempervirens
TCCTAGGCGAAAGGTGAGAATACCCGACAAAAGCCTTATGGCCTATTGAGCCAAGACTTGGTGTTGTTTCCAAGTCTCACACAAGATTTCCTATAGGTTGATGTGAGTAATTTCCTTTCCAGGTGAGAAAACAAAAACCCCAATCTAAAAACTTGTAAAAACATGAAAAATTTAATTGAAATGGCAGAAATTTAAATCGACGAGGTGGTATTTTGAACACTCATTACAGACAAGTTGGTTGTGGCATGTGGAGCGCTTGAATCAATGTTTGTGTACATGGACCACCATGTTGACTTAGAGCTCCAATCACAAGAAGACAAATAACCAAATGATTTGAAATTGATCTTTTGGGGCCTTATATAGGTTTTTTGACCTCATTTTCAAAAGTTCTCTAATCAACATGAAAATCATCCCTTCCTAGTTTGACTGTATTGGATCAAAATTAAAATTGAAATTGAAATTGAAATCTGATACTCCTAATAATCTCAAAAATGCATTTTAATTTTTAGGACTAACACGATTGAACACACTCTCATCGCATCAACATTTCTTTAAATTTTTAAAATTTTCCAACAAAAGTCAATCAAGGTCAAACTTGCTCAAATAGACCCCAAAATCACTCTGAATGGACTACAAACATTATGCAATCTACTCTAATCTATTATGCATTCTTCTAAATAACCAATCACATCTTCCAACTTCTATTCAAGGCTCTACGTTCTCATTTTAATTTTTTATCTTTCAATTTTTCTCTTGAAGGGGCAGGATGAATGCATTTTTTATATCAATCAAATTTATCTTCAAATCAATCTGATCAGAACTCAAAGTCCTCATTGCTATGGGTATCTCATCACTAGGGGAATATATAGGTACTCATATCTCATTTCAAATTGAGTACCCCATGATCTATATTTGATTAACTCAAATCTCTAGGGGCATCTTTGTTCCTTGTATCTTGCATCAATCTACTATTGTCTTATTTATTAATTAGGTAACTAACTTTCTATCACTTATCTTGATTAGCTCATGAAATTCTGCATTATGGATCAATGGACAGGTATCTAGGTGTTCTACCTAGAGTCCTTGAGGTTAAGCCTCATTTTGGGGAAGATCTTATGACTCGTGATACATCTCATCATCTTTTCAATGGACTGGTGTTCTATCTAGACTCTAGAGGATTAAGCTTCATTCTAGAGATAATCCTAATCTCTCTTTCAATCACCTTTTAATGGAAAGGTGTTTAAGTGTTCTATCTAGGCTCCAAGGGATTAAGTCTCATTCTAGGGACAATCCTACAAATTGAGACAATTCCAATTCTCTTTTCAATGGACCAATATCTAGGTGTTCTATCTAGACTCCAGAGTATTAAGTTTTTTTATGGAGATAATTGTAAAAAAAATTCAAAGGATAGGTATAATTGTTTTTTTTTTTCAAAGGACAGGTATTTAATTTCTCACCCTCTATGACAACTGAACTCTCGAGGATTGACTTTCATTCAACCAAGCTTGAAATCAATTGCATCTTATCTATCATCCTTTGTCAAAATGAGTTCTAGTTCTATATTAGACTATTCTTTGAATCAATGTGTTGCTCACACATCAATTCAAAGAGGGGAAAATATAAAACCCCAAAATTGGCATCCTAAACCAAGTTGGTGCATTGGTCTTGAAACATCAATCTCTCAATAAACAAAGTCTTTATTTACTAGGTATTTCTAATCCTAATTGTCTTTACTTGATCTCAATATCAATTGTAGGAAACCCTAAATCTACAATAACCACACACCTTTATTTAATTCCTAAATATTGACTTAATTTGGCTAATAAACCCTTTTAATAAAAATTAATTTAACTAAAGTTCCTAGTGCATTTAATTAAATTAATTTACCCTTTTTAGCTAAATAAACCTAAAAGGGGAATTAAATATATTTGATTAAATAAATATCATCATTTGAATTATTCCATTTATTTATTCAATTAGTTGAGAATACTCAAACATGAGGAAATATTTAATTAAATAATTCAAATATTCCCTCAAACTCTTCTTGTCAACATAGGAATGGAAAAGTTTAGTTACTAGAATTAGAAAAGGAAATAGAATTAGTTAACCATCTGATTGAAAACTACCATTTTGAACTAAACCTTCATCTAATCTCAACCGTTGATTTGATTTGAACCCAACCATTGCTTTGATATGGGTTTCTCTATATATTGGGAACTTCTGTCTTTTGTTGAGGAGGACACATTTTATGAGTAATGAAATGCTGCCAGTTTGAGCATTCAATACTCTCGCATTCATCAAGATTTATTGCATTTTTCTTATAGTAATCTTATTTATCTTAACTTGAAATCATGCTTAGCTTAGTTTTTCTTTCTTTCTTAGATTAAATATGTATTTCATATAGCTTAAATAAATCTCTTTTGTATAGCTAAATTATAAAAATCTAGATTCTGAGAGCACATATTCAAACCCCAACAAGATAGAAGGAAACATGTCAGCATGTTTAGGTCTTTTAAGATGAACAATCTGATGTTCATTCTTGGATGAACTCTTCATAGAATGACTATGTTGAAGTGTGTTGTAGAGCACTAATGCCACATTTAGCACTCACACCATGTAATCAATCTTTCTCACAAAAAGAAAGCTCCACCACTTTTCCTTTTTCTCTTATAAACATTACTAGCCCAATCAACATCATTGTAAACTCTAAGTTCAAAATCACTTTCTTTTTTATACCAAAATCCATATTCTTATGTTCCTTTTAGGTATCTGAATATCCTTTTAATTGCATTCATGTGTGTTTCCTTAGGATTAGAGAAAAAACCTTGTGAACAATATCAGTTGTATGTGCAATATTAGGTCTACTATGGAAAAGATACTGTAACTTGTCAATCATTTATCTATATTTTATCTTATTCACTTCAACACTAGTATCTTCCTTAGATAACTTGCATCCAATGACCATAGGTGTGCCAACTAGCCTTGACTCATCCATTCCAAATATTTTTAAAATATTTTTAATGTACTTAGATTGAGTTGTATATATACCATCTTTTGTTTGATGAACTTGCAATACAATAAAAAATTCAATCTCCCCAAAAAAAAGACATTTCAAACTCCTTGCTCAACTAATCAGAAAATTATTTGCACAACAAATTATTACCACCAAATATTATATCATTTTAAAATATTTTAGCAAAGAGTACCTTATTTTAATCTTCACTCTTCAAGTACAAGTTATTATTGTCACTTGTTCTGACAAATCTAATCTTGACCAAATATAAGTGTAGCCTTTCGTACCATTATCTTGGTGCTAGGTTCATTCCATAAAATTCTTTGTCCAACTTGTATACCAAGTGCTTCTAATTTGGCTCCACAAGTCCTTTAGGTTGTTCAGTGTATACCTCTTCTTCCAGTATTCTATTCAAGAAGGAAGACTCAACATCCATTTGATATACTTTGAATTTTCTATAAGATGTAGATGCCAACAGAGTTTCCTTCCAATCTAGTAATAGGTGCAATGGTATCATCATAATCAATACTTTCTTCTTGAGCATAACCTTTATAAACCAATCTAATTTTTTCCTCACAACTTCTCCATTCTCATTCAGTTTATTCCTAAAAATGCATTAGGTTCCAATTACACTCTTTTCTATAGATCTTGGCACCAATGTCCATGTGTTGTTCTTCTCAATCTAATCTATTTGTTCATTCATAACTGATCCAATCTTCATTATGAAGTGCAAATTTCACACTTCTTGGCTCAAACTCAACAATCAAACAAGTATTATCCTTCAACTTACTTCTTGTCATAACTCCATCACTCTTATCTCCAAAAATTTTCTTAGGTGAATGGTTCCTTCTCACATACATTTTTAGGATAAGATCATCTCTTTGATCTCCAACGTTATCATTTCTTAGTTCTGGCTCAACATTCTATTTAGGTTTTTCTCTTGGTAGCTCAGGTAATGTAGGATGACACCTGGTAGCTCTCTATTGTTGCTTGGGTATTCTACTAGATTCATCTTCATAAACATATATAGTTTTTTTGAACCCTTATGTTCCTTTTAACTCTCCTCATCATTCTTATTTGTAAACTCATCAATTCTAAAATTGGCACTTTTAATCATTTTGTCAGTTGCTTTGTTCAAACATTTGTAAAGCTTTCTCTTAGTGGAGTACCCTAGGAAAATACCTTCATCACCTTTAGAATCAAATTTACCATTCTTTACATCCTTATAGATATGACACTTACTAACAAATATTTTGAAATAACTTACATTCAATGTAGACCATACTAGAGTTCATATGGTATCTTGTTTGTTCCTTTCTTCAACTAAACTCGATTGAGAGTATATAATACAATGATTATGACTTCTCTCCATAATATTTGTGCAACTCCCTCTATAATTAGTAGTGTCCTAGCATAATCAACAATTGATCTATTTCTTCTTTCAACAGTCTCATTTTGTTGTGGTGTCCTCAATATAGAGAGTTGTGTCTTATTTCTATTCTCAATAAAAAAGTTAGTGAATTCATCAGATATAAACTCACCACCTCTATTAGATTTCAAGCATTTCAATAGTTTACCAATTTATTTTTCCACTCTAGCTTTATACCACTTGAACCTTTGAAAATCATCAAATTTCAACTTTAAAAAACATCACTATCATCATTCTAGAATAATCATCAACAAATATCATGAAATATACATCTTCATAGTAGATCTAAACTCTCATTGGATCATAGAAATCAATATGAACTAGCTCCGGAATATCATTAGTTGAATATTTTTTCCTTGAAAAATTAGATTTATTCATCTTACAAAGTTGACATTAATTATGCATATCTCAAGTTTATGTAGATTTCGTAAGCCTCTCACTTTATTCTTTTTACTTACTTTGACCATATTCTCAAAGTTGACATGACATAGTCTCTTGTGCCACAACCACCCATCTTCAAATTTTGCAAATAGACATGTACTAATAGTAGGATCAAGGTAGAATATATTACATCTTGTTTTTCTCTAGTAACAATCAAATTTCCATTATCAACATTGATCTTAAACTTTCTATTCCAAAGTTCTAGCTTGTGACCTGTATTATTCAATTTTTAAACTCTCAACAAATTATACTTTAGTCCTTGAGCCCAATATGCATCCTCACATCTGATTTCATCATTTGGTATTAATGAACCTTAAAAATACTTTTCTAAAGATCATCTAGTCCTTATCACTCCTTGAAATATCTAAAGAGTGGCCTACTCTAAAGGACTTACAAACATTACTATTGAATGTAACCATATAGGATTTCAAAAGAATATTAGGTCCACTCGGTTAAGATATTTTTCTACTATAATGGTAAGAAATTAATAATTAAATGAACATTTAGGTTTTAGCACTACACATTTCTTGTCCAGATCTCTAATTCACTCAATATCTTTCTTTTAATCTCTTTCTAAATAATTTACACACTTCACACTTCCACTTAGCACTTCCTATGTTTGATCTTCTCAATACCGTTATGCTCGATTCACCTTATCCTTTCTTCTCCCACTTCAATCAACAATACCGACATCAAAAAAAATCAAAAACAAAAAACATCTTTCCGTCCATTTAAATAGAAATTTTTTGTTGTTTCAAAATCTTCCAGGTTTTCCACTTAATCACAAATGTAGATCTCCATCAACTTCAAATTCATTGAATATAGATGCTCAGGAAATATACTTCCACCTTGAACTTTGTGCTGCATTTTAAATTGATTTGTCTCCATTAGATCTCCTTTGAAATTCTCTAGTCATTGATCTCATAACTAAAAATTTTCTTATCCTTGAATCTTCTCTAATGTTCTTAATTTCCATCAAATTTTCACCTCATATAAATATTTTCTAAACTTTTTCTTCATATTCATGCTCAATGAACATTACAACTCACTCGGTCAATACTTGACATGGTTAACACTAAAATTACTCGGTTAACACTTAACTTATTCACTTGTTTATCAAGTACTCGATGACAACTACAGTAGCTCGGTTAATACTCTATTCCTTCATTCATCAACTAAATTGTCTTGCATATGTATCTTTCTTAATATCATGCAAAACAATCAAACTAACATTATATTTATAGAGTCTAACTCATTCAAGTGGCCATTGAGTACCATACACTTATCAACACTTTTGACTTGTCATACTTTCTTCAAATCATCTTCATCAATCAAAATGATATGGCTCTCTACAAAATCAGAATAATGTCTAACCAATTAAGGCTTGACATCAATGACAACATAACAATTGATATGACTCTTATGCATACATTAACAACATTATCAATTGGGACTAACACTAACATGAAGTAGAAATATTTTCTATTTCCCAAATTCTCTAAAGTTAAAGAAGGATTTCTAATAGAAAATATCCCAATGTTATACAAGTATGCTAAATAATCTTTTAGGAGGAAAATATCATGTTACAATATAGAATATGATGGATTAAATGACTTCTTATGTTTGTTTAAAAGATTGTTTGAAGAGCTTGCAATAGATGTAACTAAATAAGATAAATATATTTTCTATTTTAGGAGTTTTTAACTTTGAATTGAATAATTTCATGATAATGATAACATAACATTTAGTTGAAGTTTTAGAGAATGACGTATTGAAAAATAATATTTTTCTTCAACATCTAGGTTCATGATTGGAATACCTATATGTTTCTTTATTGAGGAGGTTGTTTATTGTTTCCTAAATTTTAAGAATGGTTTTGATAAGAAATTAAATTGAGGGTGATATTTTTCATGATGTCAATGAAATATTAGGGTTAGATAACGAATTGGTTTTTTATGAAATTGTAGTTCAACTATTATAACTCTAGAGGAACTTATCAGCTTCAAAATACAAGTGGCCATTTTAATACTAGATCTTGAATATGTTTAAAAGCACTTAGAGATTATACTTTCAAATGACTTGGAAAAAAAATTCCTCTTTAATTTTGACTTTTCATCTTGTGTGGATCTTATCAACTCAAAAAATATAATCTTTACAAGAATGTTAAGTAACATATATAAAAAGATGGTTGCTAAAAGAAAAGTAAATCATGTTGTTGAATTGTATTCACAGTCCTTTCCTAGTGACCAAAGACTTTTTTTTTGGTATGATTTCTATAAGGAGCCTATTTTTTTCCTTCCTCTTGTGAACTATTCTTTAAATATGATTTCTTTAATGAAATGTAATTGACATTATTTATCCCAAGAGCACCACTATGGGATGATGCATGGTAAACTTCTCCACTAGAAGATGATATTTATCTTCAACATATATTCTTCGATTATGATTTAATGCTTAATATTTCTTTAATAGGTTGTTTAAAAATTATTCAAACAGTAAATATAATGAAGAAATAATCCATGTACAAGTCAAGAACACGTAATTGTAATCTTATTTTAATAGATTCAACATTTCTTGGATTACATTACTTATACTTTATTCAATGTTGTATATGTCAAAGAGATGGTTGAAAATGATCAAATCAAATACATAGTTCATATTTTTTCTAGAAATAGGTTATAATTGAATGACCTTTTTAGAGACTTTGAGAAGAAGACGTGATATCTTTATCCACCATAGAGGTTTTCCTTTATAGAAAAGGACCAGATAGAATTAGTGCATATTAATATATTTGTGTAGGATGTCATTACATGAGCATCGAGTATATCTTGTCTCTTCATAATAATTTTGGAACTATATGCCACCAATAATAATAGAGGAAAATATATGTCAATTCTCACATCTAAGGGATGGAACAAGATTCCTTTATTGAAATTGTGGCTTAATAGAGTGATGTACAAGCAAAGGCTTGTTCCATTTACTAAATTGTGCCACTATGATGATACGTGAAGCACAATCCATGATTAGTTTTTGGTATAGTATTTTATGTGTGGAAACAACTAAAATTTGAGAGAAATCGTCATCATCCCATATAAAAATAAATTGAATAATCAAATTCAATATGATCAAACTAGCTATCCCATTAATTAAATTAAGTTTTAGTTCAATGGATGTTCAAATTTTCCTCTTCATGAATATCTATGAATAAAAAAAGAATACATTTGATTAAGGGATTTTTCAAAAATATCAAAAGATTGAGATAATATAAAATTTAAAGGCCTATATTAAGGCATGTATGAATGGGAAGTTATATTAATTTGATTTCAAAGACTAACATACAAATGTGTACAAGAAAGAACACTATTCTAATTGACTTTTCAAACAATCTTTAGAAAAACCATATGAGAATTTCAATAGCAACCATGTTTTAGATAAGATAGGTTTTTTACTTGTTATCACTTCATACCAACTCTCACATTCCAAAATAAAAATGAGATTTTTTTTTTTTTTAAACATATATTTTAAGTTATATCTTTTGTGGAAAAGTTGGAACAATTTTGAGATGACACCTAATCTGAAAGGAGAATTCTGTTTAGATAAAAATTTCTTTCAATCTTTTACAATAATGAGCATTTAAATTAGAAAGATGAGAATAGTTATAGCAAAACATATTCATTTTTTAGTTTTCAATGATTCTTTCTTTAGTCAATGTCGTCTTCATCTTGTCCATGTCACAACATTCATGGCAATTGGAATCATAGCACCTCATTCAACATTCATCTATAATCAACCTTGATTTAAGTGCAATGAGAATCCTATCAAATTATCCAAGTTTCAATCACAAGGTCAAAAAAATTTGCTTACTCTTTAGTTATGCAATTATAATTCTAACATATTTTTTATGATTGTGTATGTCCAAGGAGTCCTATAAGTATTAATCAATCTGATTTAAATGTTTTCTCATTAAGAAAATCATAATGGTAGCATTTTTCATCAAGGGAATTTATCTTTCTTTATTAAAAATGAAATGTTTCCAGCTATTTTCATCAAACATAGACAATACGAAAACACCAAATTTTAGATTCAAAGTCGAGATAAGTATTTAAGTAATTAAAACAAACAACTGTGTATATTCAAGATGTCAATGTTAATTGTTAGAATGTAACACTAAAATGATCAAATTAGAAGAGAACATTCTAGGTTTGATCAAATCTCAAAGTTGCATACAAATATTTATTTTTCACCCATGACATCTCCAATTTATTTTAGGGAAGGGTGAATTTTAAGTTTTTTTTCTTAGCTAACTACCCATGTTTTTTTTCTAACTTAAAGTTCCTATTTGTAAATCATGAGATATTGTTAAATCATTCATTCATGGGTCTCTCATATGAAAAAATATGTGAGTTTCAAATGAGAAGCGTATTTGGCAATATATAAATTTGAATCATTTGTCTTTCATGCAAATAATTAATAATAAAGAAATTTTAAATTTATTTAGTACACTTGTTTTATGTATTACTATTTTTAAGCATTCTATATTTTGTATTATTATATTTTAATGGGTTGACAAAAATTGTGTAATACCCCTTCCAAATTTGTCCTTAAAATCTTGATTTTGTAACATTGAAATTTTTTGTTAAATAGTTGGTAAGCACAATCAACTTTGAGTTTCCTAAGTTCTCATGCCAAGAAAATAAGTTACAAAAGAAAAATATTTGCATATAAATTGTTTCAAATGCTTGTATATCAACAAAAGTTTTTTTTTTCACATGCATTAGGTAATTATAAATCCCAAATACTTAGCATTTAATCTAATTTACAAAATCTAGCTATTGACATAAAAGACAATCATTTTAACAAACACTTGGCAACATTACTAATAAATTTGAGAATAAAATTTGCAAAAACAACTAGTAAAAGTTATTATTAGGATTATAGAAGTTGTTGGCACTTAGATATGCTAGTTATGTGTTGTGTTGATGATGTGTTTGTCATTGATGTCAACACACACACACACACACACACATATAAACCTATTATATCCAACTTTGCTAACCAATCCAACCTCTGCGATGTACATAGTCCCTATCTTTCATGAACACAAACATACATGCATGCATACATACATACATACATACATACATATATATCATGCATGCATGCATACATACATGCATACATACATACATACATGCATGCATGCATACATACATACATGCATGCATGCATGCATACATACATACATGCATGCATGCATGCATACATACATACATGTATGTATGTATGGATGCATGCATGCATGCATGTATGTTTGTGTTCGTGATAGATAGGGACTATGTACATCGCAAAGGTTGGATTAGTCAAAAAAATTAGATATAATAGGTTAATATTTGCAAGCTTAGAATTATTTTCAAGAATGTATTCAAAAACTACATCTTTGTTTACATATTTTTTGATTTAGTATTTGCATAATTTATAGATCATTTTGTAAAGACTGGTAGCAAGCTAGTGTACAGTAAAATAGGTTGCAAATATTTGGTTTTATCTTGTGAGAGAGATTAAATTAAGGTTAGAAATATTGGATCATGGTTGAAGACATGCTCATGATTATATGTTCATGCTAGCACATCTTGAAGGTCATTCTAGGAAGGTCGTGGAAGTGTAATGTGCAATATGGTCACTGGAAGCTGACTTTATGTTAGGAATTATTTTGGAGGTTGTAAATTGCATTGTAACATGTGGGAACATTAATTAATATCTTAATGAGGTCCTATGTAATAATTGTAAATTGGGAAATCTCTTATAGGATGACTTAATTAGTGATTAGAGAAGGGTAGGAAGAAAAGGTGTTTCCCTTGATGTACGTGTGACTTTGTATGTGATGTTTGTGATTTATAAATATGAATTTGTTCTGAGCATAGCACAAGATTGAATTGATGTTCGTTTGGGAACTTCAAAGAAATTGTATTGGTAATTAATTTATATTTCTGGTTGGTTCACTATTTGGATTTGTTATTGTCATGATCCATTGTATATAGTTTCTAGAGAGATTGAGAAAGTGGCTCTAGTTGTTTCCCTATTAACCTTTAATAGGGTTAGCACCTTCTAACAAGGGTTCAAAGTCTGTAATAGGGACTAATATACTAGAAAATTTGTATTTGGCTCCAAATAGGGTCACATCCTTTCACAAGTAATATTTATATTAGTACATCATCTTTTGGGTACAATCTCCACTAGATTTTTCCCTTTGATCAAGGGCTAGTTAACAAATCATTGTGTCACTCTGCATTTTTTAGCTCTTAGAATTGCTCATTATTTTTCTATTTAAAGTTATATTTAATAAATTTAATTTAATTTAATTTCATTTTCTCATAACTAATTCACCTCCCCCCTCATTTGTGTGTGTGGACTTTAGTTTCTAATAATTGGTATCAAATCATCACGTCCTCATTAATTATGAAGCTTAGCACCTTGAGGAGACCCATGGCGTTCAAGAAGTCTAAAGTTTGATCGAGAAAACTATGATAATTGGAAGGAAAAGATGAGAACTCACTTGATCTACATGGGGATTGATTACTACATGATTAAAAAGACTCAGAAGAATGTTGAGGAACAAAAGGATCTACCTACCTGTAGTAATGATGAAAAGGAGATCTTTATGTATAACATGTATGATAGAGAGGCACTAATCTCTGCACATACATAGAGAGGCACTAATTGCTGCACTAATCTTTATGTATAACTTACAAAAATAGAATTTTTTGAGGTAAAAGGTCTTAACATACTTTTGATATCTACACAAGGTTAGAATCACTTTATCAAGGAGATAAATATGCAAAGGGTTATTGGCTAAAAAATTGGAATACTATGCTTGAAAATGAAAGAATGCAAGAAAGAAAATCACCTAGATCATATGTTCAAAGGATCATTTAGATTGTTGAAGGCATAAAAGTCTATGGAGGAACTATATCAAAATATGATTTATGTTTAAAAAGTACGAGATTATCAACCACTTCTTATGAAACTAAGGTGATTGCAATAAAAAAAAAATTTGCAATTATGCCAGAGTTCAATAGAGAAACTTTGATTGGAAATTTGCAAGCATTTTGAATCTAGATGAAAACCTAATCTATCTAGATTGGAGATTGCTTTCAAAGCTAGTATGCATAAGGATAAAAGTTTACTAGCCAAAAGTGTGGGCAATAGTGATGATTATGCTAGAAAATAGGTATAAATGTAGGAAGAAGAAAATATGGTTAATGAGGATGTTTCATTAATTGTTAAGAGAGAACTTAAAAGTAAGAATTTTTTCTCTTATTGGCATTGCAAAAAAATTGGTCATTTTAATATCAATGTCCTAAGAGTGACATAAAGGTGAAACCAAGAAAACCTTACAAGTCAAAAATTCAAAAAGATTGTGTTTATGCTAGTGATGATGAATTTGATTTCAAAATGATAACTTATTAGGTAGTGATGATGAAGATGAGATCGAGATTTTTGCTATTAAGGAAGAAACTCCTATTAAAGAAGAAAAAGAACTGGTATCACATGTAGAGAATACAAATTTTGATTGGATTGTAAATAGAGGATGCTCACATCACATGAATGGTGATAAAGAGAAATTTGCTGAATTTAGTAGCTATGATGGTGGAGTAGTCATAGTTGGTAACAATGCTCCATGTCCTATTAAGGGGAAAGAATATATTACACTTGATGGTAAAACTAACATTGAGAATGTGTATTTTGTTGATGGATTAAAACATAACTTGTTAAGTTTTGGATAGCTTGTTGATAAGGGACATCACTACAATTCACTGAGAGATATGTGATAGCAAGAACAAAAGTAGTAGATTGGGTGGAATAGGTGCAAGAACCAAAGGTAATGTCTTTCAATTGAATCCTACTGAAGTAATTTTCTCGGTTTCTAGAGTTTATGATAGTTAGTTATGTCACAAATATTTTATGATATAAACATTGATAACATTGTAAAGATAAGTAATAGTTATACAGTAAGGAACTCATCAAATATTGTGAAACCTTCTAACATGAAGTGAAAGGAATGTGTGATGGATAAAAAGAAGAAGAGTTCATTCTCAAATAAAATATTCATTACATAAAAAAAGATGGAGATTGTTCATACATATTTGTGTGGACCTACAAAGACAAGAACATTATATGGTAAAAGGTACTTCATTCTTTTCATTGATGATTTTTAAAAAAATGATGTGGGTAGCATTTTTAAGAGATAAATTAGAAGATTTTGAAACATTTAAGATACTCATGGATAAAGTTGAAAATGTATCTAGATTGAGATTCAAATTTTTAAGATCTGATAGAGGAAGGAAATTTACATCAAATCACTTCAATAATGTTTGTGAAGACAATGTAATTAAAAGACAACTTTAGTTCCTAAAACACCACAACAAAGTGAGATAGAAGAAAGGATCAAGTTAATAAGTGAAGAAGCTAGAGAGATAATGCTAGAAGGAAATGTGGCACACATCTACTGAAGAGAAGCAATTATCATAGCTATATACACTATGAATAAAGTTCATATCAGACAAGGCCCTAGTAAGACACCTTATGAACTTTGGTTTGGGCATACACCTACTATGAAATATTTTAGAATCTTTAGAAGAAAATTATATATCAAGAGGGATAGGGAAATTTGATCCTAGAAGTGATGAGGGTATATTTATAGGTTATTCTTTAAAGAGAAAAGCATATAGATGCCATGATAAGAGAATGAGAATAATAGTTGAAAGTGAAAATGTAAAATTTGATGAAAAGTTCAAGATATGGGAAAGAATACTTGATTAGGATTTAGACAAAGAAGCTAGTACAAGTCAAAGACCAAATAATTAGAACACAAAGTATGAACAAATATTTGAGATGGATAATGATGTAGATGTATAGATTGAGGAACTTGTAGAGGAACCTAGATATAGACCTAGAGAAGAAAAAAGGATACCATATTATGTTGCAAGGAATCATCTTAGGGATCATATAATCGGTAGCATAAACATAGGAGTGTTAAAAAGAAACAAATTAAGAGAGGAGATATGTTTGAAATCAAAGGTTGAACCAAAGACTAGAGACGAAGCATTCAAGGATGAATATTGGACAAAAGTTATGAGAGAAGAGCTTTATCAAATAGTGATGCAGGAGCATCCTGGATGTAAGAGAAATCTTGCATCAACCAAAAATATTTAATTTTAGTTGTTTCAATAAGGGTTGTCTTATGAAGAATTGATGTTTGTGGAGGCTTGCTACTTAGTAAGTCAGTCATACGATCTTAGAATGTCCTAATTTTAGAAGTGGGGGTTGATTTTATTCATATCAGTCTACTAGTTGAGGCTCAATTCCATATCATAAGTATTGGTGAAGTTATTGTGAATTTTTGGTATAAATTTTTGGTACAAAAACTTTGGGCTCAGTTTTGAAGGCCTAAATGTGCCTAGATAAGGCCCAAAAACTCAATAGATGGGCACTTGCAATGGTTTAAAATTTATGACCTTCAATAGTTTGGTCGACAAAAAACTCCAAAATAAATTTCAAAGGTGTATTTGGCCAAGTTTTAGTGTCTAGAACCTTCTCGAGTAGCATAAGATTATCTATTTAAGAAATGGTTGTAGATTATCTAGGACAACTGAGGGTGATAGTTCACAACTTTTTCTTGCAAATTACTATAATGAAGGTTCCCTTAAGGGTTAGCATATTGTAATTCTAAATTTTGCAATTCTGCATTTGCAGCGATAATAAGAAGCCCATATTTTGTTCTCACAAATTGTTGTTATTTCTTTGTTTCTATTATGTGTTTAAGGTATTAAGGGAAGCACCCTTCATCAAATAAAGAAGAACAAGACTTGTGAATTATTCACTAGACCTTAAAATAAGAATATTCTTGGTACTAAATTGGTTTTTAGGAATAAGATGAATGAGCAAGGTGAAGTTGTAAGAAAAAAAGATAGATTGGTCTGCAAAGGATACTCACAATAATAAGGAATTGATTTTGAAGAAATGTTTTCTCTTGTTGCAAGATTGGAAGTACTAAGAATGTTCTTAGCATATACATCTAACAAAAACTTCAAGGTATATCAGATGGATGTTAAGTCGACATTTTTGAATGTTGATCTTGAGGAGAACGTCTAAATTCAGCAACCTTATGGTTTTCCACTCATAGAAGACAAAGATATTGGTTGCAGACTAAAGAAGGTACTATATGGGTTGAAATGGACACCTAAAGCTTGGTATGCAAGATTAAACATACATTTACTAAGTTTGAGATTCAAGAAAGGTAATGCAGACAATAACATGTACTTAAGGAAAAATATAGATGGATTACTAATTATTGTAGTATTTTTTGATAATATTATTTTTGGAGGGAATGATGAGGCTAGTGAGAACTTGAAGAAATGAAGAATTGAGTTTGAAATGTATATGATTGGTGAGATGATATACTTCTTGGGATTTCAAATAAATTAGAGTACAAATGAAATTTTTTTGAATGGAATATTTGGGCAGGACCTTTCGTGTGAGAAACATTCATGGATATTCAAACTACAACCAAGGGGTCTTGCAGGATGTTGATGTGGGAAAGACTAGTGATTCTTCTATTAAATCATTTGAGTCAAAAAAAGGCAATGGGGACCCACCATAAAAAGGTCAAGAGAATGTGGATGTTGGTGTTGGTCCATCACATGCAGCTCAAGACAAACTAGAAATTTATGATGTGTCATATCCATGTGATTTTGGTGTTAAGGTCAAGGTGGGAGTTGAGGTTGGTCTCTAAGAGTGATCTCTCTTTGGAAAGAAACTTGTGGGTAAGTCTTTTTTCCCTCTTGTCACCTCTTATACTTGATGGGATAAAGGGGACTTTCAAATTTTTGTTCCAAATCCTATTGTGGATCACTCAATTTCCTCATTATATATGATGTTGGTTGGAATTTTTTTGGGGATAAGGCCTAATATTGATAATTTATATCTATAATCAAAAGAAAATGGGTTCTTTGTGGGCAAGTGGGTGTGGCAACCATGTCAAAAGGATGCTTATCTTTTGTGTTCACTTGTAAGGAAGATATGGATTAGGTTTTTTTTTTTTTTTTGGGGGGGGGGGGAGGGGGGGGTTGGCATGGTTATTTTGTAGAGTACACTAACTGTGAAAAAGTGGGAACCCAAAATAGATTTATCAGACTTATCTTTCCTTACTACTCAAGTTTGGGTGAGACGCTTAGGTCTCCCACTAGATTTTTAGCATGAGTATTTTCTTAAGGGTCTATCTTTGTCATTTGGGGAACTATTGCTTATTGATTCTATGATAATGGTTAGGTCAAGGTTGGTGTATGCTAGGATTTGTGTCAAGGTACACCAATTAAAGGATTTATGATATAAAATGGATATTGTGACAAAGATTGGTACCTAGGCTCATTGAGTTTTAGGATCTCCCTTCAATAGGATTTTATTATAAAAAGGTGGGTCAATGAGAAAAGAAATTTCCAAAGAAATTGAAACCAAATATGAAGGAGATTCCAAACAAAAAGGAAATGGGAGATACTCAAAGAAGGGTGTGGAATCCTAAGGATGTGCAAAAAAAGAACCAATCTAAAAAGCATACAATGGCTTCCTCTTACGAGACTTTGGCTCCAATAGTTCCCATTATTGAGGCTGAAAATAAGGATCCTCATGTTTAGGATAAGGAGGCCCCTACCTGGGACAAGATTATATTGCTTAAAGAGCTTAAAAATGGCAATGTTGGGACTATATTTCCTCTAGCACCTAGTGGTATGGTACAAAAGGAGAGTGGATATAACTTGGATTTCTCGGAGGGTATGGATTCTCATTCTACCAATGAGAAAGGTGGTGAGGGAAAAAAGTTGAGCCAAAAGAGGTGTCCTCCCCCAATCTATCTCCTTAGATAGATCAAACTGATATCCTAAAGTAAGAATAAATAAAAGAAATGGAACATGATATTTCCAAATGTGGTCCTAAGAACAAGGTGGAGGCTTCCAAGGAAGATGGAATAAACCTTAATGATGAGTATTTTTAGGATGATCAAAATTGTGTGGTTTTTGGTGAAGAATTATCCTTTTTGGAGGAAAAGGGCATTGAAATTATTATTTTCTACCTTTCTTAAGGAGAATACTTTGTCTAGATCAAACAAAGGTAACAAAGATTCAAAAAGAGGCAACCATGTGGAATCAGAGAACAAAAATTTAAAAAAAATTAGTAGGAGAAAGATGGAAAAGAAAGGGAGAAACTGTTCATTATCTATATTAGGAGTTTCTACAAGAAGAATGAAAGTGTACGTTGGATCTCCAAACAAGGAAAAAAATATGCTAAATTAAGGAGAGAACAAGAGAGTATGTAGAATATAGTTGATGGTAAAAAAGGTACTATTCTAGTATACGCTCCAAATAAGAAATGAAACTAATCTCTTGGAATATAAGGGGACTAAACCCATAAAGTCAATGTTGTTGGAAATTTAGTCCAACATCACAAACCTGATATTATGGTTATACAAGAAACTAAGATAGATAAAGTGACAATGGAGAAAATCAAAACATTTAAAACTATGGTGTTTTTTCTATTAGTTTAGAAGAAGCTTCGAGGGGTACTTTGATTCTCTGGAATCAAAGTCACCTAAAAGGCCAAGTCATTAGTTCAAACAAGAATATTATTATAGTCAAACTTTACTATATTAAATATGATTTCTTCTAGATGTTGGCAAATATATATGCCCCTAATACTAAGAATTTTAGGAAAATATTTTGGGATAAGGTTTTAGATTTGAGAAGTACAATGACAGATATTAGTTGGCTTTTTATGGGGGATTTTAATATTCCTTTGTATGTGTCTAAGAAAATGGGAATCTTGATCTTATGGACTTTATTAATCAACAATCATCGATTGGGATAGACCTCCAAGGTATCAATTTCACTTGGAGTAATAAGAGAGTGTGAAAAGTGTATTCAAGATCATCTTGATAGAGTTCCGGTTTCTCATGATTGGTTTTAGAAGTTTTTTTGTTCATTGTCCTACATTCCCAAGATTACTTCTAATAATTTCCCTCTAGTCTATGTTGTTGATGCCTTCTCTAGAAGGAGACATTTTCCATTAAGATTTGTAAAAATGTGACTTTAACATCCAAACTTCATGGATGGGTTTAGGTGGTAGTGGAATATAAAAGTGAAGGGTATTTCCATGTCCAAGTTAGCAAAGAAACTCAAGTTTGTGAAAGATTCGGTTAAGATACAGAAAAAGGCCTCTTTGGTCATATCTTTTAGATTAAATATTCTATTGAGTAGGGCCTTAAAGACATTCAAGATAGGATTCAACAAGAAGGTTATTCTATTTCTTTGTTAGAATCAAAAACCTCAATTTGCTTAAATATCATGACATTATTGTTAAAGAAGAGATCTTTTGAAGGCAAAAATCTAGGGTTATTTGGCTTAAAGAAGGTGATAGATATTCCATTTTTTTTTTGTTTGACTACTTTGAAACATAGAGAAGCCAATCATATATCTTCTCTTAAAGTTGCTCTAGGGGAAATAAAGAATGAGGAGCAAATTACTAAAGAAATGTTTGCTTTCTTCTCTTCTCTTCTACTTGTTGATTCCTACATATCTCTAGATAGTCATAATGTCATATTGGAATCAATTCCTTATTTGATTTTTGAAGAGAGGAATGTTAATCTTGTGGAAATTCTTCTGAAGGAGACAAGACCCCTAGCCCTAATGGTTTTTCTATGTTTTTCTTTAAATATTTGTGGGAGGTGATTGGGAAGGATGTTTGTGATGCTATCAAGGAACTCTATTAGGCTAAAAATATGTTAAAGTAAATTAATTCCACTTTCATATCCCTAATTCCTAAAAAAAATAGTATTGATACTCCTGATGCTTTCAAGCCCATAAGTTTGTGTAATTCTCTTTTTAAGATTATCTCAAAAGTGCTTACTCTAAAACTTTTGAAATTACTTCCTGCTCTGATTTCTCCTCAATAGAATGGATTTGTTCCTAGGAAGAAGATTTTTTATTCTGTTATAGTGGTTCATGACAACATCCATTCACTCATGTCATCCTCTAATCAAGGTTTTGTGATGAAGGTTGATTTGTCAAAGGCTTATGTATTTGAAACTTACAACCAGAACAATTATTGCTTTCTTATTGATGAGACATATTGCTACCTAATTTAAATATCATATTTATTTGATTGATGAAGAGGATTTGAGAAATTTCTCATAACAATAGCACCTAGAGGAAAGGTTGAGTTATGAATAGGAAGCTACAATGGACATTTGATTAGATAGACTTTGATAAAGAAAAGTGATTTTTTATATCAAAAAATTTAAGCCAAGCCAAGAAATAGAGTAAATGGAAAATAAATGTTGAGTGATGTTAGTGTCAACTGAGCCACAGTTAGTGCCGAGAAAATCTAATGTTGGCTGATCATTAGAATCGACTGAACAAGCTAGTCAATGTTGAGCCAAAAAGTTTTATAGAGCCCAAGTGTTTAGTGATGATTGAGTGTTAGAACTTAGTGATTGTTGAGTAATAATATTGAAGATGAATTCAAGGAAATCATGATTCCTAGCTAACTCAATTGATTTCTTGGGAGATGTAAATTGTGTTGAAGATAAGATTGATGAGTTGGATCATTAAATTCAAGGCAAGGATTAGGTAAAGACCTAATAGATGGATTGTAGAAAATTTTCTAGAACAAGATCAAGATGATAGACAGATATGATGAATCATGTTGAACCTAATTGTAAACCCTAAGATCTACGATGATCGTAGAAAATGGTAAAGAAAGAATTGTTTATTTAAAGAGGTGCAAGGCTGAATAATGTATGTGTGCAAGTGAATATGTAAAGAGATGCATACAAAACAAGGTAGATTAGAGATGCACAAGTGTGAGAGTGAATGTGAAGCTAAAAGATATTGCTTACACAGATGTTGCTAATAGTGATAAGTGAAATCTAGGCAAGAAGGCTTAAGTTTTGTTGAAGGGGGGAAGATTGATTGCTTGAAAGGTTGCCATGAGAATTAAGAATAGATATGTGTGGAGAGCTTATTAGTGAATCAACACTTGGACCAAATAGAGATCTAAACTTGCAAAGTGATTTGTAATCACACAGATCAACACCTACTATTTTCTTTCTAATCATTGTAAACATTTTTTATTGAAATCCTTTTAATAGAGGTTGACCTAACAGTCATTTGAAATACTTAACAGTCTGTGTAAATTCTTTCACAAGGTGACATTCTAAATGGAATGATCAAAGTCCTCTGACAAGGCTACTCCTAACAGGGTGATCAAATCCTCTAACTAGGTCACATTTAATGGTGTGTATTTTAACCTTTAACAGGGTTGGCTCCTAACAGAGCTCACTTTGAAAGAGTGAAAATTGGTGACATGTTGCTTGTGGTTTTTCCCAAATTGGGTTTCCACATAAAAATCCTAGTGTCAAATCTATGTTGAATTCTTTATATGTTTTACATTTTATATTTAGAAAAGCATGTTAGATTTGGAACATTAAAAAAATTTTATAGTAGAGACTGAATAATAGTAGAGATCGAGCAACAACATGATAAGCAAAACAACAAGTGCTTTATTGTTTAAAAGTTCAAATGGTACTTGAGGAGCTTGAGTAACTAATTCACCCTACCCCCAACCGCCTCTCAGTTATTGTAGACATTTCTACTAATTGGTGTGAGAGCTCAGTTATTACAAAGAGAATTTTGAAGTTACTTAAAGCTAAATATCATGACTCATAAGGGAGATGTAACCAAGCTAAACAAGGAGAACTTTCTTGCATTTAAAACCTTGATGAGGTTGCACATATCCAATATCAGTGATGTTTTTATCAACTTTGTGGACAATGAGTATGTAAAGGTGACCACTACTCCTTTGACAGTTGATCAACTAAAGTAGAAGCAAGAACACAATCAAGAAATGTTGGAGATTTCCTCAGCCCTAAGCTATGTCAAGTTTGATGACTTAAAAGACTATGACAGTGCAAAGAAAATGTGGGACAAACTGAAGACCATATATGGAGGTGATGACAATGTCTTGAGAGACAAATCAGAAAGCTTGAGAGGTAGATTTGATGACATGAGAATCATGGAAGGTGAGAATATAGTACAATACTGCATAAGAGTTAAAGAAATTGTAAATGCTATTCATGGTGCAAATGGAGAAATCAAGATGAAACTATGATAAGAAAGGTATTGAGGAATCTATTCCTTATTTATGCCATTAGAGTATTTGCAATCTAAGAATTGGGATGCACACCAAGTAACACTTTGACCTTGGCAGGTGTAATTGGTAGACTTACTCCTTTTGAAATGTCCAACTTTGATAACTAAACACGTGCCACTATTGAATGTACATTTAAGTCACAATTGATCTTTAGCATAAAAAAAGGAAAACATGTGAAGAGTGACATTGATTGTTTTGATGATGAGATTGATGAACTTGAAGCCCTTATTGCAAAATGATTTGGAAGAGGAAAAGGTAAATACAAAGGTAAACTACCTATTATCTATTTTTCATGCAACAAGGTAGGTCATATTGCTGCTAGGTGTCCTGATAGAGAGGATAAGGATGAGAAGAATGGAAAGTATAAAGGAAGAAGAGATGACCAAGACTTCAAGAGAAACAAGGATAACAAAGGTAATAAATAATGTTACATTGTTGAACAAGAAACTAATAATGAATCTAAGAGTGATGATGATGAAGTAATCTATGTTTCTATGAAAGAAAACTCTAATGAAGATGAGAAAAATGCATTGATTTCATATGTAAAAAAAAGTGATAGATGGATAATTGACAATGGATGTTCAAATCATATGACTGGTGATGAAGAAAAATTTGAGGATATTGGTCCATATAAAGGTGGATGTGTACATTTTGGTAATGATATCCCATGTGTTGGAAAAGGTAAAGGAACTATTCAACTAGCTAATAAGATAAAATCTAACAATGTTTACTAGGTTGAAGGATTTAACTATAATTTGTTGAGTGTTTCACAGCTAAAAAAATTAGTTTACAAAGTTGAGTTTCACAACAGGAATGCCAGGATACATGATGTTGATGGTAAGCTAGTTGGAAGTGGTGAACAAAATAGAGGTAACTTGTTCTATCTAAATTTATCAAATGAGACATGTTTGTTTGCACAACAAGAAGATGTTTGGTGGCAAAAGAAATTATGTCATGTAAATTTTGACAATTTGGTGAATATCAGTAAGATGAAAAAAGTAAGAGGATTGCCTAAACTAAAACCTTGACATTGCCATGTGTAAACAATGTCAAATGGGAAAAATGACCAAGTCTAGTTTTAAGAGAAAAACATACACTACTAGTGATATATTGGAACAAGTTCATACAAACCTATTTGGACCCATTGATGTTCAAACTTAATGTGGAGATGAGTATTTCATTCTATTTTTTGATGATTACTTTAGGATGATGACTGTGATGTTTCTTAAAGCTAAATTTGATACTTTTTAGTTATTCAAGTGGTATTTAGCTAGAGTTAAAAAAGAAACATGGAAGAGTCTAAAGTTCTTGAGATTTGATAGAGGTGGTGAATTCATTTCCAATGAGTTCAATACATTCTGCAATGACCAACGAATTCTAAGATAGATGTTAGCACCAAGGACCCCTCCTCAAAATGGAATAGTTAAAAGAAGGAATAGATCAATAATGGGTTGTGCAAGGACATTGATGATGGAGAAGAGTGTATCAAAGAAATATTGGAGAGAAGTTGTTAGTACTATTGTCTATACCTTAAATAGAGTACAAGTCAAGAAAGGTACAAATGCTACACCTTTTGAATTGTGGTATGGATATGCTCCTAATGTGAAATATTTCAAAATCTTTGGAAGTAGATGTTAAATACTTAAATATAATAGAAATGAAAAACTTGATACAAAGAGTGAGGAAGACATATTCCTAGGATATTCCACTAAGAGAAAAGATTATAAGTGTTTGAACTCTAACACTAACAAAGTTGTGGAAAGTGCAAATGTGAAAATTGATGAGTTTGCATAAATAAGTGACAATGCATGCAAAGAAGATCCTAAAGACTATAGTACATTCATCTATGTGGATGATGATGCTCCAAGCACTCCTAATGAAGAATAAAACCAAGCTACAGTCTCTTGGTAGACTGGAAAATATTGTAGAGCACCAAATTATCGAGCAGCATAGAATGCATGTCGAGCAACAAACTGAAGATGTTGAGTTATAGACAAGGGATGTCAACCATTAGTTTGAAAATTCCAAGCATGTAGAAGATGGACCAAAACCTAAACAAGAAAGATAAAATGAGCTTGAGATTAATTTTCAAGATGAACTTGTAGAAGAACAAAGAAGGAAACTACATGTGCTAGCAAAATATGTGAGAAGACATCACAAACCTGATCAAATCATTGGTGATGTTGAATCAAGTGTTATGACAAGAAACAAACTCAAAGATGACACATGCTTACTTTTTGAATTTGAGCCCAAAATAATAAAGGATGCTTTGGAGAATGAAGATTGGATTCAGGCAATGAATGAAGAAATTGAATAGATTGAGAAGACTAATACTTGGACTTTGGTACCAAAAATGTCATTGGGACAAAGTGGGTTTTTAGAACCAAACTCAATGAGAATGTCGAAGTAACAAGAAATAAGGAAAAACTAGTATGCAAGGGTTATGCTCAAGAAGGAGTTGATTATGGAAAAAATTTCACTCCTATGGCAAGACTTTAAGAAGTCAAAACTCTGGTTGCATATTTAGCCTACAAGAATTTCAAGGTATATCAGATGGATGTCAAATCTATACTTTTAAATGGTATACTAGAGGAAGAAGTATATACTTTTAAAAGGTATATCAGAGGAAGAGTTACACATTGATCAACCTGAAGGATTTGTAGATCCACACAAGAAGAATATGATATGTAAACTGAATAAATCCCTTAATGGATTGAAACAAGCCCCAAGAGCACGATAAATATGAAAGATTGTATAATTATTTGGTGAAGATTTGTTTTGAAAGGACAAATGATAACGACAATCTAAATTTGAAAATGGTAAGAACAATGAAGAGCTATTATTTGAAATATTTGTTGATGATGTTATATTTAGAGGAAGAGAAGCATTATGCAAATCATTTTCTGATGGAATTTGAAATGTCTATGTTTGGTGAGATCAAATTCTTTGTTGGATTACAAGTATGTCAAATGAAGTTTGGTATTTTCATTAAATACATCAAGGAGATACTAAAGAGTTTTGGAATGGAAGATTCAACACCAGTGAGCACTATAGAAGTTGATGAAAGCCAACTTCACAACTTGCCAAGATCACCTGCATGCAAATAACCTATCAAAGGGAAACCAAAGAAGGAAGAGGTGGAGCTTGGAAAAACTAAATAGACTGAGAGAGAAGATATTGGAAACAAAGAAAAATGTATTGCTATATAATATGCCTTGAAAATGAGATTGAGTTATGAAATACAATGAGAGAGCCCAAATATAAAGGCCTTAAAGAAGTTTGTAGAACAAGCTGAAAAGTGCTAGAAGATAAGGTTGACAACTAAGCATACATCCAAAAAAGGTGGAATATCCTTGATCAAGGTGAGAGGAAAAGTATGACTAGATAGGAACAAACTCACATGTTGTCAAAAAATAATCAACTACGAATATTAACTAAATGCATTAACCTAAGTAAACTTAAATAAAACAATAAATAACTAATAAATAATTATTTACTCTAACACCCCCCCTTAAGTGCAACTTAGGGGAATTCATTAAGCTCACAAAAACTAAAATGAAATGTAGAATGGGTCCCCACAATGAGGCCATGTTAGGTACCCATGAAAAAATGCATAAATGCAACCTCTGAAATTGGGGAAAGAGAGAAAATCTCATGGGAAAGACCCTCCCCCAAAAAGAGATAAGAAAACCTAGTAAAGGACTAAAGAAGCCTCCAACTAGAGGAATGTCCCATAAAATAGGAACAAAAAGTGATCATGAAGAGCATCACTGAAGCATGAAGAAGCTGCAAATTCTATCATCAAAAAAAAAAAATTGATCTAAAGA
Organism: Cupressus sempervirens; assembly: GCA_028749045.1. Taxonomy (NCBI): domain Eukaryota; kingdom Viridiplantae; phylum Streptophyta; class Pinopsida; order Cupressales; family Cupressaceae; genus Cupressus; species Cupressus sempervirens. The sequence continues at coordinate 372,893,519 of CM053790.1, forward strand.
ACCTCCATGGAAGAAGAAGGCATGAATCGAGCATGTCTATATGGTAGATGATCCATCTCACCGAAATGCATAGGTAGCCAACCACTACAATCACCTTGTATATAGGATCAACCAATAAATACATGGCTCACACTATTGAACCATCAAACCAAGGAAACATTAGATCAATAGAGCATTACAACAATAGAATAACCCCCCCCCCCCCCCCCCCCCCAATGCAGAAGGGGTGAGATGACAGGCGATTGAAAAGGTGAGCCAAAATCCTCTATAGAAAAAACCAAGAATGACGAGAGAGTTGAAGAGGTACAAACACCTATAAAGACATGGTCACCGATGTTGCATGGGGCAAAAAAGGAAGAGGGCACAAAAGCAGCAAACGAATATCCCCCCATGGTGCTTTATAAAATAGTGCAAGTACAACTGTCTCAAAAAAATGTTCATGAATCCAAAATGCCAGGGTGGCACTTTATCTTAGTGTGTTTACATAAAGATGCTTACAAATGATATCAACAATTTTTAGAAAAGGAAAAAATTGATACAAAAGATAGTATAGCCCAAAACAAAAGATCCCATGCCATGAAAATGATCCGCGGACCTAGAACACCCAAGATATCCACCATAGAGCAAAATTGCCAAAAACATGATAGAAAGAGCATGGAGTAGAATCTAAAGGAAATGATAGCATTTCTAAAAAGTAGATAGAACTAGCTTTTCAAAAATATAACGTTTTCAAGAAATAGAGATGGGACACAAAAGATATGCTAGCCGGAGTGAAAAATAGAACTTCAGACTTTGACTAAAAAATGAGCTACAAAACTATATCAAAACCAAAAAATACCTAAACCAATGTCTCCATCTTGGAACTACCTTTCTGGCACTTCTTTCAAATTGGAAAAATACTTTTGTATGCTCAAGTTATGGTCAAAAAACTCTGAGTAGGTCAAAAAGGGACCTAGAGTGCTGGTAGGGATGCTGATGCAGGGTGACATCAGCAAACCACTATATTAAAATTGACAGCCTCATAGCCATTGCAGCAAAAAAAAGAGCCACATGGTAGGATGATGACATGGCAGGGGTTGCGTGGTAGATGCCAACATGGCACCCATGCCACATGGCAGCTAGAGAACAGGCCAAGTGTCACCAAAGAAAGTCCACATGAGCAATGTAGGTGGCAGCAGACGAGTGGAGGTTCTGCAGAAGCAGTGGGAATAGGGGGCACCGTTGGGCTGTGGTGGTTGGAGGGAGGCCCAACGGCAGCGGCCAGGCTGCGATGTCACCGTAGCAGTGCGACTGGTTGTGGTGGTGCGTGGGCTGCGTAGCGGTGCTCTACGGTGATGGCCACCTGGTGGCAGTGCTAAATTTTTATTATTATTATTTTGAAAATATGGTCCATACAGTCCGTACGACAGGCCTAAGCAAAAAAAAAATTGCCTCCTAGAGCTCCTATCACCAAAATGGACAAATTTTATATGGATCCTGATTGTAACAGGCCTTCTAAACTCAATGGCAGTGTCCATTTAGGCCCAAAGTGCTCCAAAAAAAACTCTCCCCCCCCCCCCCCCCCCCCCCGATTGAAGAAAAATGCACAAACAAACTAGGGTTTGTGTCTCTGAATTGCAGCTTCAAAAACTCTTCAGCCAAGAAGTAGCAAGGAGGCTCTAATACTATGTAGAAGTTGATGAAATTCAACTTCACAACTTGCAAAGATCACCTACATGCAGATAACCTATTGAAGGGAAACTAAAGAAGGAAGACGTGGAGCTTGGAAAAACTAAACGAACTGAGAGAGAAGATATTGCAAACAAAGAAAAATGTATTGCTATACAATATGCCTTGAAAATGAGATCGAGTTATGAAATACAATGAGAGAGCTCAAATATAAAGGCCTCAAGGAAGCTTCTAGAACAAACTGGAAAGTGATAGAAGATAAGGTTGACAACTAAGCATATGTCCACAAAAGGTGGAATATCCTCGATCAAGGTGAGAGGATAATTATGATTAGATAGGAACAAACTCCCGTGTTGTCAACAACTCACCAACTACAAATATTAACTAAATGCATTAACCTAAATAAACTTAAGTAAAAGAATAAATAATTATTTACTCTAACAAGCACACCTATGTCAACAATACATAAGCTATCTAAGAATGATGAATCTATTGATGTGAAATGGGCCTTATATGGATCCATGATTGGAAAATTGCAATATTTTGTTCATAGCAGAACATATACTACTTTAGTGATTGGGATAGTTTCTAAATTTTTAGAAAATCCTAATGAGAATCACATGATGGTTGTAAATAGGATATTGAGATATCTGAAAGGTACAAAAGACTATGGATTGTATTGCAAGAAAAGTGATATATTTGAACTGAATGTATTCACTGACTCAGATTGGGCACAAAATATTGATGACAAAAAAAAGCACCAGTGGAGGTGCATTCTTTCTAGGAAAGAGATTGGTGTTATGGAAAAAAAAGAAATAGAATTTTATTTTCCAATCAACAGATGAAGTCGAGTATGTGGTAGCTATAGTGAACTATTCAAACATTATGTGGATCAAGCAATTACTGAAAGGTATGAAAGAAAATATTGCAGATCCAGTGGTTATCTATTGTGATAACATAAGTGCTATTATCATTTCAAATAATCTAGTGATGCACACTAAGAAAAAGCACATTGATATCAAGTATCATTACTTGAGGGAACTAGTACAAGATAAAAAAGTGAAGCTAGAAGATGTGAACACCAAAGAACAAATTGTTGACATATTCACAAAACCCTTACCTAAAGATGCTCATGAATATCTTAGAGGTAAATTAAAGGTGCTTCCCCTAACCAAAGCTACATAAGGAGGCAAGGTGTGTTGCATCAAATGTGGTAATCAAAATATCTTACACATTGATGCAATATAGTTCTACTTAGGAACATGTATAAGGTAGATAGTCAAGTACAAAATAACAGATTAGTCATAGATAGATGACATAAATCAGCCAAACATGCAAAATCTACATAACTCAGATGTATGAAGAGATTGAAGAAAAGAAAGATAAAGTGTCTTTGGCATTGTTTCCAAAGAGGGGGAGATGGATAAAAGATGGAGACATAAGTAAAAAAGAGAGAGATAGACAAAGAAGAGAGTTATATCAAAGATGGAGAAATGTATTTGGATTGTATGGTAACCAAGTGAGATAAATTTGATACATTGAGATATTGCTAATATTGAGACATAGTTATTGTTGTAATATAGAGATGTTGCCATCAATGCCAAAGAGGGAGATTGTTGGAAAATTACAATTGGAACAATTGTTGTTTTGTCATTGATGTCAAATCTATTGATGAGAGATATTGCTACCTAATCTAAATGTCATATCTATTTGATTGATGAAGATGATTTGAGAAATTTATCGCAACAATAGAACCTAAAGGAAAGGTTGAGTTATGAAAATGAAGCTACAATGGACATTTGATTAGATAGACTTTGATAAAGCAAAGTCATTGTTTATGTCAAGAAAGTTAAGCCAAGCTGGGCAATAAAGTAAATGGAAAAGAAATTTTGAGTGATGCTAGTGTCAACCAAGCCACAGTTAGTGCTATGAAAATCTAATGTTGACCAAGCATCAGAATCAACAGAGAAAGCTAGTCGATGTCGAGCCAAAACATTTTACAACACCCGAGTGTTTAGTGACGACTGAGTGTCAGAACTTAGTAATTGTCGAGTAACATTGTTGAAGATGAATTTGAGAAAATCATGATTCCCAATTGACTCAATTGATTTATTGGGAGATTTAAATTGTATCAAAGATAAGATTGATGAGTTGGATCATTAAATTCAAGAAAAAGATTAAGTAGAGACCCAAGAGACGGATTCTAAAGAAGTTTCTAGAAGAAGAACAAGAAATTGGACAGATACAATGAATCATGTTGAACCTGAATGTAAACCCTAAGATCTACGGTGATCATGGAAAATGGTAAAGCAATAATTGCCTATTTAAAGAGGTGCAAACTTGAATAATTTATGTGTACAAGTGTGTATACATGAAGAGATACATATAGAGCAAGGTGGATTAGAGACACATACGTGTGAGAGTGTATGTGAAGCTAAAAGAGACTGCTTATGCAGATGTTATTAATAGTGATAAGTGAAATCTAACAAAGAAGGCTTAAGTGTTGTTGAAGGGGGGAAGACTAGTTGCTTGAAGGGTTGCCAAGTGAATCAAGATCAAAGATGATAGTGGAGAGCTTATCAATGAATCAACACCTAGATTGAATAGAGATTTGAACATGCAAAGTGAGTTTTAATCACACAAATCAGCACCTACTATTTTCTTTCTAATCATTGTAAATAGTTTGTATTGAAATCCATTTAACAGATGTTGATCTAATAGTCATTTTAAATATTTAACAGTCTGTGTAAATCCTTTCACAAGGTGAAATTCTATATGGAATGATCAAAGTCCTTTGACAAGGCCACTCATAATAGGGTGATTAAATCCTCTAACTAGGTCACATTTAACAATGTGTATTGTAAGATTTAATAGGGTTGGCTCTTAACAATGCTCACTTTGAAAGAGTGAAAATTAGTAATATGTTGCTGGTGATTTTTCCTAGATTGGGTTTCCACGTAAAAATCCTAGTGTCAAATATGTCTTGAATACTTTATATGTTTTACATTTTATATTCAGAAAAGCAAGTTATATTTGGAACAATAAATTATGTTTAGCCAGCCTATAGAATGGTGGGCCCTATAGTAGAGACCAAGTAACAGTAGAGATTGAGCAACAACAAGATAAGAAGAATAGTAAGTGTTTTATTGTTTAAAAGTTCAAATGGTACTTAAGGACCTTGAGTAATTGATTAACACCCCCCCCAGTTATTCTAAACATTTCTAACATTATGATTGTGTGGATTGGTGCTTCCTCTTCAAAGTTCTGAAGTCTTTTGGTTTTGGAGACTAGTGCATTCAACTTATTTCTAAGTTGGTTACTACTTCTTCTTTGGCTATCTTGGTTGATGGAGCTTCATATAATTTTTTAAGCCCTCTAGGGGCCTTAGGCAGGGAGATCTTATTTCTCCATTATTTTCTACTATTATGGTAGAAAATTTGGAGACACACATTTATACTTTATCCAAGCATGGGAGTATCCATGGGCTCTCCTTCCTCAAATCCTTTATCTTGTACCATGAACAATTTTTAGATGATATTGTGCTTATGGGGATTGTATCTGTTAGGGAGGCTAGAAGTTTTAAGTGGGGCCTAAATCTCTATTTTTCTACCTCAGGACAATTGGTCAACTTGGAGAAAAGTTATATTTTCTTTATAAACACTTCTAGAACATGGACATATAAAAATAGCTAATATTTTGGATTATGTTATTGCTTCCTTCCCAAACACTTATTTAGGTCTTCCTTTAGGAGCCAAACCTCCTGACTCCTTCTAGATTTCTCTAGTGGACGAACTTACTGCTAAACTTGTTGGTTCAGAAGGAAACCTTCTTAATCAAGCTAGTAAGGTTCTCTTTCTCAAAACTTTCCTTCAGGGTCTATCTATCTATGCTCTAAGCCTATCTAAAATTCTAGCTAATTTTTTTGCTATTATGGAGAGGACTTAGAAGAAATTTGTATGCATTGGTTTGGAAGATAGAATGATATTTCCTTTAGCAACTTGGGATCTTGTTTATAAACTAAAGTGCAAAGGTGGTTTAGGGATTATTCCTATTAGGCTAATGAATAATTCTCTCTTCGCTAAGATAGGTTGGAGAGTATTTGAAGACAATAAAGAATCGAGTCCTATCTAGAAGCATAAATATTTTTATAAGTCCCCTTAAATTCAAAGCTTTCTCTCACCATCTCTTATTTCCAATGCTTCTTTGATTTGGAATTTTGTTTAAGGTGTGAAGTACATTATGGCCATGGGTAGGAGATGGAAGGTAGGTGATGGTAGGGTGAAGAGATGATAGTTGGTTGATGGATGCTCCATTGCAATTTATCTTTGATAATCAGCAAAATATTGATAACTGTAAAAAATCTTATGTTATTTATGTCAGCGACTATTAGAGGAGTGGTTGATGGGTGACCCTGATTAAGTTGGAACATAGGCTATAAACCATTCAAAGGTGTCTTAATTATGTTTCCATCAAGGATAATATCCATAATTCCTTGATTTGGGATCTTCATCCTAGTGCAAATATTAGAGTTTCCTTCATTTTCCATGCCAAAGTTGATATCTCTTCCCCTCCTTAGGTGAAATCTTGGACTAAAGGCCTCACTCCAAAGATTGATTATTTTTTTCTCGATAGCCCTATACAAAAAGATCTTGACTATTGATAACTTGGGGCTTTTAACTTATGAAACAGTGGTTTCTCTATAAACTGGATAATTAATTAGAGAACTACTAGTTCCTTTGTTGACATTGTAGCCAGAATATTTGGAAGATTGTTTTAGATTACTAGTCTTCATCTTGGGTCCTCAAAATGAACATAATTAATTGCTTCTATTATTGGAAATTTTATGTTAAAAATCATGAAGATAAAACTACTTAGTATTTTTCTCTTCCTCACCTTTGTTGGAGTCTCTAGAAAGAGAGGAATATCAGGGTTTTAGAAATGTTGAAGCTCCTCCTTGTGTGGTTGGCAAGAAAATTCTTAGTGCTATTAAGGAAAATTTATTTTCTTTTAAAGGGCCTACAAGAAATTTTGATATTAATTTTATGTACTTTAGCTACCCAAACAACAAGTCCCCATCTAGTAGGGATGAAGTAGTGTGGACCTCTCCTCCTAGCAATAGGTTTATGGCCAAATTTGACGAGGATCCAAAAGGAAACCCTAGGAAAACCAGTTGTTGTGAGGTTCTTAGAGATTGTTATGGAAGATTCATTGGAGCCATGGTGGCACCACTATACGAAGTTACTAGCAATTTGACTAGAGCTTCTAGAGCTCTCTATATGGTTAAACTTGTTGATAAAGTTGGGTGTACTAATCTATGATTGGAAGGAGATTCGCTTAACTTTATAAATATTTTGAGCAATTAAAATAAAGACTCCTAGACTCTTGAGCCAATTATTCATGAGATCAATGATATATTAAATGGCCTCAAAAAGATGTATATTTCCCATAATTTTATGGAAACTAATAAAGTGGCAGATTGGCTTGCAAACTTGTCTATTAGTTTAGCCAATATGATAATTTGGACTAAGGGCATGTGTCTTGATCCAAAACTTAAGGTGATTATCAATAATAATTTGAAAAAGTATACCATCAGGAGGATCTTATAAAGACTATTTCCTTCTAATGACTTACCTTGGAAATAATGACATAAAGTTGCTAAGCTAGAATAAGTATTGTGGAATTATTACCATAATTATTTTGCACGATTTGTGGGTTCTTTTGAAGGCTTTTCGCAAATCACATAGTTTGTGGGCTTAGTTGATGTTTGTCTACATTGGCTTTCTTATTGCACTCATTAGTCCTCATTGTGTAGATTTTTTTTTTCTCTACGGGAGAATTTGATTATGGGTAATAAGACGAAGAAACAAGAGCCTGATAATTATAGGCCTTGGAGGAAGATTAAGGAAGTCTAGGAGAAATTGGAAAGAGGAAGAGTTACATGTTATTTAATGAGGATTCACAACATCAAGCCTCATATTATTGAGAAATTACTTAAGAATTGGAATGAGGATAAGATCACTCTCTATGGGGTTGTGGTGACTATCATTGTTTATTTCATAGCTGAGATCATGGGGTTGTCAAAGATTGGGATGAATTTCTTCAAACAAAAGAGAATTTCAGAGGTTTGTCATAAGAAATTTCCTAAAACTAGGGAAGAAGAGGAGAGGGTTGTCAAAGTGGAAGATTTTTTCAAACTTGGTCATATTAAGGGCATTTGGCAAGAGGTCATGTCCAATATTAAATATTTCCTCATTCTGGATGGGTGTTTCTTGAGGGTATATAATTATCACTCTATTTTTCTCAATCATTTTCATTATAAGAAAAGCATTTATTTTCCTAGTTTTTTTTAGAAGTCTCTGCTTTAAAGCCTAAATGCTCATCGTAAAAAATCTAATAGGCCTATCTTTCATGAAGGTCTTATTTTGGTAATTGAAAAGTATTGAAACAATAGGTCTCATGTGGTCTCTATTAAATTTGTGAAGGGGAAGAGAAAGGTCAAAGAAAATATTTTGGAGGCTATTCCTAGAAAGAAGGGAAGGAAGGCTATTTCACCTTGAAAGGTTAAGAAGTTATCTTCAAAAATAGAGATTGATTCCAGGGATGATTCAAAAGAGGTGGATTTGGTGGATAAGGGGTCTTCACATAGTAATCATTCTTCAGCCAATGCTATTAGTAGTGGTGGTTGTGCTTCTAAGTACTCTTGTGGCTACTCAATGAGCTCCGAGGAGGTTAAAACTAAGGAAATCCAAAAGAAGGCTAAGGGTTTGAGGATTTTATCAGTTGCAAATGAGGAAAGCACTATTGAGGATTCTAGTGCTATGATTATCCAAGAGGAGAACATTGAGAAGGGTTTTAAAGTTGCTAAGGATAATAAGAATAAAGGTAATAGTGAGGTTAATTTTGTGATTAAGCTATTAAAGAAAAATGATGGTATTATTGTTACCCCTATGAATGAGGATATGGAGAAGGACATGGTCACTGCTAGGAATAATGATGCTACTCCCAATGATGATGGAGCTAAAAATGATAATTAGGAGGCTATTATGGAGAAGGGTATTAGTGATGAGAATGATAAGTTGGATGTATTAGTAGAGGAAGGGCTTCAAAATAACACTACCATTTATGAGTTTGTGTTCCCTAATCCTATGGTTTCTATTGTTAAGATTACTCCTCATGCTAATGAGGTTGCTCCTTCAGATGAGGGTGCTCTAGCTACTAATGAGGTAACTAATTATTTTCCTAATGAGAAGGATAAAGGGATTTCCTCTCAACATGGTCTTTAGGCTAATGATCTAGATAGGAGGCTTGAATTTCTAAATAAAGAAAAATTTAGAGTGGATGATTCACTTTCTATGGATACATGGGTTTATAAAAAAATTGAAGTCTTTCAGAAAAAAATATTGATAATATGCAAGGGAATCTGAATGAAGAAGTCAAAAAAAGGAAGGTGTTGGAAGCCAAAGTTAATAACATTCCAAAAAATCTCTTGGAATATGAGAGCAATCTTCGTCAACTGCTCAAGTCTAGTGAGAAAAACATGCAGAATGCCAAGTGCTTCTAGTCTTCTTGAGGTTGTGACCAAGATGGGTAAAGGGACTACTGACGAGGTTGTGGCCAAAGGTTCTCATGCTATTATTGTTGTAAGTGTTGGTTTGAGAAAATTTACTAGAGCCAACACAAGAAAAACGTATCCCATGACTACCACTGCTTATATCAAAGATACTATTAAGGAGGTTTTTGGTGTGGGAAAGCACCTAGCTAATTTCCTTAAGGATCCGATGTAGTATTCTTCCTCGCTATTATGTGTCTATCTAGTTTTGTTAATTGTTGGTCTTTTAGTATTGGTTGTTGGTTGCTCCTACTGGAATTTTGTTCTTTCCAGTATTTTTTTGTTTTCTTTTCCCTCTGGGGGGATTTGGTCTTCATTTCTTATCTTATGGGAAATTTTGTATGGAGTTTCAAGTCCCCTCAAAACTTTTTTTCTTGGTCTTGTGGTTGATGTCTTGATAAACATTGAACATATTTAGTATCTTGATGCAAGGGGTTTTGGGTCCCCTGAAAACCTATTTTTACCTTAATCCAAAACTTAGAGTAAGGAATGGAATTTTGCATATCACAAACCAATTGTCTCAAAGATCTTTTAATAGGATTTTGATGGGAGAACTCTAAGCTAGTTGGAACACCTATGGTTACAGGATGTAAATTATCAAGAAAGGATGAGTCTCCTAGTATTATGAAAACAAGGTATAGATCAATGATAGGAGGATTGCAATATCTAACTTACACAAAGATGGACATAGAAAAAGCAGTTGGAATTGGTGCAAGATTTTAGGAAGACCCTAAAGAGACACATTTAGCAACAGAGAAAAGGATATTCAGTTATTTAAAGGGGGTGGAAGATTTTGGGTTATGGTATTATAGTTCTAATGATTATACGTTATGTACATATACTGATGTTGATTGGGCAAGTAATATTGATGATAGGAAGAGTACAGGTGGTGGTGCATTCTTTCTAGAAGGAAAATTATTATTTTTGCTAAGAAAGAAATAAGATTGCATTTCACAATCTACAGAAAAAGAATAATATATCACAAAAAAAAAATTCATATGGATGAAGAAAATTCTGAAGGATATAGGTATTAGTTTTTTGGAACCTATTAGTATACAATGTGATAAACTAGCATTTTAAGCATGTCGAAGGATCTAGATTTACATTCTTAAAAAAAACACAATGTTATTAAGTATCATTTTTTGAGCAAAAAAGTTGCAAAAAAGGAAATTAGATTGGAATGTGTTAGTACAAAAGAACAAATACCATATATCTTTACCAAACCATTGTCTAATGTTACAATTGAGTATCTTAGAGGTATGATTGGCATAATATCCCCACCTAATTCAGAGTAATTGATGCATAATTGCATAAGTCTAGTATAATCAAAGCACTAATCATACATCTAGACTAGATGTGTGATGTTATTCCTATGGAGGAGTGGTCTCTTTGGGAAGAGCTAATTCAAGAATTCTTATGAATGTTTTGGTATAATAGTGTATGTAGGTACTTGGTATGATTGGCTTAATACAATGTGGGTGCAATAATGAGAGCACTTCAAATCCTCTAATTGGCATATTGGCACCTTTGTCGTTGATGTCAATGGGGGAGAATAACATATGAAAAACTCAAAATAAAAATATATGTGTGTGGGGAGAGTATGAAAGGGAGAATAAAAACATATTAGAGAATGTATAAGTTCTATTTGTTGAAGATATTCACAAAATTGTATTCAATTGACTCTTGGAAAGATTGTTCAGGAAGTAATATATATTTTTGGATTGATGGGTTTTCATCATATGTTGTCATCAATTCCAAAGGGGGAGATTTTAAGATTACAAAGGTGGTTAGAACTTGGATATTTTGGTTATTTGTTTTATTAATGATAGGTTTGTCATTGATGTCAACATATATATGTTTGTGATCAAGACAAATAGGGGTTTTGTAAAATGTAGAGGTTGGATTGGTTAACACAGTTGGGATATAATAGGTTAAGTTATGAAAACTTAGAATCATGTTTAGGAATGTGTTCAAATACTACATCTTTGTTCATGTATGTTTTGATTTAGTATTACATAAGTTACATATCATTTTGTGGAGAATGTTAACAAACCATTGTACAATAAAATAGGTTAAAAAAATTTGGCTATATCTTATGAGAGGGATGGAATTAAGGTTAGTGAGATTGGATCATGGTTGAGGACATGTTCATGATGATTTAATCTTGTTAGCATATCTTGAAGATCATTCTAGGAAGCTCAATGAAGCGTAATGTGTGATATGTTCACTAGCAACCAACTTTGTGTTGGGAATTATTTTAGAAGTTGTAAATTTCATTGTAACATGTGGGACCCTTAATGTAACATCTTAATGAAGTCCTATACAATAATTGTAAATTGGGATATCCTTTACAGGGTGACCTAATTAATTATTAGGATAGAGTATAAAGGAAAGGTGTTTTCCTTGATGTAAGTGTGACTTTGTATGTGATGTTTATGTGTTGAGATTGCAAATTTGATTACAGTATAACAAAGGATTGAAATGATGTTGGTTTGGGAACTTCAAAGGAACTGTATTGGACATTAAGTTGCAGTCTTGGTCAATTCATTGTTAGGATTTTTTAACCTGAAGATCTATTGTATATAATTGTTGGAGCAATTCATAGAGTGGGTCTAGTTATTTAACTATTAACCTTTTATAGGATTAGAACTTGCTAACAAGGGTTTAAAGTCTCCTATCATGGAATAATGTACTGAATGTATTATGATTGGTTCCTAACAAGGTCACATCATTTCATAGGGAATATTTATATTAGTACATCATCTTATGGATACCATCCCCACTAGAGTTTTTCCTTTGATCAAGAGTTTCCCTAGTTAACAAACCATTGTGTCATTGTGCATGTTTTATCGCTTGCTATTGCTCATTGTTTTGGTATTTGAAGTTAGATTTAATAAGTAAAATTTATGTTTTATTTTCTCGCAATTGATTCGCCACTCCCCCGCTCTTAGGTGTATGGGTGGACTTCACGTTCTAACAATTATCACCCCCGATGAAGCTTAAAGTTCAATTTTAAGAAAAGTTATTAAGTACAAATATTGAAGAGGATAACAACTATGAACCACTAAAAAATATAGAGATTCTTAACTAAAGTAAATTATTTTCAATGCCTTATCATTTATGATCAAAACCTTCAAGTTGTAAATTACAACACAATTGATAGGCACTTCCTAGCATATGTCTCCTTACACATCCAATACAATGGCTTGTCAAATGGTCTACATGTCAATATAACCTACTCTTTTTGTGAATGGTAGCCCTAGTATTGGGCGTCTATTTTTCTCTAAATCCCATTGAATTCTAAATGTTCCTTCCCAATAAAGTTTAAATACAAGAAGCCCTATGCATTGTTGGTTACCCAAGACTTTAGCTAGAAAGAATGTATCAGTACCAAATTAAAACTATGAAGACATCAAGGAAATGGGTTTTGGAAATGTGTATTACGTCTTAGTTTTATCTCTCTAAAATGAAGCCATATACTAACTATGTTTAGAATATGAACAAGTTATGGAATAAAACCACATAGTTTTTCTCAAAACTTTCAGACCTTGAAACCCTTATCAAAACACTTCGAATATGTCCAATGCTCTCATTGTAGAGAACCAAAATCTGTAATTATGCTTAGTAATGAATTTAGTGTGAATTCAACTCTTAAGAAGATTGGGTTGTTGTCCACATTTATGGTTCAAAGGGTTTTGTCCTATGATTAAACTAGTCACCAAATATTACTGATGAGAGAAAATAAATTCGATTCACTAATCTCATAATATGCTTCAAATGAGAGTACACCTTGTTAATAAGTATCTTTAGGTAGTTAAAATACATTCAAAAGAAATATGGAATAAAAGCTACTTTTATTTTATATTGACATTATATAAAGACACCTTATGAAATAGATACACTTAAATCCCCTTTAGGTCATCATTTCATAAAGTCATTTGATATAATTAATATTTTTTTAAATTAGCTTTATTTAACTTTAATAATTTAACTTAAATCATTACCCTTGATAATCTCCAATATGAACTAATGGGAATAATTTATAGTGCCTTCCATTTTTGCATTTTTTTCTAAGGTTATTTTGACTTGAGAGATACTTTGATAGTTTTATAGGTTTTATTTGCATATTGAGATGCTTCATTGACTATACACTATTTTGATTACCAATATCATAGCTGTTAGTTGTTAGATGGTATTGCTATTTAGTTTTATCATACCTGCATGATGATACTAGTGATGTGACATGATGCTTGATGATAATACCTAGTTTATTTTGTATTTAAACTTGGACTATGGTTTACATATTATCAGGATATTATTGGATTCATTCTTGGTTTTTTTTTATGTTGTGCATATCTGTTTTTTACCTTTAGTAGATATTTGTTCAAATGATGAATAATAATTATTAAAATGATTTAATTTAATTGTTTTATCATGTGATTATATGTTTTAATATTGTATTGCACCACTACTATGTGAATTGCCTATTGGTACTAGTACAAAGTGGGAATAGTGTCATAGTCACTTGCTTCCAAGTTCTACACTCTATCTCATCCTCCTTCATGCGACTATGTGTCTTTATGTGTTTTAGCTATTTATATATCGAGCATCCGCACTTGGTGTTTGTTGTTTAAAATAGGCACCAGGTACTTTCACCCTAAATTTAGGATATGAGTGTGTACCTATATCCTAGGTATTAGCACTAGGAGATAGTGACATTGACTTGTCATATTGAGCAAATATCATCCTTGCATAGGTGATGTATTTGTATATTTATTATTATTGACCCTTTAATAATTGGTAAATTTAGATTCATAATGCTTTATATGATTAGACCCATGAGCATGTTTCTATATTTGGTGATCCACAATTGTCATAAAAAATGTGAATTAAAATGATGGTTTAATTGATTTGGGGGAATTTAATTGTTTATTTTAATTACCTACTACTTTGTCGTAGTTGAAATCCAAATGCTTGAAATTATCTAATTTATTTAGGAAAAGGGGCTATTGATATTATTAATTAATTTCATAATCTAATTTATAATTCACTTTAACAAAAGTGCTTATTTTAGGCAAAAGTGAGTTGTATTACTCACTTCTCACTTTTTATTTCATGATTTTGGAGAGTTTTCTCTAGAACCCTCTTTTTTCTTTTGGGATATTTGTTCATTTTTGAAGTTTGACTCACGAGGTCTTTGCAAGAGTGGACTCATTGGATTCATAGTGAGGATCTACTTCTATGTTGTTATTGTCAGTGTCTACAAAGCTCTCCCTAGTTTCTTCTTTCATTCTTCGTATTTGAAATTTTTATGAGAGGTATGGATCTCTCATTTCTTTCAATTTTTTATGTTTTATTGAATTATTTCAATATCTATATTTTGGGAGGTTGATTACTAGAGTTCCCCTTTTCTTTCTTGCATTAATTTGGCCTAGGTGGATGGGTATGAGTGTTTTATGGAATTTGAGATTTAATTAGTACTATTTGGTAGTGTTATGCAGTCATATTTTTCATTTGAGCTCAGATCTTGATTTTTATTAGATTTTTGATAGTTTGACCACATTTTAGAAGTGGGTTTTCATTTTTTTAAAATCTAAGAAGTATGGTTTTTGGGATTTTTTTACCTCTGTCTTATTTTTTATGCCACCTAGATTTTGTTAGGTTTTTATGTTGTATGTTTAGATAATGGAAATGGATTGTATTGAATTTTTCCATTCATCTTATAGATTTACCTTGTGGATTTTGGATTCTTTAGTGAATTTGTACTCCTGGTAAGATGTGTGGTTGGGTATTCTTCATACTTGATCATTTTGCTTGCATTTCTCAAATCCAACCCTTGCATTGGTTCTATCATGACATTAATGGAATTGGTTGTGCCCACTCACGAGAACACAAACATGAGACAATGTTCATTTTGGGGGTTGAATTGGGAATTTGCATTGCCTATGAGTATTCATTGTGCGACAAGCATCAATATGTACATGTACACATTTGGAATGGCTTCTCATGGGTATCTCAACTTGGAAGTGGCCATAAAGATAGCATGGTGAGGTTCCAACAAGTTATAACTTAATAAACACATGAGATAATAAAACTTAATATAAGATATATGATCTACCCATCCAAGAAATAGTCAGACATTGTAACCGAGTCAATGTAAGGATGGTGCATTGAGGCATTAGTCAATATTTTGCAGAAGTTAGTGTGAGGGCACAACATATAGCCTCTTGAGGAAGTTTATTTACCATACCATTTTATATGACTTGGGTTTTTATGAGTCAAGTATTTACACTCTGCTAAAGTCCCTACATAATTATCCTATAGTGTGTACAATTAGTGAATTGATGTACTATGTTGCATTCATTATCATTGAGTACTTGTGTCATGCACTAATTGGTAGGTGTCTTATCCTTAGATGCCTTTGTCTTTGGTAACTATGTTCAGGTCATTAACTCTATCAACAGGATGTGGCGGCCCTACAAGTTCCACATGGTTGGGAGTTGTTTCTACCTATACCACTATTGGAGATTAGAGAATAGGGATGACTATCTTCTCGATGTGGCATATCCATGACTTACCCCTCCTCCTCTTCTCCTCTTTATTTCACTTGTACTTGCACTCTTGTTGTGGATTGTTCTATTGTACCTAGATCTTCATGTACCTAGTTAGATAGATGCTTTAATGGATTACTTAATGTATTTCTATTTGTGCATGATCAAGTTCCTATCTCCTTGATTTGTCCATATTTGGTACTCCCAGGTCTAGAGGCTTCCTTGCATTTTTTGTTCTCATTCTTATTTTCACATTGAACTTGGTATTGCATCACACCCTTTAGATGCATCTTATCATACAATAACATGTTGGTTTGCATTTCATCGCATGCCATAGGGACATCTCATTACTTGTAATTGAGGCATTGTGTCGTGTAATGAGATGTATAAATGTGTTTCATCACACCCTCAATTGGTGAAATATCTTTCCATTTTCAAGCATTGTATTGTAGGATTAAGTTATTTATTGCACCCCATCTAGTATTTTATCACAAGATATTATTTGGACATTATTGCACCATGGACAATGAGCACTTCTGTATATTTTAAGAGTTTTCAATTTAATTTTTTGGATACCCATTTGGAAATTGTGCCATCCCAATGTAGAACATATCAACTATTGAATACTTTTGGGGTGGATTAGCAAAGGTGTTGCATTATTCTTGCATTTTAGCCAAAAATGAACTTGATTAGTTAACCATCTAGGAATTTGTATTTGGGCATTAAAATGAAAGTCATATCTAATGCACTTATGATTAATGGAATGAACATTCTATTTTAGTCAATTGGACGGAAAATGTATGTGTTTTTTAAGTAATGGAAACTTAGGTATCTTTGGTTAGTTAGGTAAATCTTCCACTTGTGTTCATTGTGATCAATGCTTGCATCTACTTATGCTTTATTTAAACAAAAAAAAGAAAATGTTAGTGTATGTGTTATCCTTGTTTCCAAGGATTCTCGAGTGGGGCATTAAATCTGATATTACAGCCCAAGTTCAAACATTTAGATCTATATATTATGCTCCCATTATGTTATTCAATTGTGTGTGTGTGTGTGTGTGTACTTACCAAATGGTTTGTGGTTATCATATAGTTGTGTATGCTTTCATGGGGTTCTAGCCAACGTCTTGTTATCCCATGAAGCATTCTTCCAACATGTGGGCGTGAAAGGGGTCGTGGCCTATAGAATGCATACCAAAACAACTAAGAGGAAGAAAATTGTGAAGAGAAGCATCAAGAAGAAAGGGAGAGATAGAGAGAACTGAGTTGGAGTAGAGGCATTGGTGTTGTAGATACAAGATCTCATAGATTATTTGGGACCTCAGATTAAGGTTTCTTAACATGGTGGTTCACAATTAGAGGTATCATAGGGTGGAGACTCTCATATGTCTGAGGAGGAAGAAGATAGAGGAGAGCATGCACCATATTTTACACATCCTAGAATAATAAACATGCATGGAAACATTAGAAACTTACACTTTTGGGCAGAGAGGAGGCATGATGTTGCTGATTTTTTTGTTCGATGCCTTGAGTGCTAGACAGTGAAGTTAGAGCATCAACATCCTGTGGGTATTTTGCATCCATATTTCATTCCCAAGTGGAGGTGAGATACTATATCTATTAATTTTATCACAAGGTTGTCTATTTCATTTCTTTGTTACAGTGGTATTATGGTGACAGTGGACAAGTTGTCCAAGATAGTTCACTTTTCACCCATGAGAACATCATCTACAACTACTTTGGAAGCTCATCTTTTTTTGTGACATATTGTTTAGTTGCATGGGAGTCCTCATAGGGTCAATTGAGATAGAGATCTAGTGTTCACTTTGGCACTATGGCCATCTCAATTCTTTGTTTTCCTTATCACCTAGAGACAAATGGACATACTAAGAGGGTGAATAAGGTTCTCGAGGACATGTTTTATATATACATGTTAGATCCAAAGGGCGAAGTGGAGGAGTATTTGGACTTGCTTGAGTTTTCCTATAATAATGGATACTATACTTCTCTTGGCATGTCACCTTTTAATGCCTTGTACGGTAGACCTTGTCATGCCCCTTTGATTTGGGATCAATTAGAGGACCATGTAGTTTTGGGTCTAGAGATGCTTAGGTTATGGAGCAACAAATTATTTTTATTAGAGAGCATTTGGTTACTACCTAGGGTCAATAGAAGAAGCATGTAGATATCGATAAGCTAGATCATCACTTTTTCATTAGTTATCAAGTGTTTTTAAAAGTTCGTCTACATAAGAGCCCTATTCATTATGGGAAAGGATTTAAGTTAGCACTAACTTTTTTTAACCTTTGGTGATCTTGAGAGGATTGGTCGTGTTTCATATTTCTTAGTTTCGCCACCTATCTTATCGTGCATCCATGATGTTTTTCATGATTCTATTTTGAGACAACATATTGATGCAAGAGCATCCTGGGTGTAAGAGCAATCTTGCATCACCCAAAAATATTTTCTTTTCAGTCTTTTCTATTTTAATAAGGACTAGTAGACAAAGTGGTTACTATTTATGGGAATTTTCTATTTGTAGTAAGTTTGTCATGCGAGTTCAAAATCTTCTCATTTTCTATATGAAAGTTCATTTTAGAGTTATAAGCCTGCCATAAATATCTCATTGCTCTAGCTTAAGTATCAGAGAAGTTATCGTGAATTTTTGGTGGAAATATTTGTAGAAAAATCTTCAGGCTCACCATTGGAGGCCTTAGAGTGCCTGGATGAGGCTCAAAAACTCAATCGAACGACACTTGTGCCTTTTTTGAGCTTGTGAATTAGGAGTTGGTATTTCCAAAAAGTGGTTATAATAGCCAATCAAAGCAATGATTTGTGAGTTATGGCCTTTTAAAGTTGGGCTACGCATAATATCTAAAATAATTGTTAAAGATGTATTTGGCTGACTCTATATATATTGTTAGGGTCCGTTGGCCCTAGGTATTAAGTTTCAATGTCTAGAACCTTGCTAGACAGCATAAAATTGCCTATTTAAGAAAGGCATGAACATTATCTAGGACAGTTCTGGGTATACTGTTCACATCTTTGTCTTGCAGATTACTGTAATGATGGCGCCCATTAGGGTTAGCATATTGTAATTGTGAATTATGTAGTTCTACATTTGCAGCGATAATAAGAAGTCCATATTTTCTTCTCACATTTGGTTGTTGTTTCTTTGTTCCTATTATGAGTTTATGGTATTAAGGGGAGCACCCTGCATCACATATGCATGATGTGACCTATGTACTTGATTGGGATGCTTTATAGGTGGAGGACGAGCAACTTTCTTTGGATCCGATCTACATTCTTCAATATCAAAGGTTGACCTTCAAAAAATGGGATATAGAGCACGCAAGGGTTTGATGGGACATGAATGACAAGACTTCAAACACTTTGGAGCATGCCACATAGTTGAAAGATTTGTACCTTGGTCTTTTTGCACACTTCTAGGAGTAAGTATATTCCTAGTGGGGGAGGATCCCATGTTTGCATTTTGTTCTATGGTTATTTTGGCTCGAGAGATACTTTTTTGGGTTTACATGTTTATTTGCATATTTAGATGCTTTTGACTATACACTATTTGATTATTAATATCATAGTTACTAGATGTTAGATAATGTTGCTATTCAATTTGATCATATTTATGTGATGATGCGAGTGATGTGATATAATGCTTTATGATGATACGTGGTTTATTTTGTATTCAGACTTAGACTATGGTTTATATGCTACCAGATGGATATTACTGGATTCATTTCTAGTGTGCATATGTATTTTACCTTCAATAGATATATGTTCAAATGATGAATAAAAATTATTTAAATGATCTAATTTAAATTTTTTATCATGTGATTATATGTTGTTATATTTTACTGAACCACTACTATGCATGGATAGCTCGTTGGTGCTAGTATGAAGTGGGAATAGAGTCATAGTTGCTTGCAAGATCTACACGGTGTCTTGTTCTCCTTCATACGACTAGGTATCTTTATGTGTTTTGGTTATTTATATATTGAGCATCCACATGATGTTTTTTGTTTATTGAATAGGTATTAGGTACATTCACCCTGAATATGTGTACCTACATCCCCAATGGTGGCAACAAGAGACAGTGACCTTGACCATTCATTTTGAGCCAATGTCATGCGTATATGGGCGACATACCTATATATTTGTTATAATTAACCCTCCAATAATGAGTAAAATTGGATTTATAATGCATTTTGTGATTAGACTTGTGAGCATGTCTATAGATTTAGGGTTTTACAATTGTTGCAAAATTGTTAATTTAATTGTTGGGGAAATTTTATTATTTGTTTTAATTTATTTTAATTACTAGCCAATTTGTCATATTTAAATTCCAAATGCTTGGAGTTATCTAATTTATTTGAGAAAAGGTGCTAATTAGATTAATAAGTAATTTAATAATATAACTTATACATCACTTTAATAAAAGTGCTTATACTAGGGAAAAGGAGTTTTATTACTCACTTTTAACTTTTTATTTCATGATTTTGGAGAATTTGCTCCAAAACCCTCTTTGGTCTTTTTGGAAATTTGTTTGATACTAGAGTTTGACTCATTGGACATTCACGAGAGTGGACTTGTTGGTTCATAGAGAGAATCTCCTTTTGCACTATGACTTTCAGTGTCTTCAGAGCTATCTCTAAAAAAAATTCATTCTTCATATTCAAGATTTTTGTGAGAGGTAGGGCTCTCTCATATCTTTTGATTTAACTTGTTTCTTTCATTCTTTTGATTGCTATATGTTCATAGGTTGAGAACTAGTGTTCCCATCCATTTGATTGCACTAATTTGGCCCCGCTTGACTAGTATGGGTGCTTTATGGAATTGGATATTTAATTTGTAAATTTTGGTAGTGATATGCTGTTGAATTTCGCATGTGAGCTCAATCTTGATTTTTATTGGATTTTTGTTAGTTTGATTACTTTTTAGAAGTGGGTTTTTGTTTTCGTAGAAATCTGAGAAATATGGTTTTTGGGCATTTTTAACTTTGCCTCATTTTATGTGTCACTTAGATTTTGTTGATATTTTGTGGAAGATGTTTGGATAATGGAAATGTATTGTACTCCATATTTTCATTCATCCTATGGATTTATGTTATGTATTTTGGATTCATTGTCAAATCCATACTCTGAACAAGATGCTTCATTGAGTGAGTTTTCATACTTGATTATTTTGCTTGTGTTTCTCAAATCCAATCCTTGCATTGGTTCTATCATAATATCATGTGGATTTGGTCGTGCCCACCCATGAGCATGTGCACACCTATGGAGAGATCTTGCGAGGCCTGCTCTCCCAAGTTTAGTTTGATTGATTGTTCATTTGGGGGTTGTGTTGAGAATTCACATTGCCTATGAGCAGTTATCATGTGACAAACACAAGTATATATGAGTAGAGGTGTCAAGTGGCTTCTCACAAGTACCCTAGCCTAGAAGGGGTTGATAAGGTAACTTGGTTAGGTTCTAATGAGTGATAACTAGATAAACACATGGGATAATAAAATTACCCACCTATCTGAGTGATAGTCATGTGTGCCCAGGCGATAACTAGTCTTCTACTGAATTTGGTGAGAGGGCACGATATTCAGCCTCCCAAGGGAGTTGATTTATATGACTTGGGCTAGTATAAGAAAAGCATTTACACTCCACTAGTCCCTGCAAAGTTATCCTATAGCATGTTCGAATAGTGACTTGATGTATTGCATTGCATTCATGATCATTGATTACTTGTGTCATGCATTGATTGGTGTTTGTTAGCCTTAGATGTTTCTCTTTTGTGATTATGGTTGGGTCATTATCTCCATGAGCATGATGCAATGGACCTACAATTCCCACATGGTTGGGAGTCATTGCCACCTATACTACTGTTGGGGATCGGAGAATAGGTACAACTATCTTCTAGATGTGGGAGTCCACCGACTTACCCCTCCTCTTGTCTTCTTGATTTTACTTGTACTGGCACTCTTGGTGTGGAGTGTTCTCTTGTACCTACATCTTCATGTATCTGATTAGATAGATGTTTTAATGGATTATTTGATATGTTTCTATTCGGGGTACAATCAGGTTCTAATCTCCTTAGTTCAAGCATATATGGTACTCCCCAATGTGGAGTTGTCCTTATGCTTTTGGTCTTCGTTATTTTTTGCACATTAAATAGGGTATTGTATCGCACCCCTTAGATACATCTTGTCACATGGTAAAATGTTGGTTTTCATTTTATTGCATGTCATTGGGACATCTCATCGTCTGTAGTTGACACATTGTATCACATGATGAGATGTATAAATGCATTTCATTGCATCCTCAATTGGTGAAATATCTTGTTAGTTTCAAGCATCATATTTTGCAACAAAGTAGTTATTGCACCCCTTCTGCGGTTTTATCGCATGATAATTTTTGGACATTATCACACCATAGATAATGAGCACTTCCAGACTTTTCCAAAGTTTGTGGTTTCATTTTTCAATTATTCATTTGGAAGTTGTACCTTCCCAATCTAGAACACATTGACGATCAGACACTTTTGTGGTGGTTAGGAAAGTTATCATGTTATTTTTGCATTTTAGCTAGAATGAACTTGATTGGTTAATCATCTAGGAATTTGTACTTGGGCTTTAAAATGAACATCATATGTGATGCACTTGGTGTTTTTTCCCATCATTATTGCTACTAAGGAATTGTGTTTCCTCCACATTAGATGCACAATCAACATCATGTTCATCTGCAACAATCTCATTGTTGCAATCTGAATCTTCTTGTACCAACTCACCCACCTAAAGTGTATCAATTGATGTACATGTTGGTCCTCCATACATATCATATCTAAATGTTGCATCTTAGTTAATGTAGTCATGTCATAAAAGGTGGGATTTCTAATTGAGGAAAAAAAGAGTGAGTTTTTTACCAAGCTCATCTCCTTGGTTTTCTATTTCACATAATGTCACTAAGGTCTCTAAGGTGTCCTTAATGCTAAAAAGTTCAAAGGCAAGGGTGTCCACTTCTTTGATGCCTCTAAATAAATCTCAACAAGATCAAGGAAATGATCATGATCTGGAAGAAGGTGTAGATAATATGTTTTCACATTAATTAGGAAGTTATAAATCACAAATACTTAACATTTCAGCTAACTTCCAATAGCTAATTAGTGATTTAAAAGATAGTCTTTTTGACAAAAACTTAACATTAAAACTAAGAATTTTGAGAATAAAATTGGCAAACAAATAGAAAAAGTTATCAATCCAAATATAATGCTTAAATTTTGATTATAAGGTAGTCCACCAATTACAAATATTGAATAAGACAAGTGTGAACCACTAAAAAATATAGAGATTCTTAGCTAAAGTAAATACCTTGAACAATTGACTATGATCATAACATTCATGTTGTAAATCACAACACCATGTATTGATGCATCATGACATGTGACTCCCTACATGTCCAATGAGCAGACAGGTCGTCAAATGCTTCAAATATCCATATAGCTTGCTCTTCTTGTGAATGTTAACCTTGATATTGGTTGTCTATTCTCCCAACTCCACATTCTTGCCCAATGTGGTTCAAGTACCACAAACCTTGTGCATTGTCAATTACCCATGACTTTAGCTGCAAAGAATATATTCATGCCAAATTTGGAAGCGTTTAAATATCAAAGAAAAGAGTGTTGACAATGTGTATTATGTCTAAGATACATCTTGAAAATAAAGTCATAAACTAATTGTGTGTTCAGATCATGAGCAAATTATGAAATAAAACTCCTCATTTCTATCTTCTCAAAACTTTCAAATCTTGAAAAAAGGACTTCAAATCTGTCCAATACTCCCACTATAGCACACGAAAATATGTGAATATGTTGAAAGTTGAATTTAGTGCCATGCCTCTCAAGAAAATGAATTCAAATCAATGCTCTTATAACATGCATCAAATGATAGTGTTATCAATTTGTAAAGCCTCTTTAGGCAATTGAAACACATCCCAAAGCAATGTGGGATAAAAATGACTTTTATTATATGTTATTATTTTATAAAGTCACTGTGAAAATGACTTACATACACTTTAACCTTCTTTATTTTGTCATATCATAAAGTCATTTAATATTTAATATTATTAAACTTGTTCTTACTTGAACTTTAATAACTTAAATATTAACTCATGAGAATAATCCATCCACTTACCAAATATAGAAATGATGTTGAATTGTTCACCTTAGTAACCTATTATAAATTATAAGTATAAGCAAAGCATCCAACCACCAATAGGCATACTACTAAAAATATTTTTTCCTTGCATTTAGTGTAAATCAGTGAGTTACTCTTAAGTAAATCCATACATGTGTATTTTTTAGTAAGTGTATTCAGAAAATATTCCTAAATTCATTATGTAAATTTTTAAAAACAATTGAATAGTACATATACTTCGACATTTTTGTATAAAAAAATCATTTTCTAATTCAACAAGTTGTTCTATTACACATTTATGCTATTCATCATATATATAAATTAAAATGTTTATAGAAGTACATGAGAGCAAAGAAAAAGGCCTAGAAACATATTTCATAAGATGGATCTCTACGAGGTGTTAAAGCTATGTGTGATATTCTAAACATCAATGCTACTCTTAAAAAGGGAGTTCCCAATTTATTAGCCAATTTTATTTATTAGCCAATTTTATTTATTAGTCAATAGGCTTTCCCACTGGAGTTCACTCCAGCCGGAAGTTGTCTCGCACCGACAAAAAAAAAACTTATCAGAAAACTATTTTCCGATCTGAATTGGGGTGATTGATCTTTATGTCAAATCTACCAGATTTTATCTTGATTGAATATTGTGTGTAATCATCAATTTTTAAATCACGTCATTCATTGCATGTTTTTCTCTTTCACACGTTATCGATCTGTTTTGTCACTTGCGTGCCACTAGATTTCTAAAGCACAGAATACATACCTCCCAAGTTGCCAGCAATGGATGAGGAAACAATGAGCAAAACCAGCAACATTGCAGAGTATAAGCTGTGCATGGCCATGACCATGAACCCCACACAGATCTTCAAAAGCTCCTATTTTGGGCACTTATTTAAGAGGTTTTTTTATGTTTTTTACCAAGCTCTTTCATGATCTGCCCCCCACACAATCTTATCTTATTCCAACGCCTGGAATGAGTCTCAGATGTAAATGCCAATGATCACGTGCTTCTCTTTCAAGCAGAATACCCCTCTAATATAACCGTTTGACGACGCTTACCTGCAACATCTAGTTTTAGAGGGTGAGCAACGAGGAAGAGAGAGCCCATTTTCACAACGGTCATATTTGGTCTCTGTGGGATTGTTTACAATGATAGATGACAACTATGGTGCAAGATTTTGCTTCTCCTGGATGAAAAGAACACCGTAGATTTTGACTCTCACGGTGAGCCCACTGCACCATCACTTAGCTTTTTAAAATTCTAATAGGAACAAGGCCTGGACAGGCATATTTGTTGTCTTTTCTGAAATTTGAATGTCTTTATCCCTTGTCTTCTATCTCTATGTTCCCATATCTCAACATTATTTATTAGTCGATAGGCTTTCCTTGTGGAGTTGCCTCCAGCCGAAAATTGACTCACACTGTCAAACCTTCCTTGGAAATTGACTCACACCATCAAACCTTCCTTGGAAATTGTTTTCAGTTGCCGGTAAGTGAAGTGCGTAAGTTTATGCCAACAACCATTTTATCTTCTCTGAAATCTCTCATAAGCACCATTTTTAAGTCTTCCTCTTAGGGGAAGAAAATGGCGAGCTCCAAATGGAAGGGGTACTGTGTAGAAAGCAAAATGATGTCCCCAATGTACACTCACAGAAGAAATTTCTCAGTTCATTCGCTAAAAGCAGAGGTGGAATTGCAAAATTTGTTCTTCTTCCGACTATAAAATTCTGCCGGGCATAGGGCATGGTATGGCACGGCCAGAGGTAATTTATTTTGTATTCTTTCAATCAGATCTAGTCACGGCCAGAGGTAATTCTGCAACCAAGAATGCAGTTCTCACTACAGTCATATATGACTTTTATGATGTGGGGGCTCCACTGAAGAACATGAATGCTTTCTTGAAGCTGTGGAGAGGTAATTTTGGCATGAGCATCTAAAATTGTATTGAAATGGATGGCCATCATAAAAATATCAATAGTGTTCCATTTGAAGATAATCTCCATTGCAAGTCTCACTAGACCTAGTTAAAACTCTTGTCTTATATAAACCTTGCAATTCAAGATGTTTGTTTCTGATGTTCTGCAGGTGGGATCTAGCAAGGATAAATAGCCTTTCAGATAATGTGAAAATTCTGTTCTCTGCACTATATAACACTGTCAATGATATTGCCCAAAATGCCCATGTTTTTCAAGGTCGAGATATCAGCACACATTTATAGGAAATTGTGTGTATGTTTTCTTGAATATAAATGTTAGTACAGTATTTAGGATGATGAAAGAGGCTGAGTGGGCCAAAACTGGATATATACCATCTATGCAGGATTACTTGGAAAATGGAAAAACATCAATTCCTTTGGAACCGATTGTTCTCATAACACTCTATTCTCTAGGGCCTAAACTTTCAAAGCAAGCCATCTGCCACCATGAGTATACCAATCTTATGGAACTTGTCAATATCTGCGGGCACCTTTTAAATGACATTCAGAGCTACAAGGTATTGTATACTTACCAATATAAGTTCATGCTTAGAAGTACTTAAGTAAGTTTTATCCTAATAGAATGCTGAGGAGAGGAACTAAATTCTTCATATGCTTTGCAGAGGGAGGCTAGGGAAGGAAAGTTGAACTATGTGACATTGTTCATTAAAGAATACCCAGTGACAACTGTTGAAATGCTACTAAGAGGATTAGACAAATCATAAATCAAAGCACACAAAAACTACTGAGAAAGCTATTGCAACCTAGTGTCCTCCCTCATGAACGCAAGAAGTTGCATTGGAATATGGTTAGAATTCTCCAACTATTCTACCTCAAGACTGATGGATTCACATCTCCCACTGAAATGCTTGAACATATCAATATGGTTATTTTTTTTCCAATATTGTAAATTTCAAACAAGAGTTTTGAGATAACATTACTTGGTTGCATTACAAAAGGAATTGGTCCTAAATAGCTTTAGGAAGTATCCATGGTATGATCTTGGCCCCCATGTTCTGTTGTTTATCACCTTGTTGCCCCTCTGGTTGCCATTAAAATATTTGTTAGTTAATTTTAGCACCAATTCAAATCTCGTACCTTATGCAAGTAGGGTCTCAGATCCCTATAATTTTAGCTTGTATTTTATCTTTGGACAAAGATACTATGTTAGATTTTTATTTGCATTTCTAAAAATCTACACTCTATTCTGCAACTCTTCAATCACAGAATTTTCAGATTTTCAATCTATGGTCTCACATGACCTCTATTTCCTTGTATTTTATCTGTAGATAAAGGTACTCCTTTAGATTGTTTTTTGATTTGCCAAGAAACTACACCCTATTAAGCTTGATTTATAATAGTGATAATGAGTGAGAATGAATGGAACACAAGACACTAATGGGATCTAGGTGATGTTTATAGAGGTGAAGCACTGAGACTTCTCGGAAGGTTACCCATCTCAGCACTACTCCAACTCAAGCACACCTAACTACAAAGTTTTTTTCATGGATAAACTCATTATTCTTGCAACCTTCACCAAGTATTGTGCTAAATGAACCATTCATTAGAAAGCCCCTTAAGCTCATCAATTGATAAGTAGGAGATATTTTCCATAAGTCAAATTGCCATACATTACATACAATATTTCCATAATCTCCTCCTTAACAGTTTGTATTGTCTACATGAATCACTTCTACAATTTAATGGTCATATTTGTCAATGTTATAATTCTGTCGAATAAATTATATTATATATGGAATAATTAACATATATATATGTGTGTGTGTGTGTGTGTGTGTGTATACATATTGTATATATATATATATATATATATATATGTATATGTATATGTATATGTATATGTATATGTATATGTATATGTATATGTATGTGTATGTGTATGTATATGTATATGTATATGTATATGTATATGTATATGTATATATATATATGTATGTATGTATGTATGTATGTATGTATGTATGTATGTATGTATGTATAAACCATTTTAATATATTGAGAATATATTACTTGTATTATAACTATAATTAATATAGGTTAATATATTAAAGAGAAATGTCTCTTCAAGAGACATGCCTCTTTATTTCATATATATATTCATTCATATAATAACTTGGAAGACACATAAATATCTATAAGTGTTATTACAAGTTATAGATCAGATTTAATGGATCCTATCACTAACATGGTATCAGAGTAGGCGACTCCCAAGCCTGTTAGTAATAAGGTCAATAAGTTGATATGAAAAATCGGTTATCCATTGAATGGCATTGTCGTTGCAGAGAGAGACCTCGAGTCTAAGATCCACCATGTAAAGTGCACATTGATTACGGTGAGGACAGTGCAGTCAATGACCGATGAAAAGGCTGTACAAGGGTGTGGTGCCGCAGTGAACAACACAAAGAAATATTGTGCCAAATTCATTGAGGAATATATGGATAGAAGGCGAGTTGATCATGGCAGGAGCAAGTATTATCAAGACCGTTATTGTTCATTAGAATTACTTAGAAATTTTAATGTTCTGATTGTGTGCATTTGGTATTATATTGGGCTGCTTAAGATGATAAAAGATCCTACGATAAATCAGAGCCAGCATAAGAGAAAGATTTGATTTATACAGAGACTTACCTCTGCTATAATGGTAGGTTCCACGCTCCTTAGAATTTGAAAGGATGTCAATGGGCGTGATCATACCAGTGGTTGAGTGTGAGCAGTGGAGAACCAAAGGGAGGTTCGCTTACATGTGAGCGTATGGTGCGTTGAATAAAAGACCGTAGCTTGCTAATCTTATGTGTCAAGGGTGTCATGACTTGGCGGCAATGGTGGAAGACCATTGTAGGAAGTCTGATCTTCTAGATGTTGAACTACAAGTTGCACTGATTGGTGAGAATCGATTAAAATATATACTTCAGACAAGTTTATGACTAAAAAGGGGAGACGTCCATATATTTCACCATTGGAATTAGAGGACATCAAGATGAGGTGCATCTAACAGAGGATTTATACTATTTTTTCATGTCCTTGGCTTGGCACCCAAAAGAAATTAAATATAGTTTCTATGAAGGCATGTAAACTTATAAAAGATAAACAACAAATCTTCCATGTATACTTGCAACGATGCGTGAGACAAGTCTACCATATATAACAACCATCTCAATTTAAATTATGCAAGCCAGAATTATATGCGCAGCGAAATTTCCTAATTTATATAGCCACGTCCGCAAAGACTGTAGGATGTCACTGATCACATATTACTATTGAAATAATATGAATCATAACACTATACAACTAATTGTCAATCTAAAATCACTGAATTCGCAAGTCGCCAATTTTTCGTGAATATGTGAGATCTGGTATTTCTACACAAAATAGATGTTATCACTGCTCCTTGCAATGATGGAATCCCGGTGCAAATTATTTTTCATACAAGTGTTCAATGGTAGTTATCGGTGAGCATTTCCAAGGTAAATAATTGATATTACAATCTTCAAACCATTGTGAATGTCAGTCTCTTGACAGTGCCACGAGTGGTATGATATGTGTGATATCAATCGCGATTTTGAGGTACCAAGGCTGAGTATTGAACATGAAATCTATGTGATGTGATGCAAAATTACTCGACGATATAAGAGTGGGAATCTGACATTGTAAGGGGGAATGATAACCAATGTTCTATTCCCATTTGAACTGTCCTTATATGGGAGTAAAAAAAAAGACGTACTCAAATTGTTTGACAAATTCTTACATGGAGGCATTTCCTGATTTGATGCAGGACCTTCATTGGAGCAACTTATATTATTATTGTAGATAAGTATTTATTATCCTCAGGTATTGCATGTATCTACTCTATAGTCTCTCAGAATTTTGTATTTTTATAATTACTATAAAGAGCTATTTGCCTTGATCTTTTTTTCCTTTGTCTCTGAAGATGCTTTTGCAGGAAAAGAAGATTGGTACATTAGGCATGCTACCAAAAATTTTGCAGACTCAATCTTATGATAGTAGCTTCAAAGTGTACACTTTATTTGTGTCCCACTATAAACCCTTCTATCCAAACGATTCCATGAGTTGGAATGTTCGGATGCCGGCTTAGAGATCCCTATCCACGGAGTGCAAGAGAGTATATTTCAAGAATAAAAAGGCTCTCAGATGAGCCTTAGAGATACTCTTCTTGCCATTAAACCATGCAATGGGAGGTTCTAAAGACAAGATGCAAGAATGCAAATGTCCCAAGGAGTTCTTCAAGAATGCAATGCAACTAAAGATTAAACTAAAATAAATATGAAAAGTGCAGCTATTCTAAGCATGGATGAGAGTGTTACAATCCAAATATTAAGCTACGTGAGATAGATTATTGCAAAATAGAAGCTAAACTAACATGCAACATGAATCTAAGCTAAAATGCTATGGTATGAGAGAATGTAGACAAGAAATAGAAGTTCTCCACAAAGCTCCAAAGAAACCTGTTAGAAAATCTGCAACATAACAATATTCAAAATGAGGATGGATCCTTTGAGGGGGAAAGCTCACTCCCTTTTAAAGATGTACAGACGGTGGAGATCAAGATGAAGATGGTGGATGATCAACGGTTGAATTCGAAAAGAGGAGTGATCCATGTGCACACACAAGTCAACCAATAGAATATAAGTTGACTTGTCATATAAGACAAAAGTCACAAAGCCTTTTCTTTTAATTGCAAAATAGAAAAATGACTTTATGTGTGCACTTTAAGTGGGTTAGAAGAATGTGGTCTTTTATTTAATTAAAAGGGGACATGTTCTTTTAATCAAATAATGAACTTAGGATAGCATAGTCAAACTATAGGTTATAATCAAATAAATTGATTATTAGCAATTTGGTCTAAGTAAATGATTAAATTAATTTAGCCAAAATGCTGAGAAGGGGGCTAATAGTCTAGATGACCATTTTTAGGTGATTACACAAAGAAGCTGTGATTAGGTTGGATAATGTGAGTTTCTTGAAACAAATATCCTTGATTAAAATTATGAGAGGGAGTCTAACGATTCATTAGAGGCAACCTTGGAGAAAGAGAGGGAGTAGAAAATAATAAATGTTTAAATCAAACTTTTGATGATCTTGGTTCAGAAGGAGTAGACCTTGATTGATGGATTCTCCACTAGTTAGAAACTATAACAGCTAAAGGACTATGATTCATAGGATAACGTCTCATGTATGTAGGCTGGAAAGCCTTATGCTATCAAGATAACCATTGAACTAAGGAAGCATGACATGACTTGCTACCAAGAGGTCAGAAGGATGATAACAGATTCAGAGGAAGCCTGATACTTCATCGGAGAGAACCTTGTGCTAAGAGGTTAGAAAAGTTGATATCAAACTAAGAGGGAGAAACCTTATTCTCTGATATGTTTTTATGGTGAATGTTGTGACAACACCATATGTCAGTATTCGTGGAGACTTCATACGAACTTTTGATGTCATACATGTATGAGTCTGTCCCCTGTGTACATCATGAAGAAGTGACGACTTTTAAATGATTATCACTTGTATTAGGAGAAGTTGTTGTAAACTGACATCCTTACAATAACTTGTAGCATGATTCATTTTTATGAAATTGTTTCATGTAAAGGTTTTATCTTATGAATCAACAACTAGGCAGTTGATATCATTAATTTGATTATCTACAAGTTGCTTGTATAGATATATTTTTAGTACTTGGTGTATATCTTGCCTTGATATTCTGATAGGCCAGTACCACATTGAGTACTTGGTGGATATCATTTAGTTGATGTTTTGATAGGCCATTACTCAGAATATTTGGTGAATATCATTTGATTGATATTCTGATAGGCCAATGCTCATGTTACCAAATATGATATCAAATAGTAATTGGTGAATATCATATGTTGATATTTTGATAGGCCAATACTTACATGATATCACATTCTAGAAATCTTCTGATCAAAGATTTCCTATATGTATTATTTTTGAAATATTACCTATGGTATAATATCTATGTGTTTTATCCTTCTTCATTAAGAGGGAGTGTTAATGTTATAATTCTGTCGAATAAATTATATTGTATATATGAGATATATAAATAATATATGGCAAATATTATATATATATATATATATATATATATATATATATATATATATATATATATATATATATATATATATATATATATATATATATATATATATATATATAACCATTATAATATATTGAGAATATATTACTTGTATTATAACTATAACTAATGTAGGTTAATATATTAAACAGACATGTCTCTTCAAGAGACATGCTCTTTATTTCATATATATATTCATTCATATAATAACTTGGAAGACACATAAATATCTATAAGTGCTATTACAAGTTATAGATCAGATTTAATGGATCCTATCACTAACAATATTTAATGTCAATTTTATAAAATCTACATCTTTAAGTAAATGTGGTTGCAAATTATAAAGAACTTTTAAATTTCAATACCCTTTTTGCATTTTTGCATTGATTTCAATGGAATGTGGAGATTTTTCTAAAATTACTCATTTATAAAAATTTACAAAATGTAGCAATGACATGAATAGTTTGGAACTTTAAGAAATTTATGGCCTTTCATGTTTATTATATTTGAGAATTTTTTTTTAAATTAATTGGCATGATCTACTTAAAATACATCTCTTGTAAGGTATTTAATAAAATGGTTCCTCTCACTAGAATATATTAAAGTTTAGTTGTATTTTACATTAGCATAGAATCTGGCATGGTCATGTCCTCCACAACCAACATCTTGTGAAGAATATTTAGTTCAAGAGCACTTGTCAAAGACAATATGTGATTAGATTTATTCATAAAGAGAGACAAATGTTGTAAGAAATATTGTAGTTATTGGCATAGAAGAAGAAGAAGATTGGAAAAAGGTATTGGAGGTGATAAATGATATAGGAACCTAATATAGAAATAGACATTCTTGGATTGTTGATTGAGGAGCACGTATTTGATCTTTCCCATCTTCAAACATTGCACAATTTTACTTTATGAAAATTAATCCTTTTTATTTTGCAAGGACAAATACCATTTTTTCTCAGCTTTACAAAGGCTTGAACAATTACTATATGCTTCCACGCAATTTTGATTAATATCATAACATCTACTTCAATGGGGATGCATTTTTTCATCAAATTAAAGTGCATCTATGTAATCTTGGACAGATTTAACAAGTCTCCCCATTCAACCATGAGAGCAAGAGATTTTTTGTTATTTTGTACACAGAATTTTCCACTATGGTAAGTGCATTTTTAACCATGACATCAATTTCATTAACAAGGACTTAAGTTGATAGCTCTATTATTGGGGGGGGAAACTGAAAAAGTGTAAAAGATTCATATCTTTCTATATTTATTTTTCAAATTTTCCTAGAGACCACTTTTAAACAAAATTGCCTTCTAATTAATTTTTCCAGCCCTCTATCAAAGAATCAACATGCTCTATTATATTTGAATAGCAAAAAAACATGATTTATATACAAGAAAATTGACCATACATACAATCCTCAATATTCTCATTAGAGATGTGAAAAAGTACATGGACAAACATTGAAAACATTCCAAGAATACTAGAAAAAATATAAAATAGATTCTCATCAAAGAGATGAGCTTCATATGTTCAAAAAATCTATTAAAAAGCAATACTATATTATGTGAAGCAATACTCCAATGATTAACTTCTATGCATTTGTCTAATGCTATAAAACAATTATATTCACACTTTTTTCCTATAGAATGTTTGAGTTTCAAATTAATCATAATAGCTTTGAATTTCATTAAATGTTTGGTTTTTTAGGTCATGGCTAATCCTCGACAACCTATACAAATAATAGATCTTTCAAGTAGTGCATTGGAGATTAATGCTCCAATACCATCTACTGGATGAAACATGTCTGTCAATTGTAATGTATTTAATGAAATAAAAATATAAAATATTACAAACTTCATTTCTCTTAATTGTACTCAGCATATTTTAATATTTCTAACAAGATTCAATTGTGTAGTATTTTCAATCATGTTTTATAAGTATTGAATTACAAAACTCATCTCTCATGATAATGTTCATGAGAATGAAAGGAACACTTACCACTCATTGTATCTAGGTGATGTTCACAAAGGTGAAGCATCAAGACTTCCCATAAGGTTACCCATTTTAGTACTAACCCATCAAGCAAACTTAACTACATAGTTTTCTCCATGGTTAAACCCACTCTTCTTACAACCACGTTCTCAAAACCTTCACCAAGTGTTGTTCCTTTTCTTTCTATTGATATTGCAAAATGAAAAAGAATGCATAGAACATTTTTAGAACGAAAAAAGAAGCTAACCTGCAATTAATCTCACACAAAGCCTAGGTATGTAAAGTTAGATTTAGGTAATACAATTTGAATTATTTCCTCTTGTGATTTAATGAAACCTTTTTTGTTTCGGCTTATTAATTGTAGCATTTACTCTTCTACAAGCTCACACTTGTTGATAAGAAAGAAGAAACACAAAAACAAATTATATTTACAAATATGACATTTTAAAAATATTTTTATATTTTTCTATGCATCTCAATGCTAAAATTTCTGCCTAAAAGATATACAATAT
Organism: Cupressus sempervirens; assembly: GCA_028749045.1. NCBI lineage: Eukaryota > Viridiplantae > Streptophyta > Pinopsida > Cupressales > Cupressaceae > Cupressus > Cupressus sempervirens. The sequence goes on from CM053790.1 coordinate 372,928,171, forward strand.
GACACTATTGTAACTTTAGTTCATTCAAAAAAAGTTCTACTATGTACAAGACTTCCTTATGCAATGCTACATATTTGTGAACTATCACTTTTATACTCTCTTTTTGTATTATATCTAAATCTTCTTTTATACTTTCAGATCTAAAACCTATTGACATATCCCTTGCACCTCTTTTGGGTGCAAGTGCTAGTATATTTACCCGTTCCCAACTAATCGAACCCTGAAGACCCAATAATTGAAGAGAGATCGAACCATCATGCATCGTTTGCAGTGGCTTCCAGCAAGCTTATAAATTTCCTTGCCGTTCCAATATATTCATCAAATCTTAGTTTGAAAACTCCAATATGGTGTAGCCAAGAATCACATTCCTCTGACGTGAAATAAAAAACGCCACTAAGAAGGGTCATCTAGTCATCATTTCTGCCTATTTTTTAGTTTTGTGTCATGAAGATTGCTTTCATTAGCTACAAGATAAAAGCATGCTCTCTATGGCAGAGCAGTACAATCTTGATTCTCGCGCTATTCATAGAAGTCAGGAACTACCAAATACTAAATAGAACACCTCCCATTCAGTAATCTAGCATCGATCTAGATCGTCATGATATTTGCACGGGAAGATAAAAATATTGGATATATAGGCTATGTTCTGTGCAGTCATTGTTACAAAAGATCATACATACGGATGTTAAAATGGAGTTTGACTCTTGCAAAATCATCCCCTGAACCCTTTCAGAGAATTTGAATGCCAAAGCTTGATATGCCATTAAATCTGCATTCATTCTTCTTGACAATTATCAATGCTCAGTATGCCTATGAATTAATCATCCAATTCTAGAAAGAATATCTTTACGTAACAATATCAAGGATCATATTCTGAAAACATATATTCTACAGAAATAATCATTAGACTCTCATAGTAGGTTCATTCTTACTTCCATTTTCTAATACGGTTTCAACTGTAGCTAACAAATACATGGAAATCATCAAAAATTGGATGGAAATAAATTGATTTCTCTGAATCCAGCAAGGCTATACTGTGTTGCGCTTTTCGTTATATTATTACAAATTTCACATCCTGTAACTTGTGAAAGATATCAATCTTACGAATCGTACGAAAAAATCATTTATAACTCGAGACTACGCTTCCATCAGTTATCGGTGACAATTAAGAGTTTGCCGCTTGCTGATCCTCACTGCTGCATATGCGTATACCACTCAATATATAGCCTCCAAATGAGCTCATTTGCATATGAGGGTGTGTTCTGGAAGGAAGAACCTGTGGAGGAAGACAATGAACAAAATATATGGAGGACCATGAGAATAGTTGAACGGGTACAGTTCAAACATTCCATTTTACCTCTAGAATATTCACCAATAAGCAGCTAGGACACACATTTGACACGCCACTAAAACTATTTATTTGGAGTATGCAATGACAGCTACAATTTCGAAATGCAAGAAGGCATAAATGTAACCTTCTAGTTGGATATCTCTTGCCATGATCAAAACCAAAAACCATTTCCCTTTATTTTACTTTTTATCTGTCAAGGCTAGAATTAAAGATCGCCTCTGTTTCAGGTCATATAGAAAGGTTTTATGGAATGGGAAACACCATCTTTGGCTAGTGTCCTATCCAAGATTACAAGAATTATTTGCATTATTATCAGTTTTCGACGTTGAGCTTCACAGTTCAATATTAATTTACTAAGCATCAGAAACCTTCGATTATAGTTTAATCTCACAATAGTCATCCGAAGAATAATCCATGTTGCCTGAGCACTAGAATATTGGATAGAATGAGATGTGTAAAATACAATAGCGGATGTTCACCAAGCATTATCTAAAAACACAACCTATGTCAATGTGAACCACAATATACAAATTTCGAAGGACATGAGAAATACACCCAAAATAAGAAATGATGAATTTTTAAAATGCATAGTTACTATAAAAGAACTGAATAAACAGAAATATTCAGGCAACGTACTAAAGTAATAAGTCAAGTCTTATTTCAATTCAATTTTGGAACACATTACACAAGCATATGCTTCAGGGCACACTCAGGTGTGAGTATGGAATAGGTTTGAAGGAAAGTATAAGTGGTAAAATCAATTAGGGGGCAAACAAGCATAATCATCCTGTCTAGGGGCAAACATGAAAAATATAAAATTGATTTCAAACAGTTTACTCCTCTTCAAGAAAGTACTTGTTTTTGCCTATTCAGAAGCAAATACGGAGAATATTTAAAAAAAGGTTTCACAGAGCAGTGGCCCCTATTCTGGAAGTATCTTTAATTTCTTCACCGAATGAACTAGAAACTTTCAAAATGCTTGTTTTCTATAACAAGGTTCTTCTGCTGGTAGTTCATACCCATACTGGAGCTGACACTATTAAGGTACATATTTCAATTCATATAGACCCCTTTCACTGAGTTCCTGCCCTAATATCATACCAACTCAGATCTGAAAGACCCTCGTTCTATATGAGGCAACCTGGGAACCCATGGCCTTTGAATAAACATCAATGAAGAAATTGAGTGAAACAGCTAGTGGCTTCTTTTTTCATAATTGGCTTGAGCTAAATATGTGATCTGTTTCAAATCAGCAATTAAGAGGATAGAATGAAAGTATCGCACAAGACTTTTAGCTAGGTGTACCATCCAAGCAAGCCCAATATCTTCCAGCTGGCTGTAAATACTAGGACAGCAGCTGACGCTAACCTTGGGAGTACAATATGTAGCAGATAAGGGGTATTTTGCTTCTAGAATCTTCAGGGCTAATCAGTAGGCATAGTTTGAAATTTATCAAAAATTCATCAACAATCATTTTATCCAATTCATACCCAGTACGGTTTTCATGATGTCTAATTGGCTGAAGAATAAAAGTCAGATTTGTTTCAGTTTAGTGTGAGATTGGTTTAATATTACTTCATTTCAATTTTTTAACTTTGTTCATTGCATTTCATATTATCAAAAAGACAAAATCAATATATCAAAGCACACAAAGAAATCAGAAAATTGGAGGACTCTAAAAAATAGGTTTCTTTCATAATGCTGGTCAAAGTCAAAAAACAGAAAAAACCATCAGCTTTTTGCCTTGAAATCCTATTGAAGATATCAAAGCATAATCCTACTAGCCTAAAGGTTTTGAGTTCATTTGAAGCTTGCAGTTATTACGTCCGTGAGAGAGCTTAGGTATAAGAAGATCATAATATAGAGGATCCAACAAATATGAGTGACTTACATGATGGCAGTCAGAGTCACTGACAGCAGGGTAGGCAGAACAAGCAGGAGGATCCTGACCAAGAGTTGTTCAAGACTCTGGCAGCCATAGATAGTACAAGTGTTAGGCAGGCTACAAGATACCCTAGATCAGTTGGAGTTGAGTCGACATAGAGAGGTGAGGCAAACAAAATAGAGGGAGTAGATCTGTTTCAGTTGCAGGCACTTGTTGGGGTAGCAAGGCTCCTTCCTTGGATGACAATGCTTATGGCTCTCCTAGATGAAATAGGACACACGTACAGTTGATAGACCTTTAGAGCCACATTTCCCTCCAAGAGAGAAGTAGACACCGGTAGACCCACTGGGGGGGGTTGGATTTCCAGATACACTGGTGGCAGCTACTAATGAGTGACAAGCCCTTCCATAGCATGTCAAAGATGCTACCCAAGTATTGGGCACAGTACATGGACAGTTTGATGCCTAGGGGAGATAGATAGTCCAAACAGCAGCAGAATACAGATCTTGACTGAGCGACCAGCAAGCTTGTGTTATCTCCTTTTGATGGCAGCGAAAGGAGTACTGCATGGGTTTGAGAACACAAACTTAAAATATACCCATCACTTAAGCCTATGCCCGAGAAGGAGGCCATTCTATTTGTTGTTCTCACTTGGAGGGTGTTGCATATGATTGGTGGCACCATAATTTGATCACCCAGAACCATGGACTCATACACTCTTACACAGAGTTCACAAAGCAAGTTATTACTAGATTCAATCAGAAGATATTATAGCTATACTATAGGGATCTAGTATTGATGACACGAATTGGTCATGGAAATTTACATTAATGAGTTCCAGCATATTGTTGTCATGGTTCTGGAGATGCCTCCCAAGTGTGTAGCAATTATTTTCATTGAGGGGTTACAGGAAATATTACTCGGTTTGGTTAGCACTTTCAAGCCCAAGAGCCTAGAGATTCAGACCACACTTGAGCTAGATACTGCACCACCACCCTCCTCTTATCATCAAGATAAGAAGGCTTCTCCACAGTGTAATAGTGTGCCACCTCCACCTTTAGGTTGGATTGAGAGTCATGTAATGAGTTGCGAAGGAGGAAGCATTGCTTCTCTTGTAAGGAGCCTAGGAGTCGGGACACAAATGTGTTGGGAAAGGCAAGGCTTGCCTCATTGAGGATCTATTAAACTTTAACCTTTGAAACAAATATCAAATCTGATAACTTTCACCTTAAACCTTTATCTCAACAATATCATAAATCACATAAACATTTACTGAAATGGTGCATTAGATCTAACAGCTAATCACATCCATAAACATGAAAGTAAATGATCAACACATAACACAAAGATTTGGTTACCGAAAAACCTTGCAAGGTGAAGGTAAAACTCAGGTGGGGATGGCACCAATTTCTTCACTACTGCAGCAATAAAGTTCGCCTGTTAGGGCTACAAGTTTGATCACTTATGATGATCTACCCTATGAGGGGTCTGCCATTTTAAGAGCTTACAAGACTTATTCAGTCTACCTTGATTAAAGGATTTAAACTTACAACTAAGTAAGCACTTTGTTAGGAGATTTACAAAGGTCTATTAGGACCACTCTCTCAAGAGCTTTACCATGAAACACTTTGCTAGAATGTATCAGTACCTGAAACTCCGCTTTGCAATTAATATGTTGATTACGGATCTTCTCTTTCCAATCTTTGATCTGATCTCCAATCTGATCCATCTATATTTTGCCCTTCATTGCTCTACTTGGTTGCTCTGTTTGATTCTCCTTCAAACTTTGTTTCAAGCATCCAAACTTAGCTTCTCTCACACATACACATACCATACTGAAAATAGGGTTTGAATCCTCTTTTTATAACCAACTATAGAAGGTTCTAAATCTAAATCAATGATCTAGATCTCTCCCTTTTTGCCACTTAAACTTTCCATTTTTCTTATTGGTTAAACTTTCCATAACAAAACACATAATGATCTCCTTAAATGCCTCTATGATCATTAAATTATGCATTAAGTCGGCCAAAAATGGTTTACCTTAGGGCCCGTTTGGTTGCAAGCATGGAACGGTGAATAGGAATGTAATATTGGGAATAGGAATGTCTATTCCAATAACAACTATTTTTTGGAATGGGTATAAAGCTCATTTTAGAGGCAAAATGGGAATATGTATTCCTATTCCCTATTCCAACTGACGAACCAAACAGAAAATAGAAAATGTATTCCAAATTTTCTATTTCTATTCTAGCAACCAAACAAACCCTTAGTGTTTGTGTCATTCCAAACAAATGTATCAAAACTGGCTTGCTTGGTACATGCACACTTTGACACTCGGCCATAACTAATCTTCATGCTGTCTCTTGGCTTCTACATGCTCAACACTTACTGTATCACTCGGCATGAAATGACTCTGTATAGTTCGGCTTATACTTTCTTTTGTCTCACTCAGCATGCATAGGAGTACTCAGCGGCCATAGACTTGCTCAGCAATAACAATTGCTCGACTTCAACTAAGATATGAACAAGGCTAATATACATAGCTCGACCTTCATTGGATGCTCAGTTGCACTGATGACCGACCAACTCTGCCAAATAAATGACTTAGTGTTTGACACTAATAGACAACACGCCTTAGGGATCAACAATCTCCCCCTTCGACATTAGTGGCAAAAAAACTTTGTCATGATCCAACATTACATCCAAAACTGAAAAATAGTACTTCCCCTTAAACTATAACTCGGTCTTCAAAGGACTTCAATATTTACAACATAGATACATGATTTCTGACATACTCTGACTTCAAAATGAGCATCCATTACAAAATTTTCAAAGAATCATACCTTTGATTATATCCATTTACATTTGTATTTTCCCCTTAGTGTTCATTTCCCCCTTGTTTTGTCACTCACGGTTGTTCGGGTGAAGGGGTCAAACCATACTTGTCAAAAAATGGTTTGTGAATCTGTATAACCATTGCTAATGCATTATCCCAACTTGATCTAACACATTCCAAAATGGTAATTTTGATTTGTAGCTAAGCAACTAGGTCAACCAAACTTTCTGCAGTAGGGAGATGTGAATATCTTTTTGTTATCTCCTTTGCTAATGACAGCTCTCTTTGCATCACCTCCAAATGAGGTATCAACATTGACTGAATGGAAATAAGTTTTGCTCGCATCTTGCCATCTGTGGCTTGCAATTCAGCCAATCTCCCTTCAGCAAAAATCAATCTATTATAATGAATTGAACTTGAACTTGCGTCCATGTTCAAAGAATGTCTTGTAGATTTCAGATCTAATTGCAACTTCTCAATCTGATCCTGAATATCCTGAGTAGATCTTGGTACATCACATAACATTTCATACAAAGTTTGGATATTTTGTACCACTCCTACATTATTTACAAGGTTAGAACGTTCAACTTGCCTGATGGAAAATTTTAGTTGACGCTTTCTTCTCAAACTTCTTCTCGGACCATTGCATTAACTTTTCATTTGCATCTATGTCATCATTATTTATCTCTTCTACAATATGAACTAATTGGTCCATTATGGGGACTTTTTCATCATCTTTGATATCATATGCATCAACAAAGATATCCTTAATCTATTGAAGTACCTGGTTTTGTTGATGTTCCCTTTTCAATTCTTCCTATCTGGTCTTCCTGGCCAATAAATCTTGCAAAATTTGCATTTGCTCATAAGTTCAGTAATCAATGTCAAACTTCGAGATCCCTATAACTTCATCTAGTATCACTGGCTTCCCAAGTGACCTTGCCTTCTTCAACATCTTCTTCTTTGGGGTGTTGCTACCGGGCAATGCTAATTGTAGTGAGTGTGATGAGACATCTACACTTGGTCTCTTTAGCTCTTTAGCTCTTGTGCACTGCTAGCATCAATACTTACTGAAGTTGACTCCCTTTGAGTTGTAATCACCTGTTGTGCAGGTGGAACACTTATCTGAGCTTCAAATTGTGTAGGAGGTGCTACACTCGGTCCTTTCTCTTCCTCTATTTCCTTCTGCTCCTAACCCTGTTCCTTGGTCTTTGCGTCTCTAGGTGGCATTCTCTCCTTTATCCCCTCGGCAAGAGGTCCTGAGACTTGTGCTCTTCCTTCATCAATAGTAGATTTCTCTACTTGAGCGTTCATCCCATCAGTCTGACCCTTTATGGTATGATCTGTCTTAGAAGACTCTCCATATCTTTTCTCTTCAACTATTGACACACTCTGTTCCTCGGCATTTACAACAAGTGTCTTCTGTTGTAATTGTGCATTGTAATCAACAGTAGTTATAGGTGTTTCTGTTATTGCCACAATTACTTGTTCATCCGCTCCTTTCTCTCCAATCATTGGATATTCTATGACTTGCACAATAATTGGATTGGTTGTGTCCATCAGAGTGTCTTTTATAGATTTTGGAGCTTGCTCCCCTTTCTCTGATTCAGAAGACACTATCTTTTATGGCTCTTTGAGAACAAAAGTCACATTGGGGAAAGTAGTGACAGGCGTTTCATCCTTAATGACAACTGTCTCTGTCTATTGTTTCTTTCCTGAGCCATTTTGTCCACAGTTTCCACTAATTGTTTTGCATCACTATACAAATCTTTAGTGTTATCCAACTCACCTGCTTCATCTTCCTTGTCTTCCTCTTCCATTGTTGTCGGCATTAGCCCAAAAGCTTTCTTCCATACAATTTTGCTCTCTTGTACCACATCTTCAATTTTGTTTCTCAAAATTTTACAAGCCCTTGTCTTGAGCACAAATTCCTTTGCAAAATCACTCAAAGCGATAGACATATGAGTCTTCCCTAAATCAAGCATAGTTTGGGGTAAGGTAGTTTCCCTTATTTGTCTTTCAATGGATAATGCCCATTTCCACTTAGAATCAATTTTATTATATAATTCTTCAGGTAATTCCTTACCTAGTTCTATAGGTATATATTTAAAATTCACCATCATATCCAAAATTGTCTGTTAAACTTTTTCTTTATCTCCCTTATCTAAAGAATCATACTTAATACGTTGAAATCTTGTTAATCCTACTGAACCTCTAATGTTCTCACATATATTTTCAATATCCTAAGGAGCTCGCCTTGGTACTATTTAAAACTGACTCATATCATCGAATTCAGTCCTCTTGGCTTCATCATCCTTCTCTTCATCAAGTTTAACAAGTTTTCTCCTTGGCCTCTTCTTCTGCTAACCTTCCTCGGTCTCTTTGGCCACTAATGACCTCTTCTTAGGACTTTTTCCTTTGACTAGCTTGGTTATCTTCACTATCCCTTTCTTTGGCTCGGTAGCTGCAGGGGTTGTTGCCTTAGATCCTTGTCCGATTACTCTCCTTTGTGGTGTAGATGTGGGTTGGGTAACCAATTTCTTTAGGCTCTTCTTTACTTTTAGATCTACCACCACAATCTTTATACTTTTTGGTGCCCAAGGCTCAACAACCACAAGCTCTTTACCTTTAGATTCATCTTCTTCTTCATCATCACCATCATTGTCATGATCTTCCCTTTTTCCTTGAGTGATTTGCAATAGGGATTCTCCAAGCTTACCTTCCAAATCTTGTATCATTTTCTTTCTCTTCTTATCCATCTTTGGAACCTTTGTCTGCATCATCATTTTGATCTTTGCAGTCTCATATGTGCCGAATGGCATGGCATTCTTATCAATTTCTTCTACCAATAATGTTGTTATCACTGCAGACACTTCATCAACATTAACCTCATACTGCACTGGCCTTAACCATGCCACTATGACTGCTTGGGCATAGGTGTAGTCAGTATCAACCATGAAGCATATGTGATCATAATATTGATCAACCACCAACTTAGGTATTCTCATTCTATTCTTCATTTTTCTTTTGAAGTCTTCAAAACGACCATTCAAAAATATCACCAAGTTGCTCAATAAAATCATTGATTTGCTCGGTTACAGGTCTATCCTTATCCCACACATCTCCAATGGTAGGAAAGGAATTTTGAAAATATAAGAATATATATAGTATAAGTGAGCCAAACTTACATTAAGTATTCTTTTCTTTCCTGATGTCTCCAAGATTTTTTGCTTGCTGAATCAATTGTAGCTCGGTCAAGTCATAGCTATGGCCCTTCTTGACTATTTTGTATCCCAAATCTATAGCTACACAACAATTATTGTTCAGTCGGCTTGATTGATAGAACTTGTGTGCAATTACTTGGACTGCAAACTCAATGACCGGAGCATCAATTGCATCAATAGACATTCCTCAGCCATTCCACTTCACCTTTGTGAGGTCTTCAATTACATTTCTGGCTTGGCAGTGAATGGTCTTTACTTGATCAAGAGTAGGATAATCGATTACTTGATGGATGATCGACTTGGCAATCTTAATTGGCTCGTTCTCTAGCCACAATTTCATATCGTGCAATTTGCTCAAAACAGTCTTGATCCACTTCACATTGAGTACCTTGGGTAAAGCTAGGGCACAAGGTAACCCTTTTTGGGCAACGACTCTGTTTTCTTCCTTCAACACTCCATTCTCACATAGCTTGCTATATGTGTTCCTTAGTTCGAAATCACCAATTTCGCCAATCTTACACATGTAGCATGATCTTACATCATGCACCATAATGACACGGGAAGGAATTGATGACAACGCTCCAAATGAGTCTCCAATCATAGCGATTTCTGGATAAGCCTTGAATTTTGGAGGAAGGCATGCATCATTATGCACAATCTGAGCATTGTTGTCCTTCAATGCCTCCTTCCCACTTCCAATGCAAATGATGTCATTGCAGACTAGGGTTTTGAACTTCAAACAATTTTGCAAAATAATCAAACTCAGTTCAAAGGAATCTTGCACACTTACATAGTTTTGCCAATAGCACGCACGAAAATCCTTCTTCAATTCCCACAAATAGCTCTGCAACCGTCTTTGAATCGCTTTGCAAATTCTCAAATCATTGGGTGAATGAAGAAATGAACTCAAAATCGACTAAAGACCTTCACATAGTTGAAATACCCTTTCATTTCATGCTCTGTACATTCAATAGGTAGATTCAAAATGCACAACAGTTGTCTTGGCTCTTATAAGACAACTCTGTCATCATACTTCCATTCAGTAGCTCGGTCAACACATCAACTCAGTCGCAACTGCATTCCTGTTCTCTAACACAGCTCAATCAAACATATCAGCTCAGTCTACACTGCAACTCAATCACAACTGACATTGTTACTAACATTCGGCATCAATAGTGCTCCAACTCGGTATATGTGCTCTTTTCTCGGTTCACACTTCAGATCTGTCCTAATGCATATCATCATATGCAAATATGGACTTCACTACATCACATGTTAGGAACTGATGTATAATATATCATTTGAAATACAGTTCCTCACATACCTTCTTTGTTTAGTTTGTGGTAGTTTGATCACCTAATCCATTGGATTGGGTGATCTCGGCATCGATTTCTCCATTGATGCTTGCTTCTTCCTCCTTCCATGTTTGATTAATCTGATTTCCTTGTCTGTTCCACATCACGGTACCTTTGCCTTTGTTTTGTTCATTGCTTGGTGTTGGTGCTCCGGTCCTACAGTTTCTACTCAAATGTCCAATCTTATGACAACTACGACAAATTATACTACCATTCATCCAACTCTTGGATTTCCCTTTGAAATGTGTCCTAATACAATTTTCTGCAACATGACAATATTCACCACATAAATGACAATTGTACCATGTGTTGTAATCCTAATTGTAAGAGTTACCTTGCTTAGGTACATTTACTTGCTTCTTAGCTGTCCAGTTAGGTTTTGCCTTTGATTTGCATTCTTGTGCTCTATGCCCATACTTCTGACAATTGTAGCAATATCCTTCAAATCTAGGTGCAACTGGTGTATTGCTGACTTTGGATCTACATTCATGTGATTGATGTCCTTGCTTCTTACAATTAAAATAGTATCCATTGAATTGCTTAGGGTTTTGCTTACCAAACTTGCTTTTGAAAACATTTGTTGTGATGGAGCCTAAAAATTTAGGTCTCCATTTGTGAAATGATGTTCAAAATTGATGATATCAAAGGATTTATAAGCATGAACAAGATTGCTAAGGAACCCATTACCAATATTGAAAGTACGACGAGCCAAACTCATTGTTTGAATAAAGTGGAAATTACCTTCAATTTGCCAAACTTGTTGAAATACTATGAATATAAATTAGAAATAATACTATTGGCAAAGGTGAGTAAAGCATATGCAGCTTGCATAATGTCTATATAGAAATAGTGATACATGGATACACTCAGCAAATGGTAAAATATATTACAGAAACTACAGTGCTAGAAGCATATAACATGATTGGGTAAAATTTAGCAAAATGGTCAAGTATAAAATATCTGTACAGCACCACTGGGAATTAAAGTAATCATATAAGTAATTATGAGTGAACATACATCTTCGTCAAGCTATATGAGCAAGTGATTGACATGGAATAGCCTTTCTATTAATGATGGATGCCGACAACCATGAAATCAAAATAAACAAAGGATGAGATATATTAAAGATATATGACAAAAGGACATATTTATAATATGGAGGAATGAGAGACACATAAGCTTGTGTTTTGTAACAGCCATTCTTTGTAAGGGTATACAGAAATTAAATGATAATATAGTGACTAAAATGGATTAAGTAAAGTCAAATTCATAAATTTCAGAAGGAGCTATCATGGCACTGGTATTTCTTGTGCATTTATTTTCTGTCACAGGGGAATTGTTCATAAGTCAGATTGATGAAAAACAGGGGACAGTGAGAGTCCAATACAGAAACATTGTATAGGAGCAGTTCATTGTTACAAACTTCACCATATCCGTGAAATCTGGAGATGGTATCAGAAGCCTGAATAGCTCAGAACTGTACAGGTATGCATTGAAGTTGGGAACTCTTTAATGGATTGAGCCTTAAGTCAGACACTCTGTGCAACGAAAACAACTTAGAGACAATACAAAGGTCTCTGCCACAGACAGTGTATATAGGTGTGTAATAAAATTTGATAGTTCATTGAGAAAGAGTTTGGAGCTAAGATTTGATATAATCCTAGGCTTCAGATTTGAACCTGTACCAGACTTCAATTACAATATTAGTGACAGCTTGAATATGTTTGGAATGCTTCTGGTTCACGTACAGGATTCGAGCTTACCATTTGGATGAACGGCAGAGTCAAATAATATTAAATTATTATCAAGATATCACTGGAATTCCCCAAATATTGAACACAATACCTGCACAAAAATATTTGCACAACCCAGAATTGACATATTCATCATGTTTCATGACATGTCATATGAAACTATGAACGACGTAAATCTCTAAATTCTTGGAACCTTATTTGAGTCTGAGGATAATATATTATTATCAGGTTTTGAACATCAACGTGAGGATTGCAGAGGAACAAACCATATTTGCGTTCACATATGAGGAACTGTGGTATTAATCCCAAAATAAGATTTGTTAACTACACACAAAATTACCATGGGGAGGCATTTTCGACAATGATGAGCATAATTTTGTTGAATTGCAGATATATTTTTTGTTTGCAGTAAAGCAATTCCAAGAAAGGGAAAATTTACGGGCAGTACAAACGGTGCTCATTTTTCTCCAAATCTCCATCACCATGTGTAGCAATATACTGCGATGGTATGCTAAGACAATATGACATGCCACTATATCATGATATATCGTAGCTAATGGTATTTGAGCATTTTCTTCACTTACGGCATGAAACCTATGCCTGCCTCCACATGTTGGCTCGATAAATAAAATAATTTTTGGATACCGCCTAAAGTTTCCTTTATCTAGAGAGAGCCACAACCCATATTCATAATTTTTAAGTGGATGTTTTCTATGATTTATATCTAACGGTAGTTTGTGTTTAATGCAGGTCCATGGTACATTACATTGGATAGCCTGTGTACAGATAAATGCACCCTTGTCTCTCAAAGTCGAATAGGATTTCAGGAGAAGAAGGGACATTCATAAAATTGGAGTGAAGGATTATAGTTCATGCCAAAGTTACGAAACTTTTTATTATATTAAACCAAAATTACATTATGAAGTTATATGTTTGGTTTTCCGTTACAAAAGGGTGCGATGGTTAATAATGCCCCTTCATCCTTTATAAATAGGAGATGAAAATCAAGACAAAGGACAATTTTCATATTCATATTTAAAAAATTTACATATACAGGCTCTATGATATATTTTAGTTTTCCATTGTTGAAGGAATGAATTCTTGAATGAAACCCGTGGATTTGAATTATTGGGTGGATTTGTGCAATCTAGATACATTCGCAATAGATGGAACATCTGTAAGGAAAGCCTTTATTGTGATGTTATTTCTGGCATAATTATTTATTTTAAATTTCGGAGTTTTAAAGTATTATTAAGTTGTGTCCTTTATAAATATTTTTATTTATTTTCTATTAATATTTTAAAATTTGGATAAGTAGACTGGGTCATTATTGCATTTTAGACTTGATCAACATAGATATTGTGAAATATTTTATTGTTTCCATATTTATGTCTAGTTTGTCTCTGCAGGAGTTAAAGTGCATCCTAGACTAGTTTAAAATTGCATTCATATAATTGATTTGTCGCGTCTGGATTATTAATTTGTTTATAGTTTAAATACATTGAACTTTATAAAGTTGTGCATTTCAACTTATAATATTGACTCTGATTGCCCATTTAATTAAGCACTGGTCTTTATATTGCTCTTGATTCATAATTCATATGTTGACAATTTTTTCATTTCTTTTCCATTGAGGAATTAATATATTCATTTGTTGCATTAATCTATAATTACTCATTATTTAAAAAATTATCACATTTATACAGTCATTTACTTTTATTTTTAATTCATAATTTGCAAGTTTGAGGTTTTCTATAATCCTTGCCGTCTGGAAAACTTTCAATACATTCGCGTTCTAATCAATCTACTATAAGCGTCTTGGATATGTGTGTTTGGTCCAGGATCAAGTACACCCACCTTGGTCTTGCAGAGCCAGAAGCGCAGGGGATTTGGATCAGATCGATCAATCCCGTCAAGTTGACTGTAACCAATTGGATATCCCAGCATCAAGCAAGCAAGGCTTGTAGGATTCCAATCTGTGGTTTTGGAAACCAACATGTTGTATGCCCTGGTTTCCCACAATGATAATATGTAGGCTTCTTGTTCTTTGGCTTTGCATTCCTCTGTTCTCCATTCTTTGATGATTCTCCTTCCTTAGTAGATGATACGTGCTCGGCATAGCCTAGACCAGATGTGTCATGGGGTCTTCTTTGTGATCTCATTAACTCTTCATAGTATCTCACAACTTCTTTGGATTTATTCAGCCTTTCAATGAATTCCTTTTCAGATCTCAACTCATTCCTCAAGCGCTCATTCTCAAATTTCAGATTTGCAATCTCCACATCTTTTCTATTAAGTTGTTGATTTGCACTTAGCAATTGATCGAGCATATCAAATTGCTTTTGTCTGAGTTTCTACACATCAAATATTCTTTCATTAAGTTTTGTGGCCATTTGCCTTTTATCTTCAGCAGCTATTGCCTTATCCTCCTCAGCTTTTTTTTTTGTCCGGTCCCTTCACACAGTCTTACTGATTGGATTTCATGCTCTCTCTTTAGTCCTCTTATGTCATCATTCAATGTGTTGTTCCTCTCCAAGAGATCTGCTATTGTTGCATCACTTTCACTAGAATTTCCATCATCAAGTAGTCCTTCACTATCCTCTTCTTGATATTGTGTGTCATTTTGCATGATTGCCGTTTCCTTCCTTCTCTTTAAGAATTTATTCAACCCCTCCCTTGCTGCTGCTATGCAAGTTGTATATCAAGCTTCTGATTTTCAATGATCTTTCCCAACTTACAAGCCTCCATCTCCAAAATCTTGACTCAAGTGGTTAGATATTTGCTAGGAGAACAAAGCTCTGATACTAGTTGTTGGAAATTATTGGAAACTTAGATACTGGGGGGCGGAGAGGGGGTTGTAAATTAGGATCTATAAAACTTTTTTGAAACAAATATCAAATTTGATAACTTTATCCTTAAACCCTTATCTCAACAATATCGTAAATCACATAAATATTTACTGAAATGGTGTATCGAATCTAACAGCTAATCACATCCATAAACATGAAAGTAAATTATCAACACATAACACAAAGATTTGGTTACCCAGAAAGTCTCCAAGGTGAAGGTAAAACTGGTAAAACTGGGGTGGGGATGACACCACAAATCTTCACTATTAAGGCAATAAAGTTTGCCTATTACGGCAACAAGTTTGATCACTTCTAATGATCTACCCTGTGAGCGGTCTGCCTTGTTAAGAGCTTACAAAACTTATTTAGTCTACCTTGATTAAAGGATTTAAACTTACAACTAAGTAAGCACTCTGTTAAGAGATTTACAAACGTCTATTAGGACCACTCTATTAAGAGATTTACCCTGAAACACTTTGCTAGAATGTATCAGTACTTGATCCTTCATTTCACACTTAATATGTCGATTACGAATCTCCTCTTTCCAATCTATGATCTGATCCCCAATCTAGTATATCTATATTCTGCCTTTTACAGCTCTGCCCACTTGCTCTGTCTGATTCTCCTTCAAACTTCACTTCAAGCATCCAAACTCAGCTTCTCTCACACATACACCATACTGAAAATAGAGTTTGGATCCTCCTTTCATAACCAGCCGAAGAAGGTTCTAGATCAAAATCAACGATCCAGATCTCTCCCCTTTTGTCGCTTAAACTTTCCATTTTTCTGATTGGTTAAACACCTTGCATAGGGATTAATGATCCATAACAAAACATGTAACCATCTCCTTAAATGTTGCTACGGTCATTAAATTATGCATTAAGTTGGCTAAAAATGGTTTACCTTAGTGTTCGTGCCATTTCAAACAAATGTATGAAAACTGGCTTGCTCGGCACATGAACACTCCGCTCGATCATAACTAATCTTCATTTTATCCCTCGACTTCTATATGCTTGACACTTACTGTATCACTCGGTGTGAACTGACATTGTATAGCTCGGCTTATACTATCTTCTGTCTCACTCGGCATGCATAGGAGTACTTGACGACCATAGACGTGCTCAGCAATAACAATTGCTCTGCTTCAACTAAGATATGAACAAGGCTAATATACATAGCTCAACCTTCATTGGATGGCTCGATCACAGTGATGACTGACCAACTCTACCAAACAAATGACTAAGTATTTGACACTAATAAACAACACACCTTAGGGATCAACAATCCTTACTCAGCCATTGAGATGTTGCTTAGGCGGCATAGTGCTAGATTTCATCCAGGTCACCTTCTTTATAGGATGATAGATCATTTCATGTAGATAATCATATTGTAACGGGATGTACCTGTCAAGGTAACGGGATGTATGCGTCAATGTATTAGGAGCTTCCCGATGGGGTATCAGGAGGTTCCCGACGGTGTATCAGGAGCTTCCTAACGAGGTATCAGGAGGTTCCCGACGATGTATCAGGATGTTCCCGACAGTGTATCGGGAGGTTCTCAACGGTGTATCAGGATGTTCCTGACGAGGTATCGGGAGGATTCTGCCAGTGTATCGGGATGTGTGCCGTCAAGCCGACATGTATCAAGATGTATCCAGAAGGTTCTATTATTGTAGTAAACATGTTGTGTGTGGCCGACGGATACCTTCGAGAAGGTTCCTCGGATAGTATTTATATTTCCCTTCGAGATCATTGTAATCATCATCATCAGAACCTAATGTAATATCTTGGCATATGCGAATAATAAGAAGAGTTCTGCTATTCGAGTTCGTGTTCATTATCTGTGTGCAATTCTTAATTAACTTATGCGGTAAACACATATGATATAGGTAAGCACAACCTTTCTTTTGGTGACATACCTCCTTGGGTATCTCTTGACCAAACCCTATCACCATCCTAAGAATTTCAAATATAGGATAGAGAAGATCATTCTAGAGTTACTAGATGTGGGGCATAGTAGGCCTAGTTCAAGCTCATTCTCTTCTTCCATAGTGCTAGTGAAGAGGGTTAATACTATGCACATGTGCATTGACTACTATGCACTAAATAAGAAAACAATTAAGAACAAGCATTATATTTCACGCATAGATGAGTTGTTGGATAAGCTTCATGGAGCAGTATTTTTTTTGAAGATTGATCTCAGTTCAAGCTACCATCAAATTTGGGTTTGTGATGAGAACATATGTAAGATGACATTCATATGTCACTACGGGCATTATGAGTTCTAAATAATGTCATTTGCCCTTAGTTATGCACCTGCTACCTTCCATTCATGCATGAATCACATATTCAATAAGCAGTTGCCTAAGTTTGTAGTTGTGTTTTTTTTATGGCGTATTGATATATAGAACGAGTAGGGAGGAACACATGACAAGAAGATTCAGGCAATACATGACTGGCCACTACCTAGGAACATTTCTGAGTCATGTGGTTTTCTTAGTTTATGTACCCACCACAGAAGGATCATTAAAGTGTATTCACAACCTACAACTCCTTTGACATATCTCACACGCATGATCCCTCTTAAATGGACAAATGAGACACGAGTTGTATTTCACAGGCTTAAGCAAGTTATAAGTAGTTGTCTAGTTTTGGCTCTTCCAGATCTCTCTTAACACTTTTTGTTAGAGTCTGATACATCAAGAGAGGGTTTTGAAGCTTCTTATGGAGAATGACCATCCTAATGCCTATGAGAATAGAAAGCTGAGAGAGATAATGAGAGACTCTATTCCACCCATGAAAGGGGGATGCTTGCCATCATGCATGCATTCGCAAAGTTTTGTCAATACTTGGTAGGAGGTAAGTTTGCAGTGAGGACTACCCACATGTAATATTTCAAACTAGGATATTGTCTCAAATCTGATTTTTGTTATAAATTTTGGATGTTTGACATCTTGTCAAACACTTTGTATGCAAGCTTTCAATATTCAATGTGTTAGATGGTCTAATAATCTAATGATTTCTTTGTGAAAATTAAAACAATACATTGGATCTCAAATGCAGATTACACGAGGCATACTCAACTTAATTCACTAAATATCGAAGGCAAATATTTACAATGAAAAGTCTACATGCATCAACATTTAGTGAAAGCAACTCTAAAAAACCTGATATCCTGAAGTCATATGTGCTTGTTCCAATTCTCTTGTCGGAAATTGCTTCATACATAAAATGGCGATTGCAAGAAAACTCAACACGTGCCTTCTCAGTTTTGACATCATTTCCCCAATTTACATTTTCTGGCAGCTAATAATCAAATCTTCCCCTATGAATTATGTTGCAGCCCCGATATAGATTGCAGCCATCCAAGAAATAGTGCTAAGCTTTTAAAGAGGCAGTGGCAGCCTGTAGTAAAAAAATGGCAGACTATAGAAAATGCTGTGATCTACAATAGAATTCTATCCACAGCATCTGTATGAAGTCCTTGACAACAACGCTTGATCAACCTTCACAACCAATAACTTTTGGAGCACACTCATAACCTCTAGCTAAGGTTATTTATAGTCAAGACACAATTCGTTGGTTAATGGAATAACAACTCAAAGTGTAATGAAATCCAATAAAATTCACAATTCTTCAAATCAAAATGCTGAAGCCCTTGGTTCCAAACTTTAACACTAATTCACCAAAAATTAAATACACAAATGGATGGTTGGAGTTTTGCGTTAGAAGGTATTTATAGTTCCACACTACAATTTGTCCCTAAAGCGACTTCATACCTCACATGAATTAAAGTTCATACCTTGATTGCATTTGAATTATAATATTTAATTCATCCTTCCACATAGTTTGGCGCCAACATATGAATTAATTATAAAATGATCATTAAAGGCTCTTTAATCAAATAACTTCTCCCATGCACTTTATTACTTTTATAATTACTCTTAATAATATATTTTTAATAAAGTACAACTTTAATAATGATAATATAATTGCACAAACTACCTATAAATGCTTCTACAAGGCACCAATGGTAATCCAAATCTAAACTGCAAATGTCAAACAACCAAGTGCCTAGCCAAAAATAGCAACTGCATGTACTTCACTTAATATAAATAGTAAGTTCCCGGAAAGAAGCTTTGTCGCCACTACCAAGACTCAACATTGCCACCAAGCTACTCAGGCGCCCTGCCAAATGTAGAGAAATTATGACTACCCTGAGATAGATACTATAAATGGTAAATGTGTCATTTTGACTCCAACAAGGAACAATCCTAAACAAGGTCTGACAAATGCCACTACAAATCATTTGTGATGTCCAAACTGGATGTAATGTCTCTACTATAGCTTGGGATGAGTAATACCTAAAAAGAAATGTCAATAAAATAATAACAATTCTAACCATAATATTCTTCACCAATTCTAACCCAAACCTTAAGAACGTCTCTGGATCGGGTTTCCTAACCCTTGGTTATTCCACCATCTTCGCTGGAGTGCACCCTTTAAGATTTCTTCTTGGATGGAAAACCCTCTATCCAAAGCCAATCACATATATACATTGACATCATCAAAATATTTTGGCCATTATATTGTTCTCATCTAGCCATTTATATAGGGGTTTTATTGACCTCTCGCACTAGCACTATCATCCATTTATATGAGGGTTGTACTAACCTCTTGCAATGGCACTATGAAGTATTGTTCTTATCTAGCCATCTATACGAGGGTTGTATTGACCTCTCGCACTGGTATTATCATCCATTTATATTAGGATTGTACTAACCTCTCACACTAGCACTATGAGGTATTGTTCTCATCTAGCCATTTTATATTGACCTCTTGCACTGACACATTTAACCATATATACAAGGGTTGTATTAACCTCCGTACTAGCACTATAAGATTCCATTAATCTTAGCTTATCCATTTATATAGAGATGCTCCTAATCCCTACATCAATTAGTCATTTATACAAAGTTGAGCACAATCCCTACATTGGTACTATAGGATTTTGATCTATTATTCTTGTATTCAATTAATGAACATAATATCATATTTAAATAACCTTTAAATATCATTATTTTGAATTAATGTAGACTTCAATGTATATGTTCTTATACATACATTACAACCAATCATGTATTTATTGACATATTATATAATAATGTAAAGAAAACTCTGAATATGTAACATACCTTTAAGATTCATTTACCACCTTTAAGAGCTGATTTTCTTCTCTTGTTAAATATATGTCAAAAAGGTATGCAATTATATATATTTTCCAATCTTATTATATTTCCTTCTTTTAATACAATTCTTCTTCTTTGTTTGATCTGATTAGGATCTAGGACTATTACAGAGGAATGCTAATTGATTACATAGAATTAATTTAAAACTTTTAACGAATCAAATTAACGTAAATGAAATAAGAGAGCAACAAGATTAAGCTGATAAAGGAGACAATGAGAGAAAGAAGACGCAAACAATTTGATCTCGGATTTCATCCGTATGGACTACATCTCCGGGTCCTGCTCCAATAGGGGGACCGATCCGATTAACTCCAATATCAGGTACAATTGTTTACAAAATCACTCCTTTCAAGTACAACAGCATAACGCTATTCCAAAGTACAGGACTGATCACATCTCCCTTACTCTCAGCACTTGGATGTTCTCTCCACTTTCTGAATGCCCTCTAAGAGTCTCCTAACCCCCTTTTTATACATGAAATTAGCCAAAATAAGGCTATAACAAAATTTTACAAAAATAACCTTTTAATTAATTCCCCCCTTCGAATTAACCTTTAGCCATTCTTGAAGATTCGGCATCATGTCAATTTTGGGGTCAAAAATAACTAATAACCTTATTTTACTAAGGTTGGCGGTTTTCTGGATAAAGTCAAATAGCAACTCACGCAAAATAGTCTTTAAGCGCTAAAATGGCGCAACGGTTAACGAGATTTTGTGGTTACCGCCGGTCGGGGGTTCCAATCCTGCTGGTGGTCACCTTACTTAAAAAGGGGAGCTAGTTAATGGTTAAATATCAATTGCCGCCAATAGATTTTGAAAACCATGCGTGGCATAGTGGTGGAAGCATGAGTTTTGGGAATAAATGGTCATGGGTTCAAATCCGACCATAAACCTTTTTATTTCCCACTTCGCTGACATCATGATGACGTCATTAATATTCATCTCTCATGCCGAATTTTAAAATGTCATAACTTCCACGTACAAGCTCCTTTTTTGACAAAATAAACACCGTCGGAAAGCTCTTGATGAGCTCTTTGTTTTGAAATCCATTGTTGTGCACTTTGGAGATGATTATTTTTTTACCTTTTTGATGACCTCCGTTCTCGGTTTGACCAACCTTTGACTCACCATAACTTTTGCATATGGACTCCGTTTTTGTCCGTTCAAATTGCATTGGGTCCAGAATTTCAAGGAGTTTAATCTGATGCTGATTGTTGGAGTTTTGGAGATACTTCAATTTTGACGAAAGTATCCCCCGGATCAAGCCTCCCCACTAAGGAGCTTTCGGACCACCGAAAGTTTGGATTACTCAAAAAGAAGGTGAGGGTATAGTTCCCTCACTTTACCAATCTCCATCCATCTTGCCTTGCTTGGATGCATCCCCTTCAATCCCACTCGGAGGTATTCAACTGGTCCTCTTGGTGAAGTTCTGACATTCCTGTCTAGGATAACATCTTTTGGCAATTCTGACATGTACTCTGGTGAAAGATCATCAACTGATGGAACCTGAACACTGATGTCTTCATCCAAGATCATTGGAGGCTCATACAACTTCAGATTCTCAACATTGACAACTGAGTAAATTTGCATGTATGGAGGAAGATTAAGGCGAAAAGCATTAGTAGCGATCTTTTCCAAGATCTCAAAAGGACCATACCTGATAGCTTTGAGCTTCCTTCCTTCACCTTGAATTCTTTCCTTGCTGATATGTAACCAAACTCTGTCACCAACTTGGAATTGGTGATCAATGCGATGCTTATCATGGTGAGCCTTGTATTTTGCTTGGCTCTGCTCTAATTGTGCTTCTACTGCCTGATGGATTGCTTGGACCTTCTGGATGAACTTTAAAGCCTTTTCTGCATCATGGCGTCCATCTACAACATCGTCCTTCCCAAAAGCAAAATCCATTGGTATCTTAGGCAAGTAACCGAAGCAAGTCTCAAAAGGAGACCTCTTTGTAGAAGAGTATGCCGCATGGTTGTAAACATGTTGCACATAATGAAGACTTTCATCCCATAACTTAGGATGTTTGCTGCAATAGCCTCTAAGTAGATGCACAATTGTCCTATTCACTACCTCTGTCTGTCTGTCAATCTGCGGATGGAAGGCTGTACTCTTCTTCAGCTTGGTGTCCATGAGTCCCCACAAAGATGTCCAAAATTCCCCTAAGAATCGAGAATCTCGATCCGATACAATAGAAGTGGGTAACCCAAAATGAACCCATACATTTTGAAAGTACAAATGAGCAATCAGTTCAGCAGTAACTTGCTTTTTACAAGGCATTAAAATACACATTTTGCTGAACCGATCAACTACTACATACAAATAATCATGACCCTTCCTAGAAATAGGTAAACCTCCCACAAAGTCCATAGATACACTTTCCCATGGACGGGATGGTATAGGTAATGGTGTGTACAAACCCAATTTCCTGTTACTTGGTTTGCTGGTTGCACACATTACACATCCTTTTATATACTTGGTGACAATTTCCTGCATACAAGGCCAGTAACAATACTTTTGTAATTGAGCTAGTGTCTTACTTACCCCGAAATGTCCTGCAATCAAAGAGGTGTGTGCTTCACGGATTACATGTGCTTGTTCATTTCTAGGAATACATAATTTTCCCAAGTGGTACAACAAATTATCCTGCACATAGTAATCTTTCTCTTCTACATGTTTACCCTGGATTAAAGCTGCATAGATATCCTTAAAGTTCTCGTCATTAGCATATTGTTCCTGAAAACTTTCATGAACCATAGAACTATTTTGAAGGATTATCAAAGCATTCTGAACAGGAGGCCTAGAGAGCATATCTGCTACTTTGTTATGGGAACCCTTCTTATACTTAATTACCAAATGAAACTGTTGCAGAAAACCCATCCACCTAAAGTGCCTACTTTGTTGCAACTTAGATTGTGAGTGCAAATATTGTAGTGGTTGATGATCAGTGTGGATTACAGTTTCCTTTCCCATTAAGTAGTGCTTCCATTTTTTAACACTCTGAACTAAAGCATAAAGTTCGTTATCATATGTAGGATAGTTACTTACTGCTCCTGAAAAAGTTTCAGAGTGGTAGCAGACTGGTTTACCTCCTTGCATGAGTACAGCTCCCATGGCAAACCCACTCGCATCTGTCTCGATCTCAAATGGTTGATGTAAATCTGGTAAAGTCAGAACTGGTGCAGTGCTCAACTTTTCTTTTAAAGTGTCGAAAGCCTTCTGTTGCGGACCTCCCCACTGAAAAGTTGCCTTAGTACTGGTTAATGCATGTAATGGTGATGCAATGTAAGAGAAGTTTGCAATGAACTTCCTCCAGTATTGAACTGCACCTAAGAAACTCCTGACTTCAGTAACTGTACTTGGCTTAGGCCATTTTACAATACATTCGACCTTTGTAGGGTCTACTTTCAGTTGACCATTCCCTACAACATAGCCTAAGTACACTAAAGATGTCTTTGCAAATTCGCATTTTGACATCTTTACATAGAGTTTTTCTTTTCTCAGTACATCAAGTACTTTCTTTACATGAATTACATGATCATCCCAAGACTTACTGAATACAAGAATATCATCTAAATAGACTATGACAAAATCATCAATAAAGGGACGGAAGACATCATTCATGACTCTCATAAATGTAGCTAGTGCATTACAAAGCCCAAATGGCATGACCAACCACTCAAAAAGTCCCTGTTTTGTCTTAAAAGCAGTTTTCCAAAGATCACTTTCTGCAATTCTTATTTGATGATATCCACTACGTAAGTCTAGCTTAGTGAAATAAATTGCATGTTTCAACTGATCAAGTAAATCATCAATTCTAGGAAGAGGGTACCTGTTCTTTACCGTTATCTTGTTCAGAGCCCTGTAGTCAATACACATTCTCCAAGTCCCATCTTTCTTTGGAACCAACACAATACGAGAACCACAAGGAGAAGTACTAGGATGAATAACTCCTTTCTCAACAAGCTCCTGAACTTGCTTTTTGATTTCTTCATTCTGCAAGACTGATAAACGGTACATGCCGATATTAGGAAGTGGTGCATCTTGCTGCAACTGAATCTCATGTTGTATCTCTCTCTTAGGAGGCAATCCTTTTGGTTCCTGAAACAAGTCATCATAAGCGGAAACGACTTTGACCATTTCAGCCTTATGTTTTGGATCACATCCCTTAAATGCCTCAGATGTTTCATCTTCTTTGGCTTTTACAAGCATTAACACAAAATTCTTACTAGAGTTGACTAACCTTTTCATTTGACCAACATTGACTAATGCCAGATTAGTCTTAACCTTATGTGCCCGTACAATGTATTCAATCTTGTCTTTAAACAAATGATATTTATTTTCCCCCCTATAAAAGATAGCTTGACGATCAAACATATAGGGACTCCCAAGTACAAGACCACATATATCTAAAGGGACTACATCAGCTTCTACCTCATCTACAAAGTTTGCAGTGATAGCAAATCTTAACTTGCATTGTTTAGTTACCTGTAACTGTGCATCATCGCAAACCCATCCAAGAGGGTATGGTTTTGGATGAGGTGTTGTAGTCAAGTTAAGCTTTTTAACAACTTCCTCAGATATCAAATTAACTTGGGAACTCGTATCGAATAATGTATCAACCTTATTATGCTTGATAACAACTCGAATGTGAATTAATGCATTCCTTTGCTTATCATTCTTAGGAGAAGATTCTTTACTTGTACTTGCACTTATGCTAGAAGAACTTGGAGCTGATGAAAGAGATATACCTTTTCCTTTACCTTGAATCCCGGTAGCAACAATCTTTGTCTCATCTCCGGAGTCAGATCCAAGATCTTGTTGAATTACAGCAGCAGTTTTCTGTTTACCTTTGTTTCCACCATATCGCTTTGGCCTCTTTTCAGGATGTAACTTCCAGCACTTAGAATCATCATGCCCTTCTTTCTTGCAATGTGAGCATGTGGGTTTCTCACCCTCTTTCTTTAGTGTTGCTATCTTTTTACCCTTTCCTTTACCTTTGGACTTTTCCTCAGACTTAGATGGCTTTTTATCAGACTTATCAATGAAAGTACCCTTACCCCTTGATTCTAAATGTGTTGCCTGGACACATACTTCATCCAAATTACAAGGATTCAGGACGAGAATAGAATGCCTTAGGTAAGAATGAAGACCACCTATATACTTGAGTAAGGTGTCCTGGGTATGCAATGGGACATTTAATGAAATAGCCTTTTTGCGAAATTCATGGGTGTAATCCTGGACAGACTGACCTTTCCCTTGCCTAAAATGTTGCCAGTTCATCATTAACTGTTGCATATGGCCTAGGGGGTAGAATTGCTTTTTTAAAGCAGTAACAAATTCTGACCAAGACAAACTAAACTTACCATGTTGTGAAGTTTCATCCCAAGACCTACTCTCCCACCAAGTTAGGGCTACACCACCTAAACGAAGAGTGGCTAACTGAATTCTATCAACATCATCTACAAGGTTTTGAACTCTACAGTAGACTTCTACTTGCTGAATCCAGTCATCTAGTTTCTCGGCATTTAACTCTCCACAATATTTTGGCAAGTCAAACTTTACATCCAACTTTATTCAAGGCTTATGTCCACCCTTAAAAATATTAGAAGACTCAGAATGGGTAGAAGAAGGAGAAGAGGGGGAAGAAGGAGAAGAGGGAGAAGAAGGAGAAGAAGGAGGTGTCTTTGGTGGATCACGATCAGCTCCTTTCTTTTTCCCTTTGTCCTTTCGAGCTGCACGTCTTTGCATCTTCTCTTCTCTTTCTCGTACCAAAACCTCTACCATTGTCTGCAAATTCTGAAGAGTCTTCTAAATACTCTTATCTTGAGAAGCTTGTCCACCTTCATCTGCCATTTGTGATGATGGTTTAGTCCTTCGTTTTCCAATCTCAGGATTGTATTCCTCAAGCTTTCCTTCGCCTTTCTCAATCCTGGATCTTGTTAACATTCAAATCTGCAATACTAGTCCAACAAAAGCTCTGATACCAAATTTGATCTGATTAGGATCTAGGACTATTACAGAGGAATGCTAATTGATTACATAGAATTAATTTAAAACTTTTAACGAATCAAATTAACGTAAATGAAATAAGAGAGCAACAAGATTAAGCTGATAAAGGAGACAATGAGAGAAAGAAGACACAAACAATTTGATCTCGGAGTTCATCCGTATGGACTACATCTCCGGGTCCTGCTCCAATAGGGGGACCGA
This sequence comes from Cupressus sempervirens, assembly GCA_028749045.1. NCBI lineage: Eukaryota > Viridiplantae > Streptophyta > Pinopsida > Cupressales > Cupressaceae > Cupressus > Cupressus sempervirens. Next base: position 372,954,888 of record CM053790.1, read on the forward strand.
TCCGATTAACTCCAATATCAGGTACAATTGTCTACAAAATCACTCCTTTCAAGTACAACAGCATAACGCTATTCCAAAGTACAAGACTGATCACATCTCCCTTACTCTCAGCACTTGGACGTTCTCTCCACTTTCTGAATGCCCTCTAAGAGTCTCCTAACCCCCTTTTTATACATGAAATTAGCCAAAATAAGGCTATAACAAAATTTTACAAAAATAACCTTTTAATTAATTCCCCCCTTCGAATTAACCTTTAGCCATTCTTGAAGATTCGGCATCATGTCAATTTTGGGGTCAAAAATAACTAATAACCTTATTTTACTAAGGTTGGCGGTTTTTTGGATAAAGTCAAATAGCAACTCACGCAAAATAGTCTTTAAGCGCTAAAATGGCGCAACGGTTAACGAGATTTTGTGGTTACCGCCGGTCGGGGGTTCCAAACTTGCCGGCGGTCACCTTACTTAAAAAGGGGAGCTAGTTAATGGTTAAATATCAATTGCCACCAATAGATTTTGAAAACCATGCGTGGCATAGTGGTGGAAGCATGAGTTTTGGGAATAAATGGTCATGGGTTCAAATCCGACCATAAACCTTTTTATTTCCCACTTCGCCGACATCATGATGACGTCATTAATATTCATCTCTCATGCCGAATTTTAAAATGTCATAACTTCCACGTACAAGCTCCTTTTTTGACAAAATAAACACCGTCGAAAAGCTCTCGATGAGCTCTTTGTTTTGAAATCCATTGTTGTGCACTTTGGAGATGATTATTGTTTACCTTTTTGATGACCTCCGTTCTCGGTTTGACCAACCTTTGACTGACCATAACTTTTGCATATGGACTCCGTTTTTTGTCCGTTCAAATTGCATTGGGTCCAGAATTTCAAGGAGTTTAATCTGATGCTGATTGTTGGAGTTTTGGAGATACTTCAATTTTGACGAAAGTATCCCCCAGATCATTGTTTCTTAGTGAATGGTAATTTATAAATTTTGTTTTATTTGTCATCTATGTCCTTCTGAAAAGTCACAACCCTTCATAATCACAATCCTTTCAAAAAGTCACAACACTTCATAATTACAACATTTTCAAGGAGTCCCAACCATTCATAATTACAACCCTTTGGAAGAGTCACATCCTTTCATCATTTTGACCTTTTGAAAAAGTCTCTTCCTTTTTTTCTTCTCATTCTTTTCCTCTTCCATTTATCCTTCTTTTACTCTTTATCTTCTCCTCTTCTTCCTTTTCCTTTCAAATGAACTCTCCTATTTTTTATATCTTTATTATAAGGAGTCACATCTCTGTTTTACATCTCTTGACTTTTCATTAGATTTAGTTAATTTATATTATTCTATGTTTTATTATTTATTTTATGTTTACTATTACTTATTATTAAATCCTAGGTAACATACTTCTACAATATTCTTTCTTCTTGTTAATTATATTTATTTATTCATTCATTGTAATTTTATTATTATTTAATTTTTTAAATCTTATTTTAAATATTTTATTCATAATAGATTCTATATATTCTATTATTTATTTTATTATTTTTTCTTAGTTTATATTTTAATATATGATTTTATCATCATTATATATTTAATAATATTTTATTATATAATTATTATTGAAATCCATCTTAAAGTGGGGATATGACACTCTGCGCTTCCACAAATTGCTTGTCCTCAAGCAAATAGATAAGTTCTTCTATTGATTCAAAAGATGTACATCTTTTAGTCCATATTCTTAAGTTGTTTTCGTGACTATGATTGGACCTCTTCCAATATCCATTGGCTTTCCACAATAGTCTTTCATATGAATTATTGTCCTCTATCCTCTTTTACCCTACAAGATGTCAAGATCATGCTCTAATACCATTGTAATGTTCCTGCTATTATAGCTAGCTTGGGATGAGTAATACCTAAATAAAATGTAAAGAGTAAAATAATAACGATTCTAACAAAAATACTCTACCCCAACTCTAACCCAAACCTTAAGAACATCTCCAAATCTGATTTCCTAACCCTTAGTTATTCCACTGTCTTCGCTGGAGTACACCCCTTAAGGTTTCTTCTTAGATAGGACATCCTCTATCCAAGCCCAATCACATATGCATATGTTGACATCATCAGAATATTCTATCCATTATATTGTTCTCATCTAGCCATTTACACAGGAGTTGTATTGACCTCTCGCATTGGCACTATCAACCATTTATAAGAGGGTTGTACTAACCTCTCACACTAGCATTATGAGGTGTTGTTCTCATCTAGCCATTTTGTAATGTCCCCAACTAATTAGAGCTCTCAACTGAAAAATATGTTTGATATCCTTCCTATTGAAAATATACATAAGATATTCCTCTATTATATTACTTCTTTTCTTATATCCTTAATCATACTTCTACTTGGTCTTTTCTTGCTTTTATATTTCTCTTACCCAATATCCTTTAAATAAATTTATTTCATATACTTTCCAATATTTTTTTTTTGTTATTAATTTAAATCCTCTTCTAAACCTCTTTATATAATAATAATTATTATTATTATTTCATCTAAATCCAATCATAAAATAATAATAATGATCTCATATAGATCTTTAAATATAATAGTTTTCTTAAATATATAAATATTTACTTTCCTTTTGCTGTTTTGACTTTATAGTTTTATGTCTCCACTTCAGTTTATATCTAAATTTACTACCTTCACTTTATTTTTTTGTTTTTCTCCTCTTATGAGCTTCCCACCTTATTCTCCAAGAAAATTGGCAAATCCTTATTAATTCGCTGCTTTTTTCCTTCTCTTACAATAATGTTTTATCTTCACTTTTAATATTGCCCTCAAGTTACTTTTTGCCCGGTGCTCCCTTAATTCTTAAAAAAAAGATGAATATAAGCTTCTTCTTTTTTTAATGCTACTTATATATTCTGAACGTACTCGTTTTCTTTCAATTGGTTTGTAATATTAATATTTCTTCCTCGTGATTCCTCCGCCATGTCAGATTATGTTTGATAAGTTTTTTCGATAGTCATATATGGTGCTTTTGTCCATCGAGGGGTTTGGGTATATATTACCACCCTATTGTTCATTTTAAAGCTCGTGCATTATTGAAATGAGGCATGGATTAAGACATAAAAATTTGATATAGTTTAATACTTATGTATTAAAGTTAATAAATTGGGATTTATTTATTATTCAATATTATTTATCTAATTATTTAATTGACATTTAATTGAGATATATTAATTATTATAATAATCAATTAGTCATTTTATTTTTTAATCAAATACATAAATATTTCAAATAGAGGCATCATTATTATTATTTAATATTGAGTTTCATATTAGAGGGGGTATTACACATTTATACAAAGGTTATATGACTTCTCACAATGGCACTATCAGCCATTTATGTGAGAGTTGTACCATCCTCACACTAGCACTATGAGGTATCGTTCTTACCTATCTATTTATACAAGGCTTATATTGACCTCTCGCAAAGGTACTATCATCCATTTATACAAGGGTAGTACTAACCTCTCACACTGCAACTATGACGTATTGTTCTCATCTAGCCATTTATATTAGGGTTATATTGACCTCTTGCACTAGCACTATTAGCCATTTATATGAGAGTTCTACTAACCTCCACACTAGCACTAAGATTCCATTAATCCTAGCTTATCCACTTATATAACGATGCTCCTAATCCCTACATTGGCACTTAGGGATTTATATAGAGTTGTGTACAGTCCCTCCACTGACACTATGGGAGTTTAATCTCTTATCCTTGTACATTCAATTAATGAACATAATATCAAATTTAAATAACCATTAAATATCATTATTTGAATATATATATATATATATATATATATATATATATATATATATATCATAGTTCCCAAAATCGCTTGAATTGCCAGTTTGGCGATTCGATTCAGGCTAGGTGATTTTTTTGGAGTCCTGAATCAGCTCAGGCGATTTTTTGCCATGAATTGCTGATTCATGCGATTCATGGAAAAAATCGCCTGAATCAGTTCCATGAATGGGCCACGCGGCAGGGCATAAAGATGACTTAATTTTTTAATAAAACACGTTTTTTTTGTTTTCTTTTTGGTATTTCCTCTTTGTTTTAACCCTAAAGGACCTTCTAATTGTTAAGCATGAGTAGAAGAGAGGAGAAGTGAGAGAGAAGAAGATAAAAGTAAAACCACAGATTTCCAACCAGCAAGAAGGAAGAGCACCAAAGAGATCAGAAGTTCATCCGGGGAGGCCATAAATTGCATTGGGAGCATTAACGAGTCAATATCAACACTCCTCAACTCATTTGCAAGAGGTATGTGCTGATTTCTTTTTTGCATGTTAGTGTATCATGCATTTTTTGTTAAACTTTCTAGTTTTCATTTGCAAATCTTGAATGTTTTCTAGTTTTACTAAATTGCAAACTAGGGTTTGTTGTTTTGTAGCTTTTGTTTATTAGTTTCAAACTTTGATATTTTACATGAATTTTCTTATTACAGCAGACCTTTGCTTTCATTTTCCGCAATGGGTAAAACAAATAAATGTTGGAAATATATCGAAGAGTTTCCTGGAAGAAACAAATTTCAAACAAAATGTATGTTTTGTAAAGAAATAAACTTTGGAGGTATTTATAGATTCAAATACCACATTGCTGCTATACTTGGACATGATATTACAATTTGCACTCAACAACCTGTTGAGGCAAAATGCACTTGTTTAGTGGCATTAGAAAAATATGAACAAGAGAAATTGATTAAGAAAATGCAACTTGAAGGGTTAAGGGCTATTGGCTCCCATGCTTCTATAGCTGCATCTACATCTGCATCAGCTTCCGCATCTGTAGGTTGTGTTGGAGAGGGTTCTTCCAAGACTCATTTTCGTCCTAGTTCTAGTGCTCATGCGAGTGCTAGTGCTAGTCAAACTTATATTGAGACTGAGTCCAACTCCAACCTATTACGACCTAGAGTGCAGAAAAACAAAATGGATAGTTACTTTGTGCCCCGCACTACTCCTGGCTCACAACCCATGCTTAAGGGCATGGGTTTGAACAAGGAGATTCATGATGCTGCCAGAAAAGAGATTTGCAAATTTTGGTACTTCTGCAACATTCCATTTGTTGCAACTAGGTAATTGATTTATTTTTCTTTGTTTTCTTTAAAGTTAAACTTAAATGTAAAACTTTAATTATATCTACTTGTTTAATGATTCATTGATTAATCATAGATTCACTTTACAAGCTTACATAATGATTTGACATCTAAATTTCTAATCGTAATCTATTTGTGATAGGGCTCCTTATTGGCAAAACATGATAGATGCAGTCGCTATTTGTGGTCTGGGGTTTAAAGCCCCAACTAAGGCTGAGTTGAGTGGATACCTCTTGGATGATATGGTAGAGGATATGAGGGTTGAGCTCCAGGAGAACCGAAAAGAGTGGATCAAAAAAGGTTGCACCATCATGACTGATGGTTGGACAGATAGGAGGAATCGAACACTCCTCAATTTTGTTGTATCCTATGGAGGTGATTGATCATTCTACTTTTCTATATACATAATTGTGAATCGTGATTTAATATTTCAAATTTTGATTTGTTGATTGTTAATTTGTTGATGATCCATTATAATTCATTGTTTTGTAGGATATACCATGTTTCTCAAATCCATTGATGCTTCCCCTCATATAAAAAATGTCACATACTTATGTGAGGTTACTGAGGAAGTCATAGTAGAGGTGGGGGAACAACATGTGGTGCAGGTGGTGATGGATAATGCAACAAGTTATGTTACTGCAAGTAAACTTTTAACTTTTCAGGTTTTGAAAATAAATTTATTTGAATTTTGAACTTTTTCTAATTCTAAGTTTCCTAAGTTCTAATATGTTTGAATTTCTAATTAACTAAAATTGTTGTAGGTAAACTTTTGATGGAGAGGCACCCCACCATATTTTGGTCTCCTTGTGTGGCACACTACATTGACCTCATGTTGGAGGAAATTGGCAAGCTTGAGTGGGTCAAGTAATGTGTCGAAAGGGAAAAAAATATATGCAAGTTTATTTATAATTATTCATTTGTCCTTAGCACAATGAGAAAGTACACAGGAGGCAAAGAGTTAGCTTGTCCAAGCATCACGAGGTTTGCCTTGAATTTCATCACACTCCAGTCCTTGTTGACATCAAAGGATGATTTGACGAGCATGTTTGTTGGGCGAGAATGGATTTCATCTTCCTATGCTACGACCACTGCGGGGGTAGATGTGGTGAATTGCATATTTGATGATGGTGGTTTTTGGAAACTTGCTAAAAAATCATTGAAGGTAAATTTATTGCAATTTAACATTTAGTATTTTACAATTTACTATTTACTATTTAATATTTAATATTTAATTATTTAATGATTTAGTTTTACTTTAAGTTATATTATTTTATATTTAAGTTTTGACTCAAATTTTTGTTTTACTTTATATGCAGGTCACTGAGCCAATTGTATCTCTCCTACGAACTACTGATGGGAAGAAGCCTCTACAGGCTAAATATATGACGGCATGGATAGGGCCAAGGAGACCATTAGAACCCAATATGCAGGAGTGTAGGAGAAGTATGCTCCTATTTGGGATATCATTAATAGGAGATGGCAAAATCAGCTCTATCGAGCCATCCATGTAGTAGCTTACTTTTTGAATCCAGCATTTCATTTCCATCTTGACTTCAAGGTAGATGAGGAGGCTCTCACTAGCTTTAATACAGTAATCCAAAGGTTGAGTAGTGATGAGGATAGTGTAAATGCAATATTGAGCTCGACTAGTTCAATAATAAAGAAGGGCCACTTTTCTCTACCAAGATGGCCATAGATGCTCGAACAACAATACAACCAAGCAAAAATTAAATAATATATTCATGAATCTAAAGTTTATGACTTACAAGTTGTGCATTTTAAATTTTAATTGTTGATTATGTAATTTTAAAGTTGTAAATGAAACTAATTGTTTTTGTTTTCCCTTATTTCAGATAGATGGTGGCAAATGTTTGGGCTCACAACCCAAAAAATTCAGAAATTGCCATCCATATTGTAACTCAGCCAAGCAACACTTCTGAATGTGAGCGCAGTTGGTCCATGTTCAAGCACATCCACTCGAAGAAGAGAAATAGGTTGACTGTGCAGAGGTTGAATGATCTTGTCTTTGTTCATTACAACCTTGGTTTTAGTATCAGACAGATTTTGGGCACTGACTCCTCTCTAATCATTCTGGAGGAGATTGATCCAAAATCAAAGTGGCTCACTGAGGCTGTGGATCCAGTCTTCACTAAGGAAGACCGTGAGTGGGTCGACCAAGTGGATATAGAGGCTAAGGTTGTGGCCATGGCAGAGGAGGCAGATAGAGCACGTTTAGGCATTGGTAGATGCACGCGCGCATGCACAAACACAAGCCGTAGCGATGTTGTTCGTAAGCCCATCTTACATGCGGGGGATATGGCTCAGCAGTCCTCTAGGACCTACCTTAGACATTTTTCTAGTAGGTAGACTGGATACTTAGAGGCTTGGGCTGAGGCTGCGACCAAGCTTGAGGATGATGATGAGGCTTGAGCTAGAGCCTTGTTTTTTCATTTTGTTTACAGATATTGATATTGATAGACATACGTTTCATGGATCTTCATCTTAGATTCTTACATACATTTATGATTTGATGTCTTATGGATCTTCATCTTACATACATTCTATGATTTGAATCATTATGATCATATGATTTCTATTTACTTCAGCTAGCCTACAATTTACATTTTATATGTAACATAGTTACATATGTGATGGATTTATCCTTTATGTTCCATGTTTATGTATATTAAGTTTTAACTTCTATATGATGATGTTATAGTGTGTTTAAGTTATATTCAATAAAGGGCGCATGAAATAAGTTTTAAATTGTTAAAATCTCTAAATTTAAATGGTTTTTTTAAATTTACCGATTCATAGCCAATTCATGATTTGATTCAGCCTTGCTAATTTCGATTCAATTTTGATTCTCGTTACTTTGATACACACACACACATGCACACAAACACATGCATATATATATATATATATGTATGTATGTATGTATGTATGTATGTATGTATGTATGTATGTATGTATAGCCAATCACGTATTCATTGAAATATTATATAATAATATAAGGAAAACTTTAAATGTATAACATACCTTATACACACACCTTTATAATGCATAGTCCACCTTTTACAATTGTCTTTCTTCTCATGTTAAATATATGTTAAGAGGTATACAATTATATCTATTTTGTTAGCTTATTCTATTTCCTCCTTTTGATACAATTCTCCTTCTTTGTTTCTTATTCAATTATAGTTTATAAATCTTGTTTTATTGTTCATCTATGTCCTTCTGAAAAAGTCACAACTCTTCACAGCCACAATTCTTTCAAAAAGTCACAACAATTCATAATTACAACATTTTCAAAGAGTCACAACCATTCATTATTGCAATCCTTTCGAAGAGTCCCATCATTTCAACCTTTTGAAAAAGTCCCTTATTTTTTTCTCATTCATTTCCTCTTCCATTAATCCTTTGTTTACTCCTATCTTCTCATCTTTCTTTCAAATGAAATCTCCTCCCTTTTATATCTAATTTTAAGGAGTCACATCTCTTTATTACGTATCTCTTGACTTTTCATTAGATTTAGTTAATTTTTATTATTCTATATTATATTATTTATTTTATGTTTATTATTATTTATATTAAATCTTATTTAAAAAGGTGACATACAATATTCTTTCTTGTAGTTAATTTTATTTATTTATTCGTTTATTATAATATTATTATTATATAATTTTTTAAATCTTATTTTATTCATAATGGATTATATATGTTATTATTTATTTTATGAATATCTCTTTATTTATATTTAATATTAATTGTAATATATGATTTTATTATCATTAATTATTTAATAATATTTTATTATCTAATTATTATTAGTGTTTTATCATAAATGGGAACATGATATTGGACCCTTTAATACACCATACTAGCCTATGAGGGTCAAATAGTAGACTAATCTCTCAAACTATGATTCTCAAAAAAAAAGGGGACATTACACTACAATAGTCTGAATTTTGAAAAACTTCTTGGAACAGAAAGAGCGTAATGAGCATGAGCAAAAATGGGTCAGCAGGATCCAGGCATATGAATTTGACATCGAGAAAGTCAAAGGTAAGAACATTGTTGCTGATGCACAAGAAGGCCTGCTCTTGTTGCCCTATGTTCCTTGAGTGAGATTTCAAAAGATTGGAAGTCTCAACTATTGATCAAGTATAACAAGAATCAGTTTCCATGCAAAATTATGGATGGTTTGATTCAAGATAGAATTGTAGTACCTGATAATGTTATATATTACAAGAATAAAATTTACTTGGTTCCTAGATCAAAACTTAAGGAGTAGATAATAAATTTATACAAGCTATCCATTATACACCACTTGCAAGTCATTCAGGGTACTTCAAGATATACATGCAAATAAGAGAGAGATTCTCATGGAATGCCCTCAAGGATGATTCTTGGTTCATGTGTGTGAGTGAGTGACTTGTTAGCATAACAAGTTAGAGCACACCTTCTTAGCGGGTTTTCTACAGCCACTGCCCATCCTAGAGCAAAAGTGGGAAGATATACCTATGAACTTCATTACAATCTCCCAAGAGTTAACGGAAGAGATTGTATTTATGTGGTTTTTCATAGATTGATGGAGTATGCATATTTAATCCCTACCACAACTCTCATCACAACATCTCAGGCAGGAGAGTTATTCGTTCGTGAATTGCTCAGACTACACATGCTCCTTAGGACCATTGTTAGTGAACGGGACAGCAAATCGAGTATTGTTTGGCAAGAACTATTCTAGTTAGTTGGTTTCAAGTTGAGCCATGGTACCAGATACCACCCTTAAATGGATGGACAGACGAAGGTCGTTAACAAATGAGTTGAGGGTTATTGGTGCAATTATGTCTAGAAGCAACAAAGAGCATGGATGTGTAGGTTGTACATGGGTGAGTATTGCTACAATATAATGCACCATATGTCCACTAGCATGACCTATTACGATAATAGATAATTGTCTATTATTAGTTAATGGTAATCTATTGTAAATATCTAGTTAGCTTTAATTAGCTATAGCTTTTTTAGCTTTCTCAGCAAGAATAGAATGTTTCTATTCTTTATGATCGTTTCCTAAGGAAACATCATTTTTTTCTTTTGTATATAATGACCTATTGGTCTCTGTTAATAAGAAGCAAGTATTTATAATATGGTATTAGAGCCTATTTCTTAAATGTTTTTCGAAAATCATAATTTCTTCTTCGAAATTATCAAACCCATTTTCAAAATTATTTTTCTGTCATCCTTGCTTCGTCATATCAAAATCCTTTTTTTTCGAACAATGGTTTTGTCTTAGGGTTTTCGTTTGCAACTCCACGAGCAGCGAAAATTGTGGTTTTGCCTCTGCAAATCGTATTTGAAAATCTTGAGCTTCAGATTACATTTTTTTCTGCCTCATGACCTCAACATGATAAATCACTAGTGTTTTCAACCTTGCAACGTCTGATAAACTATATCCTATATGGTCATTTGTTGAGAAGAAAACAACGGGCTTGCAACATCTGATACGAATCGTGATTTTGCCTACAAATATCATGACTTCTTGCAACATTCGGGGTCATTTCTTGACTGCTACAACCTAAATGCCTCTTAGCACCATCATCATCCATTTTCAAGCATCTTTATACAACTATCTGCCATTTTTCTATTGTTTTTGACCTCCATGGCTGCAAACCTGGTTTTTTGCTTGAAGCCCTAGTTTTTTGAGCTTGAAAAATTGTTTTGATTTCAAAATCTTTGTGGGTTTTTCAAGATCTCAACTAGGTTGTCATCAGATTTTTTTGGGCACTCGATTTTCATGCCTCAATTTTTGAGCCCGCAGATCCAGAAAACAACATATTCCTTCTGGGTTTCTTGAGCTCTTCTAGGTCACTCCAATTTTTTTGACTTCCATTTTTTGCCTCGAAGAACGTGCATTCATGGATTTTCATGTTTTTCATTGAAAAATGTGCCATGACATCTCTGACAAACATTCTGCTTGAGCACAACTCCAAATTCAATGTTCGAAATTATGGCACTTGGAAGCAGTGGATCATTGCAATTTTTGAATATCGGAACACCGATCAACTTGTTATGGGTGTTACGAAGCGTCTGACTGCTCCTGGTCCTAATCAAGATACATGGGATCTAAATAATCAAGAGGTGGTGATGCTTCTCAAATTATCCGTGGCTAATGATCAGCTATCTTAGAGTGCATCTGGCAAGACAATTATCGAGATCTGGACACGTCTCAAAGGTCTTCATGAGACTTCTGACAAAAGCAGAGCTTTCATTCTAAAGAACTCTATTTTCTATTGTCATGTATGAACGAACCTTGCTCCAAGAACACCTGAAAATCCGTGATCAGTTGCTTGCCATTAGTCACAAGATGGAGGAAGAGGATATTTTGGTTATCACTCTTTTGAGTTTACCATAGTCCTATGAGCATTTTATCGAGACTCTCAACATCACATCTTCTAGTGTTGATTTGAAGTTCACTGATCTCTGCACACTTCTACTTCAACAAGATCGGTGGAAACAACAGTTCGGTAGCAGCTCCACCTCCACCTCCACAGAGAAAGCCTTTGTTGCTAAATCCTTTCAAAAGGATAAAGGCAAGTTTCAGAAGCCATCTCAGCAGAAGTCTTCTGCTCCAGCATCAGATGGTTCCTGAAAGAAGAACATTCAATGCAACTCCTGCCACAAGTTTGGACACATGAAGGTTGAATGTCGGAAACACTTAGCTGCACAATCTAAGCAATCAGGTTCGCAGGCCAAAGTGAATAGTGTAGAGCACACTGAGCAGACAGTCTTCCTTTTATGCCTTCATGGCTAAAAGATCTACAGATCATGTAAAGTCGTCTGTCCGGTACATTGATTCAGGTGCCTCTCGTCATTTTACTCACTGCAGAGACTGGTTTACTAACTACCAACCTTATTCAGACTACATTATTTTTTGTGGCGGATGTAACAAATGATTTTCTTAACGAAAAACAAAGACAGTTTAAATAAAGAATTTCCAACATTCATTGATAAATAAATAATTTCCTTTTCATATGACATTAATTGTTTTAACAATTAACTAAAATAACCATAACATTATCATTGATCATCTGAAAAAAAACTAGTTTAACAATTAATTGAAAATAATTGTATCCTTATTCATCAGTAATAACTAGATTAATGATTAACTAAACATAATTGTATTTATGATCAACTGAAATAAATAAATTAACAATCGACTGAAATTAACTGTATTTATGATGAACTGAAAATTACTAGATTAACAATCATCTGAAGACAACTGAATTATCAATTATCTATCCTTTCTACATAAAGTAATGCATATAAAGAAAAGAAGGAAAAATACAAGTATCTTCTGAAGGATCTTTAGCTGGTTGTGCAAGCCTCGGCTTGGTGAGAGAACCATTGGCATAGGCTTAACCTCCCAACCTCAGACTATACTTATCCCCGCACATTCTATTGAATTAAAAAGGCTCTCCCTACCTTGGGATCGGGCTTGGGATGTTCTTAGTCCAACCACCTAAGCATCCTGGTGTTTAGAATGTCTGCACAGTTATGAAACAAACATGCTTGCATAACTGGCGCCACTAACATCAAGTGATCGTTAGATGGCAATCATGCCTTTAAACTACCTTGGCCAAGGATTTCGGATGGGTTCATTGACCTAATCACCACCGCTCAACTTGACAACAAGTTTCATTACAGGGATGAGCATGAGCTATTAAGTATATTTCATTTAATTTATTCATGTCTGATTTCTCTTCTGCTTTCTTGCATATTCATTCCACCTCTTCAACATTCATGGCTACACAACCGGTGATTCCCAGGTGTTTTTGGACGATTATGAGCAATCCAGTCTTTGCACCTCTTCACCAATTCATGGCTACACTGTCGGTGAATCCCAGGTGTTTGGAAAGTTATGAGCATTCTACTCTTGGCATAGTTTCTAAAAAGATTCATTGATTGTATATTTTATCATGAATTGTGACAAAATAAAACATGTTCTTGAAATCAGTATCATTCATCCAAGTTTTTATTGCACTTAGAAACTCTTCTTTAAGAGATACTATTCAACTCTTTTTGTCATGATTCTGGAAACTATGAAAGTAAGAAGAAAATCATTATAAATGACAGGGACTATTCAGCAAGCTTAATAACGTGATCCTAGATAAGGAAGTTCTTGAGCTTGGTTGACTGCTATACAAATTGAATTTAAGACATTGAAATGGTAACTCATGGCCTGATAAGAATTCGGTGTTATCTGAAGAACTTACAAATTGATCAGTTCCCTCCAATTGCTTGAGATGTCACTTCAGTGCACAATATCTCCGATTCTCAACCAAAATATTTGTATGTCAAGTTGTAGAAAACGTACTGCTTGAACAAGGCTTTTAAAATGATATTTCAGGGAATTTGTCACAAAAGAAATATGGAATTGGGAATGATAAAGGCGAAAGAAGATGTTGGTAAGATGCAAGTTGCCGCATACAGGAGTTCAGGTGTGACTATATGTTATTTGCCTACTACACACATGGCTCATATAAGGAGAGTGATCGAGACTTCTTGGCTTCCGCAACCTTAAAAATTATTGTCACTTAATTTTTCCAAGTGTTAAATCAGTTACAATCAAAGAAAAGAGAAATAAAAAGTTGGAAGAAAGAGTTGGAAAAAATTATAATTCGATTTATTGTTATAATATATATTTACATTCGTTCATGAAAATATTTCAATGGGGTGACATCATTTTATTAAGTTATTATAATATAATGGTGCCATTTCATTTTTATATTTATACGTACGTATATACATATATATTATAATATGATGAAAGATCATTTAAAATCCCTTGAGGTACATTTTATATTTTAATTAGATTACTTTATGTTTTCTTAGATTATTTTCTTAATAGCTCATGCTGGTCCCACAAATGTATCCTGTGTTCAAGTTGTTGGGTCCTTACCAAAGAACTTTAAGGTCATACCTGCCAATCCTAATGACTGAACTAAGCAAGCATCCCATTCCAATGATCACGTTTAGCAATGCTTGCCCCCTTTCATCTTCTCGTGCAATCACCCATGAAAACACTTCCACCATAATAATAATTCTATAATAATTTCATATAAACATTTAAAAGACTTTAAATTATTAATCATAATTTCAAAATCAAGCAATTGCTAACATCAAATAACAGTTAATGGTTAACGACCATCTTTATTAATAGTTACTACAACATATTTAAATAACTACCTATTTCACATGATCATGAAAGAATAATCCATTAAATCCAACAATTATGAACAAGTTTAAAATTAGATCAAAATTTTGGGATGTAAAATACCCTCCCCCTTAAATTTTTCATCGTCCCCAATGAATATCACAACGAAACTTTAAACAATATTTAAATTAGATTAAATTAAGAAGAGAAAAGTTCAGGTTCTAGCCCTAGAGAAAAGATGAGGGTATTTTTGAAAGATTTTGTGATAATCTTCCCAAGTCGCATTATCCTCTACATACTAATTCCACTGGACCTTGCCTTGTGTCACCTCCCAATTTTGTAGACTTAGCTTAAGCACCTCAAGTATTTCAAGTGGTTCTATTTCTACCACTCCTAGTTCTCGCACCTGTAATAGGTTCCAATCAATTATATGATCATGATGAGTAATGTATTTCTTAAGGTATGACACATGAAAGACGTCATGCATCCTGGCAAGAGCTAGTGGTAAAGCAATTATGTAAGCTATTGGGTTCACAACCTCCAATATTTCAAAAAATCCCACATACCTTGGGGCTGACTTGGCATTCTTACCAAACTTGATAGTACTCTTCTGAGGTTTTACCCTTGATAGTACTTTTTCTCCCACTGAGAATTCTCTAAGTGTTCTCTTTGTGTCTGCATAACTTTTCTATATCATTAGCTTCCTTCAATCTTTGACGAATCTGGATTATCTGTTCTTCCATTTCCTTAAGCATTTCAGGTCCAACAATAATTCTGTCTTCCAAGCGAGTCCAACTCATAGGAGTTCTACATTTGCGGCCATATAGAGCCTCAAAGGGGGCCATTTTAATGGCAGATTGATAAGAATTGTTATACGCAAATTCTTCCAAAGGTAAATATGTTTCCCACTAGTATTGTCAGTCCATACAGTAAACTCTCAAAAGATTTTCTAATACCTGGTTTACTATTTTTGTTTGACCATCTGTCTCAAGATGATAAGCTGAACTGATGTTTTGTTTAGTACCTAGTGCTGAAAATAATGTTTGCCAAAATCTGAAAGTTATCCTAGCATCCCTGTCTGAAATAATTTTCTCTGAGATTCCATGCAATCTGAAAATTTCTTTCATGAATTTATGAGCAAGTTCTGGTGCTCCATCAATTAGATTTCTAGGTATAAAATGAGCAGCTTTTGTCAGTCTATCAACTACTACTAGAATGGTATTGTGTCAATTTCATGTCATAGCTAATACTTGTACAAAATCAATGGGAATTATTTGCCATTTCCATTCTAGTACTTCATTAGGGTGCAAGAGACCGGCTGGGTATCGATGTTCTACTTTTACTCTTTGGCATTCTAAACATCCTCCCACAAATTTTGTTATCTCCCTTTTAATTCCTCTCCAAAAATATAGAGGTATGATATTCGACAACATTTTAGTTACCCCAGGGTGTCCTAAATATGGAACTAAATGAGATTCTTCCAGAATCATTCTTCGGAGTTCAGATTTGTTGGGTACATAAATCCTATTATGATATCATATCAATCCATCCACTTCTAGACTAAATTCTGAATATTTAGAATCTTGTGGGTCTCTAATGAGCGCTAGGTTGATCTCTACATAAAATTCATCATGCTCTAGATATAAAATTTGGTCCTTTAATCTGAAGTTTATAGTAGCCATTGCAGAAATGTGTCTTCTCCTACTTAAGGCATCTGCCACTTTGTTTTCCTTGCGCTTAATATAACTTATGTCGAATTCATAATCTGCTAAAAATTCCAGCCATCTTTGTCTAGCATTTAGATTTGTTTGAGTGAAGATATATTTTAGGTCGTGATGGTCAGATCGTAGTTTAAAAGGTTTTCCAATCAAATAATGTCTCCACATTTAAAGAGCATGTACAATAGCTACTAATTCCAGATAACGAGGTGCGTAATTTTGCTCATAATTTTTCAATTTTCTAGATTCATATGCAATTACATGTTCATCCTACATTAGCACACCTCCTACTCCTCCTGATGCATCTGTTATAACTATGAATTCCTTTTGTGGGTCAGGTACTTCTAGTATGGGTGTTGTAGTTAGCTTTTCCTTCAAGTGTTCAAAAGCTGATTGACATTTTTCTATCCAAACAAATTTCTTTCCCTTTCTCTGCAGTGATGTAATCGAGTAAGCTATTTTGGAGAAATTTCTGACAAAGTTCCTATTAAACCCTGCCAATCCCATAAAACTTCTAACTTTTGTCACATTTTTATGTATAGGCCATTCTGTAATTGCTCTGATTTTTGACGGATCTACAACTATTCCCTGAGCTGATATAATGTGCCCTAAATACTGAAATTCTTTTTGATAGAAAGCACATTTAGACAATTTTCCATATAATTTATGTTCTCTTAATCTTTGTAGAACTTTTTTCCAGATGTTCTTGATGTTATTCCTCGTTCTTTGCATAGATTAGAATATCATCTATAAAGACCAACACAAACTTATCTAGGCAATCTTGGAATATGATATTCATTAAGTTCATAAAAGCTGCTAAAGCATTGGTTAATCCGAAGGGTAACACTGTAAATTCATAATACGCATACCTAGTTCTAAATGCAGTTTTGTGAATATCTTCGTCATTAATACGAAGCTAGTGATATCCTGACCTCAAATCAATTTTTGAAAACACTGTTGTGCAGAATTTATGTTCTCTTAATCTTTGTAGAACTTTTTTCCAGATGTTCTTGATGTTATTCCTCATTCTTTGAATAGATTAGAATATCATCTATAAAGACCAGCACAAACTTATCTAGGCAATCTTGGAATATGATATTCATTAAGTTCATAAAAGTTGCTAGAGCATTGGTTAATCCGAAGGGTAACACTGTAAATTCATAATGTCCATACCTAGTTCTAAATGCAGTTTTGTAAATATCTTCGTCTTTAATACAAAGCTGGTGATATCCTGACCTCAAATCAATTTTTGAAAACACTGTTGTGCCTTTCATTTGATCAAAAAGATCATCTATTCTAGGAAGTGGATACCAGTTCTTGATGGGAACCTTATTGAGCATTCTGTAATCTATGCATAATCTCATGGTCTCGTCCTTCCTAACAAACAACACTGGGGCTCCCCATGGTGAAACACTGGGCCGTATCAATTTCTTGTTTAACATATCCTGAAGTTGTATTTGCAACTCCATTAATTTTATGGTAGTCATTTGATATGGTGCTCAAGAAATGGGTTTTGCACCTGGTATTAAATTTATGGTAAAATCAAAGACCCGGAAGGTGGTAGATCAGGGAGTTCTTAGAGTACATCTTGATAATTCTTTAGATAGGGATATTTTTCTTCGAAGGATTTCTTTAACTTTCCTCTAATTTCCCCATCTTAAAAAATGCTCCATATGTGGTGATTTTAGAATCTCTCATGTCTTCAACTCTCACTGCAAAGATCTCACAGCCTTTTCTTCCATATTTCTTAAGTTGCATGGCAGATATTTGTTTCGATTTAATTTCATGTTTAATCCCTATAATGCTTGTTGCTCTACCTTGATCATCCAGACAATTTACAATTTTGGCAAGACAATCCACCTTGGCCTTATCCTCATTGAGCCAATTAATGCGTATGATAATGTTGTATGACCCAAGTGGTGCTACATACAAATTCAATCCTGTGAATAAATTTGAAAAATCAACCTGAGCCTCAAACAAACACTGCTCTACCTTAGCCCTTGACTGGTTTGCATATTCAACTATCCATGGTTTTGTCATAAAACTAGATCTCTTTGAAAATATACTTAATAGTTTTGGTGATATAAAACATTCAAAAGCTCCAGTATCAATTAAAATAGAGACAGGGTTCCCGTAGATCTTACCCGGAGTTTCAATCAGGCCTATTTGTTGTTTTGCTTGTCTATTGTCCAAGGTTGCATGGATCCTTTGCTGATAAACTTCTTGTTATTGTGGAAGAGGTGGTCATTGCAGCTGATTAGTGTTGGGTTTGACAGGGCATTTATTAGCATAATATTATCCTCCACAATTGAAACATCTTGAAGGTGGCTCCGTCCTTTCATTACTCTTATTATTCTTACTTGTACTAAAATTAGTTTTAACATCTGTGACTCCATTTCCCTTTTATTTTGGCTTGCTATACTTGAAATCCTTGAACTATTTTTTCTCAAATCCAGTATCAACACCTTTCGTATTCCAGTTTGTTTTCCTTTTATTATCCCGAATGGAGTCATCCTTCTTGATTTTGTATTCTTGTTGCACAGCCTTCTCTAGAGCTTCCTCCATAGTTCAAGGAGTGAGAAAATCAACTGCTTCTCCTATTCTGTTATTCAGACCCATAATGAATTTTCTCACCTTCAGATTTTTATCTTGCTGATATGGTGGTACATACTTCAATAGTCGGGTAAATTTCTCCCAGTACTTATGTACAGTCATGTCTCCTTGCTTCAAGTTTTGGAAGTCCAGAAGTTTTTAGTCATAAAAGGTTTGGGGTAGCCAGCGATTCCTAAAAATGACTACAAATTTCTCCCAAGTAATTTCAATAGTTTTAATGTTTTGCTCAACTTTGGTGTTTCTCCACCAAGTTGCAGCTTCTCCAGTAAAGTGGTATATTCCTCAAACCGCCTTTGAGGTTTCTAAAAAGTTCCTAATTTCAAAATACTGTTCCATTTCAGTTAACCAAGCCTCTGCATCCTCTCCAGATTCAAAACCAGCAAATTTGGGTAGTTTGATTTTCTTAATATCTACTAACAAATCATCCACTATTTCTTGTTTCTTTTGTTTTTCAATTTGAGTGGGTGAAGAAGTTTTCTTATTATATCTGAAAACTTTTGTCTCTATTCTAAGAGGAGGTGAGGATTGTGTTTCGTCTTGGTTATGCCCCATCTAGGCTGCCATTTCATTCATTCTAATTTCCATACTATCCAACTTAAGTTGCGTTTCTTTCAAAATCTGAAGTAACAAATCAGTGGATGATTGTGTGTTTTCACGGACCATGTCATGATCTGCAACATTCAATTTACAAAATTTGTGTCAATTTATTGAATATATATATATATATATAAAGTGTACCTACAACAAGAGTTTTGTGAATACATAAAACACATGTATTAAACCAATTTATTCAATTAATTTAATATTTTTCTATTGCATTCATGACGGCCTTATTTACAAAAATTTCTTCTATTGAGCATGTTTACATTATGGAATCTTATGTTGCTTCTCAACATTCAGTTCTGACTCAGATCTATACATATCTTGCACCATCCAAGATCTGTGGAAATGCAGAAGAGAGTTGCCCTAACAAACATTCCAGTTCTGAATTAGTTTGTTCCTATATGTTGCTTTACTATTAGGAATCCACTTGACTCTTTCTTTCTTCATTCGTTGCAATATGATTTAGAGTTTCGTTATCTTGGGGCATGGAGCAGCAACTATAGTCGAATTTTGGCATGTTTTTAATTAAGTAGGGGAAGATGGGATGTCAAGCTTTCTTGTGGGGTGTTTTATGTACTTGCATCCTGTACAATTATTCTAAGAATTTTTCAGATTTACATGGAAGGTAGTGTGCCCTAGGTTCAATGTTGAACCCAACGCTCTGATACCATATGTAACAAATGGTTTCCTTAAAGAAAAACAAAGACAGTTTAAATAAAGAATTTCCAACATTCATTAATAAATAACTGATTTCCTTTTCATATGACATTAACTACTTTAAATCCATAGTTACGGGACTCAAACTCGCCTCTGACTCGGAAAGTCAAAATCCGACTCGAACTCAGACTCAGACTCAATGACCGAACTCGGCCAAGACACGACAAGGACTCGAAAAATCGAAAAACCCATTAAATTCAAAGATTTTTAAGGATTTAATGATTTTTTCATGCATCATTTAATCAATTAACATCAAATACACAATAATTGAGATAAATAGAAGCTACTTAACACTCATACACAATTTTGCATAGAACACATAAGTATAATAGCGAATTTCTGAAGGAAAAAAAGTGAATAACGCAATATGAAGTTGAAGATTTAAGATTTAAGATTCAATCCTTGATAAATTCCTGACACACCACAACATCATTTTCAGAACTAATATACACTAAAAAAAAAAACACATTCCAGAAATCTCTATCCTTTTTAATTTTTTTAAAAAAATTAAAATTTTTTTAGAAAAATTCAGGAGAGTCCTGGGCTCAGGACTCGGCAAGTCCACATGGACTCTACCAGGACTCGGTTGACTCAGAGTCCAGAGGCCATTTGCCCCAAAAAGGCTGCCTCTACCTTGGACTCGTAGAGTCCCGGAACACTGGTTTTAATAATCCACTAAAATAACCATAACCTTATCATTGATCATCTGAAAAATAACTAGTTAACAGTTAACAGAAAATAACTATATCCATGTTCATCTGTAATAACTAGATTAACAATTAACTAAAAATAGCTGTATTTATGATCAACTGAAATAACTAAATTAACAATCAAGTGAAATTAACTGTATTTATGATCAACTGAAAATTACTAGATTAACAATCATCTGAAGGCAGTTCAACTATCAATTATCTATCCTTTCTACATACAAGTAAGTAATGCATATAAAGAAAAGAAGAAAAGAACATACAAGTATCTTCCAAAGGATCTTTAGCTGGTTGTGAAAGCCTCGGCTTGGTGAGAGGAGAAGTATTGACATAGGTTTAACCTCCCAACCTCGAACCATACTTATCACCACACATTCTATTGAATTAGAAAGGCCCTCCCTACTTCGGGATCGGGTTTGTGATGTTCTTATTCTGGCCACCTAAGCATCCTGGTGTTTAGAATGTCCGCACAATTATGAAACGGACATGCTTGCATAACTAGCGCCACTAACATCAAGTGATTGTTAGATGGCAATCATGCCTTTGAACTACCTTGGCTAGGAATTTTAGATGGGTTCATTGACCCAATCACCACCACTCAACTTGACAACAGGTTTCATTACAGGGATGAGCATGAGCTATTAAGTATATTTCATTTAATCTATTCATGTCTGATTTCTCTTCTGCTTTCTTGCAAATTCATTCCACCTCTTCACCATTCATGGCTACACAGCCGGTGATTCCTAGGTGTTTTTGGAAGATTATGAGCAATCCACTCTTTGCACCTCTTCACCAATTCATGGCTACACTACCAGTGAATCCCAGGTGTTTGGAAATTTATGAGCATTCTACTCTTGGCATAGTTTCTAAAAAGAATCATTGATTGTATATTTTATCATGAATTGTGAAAAAATAAAACATGTTCTTGAGATCAGTATCATTCATCCAGGTTTTTATTGCACTTAGAAACTCTTCTTTAAGAGATACTATTCAACTCTTTTTATGATGATTCTGGAAACTATGAAAGTAAGAAGAAAATCATTATTCAACAAGCTTAATAACATGATCTTGGATAAGAAGGAAGTTTCTGAGCCTAGCCGACTACTATAGAAATTGAATTTAAGACATTGAAACGATAACTTAGGACCTAATAAGAATTCGGTGTTATCGAAAGAACTTGCAAATTGATCAATTCCCTCCAATTGCTTAAGACGTCACTTCAGTGCATAACATCTCTAATTCTCAGCCAGAATATTTGTATGGCAAGGTGTAGGAAACGTACTATTTCAACAAGACCTTTAAAATGATATTTCAAGGAATTCGTCACAAAAGAAATATGGAATCGGGAATAATAAAGGCAAAAGAAGATGCTGGTAGGATGTAAGTCACCGCATACAGGAGTTCAGGTCTGAATATATGTTATTTGCCTACTACACACATGGCTCATATAAGGAGAGTGATCGGGACTTCTTGGCTTCCGTAACCTTAAAGATTATTGTCACTTAGTTTTTCCAAGTGTTAAATCGGTTACAACCAAAGAAAAGAGAAATAAAAGGTTGTAAGAAAGAGTTGAAAAGAATTATAATTCGATTTATTGTTATAATATATATTTACATTCGTTCATGAAAATATTTCAATGGGGTGACATCATTTTATTAAGTTATTATAATATAATGGTGCCATTTCATTTTTATATTTATATGTATTTATATACATATATATTATAATAATATGATGAAAGATCATTTAAAATCCCTTGAGGTATGTTGTATATTTTAATTAGATTACTTTATGTTTTCTTAGATTATTTTCTTAATAGCTCATAGGGGTCTCACAAATGTATCCTGTGTTCAAGTCATTGGGTCCTTACCAAACAAGTTTAAGGTCATACCTATCAATCCTGATAACTAAACTAAGCAAGCATCCCATTCCGATGATCCCGTTTAGCAATGCTTACCCCCCTTCATCTTCTCCTGCAATCACCCATGAAAATACTTCCGCCATAATAACAATTCTATAATAATTTCATATAAACATTTAAAAGACTTTAAATTATTAATCATAATTTCAAAATCAAGCAACTGCTAACATCAAATAACAGTTAATCGTTAACGACCATCTTCATCAACAATTAATACAACGTATTTAAATAACTACCTATTTCACATGATCATGAGAGAATAATCCGTTAAATCCAATGGTTATGAGCAAGTTTAAAATTAGGTCAAAATTTTGGGATGTAACAGTGGAGAAGAGTACACGATTGTCAGCAAAGGCAACATTTAGATTCAGTCTACTAGGAAGAATCTCATTTTCCTCGATGTGTACTACATTCCAAGGATGGAACTAAATCTACTCTCAGTCAGTCAACTACTGCAAGATTGTCCATACTTGGATGTCAACTTCAATTCACATCAGTGCACCATCACTAATTGCAGTGGGTTTTGAGGATCATGGTCTTTTCAGACTTACTAATTCTGGTGATTCTCCGGACTTAGCTATGGCTGTTCGGCAGTCTTCCGTTAGCACACTTCGGCATCAACGATAAGGGCACTTAAATGTAATGTGCATCATCTCTCATAGCTTGCTTGGAATGAGCTTGTTCTTGGATTGCCAAAGATTCAGACTCAACAGCTTGGAGTTTGTGATGCTTGCCAGGCTGGGAAGCAACATCGCACACCTTTCACCAGTGGCGATTCATGTTGCGCTTCTCCAGTACATCAACTAGTTCATGCTGATATTTGCGGCCCTATGACCACTACTTCTGTTCTTGGGTCTAAGTATTTTTGTTGTTTGTTGATGATTTCAGTAGAAAAATCTAGGTGTATTTCCTTAAAAAGAAATCAGATGCATTTCATGTATTTCAGAAGTTTAAACCTTTAGTTGAAAAAGAGTTTGAGAAATCTATTATTACTCTTAGATCAAACAATGGGGGAGGGGGGAAGAATTTTGTTCTAATGCTTTCTCTAGCTTCTTGGATACTCATGGCATCAAACACTAGTTAACACCCCACACTCCACAATAGAATAGTGTAGTTGAACGTCGAAACCGAACAATCACTGAGATGGCTCGATCCATGGTCGAACACAAACATGTTTCAAAGCAATTTTGGGCAGAAGCAGTTAAAACTGCAATTTATCTATTCAACCAATCACCCACAGTGGCGGTCAAAGGTAAAACACCGAAAGAGGCCCGGTCAGGTCGCAAGCCCAGAATCAGCCACCTGAAGGTTTTTGGCTCACTTGCTTTTGTTTGGATCCCTAATGCGGCATACACCAAGTTGGATGCCAAGAGTCAAAAACTCATACTTGTTGGATACAACAATCTTCACAAAGCCTACTGCCTGATCGATGTTGACATCTCGTCTCATCTACAATTATTATGTAGTCCTTGATGAGCAGCGAGGACCTTTCATGCTTGTTTCTCCTGTTTCTGATCCAGCAGACCAGCCTATGAAGGCTCATGATTTGAGAATTCGACTTCCATTAGGTCCACCTGATGGGAGGGCTCCAGTAGCTCCTGCAACTCCAGTTATACCAATGATCCCTATACAGACACCTCTAGCTTCTCTTGCAGGATCACCTCGATTTATAGATGCTTATCCTGAGTTTGATCCAGATTCTTCTGATGAGTAACTTGATCACCAAGCATCTCCTGATACTAATGTAGGTCGTTCTCCTCTTGGGCCTAAGTGGTGGGCTAAGACACTTGCTAATCTTCGTGATGATGAGCTCATTGATGAGAGAACTACTCGAAAAAAGAGCAATCCTACAAAGTCTGTTAACTTTCCTCTCATGGTCAATATTTACAGTGTGTTTAAACCTCAAACATATTCCAAGGCTAGAGGAATTCCAGAGTGGGAACAGGCCATGACATCTAAACAACAAAGCCTGTTGAAGAACAACACCTAGGTCCTTTCTGCTTTCCCGCCAGGGAAGAAACCCATTAGCTGCAAATGGGTTTACAAAATCAAATACAAATTGGATGGTACTTTGGATAAGTACAAAACTTGTTTAGTTGTGAAGGGCTTTTCTTAGCGTCAGGGCATTGATTATGAGGAGACCTTTGCTCCTACTGCAAAGATGAGCACCATTAGATTAGTCCTAGCCATGGTAGCATAGTTTGGTTGAAGGTCCATCAAATGGACGTCAAGAGTGCTTTCCTGAATGGTGATCTCCATGAAGAGGTCTACATGATGCAGCCTCCTGATATCAGGGTTGCTGATAAAGATCATCAGGTTCTCAGATTGGGTAAAGCTCTCTATGGCTTGAACCAGGCCCCTCGAGCATGGTACATAAAAATTGATAAGTACCTCAGTGATCAAGACTTCAAGAGTTCTTCAAACTCAAATCTGTACATCAAGACTACTGACAGTGACATCATCCTTTTGGTTATTTATGTGGATGATTTGATCATCACTGGCAATTTGGCATCTTTGATTCAAGGAATAAAACAGAATCTATGCCAATCTTTTGATATGACTGACCTTGGACTCATGCATTATTGCCTAAATGTTGAGGTTTGGCAACAATCTTAAGGTATATTCATCTCTTAGTCCAAATATGCCAGGGCTATGTTGGACGAATTTCGTATACAGGATTGCAAGCCTACATCTACACCTATGGAGAAAAGTCTCAAGTTATCCATAAATTCTGATTCTCCTTTTGTTGATGATACTACATACAGGCAACTAGTAGGCAGCCTCATCTACCTCTCTACTACTAAGCGTGATATCAGCTTCGCAATCAGCTATATCTCACTCTTTATCCTAAAGCTGATCATTGGATGGCAGCAAAGCGTGTGCTTCATTATGTGAAGGGCACTTCCAATTATGGACTTTTGTACTCTCAAAGTTCTAATCCTAAACTTAGTGGGTTCACAAATTCAGATTGGGCAGGCTCTATTAATGATAAAAAGTAAACTTCAGGATACGTGTTCAGTATGGGATCCAGTGCAGTCACATGGACCAGTAAGAAGCAACAGGCAATTTCTCTCTCCTCTATAGAGGCTGAATATAGAGGGACTGTCAAGGCAAGATGTGAAGTTGTTTGGCTTCGTCAGATGCTTGGGGATGTGTAGACGTCATCAGCAAAACCAACTACTCTATTTGTTGATAACGAAGGCATTATCAAGTTAGCCTGAAATCCAGTCTTCCATGAACAAACGAAGCATGTGGATGTTCATTGTCACTACATACATCAGTTGGTTGAAGACGGGACAATAGACTTGCAAAATGTTCCCACCACAGATCAGACTGCACACATTCTCACCAAGCCTCTTTGTCCTGATAAGTTTGTCAAATTCAGAGGACAACTTGATGTTCTAGATAGATTTACCATTAAGGGAGAGTATTACGATAATAGATAATCGTTTATTATTAGTTAATGGTAATCTATTGTAAATATCTAGTTAGCTTTAGTTAGCTGTAGCTTTTTTAGCTTTCTCAGCTAGAATAGAATGTTTCTATTCTTTACGATCATTTCCTAAGGAAACATTATTTTATTCTTTTGTATATAATGACATTTCAATCTCTGTTAATAATAAGCAAGTATTTACCAATTTCTTCGTAATATGGTCACCCCCTTTCAAGTTTTATATGGTTATAACGCACTATCTCTCGTAGACTTGGAGTTGGGTGATAGTAGAGTGCCTAGAGCTCGTGATAGGTTATAGTACTACCAATAAATCCCTAAGGCACATAAGGATAATATTCAGCATGCACAGAATCAAAAATTCATGTATGCAAACCACCACAAAACAGAGAGGTCATTTGAGGTTGGAGACCTGGTCCTCTTGCACCTTCAATCCTGTAGCAAAACACCCATAACAGGAGTGTGGAAAAGAAACTCATCGAGATTTTATGGTCCACATAGAGCATTGAGGAGGATCAGAGAGGTGACCTACAAGCTTGAGGTACCCTTTGAGAGCAAGATAAATAATGAATTTCATGTTCCATGCAGGAAGAAGGATTTGGGGCAGCATATTTTATCTTCACCTTAGTTACCTCCATTGGATAAGGAAGGCAGATTGATTCTGACTACTGTTGAAATTTGAGACATCAGGGAGAGGAGGTTGAGGAACAGAATTATCAAGGAGCACTTCATTTGTTTAAGGAATTTTACCTTAGAGGATGCCACATGGGAAGGACCAGGTATACTTCAGCATCTAGCTTTGCGGTTGCTTGTTGGCAAGCAACATTAGGAGGGAAGGACAGTAATGCCCCTCCTTAGACTGATTAGTAGTTGGTACAAGATTGACCCATCATTTGAGTTCTCATAGGTCAATAGTATGGATAGCGGACTTTGTCAGAGGGTCATGGAGCTTTGCAAGGGCTTTGTGGGTTGTTTTGGACTTTTAGATAGCAATACCTAAATTTTAGGAGGTATTGTATTTTTTAGGGTGTTTTGTCCATTGACTGGTTGTCCACCTTGAGGGTCATGGAGTAGAGCAGGATGCCTTTTGAACAATTTCAGTTTATTGGATACAGGCTCCTACTTTTTATGGCAGATTCCTACGTTTTAAGAGGAACTCTCAGTTATCCTGCAAGACTCGAGCATCATCAATGATCAAGTGGCTTGAGTCGAATTTCAAAACTGAGTCTAGATTAGCATTTTATTGCTTAAATTGGGAAATATTTAAATATTTCCGAAATTAGATTAAACAAATTAGCAATAAGGTAAGCATTATTATCACTCTACATTATAATATAGTCCATGGACCCATTTCCCTAAAAGTAATGATAATAAGTATTTTAATAAAGAAGCAAATTTATTAATGATTAATACTATCTTGAGCTTTCGATTTATGGGAAGCAAAAACAAAATTCAAAGGTCATTAAATAAAAAGAGGAAACCCTAGAGAAATTCAAATTTCATTGAGGAAGAATAAAAGAATGTTGAGGATTTCACTTGAGGCATCCATCCAGAATTGTGGTTGGAGCTCTGATTTCTGGGTTTGCAGCAGATTTACTCTTCAAGAATGAAAAATCTTGAAGAACACAAGCTGGATGTTGCCCCAGAATTGTTGAGGATTTCACTTGAGGCATCCATCCAGAATTGTGGTTGGAGCTCTGATTTCAGGGTTTGCAGCAGATTTACTTTTCAGGAATGAAAACTCTTGAAGAATACAAGCTGGATGTTCCCCCAATTCACCTGCAGGTTATGATTCATTTCTCTATCAGCTTGAAGGAGCATTTTGAGGACCTATAGGCTATTGTTGTAATGTTACTGTAATTAGTTGGAATAGAGGCAAAATTCTATATCAGATGTGCAGATCAGACTAGTGTCAGTGGAACTATGGAATTGTCAGTCATCTATGGTAGACATACATTGCCAGCAAGGACACGACGTCACCTACAGTTATTGATTTCTTTATTTCAGAATTGGGTTGAGCTAAATTTGTGATCTGTTTCAGATCCGTCACTAAGAGGATAAGATGAAAGTATTGCACAAGACTTTTAGCTAGGCGTACCTCCCAATCAAGCCCAGTTCCATCCAGCATCTATACAGACTAGGGCAGCAGCTTACGTCAACCTTGGGATTACAATCTGCAGCAGATCAGAACTATTTGTGTCCAGATTCTTCAGGGTTAATCAGCAAGCATAGGTTTGAATTTGCAGAAATTCGTCAACAATCATTTAATGCAATACATACCTGATACAGTTTTCATGTTGTCTATTTGGCTAAAGAAAAAAAGTCAGAATTGTTTGAGACTTGAGTTTAGTGCGAGATTAGTTTATAGTTACTTCATTTCAGTTTTTAGCCTTTGTTCATCGCATTTCATATTATCAAAAAGAAAAAGAAAAATATCAGAAAACACAAAAGAATCAGAAAATTGAAAAACAAAACTCAAAAAAAAAAAAAAAAAAGTAAGACTTCTTTCATAACGCTGGCCAAAGTCAAAAACCAGGAAAAACCATCAGTTATTTCCCTTGAAATCCTATTTAAAATCTTTCATTTTAGAACACAGTTTCCTATTCTTTACGTGTAAGCCCCCTTGTTGCATTTTAGATGGACAGTTACATGAAGGATGACAAGGATATCTTGAAGTATAAAGACAACAGTTGAACAGGAAAACAATCACAAAATTTTAAACAGTTGATGTTGATTTTTCTATAGATACTTTACACTAAAGCAGCAATACAACCATACAGATACGACAATATGTTGGAAATACCTGGTATTCACGAAGCCAAGGTTCAGAAATTTGCAGAGCTACAGCCATGCGTTCCACCTGTAATTTATGCATGCAATCTGCAAGAGGCTGCAATTTTCATGTATTTTGTTTATTTATCATTTGCAAGTATAAAAGGAAAAGAAAAAGGTCACCCAAAGATAATGCACATTCGATATAAGAAAGGGAAAGGTATCCAGCCATTTGTTATATGTAGCTCCAATAATTATGAACTTACCGATTTTAAACAACAGACGTGCATGTATGGAATCTGTAATAAACTTTAAACATGCATATTCAAAACAAGTGATCTTGTAGTTGTCTTCATAACAGGACAAATAGTAGTTACAAGACAAATCCCCTATCAAAGAACCTAAAAAACTATTTGCAGTACAGAAATTCAGGAATTGATATCTCTTCAGTTGTTTTATTGAGATCAACACCACCTTGAGCATCCTATTAGAGGTTTATAATTTCAGTAGCATCAACAATTAAAGTTTGTTATATGTGCGAGATCTTTTGCACCCCTATGATACTAGAATTTGTATTTCCTTTTATTTCTATTGTCATCAAATTGGTAATCATTCATGTATCAATCTAAGTCAGTTACGATTCTCCTGGTTTGCAAAGTTGTGGAGTTGTGTTCTTCTTTCCTGAATTACCAATTTTTGCAGGTTGATCAAGTTGCAACCATTCTCATATAAAATAATGGTGAAACTAAGTAAAAAAAAATTTATAAGCATTGTTCTATATTAGCAAAAACATTACACCATCAGCAGTATACCGAAGCATTTTGGAAAAAGAATAAGAGATACAAGTGAGAAGTTTTTCGACCTAACAACGGATGGATTGCAACATTGGTATGTTCTTCCACCCTGGCATAATTAATTTGGAATTCTATACAGCATTCATCAAGTTGGACATATCTCCTACAAGGCAAAACCACTTGAATCTTCCCTCGAGACATGAAAAGGTGACAGTAATGTCAATCCCCATCCGAATTCTGCCACATAATGATAATAAAAACAGGGACATATATGAAGTGGTGAAGCCATTGGCAGTTTCCAATATTGTCATTTGTGATAAGCAATCAGAATTCAACTTGGCAAAGCTAAACACGAACTCTGCCCAGATTTGCAAAAATTGGCAAATGTGATACAATATTCTGTCTCAAGTAAATCAAGTGCATTTCCATGATGGCCATACTGCAAGACATGCTAAGTCAACCGAGAAAATTTGAGCGAAAATGACTCAAACTTCTACCTGGGATGGAGAATTTTGGCTTTAGTGTCTATTTTTTAGGTCGACTTGCACTTGGTTATTCCCTTCCAATGATTATTTATTTAGTTCATAGAATATGCTTCCTCAACATTGCATTTCACGAGTAAGCTTATGCTCATATCCCACATTGATTTATGCTTAGTTACATATGCTATCATAGTTATGGTGGGTATTTTTGATGTGATAGGGAAATTTGTATTTTCATTATTGAATAGATAATGATTTGTCAAGACAATGTTTTGTGAAAACATCACTATATTCAATTATGTGAAATTGATTGGAAATCGCTTATGATGCATGTAGATAATTATCTAAGATTGATAGTAATTAAATTGGCATAATGAGGTTTCATAGAAGGACAGGTCAACACCACCTATTCCTTCAGCTATGATTTTGCAATTGTTTGTGCAGATTCTGTTATTTTACGAGGATCACTTGCAGATGTAATAGAACTGCCTTTTTGGTATGTGTGTTCCAAGTGCAGCAATCTCTCTTTATTTTGTGGATGAGATATGGATAGACATGTCCCTTCAGGGGACATGTCTATTCATTAATATTTGATCAATATAACAATTTATAGTTTAACTACACAAACATACATCACACACACATATATCACATATATAAAATATATATTTAACTTCAGTTTAGTCTCTTGAGTTTATCCAACTGAAGCTACCAAACATTAACACTCCCTCTTAGCTAGGGAGGATAAACTCATGACCATATATTACCTCAACGTAATATAAGAATATATTTGATCAGAAGATATTCAACATTTTGATATCACATTTGATATCATGAGTATTGGCCTCCAGAATATCAACATATGATATTCACCAAATACTCTAAGTAATGATATTGAGAGTAATGGCCTTCTAAATGTCATCACATATGACATTCGCCATGTACTCTTTGAGCAATGAACTCTTGAATGTTGAGTTGCAAGATATTCACCAAGTAGTAATGGCTTGCTGAATATAATCTCATATGGTATTCACCACGTACTCTGTGTAATGGCCTCTAAACATCAATTTGCATAACATTCACCATGTACTCAAAATGTTCATAAGGTATGTGCACACGCATTCTCATAATGCTTACCATATGAACATCCACCATGCAAAGTATAATCTATTACTATCTGCATAGACATCGTAAGATATCCATAATAATAGAAAATTAGGTTATTGTAAAATCGTCACCTTTCAATCATTTGGATGTCGTCACTTCCTCATGATGTAAATAGGCGATAGGCCCATTAAGGTCATACAGTCACACACAAGGACTTTCGAACTCCTGAAAATCAATCATCCGAGCTCCTCAACCAAAGTTGGTTGCCTTTGATGAAGTGTCATACTCCCTTTGAATTTGATGTGATCAAGATCTTCAAAGGCAACTAAATCATATCCTCTATCCACTCCTTCAGATGAATGTGTTAGACTCCCTCTGAACATCAATCTTCTGAGCTCCTTTACCTTTGAAGAGTGTCAGACTCCGTCTGAATCTAATATCAATCCTCCTTTTCCCGCAAGAACATCCTCGAAAAAAATCAAGGCAAATAATTCTTATAGTACATATAGAAATACAAATGAGAGAGACTACAATGAGTAGATAAAAGTAATACTTAATGAATACTTATCTGTATATCAACATCCTTGATTATCCTCATCATCGCTGATGTGGTTGCATTTAAAATAATTATACATATAACACTGAATTCCTTTAACCCTTCTAATTTAATTGTTTTTATTGATTATTACTAATAGTAGAAGATGATCATCACTTAAGTGCTTTATTTGTCACCTCTAGTTATTATTTTAGGGGTGCGATAGCTACCAAATCCCAACATTCATCCTTGCCCTTGATGTTTTACCTTATCTTGTCTGCCATAAAATTACATTTAGATGTCCTTAAACATGTTTTAACTTGCCAAAGGTGGAGCCTCACAATACTTCTAGTGACAACGTGGAAGTATGTACCATGTACTAAAGAAAATGGTGGGATTGTCATTCAACCCACTATGCTATACACATATTCCTTCCTTGGCCATATTATTTACGTGCCATTGGTGTTTGCAAGGTATCGATTGTCTCATGCATTTTCTTATTTTTTATAATGCTTTCATTTTTCTATGCCTAAAAGACCAATTCAATCTCAATGCTAAGATTTTCTCCTTTGATTTCCATTCAGAGATCTTCCATTTATCATGAATTGTGATATCTTCCATTTATCATGAATTATGATATCGTTGAATTCTCCTGGACCCCATCATCAATGTCGTTTTGTATCCTTCTTTTGTTGACTCGTATGCAAGTTTTGGTAGAAGTTTCTATACTGATTTATCCTAAAGATCATCTGATCACCATGCGGAAGCTTACGCGGGCCTTGTTTGTAGTCAATGCCCCCTCAATGTTACCTTTTCCTATTATATGGTAAGCATTATAATTTACTTTATATCACTTTTATATATCTTCCTCCCTGGAAATGAAATGTTATTCCAGGAAAATTAAATCTTGTAGACACCCAATAGCAAGGGCTCAATAAAGCAGGCAAGTTGTTGAATAAGACCATTCTAAGTACAACATTAAGAAATTTTACAAATGCATCAAAGACATCTACTGATATTTGGTATCACTCATATTAATTTCAAGAAGAGAATCTTCAACATATGCGATCTCCGGCTATGCTAGAGACCGACAGATCTCTAGTTGGCAATTTGACACCAATCCTAGTTTAGAGGAACTAACACATGTGAAGCATCTCCAACGCCTGATGCTCTAGGAATATTGTTGTCATTTGACACATCATAGAGGTCTCTTGTCCGAACCTTTTGAGAGGGAGAAAAAACACTACAAAAAAGCCACTGCATAAAGTCTATCATGGTTGGCTGCTCAAAATGCCAGTCATTCCGCATTTGAACACTCCAAAATCCATCATAAAAAAGTCCAAAAAGCATATAGAATAATTTCAGTAATACCAAGACCTTCTCGAACCTTTTCTTCTCTCCAACTTGAATCTGTAGAACACATCAAGCAATCACCTCCTCTTATACCGGTTGTATCCCTTGATAGACTAATTTCAAGACAAGTGTTCGACACAAAATCTATTCAATTGATATGAATAAAGTGTATTTTCTTAGATCTACTTGCAGATGCTTAGGACAATTAATTATGGTTCACATCTAGTAGCATGCTCGTCTTTGCTCAACATACTTCTCATTGCCTCCACTTGTAATACCAGGCCCGAATCCAACTCTTTCTTGTAACTTCCATCTGCAATTAAGCTCTGATACCATGTTTTACAAGGATCACTTGTAGATGTAATAGAACTTCCTTCTTGGTATGTGTGTTCCAAGTGCAGCAATCTCTCTTTATATTGTGGCCAAGATATGGATAGACGTGCCCTTCATGGGACATGTCTATTCATTATTATTTAATTAATATAACAACAATTTATAATTTAACTACACACACACATACATCTAACACACATATATATAATATATATAGAAAATATATATAACTTCAGTTTAGTCTCTTGAGTTTATCCAACTAAAGCTACCAAACATTAACAAATTCTACAAGTGCAATGGTTGATGGGATTGCATGTAAAGAGGTAACAAATAGATTTGTCTAGTGACCGCCATGCTTCACCTAAGCAAGCAAAGCGATCATTCATATTTATCAACTCATTCACCTCGTTACCATGCTTATCGAAGACCCAATTGTATTTGTAAGTTCTCAAGTGTGTTGTTGGTGCATTATGTTTTTCCATTTCTTGTTTGTGTTCATGCAATTCTAGATGTGTCATAATTTGAGCTTTCAAAATTGCTTAACTTAATATTTTTGTGTTTTAACTAAAATTTCAACCGAACTTTACTTTTTTGTTTGTTTATTTTAAATTAGTTTACTAGTTTTTGCTTGATGTGTAACAATGGTAGTTCTTGTCCTATTTTGTGTTTTAACTAAAATTTCAACAGAACTTTACTTTTTTGTTTGTTTATTTTAAATTAGTTTACTAGTTTTTGCTTGATGTGAAACAATGGTAGTCCTTGTCCTATTTTGTGTTTTAACTAAAATTTCAACAAAACTTTTTTTTTTTGTTTATTTTAAATAATTTTACTACTTTTTGCTTGATGTGAAACAATGGTAGTCCTTGTCCTATTTTGTGTTTTAACTAAAATTTCAGCAGAACTTTTTTTTTTGGTTTATTTTAAATAATTTTACTAGTTTTTGCTTGATGTGAAACAATGGTAGTCCTTGTCCTATACAATCGATATATTTCCTCCAAGTAAAATTATACACTTTTGAATTCTGCCTTCTTAATATCTCTACCATAATTCAAAATTCAAAGTACTTATGTTGAATTATTAAGTTATTTTTTGCCTTTGAAATCAATTTAAAAATTAGCTAGGTATTATTTGATCAAGATTTTTTAATGAAATTTTATTTCTACCAAGTTAGTTGTAATTCGGAAGTTTGTTTTAATAGGTTCCATTTTATTTACTTTTGTTGGAGATTTTGGTCCTTTTAAAATGTACATACACATTTGATATTTCTACTTAAAAGTGAAACTGGAGGGAAAAAAATAGAAAAGAGCATGGGAACGAATAGGGTGAAGTCTAGGCCAGAAAATGGGAAAGAAAAAGAGGCTAGAGGAGAGAAATGAACCCAAGTGGCCATGCTTCATTGGAAAGAAAGTTCTTAATGTTTTTAGTATGCTAGAGGCACCATTTTGGGGGATTTGAAGTGGATTTTGTTGGTTTTCTGAACTGTAGTTTTCAGCTCTTCTTAGGACACTATAATGGTTCCTTGTGAGGTACTTTGGGGATACTAGCGAGCAAGAAAATTAAATGCCTAATGTTCCAGCAAAATATGACTATGATCAGTGCCTAAATTTCCACTTGCAGCTCCACTTTTCGACGTAACACTTTTTTGTATTACTACCCTTCCTTGCCCAGCATCAATGAAGCCATCCTTTCTCTTATTTCATCGATTTTTGTCAGTGGTTTCACACTCCAAAGCTAGACACTGAAGTTTTGAGTTCTTTTGCATTTTGATATAAGATTGAAATAGAATGGTATTCCCCTTTCAGTTTTGAGAGACTGGTTTAATTTTCATGTTATGAATCAACGTAGGTACTTTCTATACTGTACAAGATAAGATTTTAT
Organism: Cupressus sempervirens; assembly: GCA_028749045.1. NCBI lineage: Eukaryota > Viridiplantae > Streptophyta > Pinopsida > Cupressales > Cupressaceae > Cupressus > Cupressus sempervirens. The sequence goes on from CM053790.1 coordinate 372,990,268, forward strand.
AATACATCAGTAATTCGTTTTTTGTAAATTGTGTAAGCCTTGGAAGTAATCTTTTTATCTTGAATTTATTTTTTCTTTTTATGTTTAAGTTGGATTTTGGTTGAATATGGTTTGGGAAAATGATTCCATAATAAAACCGAAGTGAATTCATGTTCACACTTATCATCAACGGATGAGTACATGATTACCTTAATTATTACCCTAGGATCTTGTGGGCTATTCCTTGTCATGTTTGTGGATTACCTCTTGCTTCAATGTGTGTTTGTTCGTTCTTTATTTATGGAGCTCGATTAGAGACTAGTCCAGACCCTTTCCTCTAGTGCCACTAAACTAAAACTGCAGTTTGTGGGTTTTCCCTCTATACTTGACAATGCATCTACTGATCTTACAGCTGTTGGATGCCAACAAAGTGCAGGTTCATGAGATCCACGACCAGCAGGCCGAATTAGTAAGCAAACAATCCTCACTTGCATCCAAAACTTAGAAGCAATTAAAATCATGGGCCTACATTTGCAGCAACTGCAATTTGGTTGCAATCTTGGGGGTTGAGGAGCTTGTCCAGGCCAAGCTCACCGATAAGCATGCTAGGTGGGCTCGAGAACTCAACCTTCAAGTTTGGGACCTGTTGGTTATCAAAATCGTTGATTAGAAACCTACGAGCCTTGCCTACTTGACGCTAGGATATCTAATCGATTTTGGCCAACTTGACAGGATCAATCAAATTGATTTAAATCCTCCGCACTTTTGGCTCCGCTAAACCAAGGCCTGTACACTTGATCCTGGACAGCAAAACTTGGATCCAAGATGTCTTATAGAAAATTGATTATAATGCAAAGGCAATCTCCTTAAATGGCAAGATTCTAAGGAAAAACTTATGGATTACGAATGATGAATAATCTCCGAATTTTAATTACTTTAGTAGAATTGTGAATTGCTGAAAGGAAAATTTAAAATGAATTACTAAAACAGATAAGTATCAAATCCTTCGAAGAAAAAGATTAGAAAATCACTAGCACATGAATTGAGAAGCATGAACAGTTTAAATGATCAATGCCGAATTTCAAATGGGCAACAGAGTCAATAGTATACGTTTTCATATACAATTTTATGATATACAATATCTGTAAACAATTCAGTTATCACGATGCATCAAATTATTTCACTTTTAACTAGTCTATAATGTTTTAACATATAAAAGGGCAAAATAGCTACAAATATGAAAACAATTTTATTTTACTGTATTTGTATGTATTAAGTTCAAATAACAGTGAACAATTCGATCTGCTTATAGTGATAATGAATTATTAATAAGAAGTAAAATGATTCACAAAAGATGAACTATATAATATTCAACTCAAAGGTAAATGAATTTCTTACTAATTTTACTGCAAGAAAGTCGTGTTGAAGACACCAAATATTTGACACTCTATTCAACACAATTTCTCACAATATTTGAAATATACGTCCAACACCCTCAATATGCAAGAGCTTAGTTCAACCTTAATCTTTCTCAAAAGATAAATTTGATAATATTTGCTTCAGAATGTATAGAGCTTTTTATTTTAAAATATATATCTTGAATGGGAGTGAATGGTAGTCTTTTGAACCTTACATTACATATATTTATATAGGAATAAGAGGCACTAGTTATGTTTTCAAATATCGCACCTCTTCAAAACTAATAACTAACCAATGTTGATTAACTTTTAATATGGTTTGAAGTTTAATTGGCAGTAGTATTTCTCCCATGGTCAATAATTTTTTATGCGATATCCTCCAATCCTGTGGACGTTTTTATGCTATACTGTTCATCCACCAAGCATTAATCAGCATGGAAATCTCCTTTGCTGCCCTCCAGCGCGTGAAGACTTCCACATCCAATCATATACCTGCCATAAAAATACGAAATTAGAATGACTGCATAAACAACTATATATTTTTATTTTTGATATCCCAACGATGGGAGCCACAACCACAACCAACAAAATGAATGAAATCTCCTGCAATCGCTCATGGTGACTCCTCCAAGACATGCTTTGTTGCCCTACTAACTCAAGCGCCATCAGTGATCAGATACGTGAGTGATTCCAACCCGATAAGGAATGAATAAAATGAAGAATGTGAATCGTCCAACCCTGATCCATGCCTTCAGGAAATAGTCCCATTGCTCGCGCAGTCTCCAAAATTGCATGGGCCCTTTATCGTGATCATGGAAAGGGTTCTCGGCAACGTGAGTGGGCTCCTTCTTTACAAAATATATCCATGCCTTTGTGCCTCTTCATATCATTTTTTTCCGATGGTGATAAAATCCACAGGCGTGCTTGCTTTACATCTCCAGGTATTCAGTGCACAGTATAGATGGCAGACACAATCATGGGCATGATTTGACCCTATGTAGCTTTGTATGGGAATCCTTAATATTCTTCCAACCTTCACTATATATTCCTACGGCTCCATCAAGACCTTCCTCCCTCCTTTGATCTTCTCCCTGCAGACTACTCATGTCTTAGCAATCAACTAGGTATTACAAATATTACACTCGACAAGGTTTAGATTGGACATGATGGTACCCTCTTTCTCAGGTTTCTCACACTTGCCAACTACTTGTGGGCTCTTAGGGCGATGAGGGAGCTCTTTCCTCTTCCCACTAATATATCTTTCTTGACAAGGATCACACTAGATCACAGGTAACAAAGTTGAAGCAATCCTGAGGTTTGCTGGCAGAGGCTAGGCACAACAGAGTGTGTTGTTATCACTCCCCGGCTTCGTTGCCACCTCTTTACATTCTCCAATATCAGTGAGGTAGTTAGATACATGAACAATAGCAGGAAAGCAGATGACGATGGATTCCAAGTGAAACTCTTCTGTCATGTCCCCTCTTTTAGCTCAGTCTAGCAAAGACATGTGAGTCAGCTTATTATAGGGTCTTGTAGGCTGACAGGGTTGGATAGAGACCCAGTATGGTTATTCAGTGTTGGGGACATAATGTTCTGGTAGTTATTGATCAGTTGGGAGATATTCCTTGTTTTTAGGAGGCAATTCCTACTTTTTAGGAAGTATGATCTTGCCCAGGTTTGGGTCTCCATGAGATTACTCTTTGGGTTCAGTTTCAGAGGGATAGGGCTTGTTTCCTAAATTTTAGGAGCATCCCTAGATTTTATGGATGAGACTACCAGTGGATCCTTGATTTCTGACTTCAGTCACAGACAGGTGACAGGATGATTTTATGGTTTGTGATGTCAGTTGGGCATTTTGTGGCTATTTGGGTTATATTTTTAATATTTCCTAAGTTAGCATTTAATAATTAAATAAGGCTAAGTTATAGCCATTTTGGAGTAATAAAGGGTTTTTGGCCTCATCTGGATTGCTTATTTCTTGGTGTAATAGCTCGTTGGAAAGGTCTTGAACTTTTCTAAATATTTCTCTTTCGACTCAGAGCATTTCGGTGAACGGATTTCTTTCTATTGGGAAAAAGATCATTTTCTTGATACTTGACCACTGTTTATACAGGTAAAGAAGTCAACACATACAGACAATAATAGCAGAATAGCAGAATTATATTCGCAATAGTAGATGAATGATGAATCCTTTGCAATGATCCCGGACGGGATATAAATACTACTGCCGAACCTTCCCGAAGGAGTCCGTCGGCCACAATTATTCTATCCGTTACAAACTATTTACCGCCGGACCGTCGGCTACAAAAACACCGCTGGACCGTCGGCTACAGAAACATCGCTGGACCGTCGGCTACAAAATACAAAATACCGCCGGACCGTCGGCTACAGAAACACCGCCGGAACCATCCAGTCGGCTAACAACCACTTTAAAAATGAGAAATATATTATTTCGTAACCCAACGCTACATAGAGACACTTTTAGGGTTTGAGCTAAGTTCGTTGGGTTATAAGGAGATGAAGACAAAGTTCGAAGGTATTATTGACATATTACATTTTGAATTTGGGTTTTGGGCTCTAATTGAGCTTTTAGCATTTGGGACGCCAAACCCTCTTGCTTTGCCTGTTTGGGACGTAGCCCCCAAAATAGTGGTTTGGATTCTTGCAGTCAGAAGCATCTTGGAGATTGTGCATTTTTCTTCTGGGGAACGCAGTACTAAGTTAGAGTTTTTGTTGGGGTTTCAGTATTTTACCCACATGTGGGCACTTTGCAGCTATACGGCCGTGCCTGGCAGCCATCTACTTTTCCACGTACAGCATTTGAGAGTTGGATTCTGGCTGTAGCTTCCTTCTGGGCTCATATTTCACCTTCACGCCTTCAGGTTGACTTTATTCTTGGTTGTAACCATCTAGATATTACTGTAAATCTTCATTTGGTTACATATTAGACGTATATTCAAAAAAATCTGCTTGAAGCAACTTTGCTTTAAATGTATTTGGAATACATTCTCAGAACCGGTTCATGTTATTGTCCTTCTGTTATTACTTATTGAAAAATCATCAAAAATATAAAACAATCAAACCCTTCTGCAACTTTTGTCTAGCTCTGCAAGAAAATTTTAATAAACAGGGAAAACAAATTTAAAAATAATAAAATTACAGCAGATCAGCAAAAGAGATCCATCAGGGATCTTTCATCTTCAAGCTTGGTATTACTATTTTGGGCTTACTTCTCACATTGCTCTTTAACAGAGTGGTTTGTACTAGCTTTCTCGACTCTTAGTCTTGGTGCATTATCTATCTGATTCATAAGACTGAGTCAGTCTCAAACCCAACAACTATAGGACCATCAAAGTTGGGCATACATTCGCCAAACTCTATGCCACCATGTTGAATACTAACTTATCCAAGGAGCTTGATTGTTAAGATTGTCATGTTAGGGGGCAAGTCAACTTTCCTATTGATTTTTTGAGCACAGATCATATTTTGACTCTTCGGACTATCATTGAGGAGGCTCAGTACTGCTTGGCAAATGTCTACCACTACTTTGTTGGCTTTTGCAAAGCTTTTGATTATGTTCCTCGAACGACTCTCTTCTAGAGACTTAGGGGCATTGAGATTTTGGAGACTCTTCTGACAAGTATCATGAAGTTATATAAGACTGTGGTGGGTAAGGTTTAGGACTCCATAGGGTTTCTCGAATCCCATTCAGAGCACCAAGAGAGGTGAAGCAACGGTGCCCTCTCCCCTGCTCTCTTCAATGTCTACTTTGATGAGCTCGAGACTTCTTGCTTCTTAGGAATGGTTGCTACTTAGAAAAGGCTTTGATATCCATTTTACTCTTTCTCAATGATGTGATTCTTTTGGCTTTTTCTTCGAAGGGGCTTCAATAGCTCCTTGACGATTTGGCATCCTTTTGTGATTCGCAACAACTAGTCGGAACCTGGCCAAGATCCAAGCAATGGTCTTCAATTTCTTAAAGACCTCATGTCTTCATTTCTACTTTTAGGGCGATGAGATTGAGATCGCCTCTCTCTATACTTACTTGGGGATTAAGTTCTTCAAACCCTATTTCATCTTGAGGCCTACTATGCAACCCTGAGTTAATAAAGGGCTTGATTCCCTAGCTATCCTTGAAAGACAGTGCTTCAAACAACATTTTTAGGATACCATGACCAAGATGTCCCTCTTAGACTCCTTGGTCAAACCGACTATCCTCTACAACTCTTAATATATGGGGACACTCTACCTTGGAGTTCGACTGGACTTCGGTTGAGAGAGTCTAGACCTCCTTTGGCACATTATTAGGTCTCATTGGTCCACCCCCACAATATCATCTTGGTCCCAATTCGGTGCTCATCTTTTCAGGCTTGGGACTATCTTTTCTTTGGTTTGGTACTCTATCGGGTTCGGGGCTTTGTAGACTCTTGTGAGGGTTGTCATAGATATTCTTACCTGACCTATTGCTCTTCCAAGGCAGTTGCATGGTCCGGCCTAGCTGGAAAAGTTTGTTGTTTGTTCGCACAAGTCTTTGCTCTTCTCGGTTTGATTGGGATTGCGATGGATCGCCTCCCCCCCTTTCAATTCTCCCTGGATGCCCCTTCTCACCTCCTTCCCTCTCGAAAGGAATTAAGTAAACAAGTAACAGGCGGTAGATTACTTAAACATCAATTTCTTCACAATTCAATAGTTTGGCATTTCGACAAACATTTGACATGCAACTCTTATACCACTTTGCTTTATATTTCGATCTTTTGAACTTTATCAATGAATTTTGCAATATAATAATAACATCCGATTTTCAAATGCTAGCCAATACTATGCCCAAAATATTAGAATTACAATAGTGGAGCAAACACCAAACTATTACTATGTTGCACCTATAATATTGGGATTGTACAGTCCTCTTCTGTGGCATCAAGCCCTTCTAAATTCACCACCAAATCACTATCACCTAGGCTCATGATCACTCCACCTCCTAACAGCCCGAGAAAAATCTCTAAAGTTTAACAGCTCTACTAGAAAAATGATAAAATCCCACACCCAACTCCTACCAGCTTGTGTGGCCTGAAGAAAAGCCATAAATACTTTTGAAATTTGAGTCTGCCTACTAGCAACTTAGAATCACACATATTATTTAGTGGGTTAGGGATAAAACCACACCTAAGAAGCATTCAACATTAATTACATGCCAGCCAATTTTTCGAGCAAAATAAGTATACAGCCAACTAGGGTACAGGTTATCTTCAAATATGAGCTGCCAGCAAACACAATCCTACAAAATGCAATTATATCACTTTCCAAAAATCCCTGCAATACTTACCAAAGACAAAACTAAAAATTGCAATCAGAACAGTGTGAATATGTTCTGTAAGATCCCTCGAAGGATTCAACCAATTTTTTATCTTACCAATGAGTAATTTTGTCAGATGGTTTATTGCGAATGCAATGTAATGTTTTAGCATCAGATTACATAATTAACATAATTCACAATTGTTGTGTTTATCACATAGTTAAAAAACCCGGGACTCAGCAAACCAAAACATTGCACTCGGACTCTGAGAAGACTTGGGAAAGCACTTGGCAAGGACTTCGCAAAAGAAAAAACCATAGTTTTACATAAAAACAAATCCTGGATGATTTTTTTTTGATTTGATGTGGATTGTTCAACTTCTCCACACCCTACAACCCTGTTATGACCAAGAGCAAATAGAAAATGAACAAAAAAAGTCAAACAAAGCACATTATTACAAGAATGGGTGTGTTAACTAGGCGACACGAGTCCATGTTGCAGCCTCATGAGTCCTGATGCTCGACTCGCATGAGTCCATGCCTCAAACTTGTGAGTCTAGAGGCAGTGACTTGCCTAGACTCAACTCAAAAGTCCATGGCGAGTGACTCGCCTTACCATTGGACTGTTGGTCATCAAAATATAAGGACAACTTAATTTAATTATTCAATACAGAAAATAAAGTGACTTTTTGTCAACTAGAATTATAAAATAAAAGTCACTTTATTAAAAATTAAAGGACAAAGAAATGGAATTCCTAGAGAAAAAATAATGGAATGCCAAGAGCTGTTTGGTTATTGTTTTCTCTTAGAGTCTTAGAGAATTTTAGGAAGCTTTAGCTTTCAGTTTTGAAAGCCTGGGGATGGATACCTTCAAGATTCTCGATGGAGAATCTTGAACCTAATTCACCTTTTGTGGCGAATTGAAGATGCAGCTCACTGCTAGGCAAATTTGTGAAGCCTTTAGCTAAGGACAAACTTGCAGTAATAGAGGTATTTCATATCTATCTAAAAAATAAGCATGTAATTATTTATATTCATACTAAATTTCAAATCTCTATTTCAAATCAATATTATATAATCGTGTGAGTTTGCTTCAAATTCCGATGGAACATTTGGAAAATAAGGTACAAATTTCCACTGGGGATATTTCATACCATATGAATCTGACATTGGAAATTTGTGCAAAATTCAATATCAATATTCATCCATACAAAATTGGATTCTTCAGAAATCAGGAATAATTTGTGGATCAATTTTCTAATGCCTATTGAGAACTATCAGTTTATGGTTGACAAACTTGCCTAAAGGCCAAGCTTAGGGTTTAGCATTTCCATTGTTTCTCCCATTATTTGTTTTCAATAATTGTTGTTGATCAGAAATAAAGCATTTGGCATCACCTTAGCAAGGTGGAACTCCCTACTCTTATGACACCTCAGTTTCATCAATAAGATTCATTAAGTGGTTGAGTGTTGATTTCCTAGTATGCACCCCTTGCTATTTTGAATTGCAAACATAGGGTTTAAATTGCATTTATAAATTAAAGAACTCAGAATTTTTATATTATTATTTTATATATTTGCATTTTACAATCAAAAGCGATGTATCTTGCATGTGGTTCAAGGTTAAAAACCAAAACAATGACTTGGCATTGAATCCTCAAACAAACCCCTTGACAATGAACTCAAAAGAAAAAAATCAATCAGAAAGAGTCAGATCAGATCTTGGAGGGGATCATTCATAACAACTAAAAAAGAAAAAATTGTATGAATATTTGAAATTTCCATGTTATTTTTTAAAGCCTATTTTTAAATATGCATCACACCATCCCTTGCTTCGTGTAACATAAGCAATTCTAGAATGAAAACTCACCTATACTTGCCTAATATTGGCTAAGCTAAAAAAGCCATAACATTTCATCATTTTTTACCATGGTTTTTTAGTAGTGGGCTCCAAGAAATGGTGCTTCAGTTTGCAAGCATTTAGGAGTTCCCTTTGTTGGAATTTGTAGCTGCGATTGAAATCCTTATCTCTAGGCATTATTATAATTAGGGTTACCTTAAGCTGAAAAAGACATTTATGATAAATTATAATATTAAAGTGAAGACATATATCATTGAACATGCATTAAGGCATGGAAACTTGAAAAGTTCTAATTGTAATAAAGAGTCACATTTTGAGAAATTAAAGAGACCTTCAGTTGGAATGTGAAGAGTATCTCTTTATGTTACATATATATCACATCAAACGATAGGCATTGTACACTTGAATTTTATTATCAATAAAATGATCTTTTGTTGTGTGCCTGGGATTTTCCCTTTATTCTCAAAGAGTTTGCCCAAGGTACCTTCTGGTGTTTGTTTTAGTGTTATGTTTCCCTTGTTGTTGTTGTTTATTGATTCTTGGGCTAATTCCAACATGGTATTTCAGATTGCTTTGTGCATCTCTATAGGTATATTATATGTGTTAAATCTGTAGCAGTTTTAGATGTAATGTCCCCTTTTCTAGCCATTTACATCTGACACATCGTTAACCTTTTCCATCATGGTTTTGTGGGCTAACTAGGTCTTTCTCAAGGGTCAGTATGAGTTTGACATGTGCTTCTTCACTTTCAGGTACTTCAGAATCGAGATAGCAGGGGTTTCTAATACTTACTATTTTTAGTAAGTTGGTTGGCATCTGTATTGCTAGGTTTGTTATACTAGACTTGGAGCGTCTTGTCGAGAGCTTTCCGGCAAATTATTCTACTCACCTTTCTAACTTCGATGGAACATTTATTTTAATGTCTGAGATTAAGTTATTTTAATAAAATGACTTTAAAACTTAAAGAGAGGAATTAATTCATCACTTTATCTTATAAAGTTATAATATTTTCTTAAGTGGCAAAAAGACAATTAAGAAGGAAAAGAGAATAAAAATTGAAGAGACAAGCAGGTGAATGTGAAGAGTCATCTTGTTGTGCTTAAAAGAGGAAGGAAGAGCTCATTTTAAGCATGCTTGGATATTGATATGGTTTGGGATTTCTCTTGGAGAAATTAAGGAAGCTTCATCTTCTATTCAGAATCAGGGGATACAAACTTTCAGGTTTTTCTTGGTGGATTGGACGTAGCCCCAATTCATCATCTTTGGTGAATTTGGTATGGAGTTCACAGTTGCATTTCTGGTTTATTTCCGACTATCCAATCTGATTGTTATCACTGCTTTCATGATTGGATTGTTATTGTAATGTTGAATATTATAATGCAATAACATTTTATGAGCTTTTTGTATGAGCATTTGCTGGTGTTTATCGTATATATTTTCTGTTCATATTTCTGAAATAATTCTAAGCAAGGTTGGAAAAGAATATCTGGGTGAGATATTTCAGTGGTATCAAAGAAGTGTATCCTGTCATCCTCAAGGGTCAAATTTGTTCAAATGAAATATTTGCATACCGGTGTGATTCGAAAATAGATCTTTATCAGAGGTAGACGCAGATTTTTAGGAAATATATTATTGGAACAAATTCTCTTTTTTTCTTATGAGTCTCTAAGTGACAAAAAGGTTTACATATATTATCTTCCTCAATAATATTACTGCTAGCATAACATTGATAGGGGCCACTTACTTGAATAACATATTGTCGTGAAGATTTCATTAAGTTTTTAATATTTCTTAGAGGTCGCTGGTGAAGGAAGAGTTCTGGGCAGACTTTTAAGATAAGATTAAGCATATTCCTTGGAGTCGAGCGCTAAAAGTTTTGTATTTGAAAAGCACCTTAGCATTAATGAATTTTCATATGAGTCGATGATTATAATATTTATGAAATTAGGAATTGTTTTGTGTCGCAATGAGGATGTTGACAAATAGGGACGAATTAAAACTTTATGTGCAGTTAAGTTGGTAATTTGGCTTTGAGCTTAATAATTTTCCAAGGTTGAGAAACACATGTTTTACTACGGAAGAAACATTTTCCTAAGTTTGGGAGAAATATTTATCACATCATTTTATTTTGGAGATATAAGATTTATTTTGAGGATCAACATTTATTTTATAGTTACGGTTCAATCCAAAGTCATTTTCATCCCTATGGGCCTAATATTGAATGAGTGCAAAAATAAGAAACTTTAAAAAGTAATGATTTCCTTCACTACTAATGTTTATAAATCATTATTCTTTGTGAATCGAAGGAGACTAATTAAACTAAGAAATATTTCAGAAGCAGTTTCCAATGATTATAAATCGGACAAGGATTATTCTTTATGCAGAGAGTATTTTAGTGGTGTCGCATAAGTTTAATTTCTAAGCTATGTGCAGGCTTTGCAGGTTAAAATCCTTTACAACATCAGTGGTTGAGATGTTCGATCAGGGAAGTGTAAGGAGAATACACGCAATAGTTTCATGAGATTGAGCAGATGGTTATTGCAACTGGTAACACATGACAAGTGCATCCACATTCAATACTTTTTTTTGTATTTAGAAGACACGACTTCCAACATATAAAAATTGGCGTCCGGGAATATTAAACAATGATGAACAAATGACGCTAGACATTACAAAAAGAGATGACCTTTGAGTGCAGAGTCTATATTGAAAGGTTGATTATATCATAACGTGAGTGGTTGGTAGCTGAAAATAATTCTTGGAGCAGCATACATAGTGCCACAAAAATATGGAACATTGGTGATGGAATTTTGAACTCCTACGGATTGGTATTATTTTGCCTTTGTCATGATTGTGCAAGGAATGTTGTGAGAGATGTGAGCAAATAGCCAGTCGAGCTAAGTAGAATCGTGAATGACAGGGTGAGACGAAAGCGCTTCACAATAGCATTTGCTAGTTTTGTGTAACACCATTTGGGGCGGAGATTATGATTGACGATGTCTACCACATTGAAAACATCATCATAGGCTAAGAGTACTTGTCTGGAAGTTTGAGTTTTGTAAAGTTTGGCCTGACAATTAAAGATTGCAAAGCCAGAAAATTGTGTTGTCGTAACTAAGCTATGATTTTGATTAATATTGAGTGGAGATGAAACCCATTGTTATGAGTATATATTAATGGGTTGGACAATTAATGCGAATCAATGAATTTTATTAAAGCAGCAAATATATTTTTTGGTTGGTGATAAATATTGATTTGGCCTTGGCAAACTACGGGAGATTTACAAGTTCAAAAACTGATTGCCTGCACTAAACTCTATTCAGAAGGATCCATTACCTCCAATAAGTTACAAGTGTTGTTGAGATTGGGTGTCAACTAAGTATTAGTTGATAGTTGTGAGGAGCCAATATTGCAAGAAACAACCTTGCCAACTAAAGACATTGGATTCATAGAAGTTACCCACACGATTTGCAGGAGTTTAAGGAGACAAGGTATATCATAGAGACTTCTTATATTCCGTGAACACTGTAGGATAGCTATTCAGTGGCTGTTGTAGAAGTAATGCAAAGCATATAAAATTCCTCTGTGAAAAAATTGATCTTCAGGGACTGTAAAGAATCAACATCCTCACTATATTGGGTACAAAAAATATCCTTTGCCCAATGGACAGAAAATAGAAACTCCGCTGAAGAAAAGCACTAATTCTTGATATACGGTAGAGATTATGTTTAAGGAGCTGTTCACATATTTGTAGCATGAGGTTGTTAAACCAATCACCAAGTGCAAGGTATTAATCTGAGACATTCTCATTTTTGCAGCAACCCTCACTTTACATCTCTGAAATGGATGCCATACTACCACTTATACCTATTATGAGCAGTGAGTTCACTTATATGCCAAGTGTTGAGATAATACCTCTGCAATATATGTTTGATTTGTCTCTGTTAAAAAAGGAATAGTTCTGATTGCTTGTCAACAACATATTTGATAAAAGTATCTAAAGCAATAGACAGTCCAGTGTGTGGAAGATCAAAAACGTCAAAACCCATCAGAACCGGGGTGATCATTTCAGAAGTAGTAATTGCTTAAAATGCATCAGAATTGCACAAACATATATAGGCAGCTACCAAAATTTGTCGCCAAGGACAAGGAACAAATTCTTGAAGAAAAGCTCTATACTATAGAAAGGAAACTCACATGTTTGCCTCAATCAAAGCATGGGTTACTTCGCAATCTGGAAGCAATAGAAAATTGTTTAGCTACAATAGAAAACCTGAGTTCTAAAAGTAAAGAGGTAAACATCCTTCTTGCTGTAATCCCCTTGGTAAGATCAACATTCTTGAGACATTCTAATAGAGAGGTGAGACTTGCAGTCACTCAGTGCATTGTTCATGTTATGAGGATAACAGCACCACATGGCTCATACAACATGGAAGCGATGAAAGAAGTATTCCAATTGATTATAGAAAGCTTTCAAGAATTGAGTGATATCCATAATCCATCATATGGTAGGATAGTCCAGATTTTAGAATCATTTGCAAGACTTAGAACTTGTGCGATTATGTTAGATCTCGGTTGTGAAGATTTAATTCATAATATGTTCCATCAGTTCTTGAGCGCAATTACAAGAGGCCACACAAAAGATATTTTACTCTTTATGCAGTCCATCATGTCCTTGATCATTGAAGAGAGCGATGATGATTCACAAAATTTCTTATCCACTATAGTAGCTGCTTTGGAACAAACACATGTTACTTCTTTTGGTGCTTGTAGCTTAGTTTCCAATATCATCAAATGATGTGAACCAAAATATAAAACATTCTTAGCAAGGGACAAAATTGATGGAAAAAGGAAAGGAGATTTGTTCCAGTCTATAGAGAAGGATGAAAAAGATAAAACTCAGTCATATGGGCAGCTTAACAGGGATGAAGTTGATGTTGTTATGAGGGACCACAAGGCTTAAAAAGGCACAATGATGGATCAGCCACCTGGAAATTTGATGGAGTCTCCATGCATTATGACTTCGTGTTCATTGGATGATGACTATAGCATTGATGAAGCATATTTTGGGTCTGTTTTTGTGTGCAGCATCTAAAGATAATTATTCTTATGATGATAATAATTTCAGCCAGCATAATGTTGATTGGATGAAGCATTCTAATCTTCGTTTTGAGATTGCTGCTAGTTGGATATTAGAGAATCCACATTTGAGTTTGATCATGAAACACCTTTTGATATTGATCAAGAGTCACAGACTGATACTGATTGCAGCCAGGAGGTGACTGATTTATTACATTTGATAGAGGGGTGTAATGTTGATTACAAATCAGCCTCAAATAGTAACTCGGCTAGCAGTATGCCCAAGGAGCATATAGGGAGAGAGGGCAGTGCTGATGGATATTCATTGATTGATTCTTCTCCTCATGTATTTGGTGTCAAAGATTACTCTATTGTCACAGATGTTAAGCATGATAAGAGCATTTGGGTTGTTGCACTTACTTTCATGAAGGGAGAAGCCATATCCTACTTGCTTCTTCAGTACAGCTACACTTTCAGCATTCATGTTAGAGGAGCAGTCTTGTGGCAATTAGATACTTTAGGCATTCTATTTTTTTCTAACATGGAGCACAAGGGTATTTGAAACAACTAGGAAGGTGGATGGCTTTTTTGTTTGTGGGACCCAGGAGGATCAGTCACACAGTGAGTATTATTGCAGGGAGCCGGTTGGTATGATGTTGATTTCCAGTCTCTATTTGACTCTAGCACTGCTCATGATCTCAGTTGGAGTGAGGTTCTCAATTGGATTGAGGATTTTCTCACATATGATAGCAGCACATGGCTGGTTGAATTGATAGACTATGCACATGCAGTGATGCAAGATCCTAATATTAGTCTGACTAGCGCACTGTTGTGGAGAATTGATGAGCAGCTTCACAATTCAAGACGTGTTGTTTGTATTAGAGTAGCGCAGCAGCTTGGAGGAGCAACTTCCTCGAGATTGACATGGGATCCAGGGATTTTTTTGTTGTTGCAGCATGCAGATGCCGAGTGCTTTGTCATAGTAAATATAGTATCAAGATATATGTTGTCGGTATCAAGATGTATGCCGCCGGTATCAGGATGTATGCCATCGGTATCACGATGTATGTTGTCAGTATCAGGATGTATGTCGTTGGTATCGGCCGACAGGGTGTGTATCGAGATGTATGTCGTCGGTATCGAGAAAGTTCTACGTCGATATCGGGAAGGTTCTTATTATGTAGCTGACATGTTGTATGTAGCCGACGGATACCTTCAAGAAGGTTCCTCGAAATGTATATATAGCCCCTTCGGGATTATTGTAATCATCTTATCATTAGAATCATTAGGTACTATATTGGCATATGCGAATAATAAAAGGAGTTCTGCTGTTCGTGTTCATTGTCTATGTGCATTAATTTATTTACCTAGTACGGTAAACATTTGGCGCCATTGCCCTATGAACCTGAAGGGAGGGAGGAATGAAGTTTAATGCCAAATCAACTTAACAATGATCGAAATAAGAAAAGGGAGAAAATGGAATACGTACTGCGCAAGAAAATTTAATTTTGCCATAGCAAGCCGAACACAAAAGGAAGTTCCAGAAGATTGCTGACGAACACAGAAGCGTAGAAGAATTGTTGGAGGAGACTCGGCAACAGGTGGAGTTGGTGGAAGAAGGGAGGGGTTTTTGAATTTGTATTTGCCGAGGGAAGAGAATTCAGACGGAAGAGAATTGACTCGCACGGCTCGGAGTGCCGAGGGAGCAAGAGCGTGGAGTGAACTCTTTGTTCGTGATACACTTCCAGAACGGACAGATTCTCTTAACAGAGATCCTTCTTCACCAAAAAGCACAACTATCAGGATAGAAACCGTTGGAATCGGGATATCAAGCGTCGGTGTCGAGATATCAAGTGTCGGTGTCAAGATACCAAGCGTCAATGTCAGGATGGTAGGACCAAAGGAGAAGTTGCCTAAATTCGATGGTGATGGAACAGCCGATCCGATCCGACATTGTAAAACATGCGAAATGATTTGGAGGGCGAATGGCATAACAGATACAAATGAATGGGTCCGGCAGTTTCCAGCCACCCTACAGGGTGTTGCAATTGATTGGTTCGCCGATACAGATCCCCAGAAATTAACCACTTGGGACAACCTTAAGGAGTTTACTGCCGAATTTCAACTGTTGCGCGACAACAATGAAATTGTCGTAGAGATATATAATACAAAACAGGGGAAGAATGAAATAGTACGAGTCTACGCCAGGAAGCTGAAGGACTTGATCAATAAAATGGAGAATAAGCCGGCTGATGGGCTACAAAAAAGATGGTTCATTGAAGGCCTTCACTTGAAGCTGCAAAAGAAGATGACGATCGTGTCACCGTCATCATACACTGAAGCGTACAATCGGGCAATGAACCTAGAAAGCAAACAGAGGACGAAAAAGAAGAAGAAGAGTAGCTCGTCGAATTCAGAGGACGAAACATCTTCAGCAGAGGAAAGCAGTGATGACAAAAAGGACAGCAAGAAGGTTCACGCCCTCCAAAAGGACATGATTCGGATGATGAAAGAGTTCAAAGACATGCAGAAGGAGACTAAGGGAAATGAGCTATGGTGCACCGAGTGCAAGAAAGAAGGCCATACAAAGGGATCCTGCCCGAAAGACCAATTTTGTGAGATTTGTCAGATCATGGGACATTCGACAAAGGAATGCCCTTTCAACCTGGAAACAAGAGCACCGCAGCAAGTGTTCCTGACATAGGAGGCATCCGATTCAGGAGGGAGCGAGAACACCGATACGGAGGGTGCCACGTCAGGAGGATATAGAAATAATCAGCGCGGTCAAAACAACAACGGCAATAATAATAATGGCGAGAGGAGTCAAATTCAGTACGATGCAAACGGTCGGCCGATAGTTCAATGCTGTGCATGCAATTTGTGGGACCACTTTGCCCGAGACTTTACAATAGCGAACACACCGAAATTGTTATGTAGATGGCGCGGACCCAGAAATCATGAAGATGCTAAGTGCCCGAAGTCGAGAGTAAATTTGATCACCGTCAGGACAGATGAAGAAGAGGTTTTGGCCATCAAACAGAAGCAAGCAAAAGTATACCCCGACCCGACAGAAGAAAAGAAGAGACTGGAGGAAGCATGGGTAGAGATCGAGAAAGCAATGCATGCAGAAAAATCACACCTAAAGGACACTACTGGTACTTCCGCACGGAATTGCACAGAACAGAACATAGTACGACAAATATTACAAACCGAGGTACCCGTCAAAATACATGCTCTGTTGCTCACTATACCTCAACTCCATATGGCATTCACGAATATAGCTCCAACTGCTAAGTTACCAGTAGAATAAGGGAGAAACAAGGTGGAGCAAGTGGAAAAGATTTGATGCTGTTAGCCCTCTCATCTGGATGCCATCTAGCAGTTGTTGAAATGGGAATTCTCGGGACTGTGTTGATGGACACGATTGTGGACAGAGGGTCAATGTGTTACCAGAGGATACTTGGAAAAGGTTGGAACAACCGACATTATGGCCACCTACATTTCAACTGCTAACGGCCCATCAACATGGAATCAAACCATTGGGAGTCTTGACAGCACAACCAGTGACAATTGGAATCCAACCATTCTTGTTGGACTTTGTCGTGATCTCGCTGAAGCGGAAAGGATACAATGCCATTCTAGGCCGAGGGTGGCTGATACAAGCCAAGGTTAAACACGATTGGAAGAAAAATACTTTATCACTTGAAAGCAAAGGCCAGAAATACGTCATTGATCTACACACTCAAATGGTCGGGGAAGAAGCTATGTCATCAGATTCTGAAGAAGAAGATGAAGGGAGGCAGCGTATGGAACTAGATCAGGAGGGAGTCCTATGATTGGAAGGAGGATCAACGGACGATGATTTGGATTCTGTCAGCGATCTTTACTACTAGCAGATAGAGGATTACGAACTCTTTCCGAGCTGTAATATGTTAAGGGTGTACGAAGGTGAGAAAGAAGAGGAAAATGAATGTCCAAAGGAATACAGAGAAGCGGAAGAAGGAAAGGCAGTTACGACTGAAGTTGAGGGGAAGAACATATAGCAATACGAACCCAAAAAAAGGAAAGATCCCACCGTACGACTACACAGAAAGAAAATGTTACATCGAACCATGGATATAACAGAAAGGTGCTAGCAGTGGAACGGATGAGCATAGCGAGTCGGGCGAGTGAGTACTTGAGGCGATGGCTACTTGCCCCTGTTACTAGAGGTCCTTCCATTCAGTCTCCCATGAGAGAGCACACGCACTTGGAGGCCATTTGGTCAAACAGCGAGGTAGTTGAGGTACCGGCATCACCAGGGGTGGAGGATCAGAGTCCAGCAGTAGCAGCAGAGAAAGTAGACGAACGGGTGCAGGTGTCGGACCCTCTACCAGTAGCGGAGAAGGATAAGGATGTTCGTTCTTGCCTTGCTGTCATCGCAGAGCAAAGCAAGTCCCTAGCAGAGTTGGTGCTTACAAAGCGAAGAAGGGCAGGGGCTGGGTAGGAAGCTCGGGAGACAGCGAAGAAGGTTCGGTAGGAGATGGCCAACCGACTTGCCACCCAGCAAATTGTATGGGAAGCAGAGCAGACAGCCCTGTTAGCACAGCTCAAGGAAAGTGCACGAGGGAAGCAGCAGGCGAAACAGCAGCTAGCAACAACAGAGCAGCGGTTGGTAGCAGCACTTCAGGAGAAGGACTCAGGGAAGAAGGCTCATGATCAGAAGGAAGCTGAGTGCCAAGAGGTTGCATTGATGCTGAAGGAAGTGGTAGATCAGAGCTAATTTGCAGGTCCGGACAGATCAAGTGTATCAACTTCAACGCAGCCGGTCTTCGTAGTCTGAGACACAGCCTTCTAGTTCATGATGTCTAAGTCTATGTTGTTTTATGAATAAATGTAGTTAGTTGTTGAGTTTTGTTGTGTGGTCATCTGAAGACGACTTTTCTTTTTGGGCAGGGATGATGTCGTAAATATAGTATCAAGATGTATGTCGTCGGTATCAGGATTTATGCCGTCAATATCAAGATGTATGTGGTCAGTATCAAGATGTATGTCGTCGATATTAGGATGTATGTCATCAGTATCAGGATGTATGTCGTCGGTATCAGGATGTATGTCGTCGGTATCGGCTGACAAGGTGTGTATCGGGATGTATGTCGTCGGTATCAGGAAGGTTTTACGTCGGTATCGGGAAAGTTCTTATTATGTAGCCGACATGTTGTATGTAGTCAACGAATGCCTTTGGGAAGGTTCCTCGAGATATATATATACCCCCTTCGGGATCATTGTAATCATCTTATCATCAAAATCATTAGGTACTATATTGGCATACGTGAATAATAAAAGGAGTTCTACTGTTCTTGTTCATTGTCTGTGTGCATTAATTTCTTTACCTAGTACGGTAAACATGTTTGAGGGCAAGAAATCTTTGGGAAGGGAGGACTATAATGTCCCCTTTTCTAGCTATTTAAATCCGACATATCATTAGCCTTTTCCAGCATGGTTTTGTGGGCTAACTGGGCCTTTGTCAGCGCTCAGTATGAGTTTGACACATGCTTCTTCACTTTCAAGTAGATCAAAGTTGAGATAGTAGGGGTTTCTAATACTTAATATTTATAGTAAGTTAGCTAGGTTTGTAGTACTAGACTTGGAGCGTCTTGTCGAGAGCTTTCCGGCAAGTTATTATACTTGGCTTTCTAACTTCAATGGGACATTTATTTTAATGTCTCAGATTAAGTTGTTTTAATAAAATGACTTTAAAACTTAAAGAAATGAATTATTTAGTCACTTCATCTTATAAAGTTATATTATTCTCCTTAAGTGGGAAAAAAACAATTAAGAGGGAAAACAGAATAAAAATTGAAGTGATTGGCAGGGGAATGTAAAGAGTCGTCTAATTGTGCTTAAAAGAGGAAGGGAGAGCTCATTTTCAGCATGCTTGGATATTGATTTGGTTTGGGATTTTTCTTTAAGAAATTAGGGAAGCGTCAGCTTCTATTTAGGATCTAAGGATGCAAACCCTCTAGTTCTTCTTGGTGGATTGGATGTAGCCTTGATTCATCATCTGTGGTGAATTCGCGACGAAGTTCACAATTGCATTTCAGGTTCATTTCTGATTATCCAATCTAATTGTTATCACTGATTTTATGATTGGATTGTTATTGTATTGCTGAATATTATAATGCAATAACATTTTATGATCTTTTTGCATGAGCATTTGTTGTTGTTTTTAGTTCATATTTCTAAAATAATTCTGGGCAAGGTTGGAAAAGAATATTTGGGTGGGATATTACACTAGAGTTCTTTTCTTAATATCTGATCTAGCTGCTGTCATGATTTCTGTTATATCCAATTGTATTGATTCATATTCTTGCTCATCTTGATATCATGGCTCATGGTTCGTCTATCAGTAGTATTGTCATATTGTACAAATCTGTTGAGGACTTTCAGAATGGAGGATGATATCCGTATAGTGCCATAAATGGCAGCATTTTTATGAAATGTGGTAGGAAGTGTTATACTTCAATTTTGCTAGAGGCAACGAATCTACCCATCAAGATTCCTTCTCTGAAATGGTTATCATAGTTACCCTCTTGTTAATGATTGGTGCATCAAGAGCTACCATTCATACCTATGTTAGTTGTGCTTTGTGAAAAGATCAGTTCTTTTGTGTTGCAGTTGATCCTGTCCATTGTTGTCTGTGTTTTCTACTTTCAAAGGTTTTGTTGTTGATTCTATTATTATCTATGTGGATTTTACTATGTCTTCATGTTTGTGGTTACATACCACTGTATTGTCATTGCTAGCATATTTTTCACCATGTTCTTCATCGCGGAGGTATATTTTCCTTCTTAATTCAAATGTCTTAAGAGGTGTAACGTTACATACTGTAACTATCGCTGACCTTTGTAATGTCAATTGGTGTGAAAGCGCTGTTTGGCTATTGAAAGCAATTTGTAACTCCTGTGTCTTGTATTCGGAACGCAAAAGATTATGTTTTTCTCTAGGTCTCTCCACTCCTTCAGGGAAAGAGTCAGATGATCTCATCTTTGTGTATTCTGTACCATTGAATTTTTCCTGTGCTTTCTGGTAGTGGTCCTTGTGATTGTTTACCATTTTCACTAGGCTTTATTGTATCTTATAAAAAGGTTTATTAAAGATTGAGACCGTGTGAATGAAAATATACAGAATGGCATGGGTTGTATCCCTGGTTAAGTGTTTATCGTGCCTCAAGTAATGTCTCTTGGTCTTCCTTTGTCATAAGTACTTCTTGGCAGGTTTGACCTTTGACAGAAGTTGCATAGCTGCATTTTCTGAAGTAATTTGGTTACGGTGACAAGAACTTGACGTAATTTCTTTTTGATATGTTGCCAAAACTATTGGAGTCGTCTTCTTGTTGTTGTCCACTTGCTGGCCAGTGAATAATTTGTCACCATGGCTGCCTTCTCAGCTCCATGTATTGTCACCGTGGTTTATTTCATGCCTTCTATCTTGCTTTAACAACGAGTCTCTTTCAAGTTCAGGCGTTTTCTTTTATTAAGGCCAAGTAATGACATTCAAGAGCTTGTTATTTTTGTGTGAAGTGGATGTCAATATGTGATAATTTTCTTTGAATTTTGAATTCTTTTCAGGTCTTCCAGTTTGTAGCAACATTAGATAATATATTTGTATTATTTATCAGCTTTTAGGTTTTTGCATCATATGTGGTGGTCTAAAGTTTCCACCCATCTGTGAGTATTTAGATATCATCGAGTTTCATATTATCTGCAGTATTGTATGAGATTTGTATAAGTTCTGGAATCATGTTTTAATTATTTTAAGAGTTTATATATATTTTATGGCACCTTTCATAGATATTGGTTATTGTGAGATTCTTGTGTTTTTAGAAGCAGGGCCTGTATATTTATGTGTTCTTTTATCCTTCTTATTTAAGCCATTGTGCATTAGTGTGCATTATTCAGCATATGCACAATCAATGGTTGATTGATTTTTGTGAATGTAATTCATATGTTCTGAAAGCAGTTTTGTTATTAAGATACTGTGAGACATTTGCAATATGGCTTTTGATTGACTGGGATAGACATTGGTTATTGTGAGATTCTTGTGTTTTTAGAAGCAGGGCCTGTATATTTATGTGTTCTTTTATCCTTCTTATTAGAGTCATTTTGTATTAGTGTGTGTTATTCAGCATATGCACAATCAATGGTTGATTGATTTTTGTGAAATGTAATTCATATGTTCTGAAAGCAGTTTTGTTATTAAGATACTGTGAGACATTTGCAATATGGCTTTTGGTTGACTGGGAGTAGACATCAATTATAAAGGATCTATTCTTCAGGTGTTTCTGATTATAAGTATTTTAGTTTGAGCACTGATCATGAATCTATGTCATACAGCAGTGTATGGTTATTAATTTCTATTATGGTTGAAGCTATCAGCTTTTAATATCTCTTTTGGTTGCAGAAGAAGTAATGAGATTGGGATGTTGTTGTTACATATTCAAAGGGAGATGTTCAGCTTCGGAGGGAGGATGCTACCACGATCTTATTACAATGATCAAAGTAGTTCTTGATTAAGAGGGAGTATTTATGAAATCTCTACCAATTTTATATATGTCTGACATTATTTGTTTTGAGACTCTTGATGGAAACGAGTCTTAGCTGTGATTGCATTTCTTGTTAATTATGAGTTCTTATTCATGATAGTTATAAGGTCAACCTAATAACTCTCACTCTGGGAGCCAGCATCATGTTGAGAGAGTCCATGATGACATCAAGTTGAGAGATTTCCTGATGGGAGTTGGAAGTCATGTTGAAAGAGTCCATGATCGTATCACGTTGAGAGAATCCGTGATAAAATGCTGGTTGTAGACCTTACTAATTTGTCATGTTGAGAGACTCCATGACAACATCACGTTGAGTGAGTTCATGATGAAAGTTGTTTGAGATTTTTCATGTTGAGTGATTCCATGATTATGAGTAATTGTTACAGGTCTATCATGTTGAATGATTCTATGATTATTAACAAATTGTTCTCTTATTGTCATGTTAAGAGATTCCATGACAACATCACATTGAGTCTGTGAAGAAAGCTGGTTGTGTTTCTTATAGGTTTGTCATGTTGAGCGATTCCATGAATTTTTGTGATTAGATTTTATCAATGACATTTTGATTGCAGCCTTGTGTGATTGTTCAGCTAAAGATATCTCTCTCGCTAAGAGGAAGTGTTGGAGTTTGTAGCTGCGATAGAGATATTTATCTCTAGGCGTTATTATCATTATGGTTACCTTCAGCTGAAAAGTAAATTTATGATAAATTGTAATATTAAATAAAGACGTGTTATTCAACATGCATTAAGGCATGGAATTTTGAAGAGTTGTAATTGTAATAAAAAGTCACATTTTGGGAAACTAAAGAAACCTTCGGTTGGAATGTGAAGAGTATCTCTTTATGTTATATATATTGCATCAAGCAATAGGCATTGTACACTTGAATTTTATTATCAATAAAATGAACTATTGTTGCGTGGCTGGGTTTTTCCCTTCATTCTCAAAGGGTTTTCCCACGGTATCTTCTAATGTTTGTTTTAGTGTTATGTTTCCCTTATTGATGTTTATTATTGATTCCTGGGCTAAATCCAACACCCCTTGGCATCTTAAGATTGTCAGCATTGCACCACAGTGGGGGATGTTGTCCCTAGACCCATGTTCTAGTTATAAACACCGACGACTAAAACTTAATTTGGACACACTTTCTCCACATTGAAATTCACAAAATATTAATACTGCTGTATAATATATAATTGTGTGACTGTAGTGTGAATTGAACTTGTTTTAATCTATAAATGAAGGAATCTCTAATTACGTTTGTAAATTCAGTTTTATGCTTTTTTATTTAAGAATATTTTACAATTTTTATATCGAGTTTTTGCTGAGTTTTTCCCGCATTTCTTAGGATCCAAGCTTTTGAACAAATTGTCTACAAATTTTATTCACAAGTAAAAGTTTTTCATCTGTGGTTCTATTTATGATCTATACGAAATAATCAGTATAGCAAACTGTTTGGGACTAAGAGAGTTCAAAGAGGGACTCCAAAAAACCTACATTTATTACCAATAAATTTCAACTGTGTAGATCAATTAAGCACTTCTTTCACTAGAAAAGGGTGACAAAGAGCATATAAGGAGCTTTTCAAAAAACAGTGTTGATGTACTTAAAGCATAAACAGATTGCAAATAACAGAAACAAAACAACTTTTGAACGGGCACAGTAAGCAATCATCCCAAAAAAAAACTTCTAAACATGGGTATCTCCCACGAGATGAATCAAAAAAGATCTATGGCTTTAAACCTATGTATGAACCAGTCAAGTTTGAAGATATCTTGAGAAATGTTTAGGCGGTAAATTTGGTCTGGGCAATGCAATTTCGGAACTATCCATCGTACCTAATCATATGCTAAAGCATAATTGTCTAAACCCTTTTAACCCAAGCCCAATCATAAGATTCCAAGAGAACTAAGTTCAGTCTTTCCAAGAAATGGTTAAAAAACCTAAAGTTAACAACTATGTCTAGCTTCCTCCCACCATTTTGACAAAAATACTTTCCAACCTTATCCTCTTCTCATGCTAGTTTTATCCACACTACAAAATTATGGATCTAGGCTCTAGGCTCTAGGCTCTAAGAGGTTCCTATGGCATCATCCTCCTATAGACTTCTACATGTTAAAGTCTATATATGTTGGTGTGAAGGGCTTTCTTTGTTTCATGAGCACTATTATGTGTGGCATTGGTTTTTGTTTTAATGACCTCTTGTTGTTTATTACCTCAACTATAAAGATAGAGGTTAAGAGTGAGGCCACTAATTTGTATAAATGAAAACATGGGCCCTTTATGCAATGGGAGGTGTGGAACTACTCTCCCTACTCTTACCCCTTATTGAAAAGTGGTCAAAAGGCTACCTTATAAGAAAACAAAGTTTTGCAAAAAATTGAACAGGCCATTCGATAATATGCATATAGGATACAAACCATACATCCCAAAAGAAGTTAACTGCACAACTGAACTTCTCCAACACTAAAAAAATAATTTGTGCCAGTTTTTCAGCAAGGTTTGTGGGATTGAATATCCTTGGCCCTGAGACTCATCAAAAACACCTGCTGTGATCCACTCGTTGCAATTAATCTTTCCAAATAATGAGCGTCGACAATTATATTTTTTTGCATTTGATATATATGCTAATCAAATTTAAAAATTATTCCATTGTCCTCATAAATGAAGTGCCAACTTATCTATGCTTTCCTAGGATTTGAAGCTTATAAACTCTGTTGATTGCAAAGACAGAGCCATATATCCTTCAATGCTTGAAAAAAATTGAAGAGAAAAATAGAATACTGAAATGTAGTCTAACAGAATCACCTGCAAGTACTGATAATAAATCACGAACGGTGCTGAAAAGGATAGGAGTGGCAATGTTTGCTTAGCAACAATCCAAGGATCAAGATCTGGTGCAGCAACAATCAAGCTGATTGGCATAAAATCACATTATTTAATTCCCATGCTTAATTTGACTGAAATTAGATTAAATCAAACAAAATATACCTAGAAAATCCATTTTCTACCCATGAAAGGGTATCTTCAGATGTTGCTTGCCTGCCTGGCTTCAAAGTTTTGTTCACTTTTGGACCAACATCAGACCCAATTTGCTCCTTACAATTTGTTTCACACAAATCATTGGGATGCAGATCGATTTCAGATATCTCAAGTTCTTGCATATCGCACTGATTTTGTTCTGTATACATTCCATGTGAAGTTTTGCATCCAGATAAAAATGTTTCTAAAGGTATCTCCTCTTGTTCCGATCCCTTGTCTGAACCAGACTTTGAACAACTGGATAACATGTCTTTTGGCATTGAGTCTTTCATTAACAAGTCGGCATCCATATTTGAAGCATCCATGATGCCTAGATGGCATTCTGTCTTTGACATAAGCTGTTCCATATGTTTTTGGTGAGCTGAAACAAGCTCTGAGAGAGGAACACGAACAATTCTGCAGGGTCACAACACACTCAAAACTGGGATAAGAGTAGTCAAATCTTTATCTTGTTGTATGTTGGCCAATTCAATAAGCCCTTAATTTTATAATAAGTATGGTACAGTCCTTGATAATAACTATCATATAACACACAAAATGAATCATCCACAAGCAGCGATTCATGATGGAGGAATACTTCAGAATAAACCACAAACTTAAACTATGAAATTCACATATAACAAGAATGCTAAAAAAGAACTCCGTAAAACTCCAGAGTGATGGGCATGTAAGATCTTGAACAATATTACAAGTTCATCTTCTACCACCATCAACAATTGATCAACAAGTACAAAAAATACTTGTAATTAATATTTCAGACCACCCAATTGGTTCATCATTAAGACAAAAAGATATGACAGGAGCCAAACTTGAGCTCTTATATGCATAACTCTAGTTAGGCAGACTATATCATATGGGACACACCATAGGAATTTATTAATGCAAAGTCTTTCCAACCATACAAAATGTAACAAGTAACTGCATTAAATATATATTTTTTGTAAGTCCCATAATGGCACTTGCTCCTGACTAAATGAGCCTACACTTTTACTGAATTTCTCTAGTCAGTCCCATAATGGCACCATGTACCTAACTAGAGTTATCTAAATCAGGGGCTCTAATCCACTTGCTATGATATCTATCCATTTTGATGATGGGACACTTTATGAAAGATGCCGGCCAGGTGTATTGGGCTAAATACTAAGTTTGTTCCACAAGAAGTCTTTGGCCAGTGTGACGATACTTATCTTTGTTTGCTATTATTCTGATTTGTTTTTGTGTTTTTTGGGCATTTTCTCCAATATTGAAGTTGACAATCACACAAAACTACTATGCTAATTGACCAGTGCCGAGAAATACTTAATAAGCTAATGAAAACCTCTTCTACAAAATTAGCGTTAAAGTGTCAATACAGCAGCTTATTTTATTCCCTTCAATCTAAGTTGCAAGGTTCGGACTGGGCTAGTCGGGTCCAGGTCTAGGTTTGTCGTAGGTTCAAATTCGAGCTACAGTCATGGTGGGTCCACACCACAGACTGTGCATCCGAGTAGGTATACAAGGACCCGCACAATCCCACAGCCCACAATGCAGACCCTACACGGACGCCAAGGGACCCGCCACAACCCATGGGACCAAGAAGTAACTTAAAAATACATTCCATAATATATGTTTTCTTCTAACACTAAAAGGAGCCTATAAGAATACATCAAACACATTTTATTTCTCATTTGCTCTCCAACGATGAAGATCTTGATTTAGTTGAGCCAGGGATGAACCCATTGATCCCTCATTTTTCAATGATTCATTTGACCCTTGAAGGGCCTTGATACAATGATAAACTATTAAACACTTGTCACTATTATCATTATGTTTCAAACACTGTAATTTGATGAACTAGTCTATGTTTTGAAATTTCATTTTGCAATTCAATAATTCAATGTATGATTTTATTTAGAATTGTGAACATAGATTTATGAGAGAGTATTTAATGTTTATCTTTGACATTTGGCATTGATCAATGATCAAGCAACATATATTCATACTATGAAATGATTTGTAATACATATATATATATATATAGAAACCAAAAGACAATCAATTTAGTGCCTAACGTGCAAAGATCCTTCCTCCAATTACAATCACAAACAACTTCTGGTGGGACACCTCATAACACGAAGGCCTGAGAATTTATGCCCTCAAGCCTCAAACTTTCTGCAAATGATCATTCATAGCTCCTGACATGCTCATGTCAAAAACTTCATTCACAATTCTCCAATAATAACCGCCAAAGGATTTTTAATTTCCTCCAGTTGAAGGTTCGATCCCAAATTTCCTCTTGCGCTATGCTTTTGCTGCCAAAACTCCCATTCGCAATCTTAATTCATGGCAAAATTAATGTTTTGAAGAAATATTGTGTCTTTTCCCAAGATTATTTGATTTTGGGTTTATTAAAATGTTTGGAGGCCTTTATTAATCACACAAAGGCCTTTTATCTAATATAAGCCTTGATTTTATTGGAGGCCTTTATGTAATACCCTGTTGGGTGTCGTCTTTAAACTCTCAAATGAAATCTCAGAAAATATTGAACAGCAAATGCATGCAACGGAATTCAACAATTTTCAACAAAATAACCAGCAATTCATCCAATATAACAGTTTCTATAACCGTAGGTTTGTTATTGCATTATACATCAGCAATTCAATAACTTATTATCACCACAATCCAATCTTAAAAACAATAGTACAGTCAAATTGGAAATACTAGACCAAAAATACAATGCAAGCACAAGTGAGACATCTGAAATGATGCTTCCACCACAATGGGTTTTTGTCCACCATCATCTGACTAGTGGGTTTTCTTCCTCCAAGCGGGCTGAAAGATGAAGCTTCCAATTGACTCGTAGAGAAAGCTCAATAACTCGATCAAAAACCAAGCATATACTTAAATGACCTCCTCCTCCCCTTTTTAAACACAACCTAGTGACCTTTCATGTCCCTTTGCTTGACTCTTCATTTTCCAATCCTGTGCTTATCCTTTTGCTAGTTCGTCTCTTGTTAACTCCCCTTTTTAAAATTAAATTGACTTTAATAACTTCGTATTAAGTCCTCAATAGTCAATATTAATATAAATGGGGTTGGGCAATTAATTTTCAAATATCCCAGAAAAAGGGGAGATCACAATCCTCCCTACTTTGAAATTGTTTGCCCTCAAACAACTGCGTGCATGTGATCATGATGCCTGGGTCCCATATCAGCTTCATGAAAACTGCTCTAACAATCCACTACGCCACTCTAATAAGAAAAAAGGACTTAGAACTGCAAAGCCATTGACACCGACTCCCCATAAGAACAATACCTCAAGCATGCTAATACTAGGATCCCAAATCATCCCACGTGCATGATCAATTAACAACCTACCACGTGAAGATCCTCAATCCAACTGAGAATCTCACTCCAATTGAGATCACAAGCACCAGTGCGGTCAAATAACTATTGGAACTCAACTATGTGCCAACCAACTCCTGGAAATATTACGAACCATGGGAATATTCCTCCTGGATCCCACAAACAAAAAGGCCATCCACCTTCCCAACTATCTGTAATATCTTGTTGCTCCGTGCCCATAATGGGTAGAATATCCAATTGCCACAACGTTGCTCCCCTCACTGTATGCATTCTGGCTATAATGTTCACCACATCTCTATCCAAGGCTGATTTGTAATCAGTATTATGTCCCTCTGTCAGGGCAGCAACCTCTTGACTGCAACAAGTATCAATCTGAAACACCTGACCAATATCAATGAGTGTGTCATCATCAAACTCGAATAGCAGATTCTCCATTATCCAATCAGCATCCATCTCAAAAAGTGAATTAATATGCTTCATCCAATCAACATTATGCAGGCTGAAAGTAATATCATCATCATAGGCCTCAATTTCCTTGTTCATTTAATTTGAATGCAAAGACAAAGCTGCCGTTATGTCGTCATTCTCATGCAAAAACTCATCAGGTGAGATTCCAACATGCCTTTACCTCAAATAGGACTTGCCTCATCAATATGTTTGTCAAGGCTAACCTCTTGATCACCAACGTAAAAACTTGTATGTCCCTTATTCGTAGCTGAAACCACCTCATTTATATCTTTCCTATCGCTGGTCTGCATCTCTTTAGCTACGTCTTTGTTACATCCCAATTTTTGACCTAGCTTGAAACATAGCCGTTGAGGTTTGCATGAAATCAGTTGGCAATTTAATTTGATATAATCTGGCGAAATAGTAAGATAGTTGGTCGTTATGATTTCAAGTGAAGATGACATGTTAGTTGATCGTTAATCGCAAATTCATGGAATTAAGATGAAAGATTAACTGTTATGATTATTTATGATTAAATAATTTAATTACAGAGAAATTCCTTGCAGAGAGCATGTTGAAGGGGTGGAAGCATTGTCAAAAAAGAATTAGGCAGGGCATCACCATCACTAGGCAGACGGGTAAAGGACCTAGCGATTTAAAATAGAATACATCTACGGGACTCGCATGAGTTATTTAATAACTTAATTAAATTAATTGGGTTAAATATATTGATTATCATCATTCTTTCCTCCTTCAGCTTTCATGTTCTTTGAGCAATCAAACTCCCTGCTAGTTATCCTTATTTGTATGCAGAGTCAATCCGAAACTTACTGTGCTATCTGACTGAACATTCATTTTTCCGGTGATTCCTTGGTGCTTACTTTGTTTATCAAATTATTCCTAAAGCTGACATCTCTGATCATCAATTTCCCTTATAATAACATATGATTTTATGACATTGACTTAGCATAAAGCTTGTTGTACCTTTCTCATAAGTCTGTCGTTTTCCATTGAAATAATAAGACACTAATTTCAGCATAAAGATGTTGATTTCCCTTTTCCAAGTCTAACATTTTCTTTGTGATAATATGTTACAGTTTGTTGTATTTCTTGTGACAATATGATATTGCTTTATGCATAAATGTCTGCCGATTTTCTTATCCATTTATAATCGAATATGTGAGATAACTCAATAGAAATTCTCTGAATTCGTTTGCATAAATGTTATCATTCCAAATGGAATCAATCCTCATATATATATATATATATATATATATATATATATATATATATATATATATATATAATTGAGAGAAGATATTAAAATTAGAACACCAAGGATTTCACCAGGCTAAAATGCCCATATGTGGTGAAGAAGGTGTAAAGCATCTTTCTGATTTTTAATCAGAAAGCACCAAGGAATCACCGGCTTGGAGGCCTGAATAAGGTGAGAGGGTGTAAAGAACCTGCAAATTGAGGGTGACATCAGCATACATAAAACATTACTTTAGCTCATGCATGCTCCACTCATGAAGAATGTTGTCAATTTTGAGATCTTTAAAGAACCTAATCATAGAATGTGAAATGATGGTTGTATGTAATCTTCTTGATTAATTGATAAAGCCGTCTGCTCTGAGAATTCCAAATACCTGGGACTCACCCGGCTGTGTAGCCAAGAAGATGGGTGATGAGGTGAGAGAAAGGAACCCTCAACAATATGAATCAGTACCAGTTATGATAGAACAACGATTATCTTTTTTAATATGAATTAATTAATAACTCATGCATAAATTATGATCTCCTGCTGCCTAGTTGCATGTTAAATTACCAGGACGCTCAGTGGATGGCACGATGTCCCTTGTCTGTTCCAAGTAGAGAGGGCCTTTCTCATTAGAGATCGTGAAGGGATAAGATTTGGTCCAAGGTTGGGTGGTTAAGCCCTTGACAATGTTTCATCTCTCCCCAAGGAGTCAAACGTGTGTCAGATAGAGATAAGCTATACATTCAATTGTTAAATAGGTAATATCACTTTTATTTATAAGGAGGTAAGATTAAGTTGAGTTATTTTCATTGTGACTGTTATTTTACACCTAGATATAAGAGATAGAATCATGGATTGCTTTTCACTTATATGAATATCAAATATAAGCATATTTTCTAATCTTGAGATACTGTCATAGTTAAGTAATCGGAGGAAAAGGAATCTGAAGCCCTAATTGATTGAGAGATGGTTGGAACCCTAAATGATACTATGGTATCGGAAGCCCTAATTGAATCCGTGGTATTGGAAGCCCTATTTGAATCCGTGGTAGCAGAAGCCCTAAGTGAGATAGCAGTATCAGAAGCCCTAAATAAACCGAAGGTAAACAATGCCCTAATTGATACAGTGGTATATGATGCCCTAATTTTATATAATGGTATTTAATGATAATCGTCATTTGATTGGATAGAAGTCATTTTGTGGTATTTTTATAGAGGTATTTGTGGACTAACCCGAGTGGTTGCAGAAGCATCCGTAGTTTTGATTTCGATCTCAATTTTCCGAGGTATGTGATTTTCAATTTCTATAGTGATTTCATTTGATGGTATTTCAAGTTTTTAGTTAAGAAATTTTTCCTAACTAATTCTAGCAGTAAATTTTATTCATATGAACATGAATGATATAACTGTCTTCCTATGAAACGAAATAATAACTGTATTCTTTGAGTATGTTAGATGTTAATTTAGACCTAGGAAAACCGGATGTTACACTCTTCAATACTACAATTCTCACAAACATGATTGGATGTCCAAGTGTCCTCACTTGTAGAGCACATTGGTTCCTTCCCTATTTGTTTTTCCCTCTTTTCAAGAGTCTCTTTACCCTATGAACCCATGCAGATCAGCTCACTATCAATCATGAAATCCTAAGATATGTTAATTTTATCCTTGATTACTTCCTCCACAAACTTGAAGGCTGCATATTAGAGCATATACTTTATCATGCCTTTGCAATATCTATGTTCCCTCCTCCAAAAAGCTAACAAGGTGGACTACAACCTCTTGCAAATTTCAACATCTGCATCAAGAAATGAAGATATAATAGTGTGCATGCAGGTCTTTACGACTCCTAAATGATGGTTCCTAATTTCAAACAAGAAGCATTCTAACAATTGAAGAATTAAATCATTGCATTCAAGATCAATCATAATATAAAATAATCTCATCTCTTCCATTGTATCTAGAATCTTAACCCTTTTGTAAACCACAGTGCCTTTGTCAACATATAATCCTTGAAAAATTTTCACAATCAGTTGCAGAACTTTCCTCAACTCCACATCATTGTAGGTTGTTGTAGGAGATGTTATTCGCATAATTTCGCTAAGACAAGAAGCAACCACAAGGCTAACCCATTTATCTAGATGCTCCATAAATCTAGGTTGGATCAAGGTCACCATTGAAGGTTGTAAAGCCCACTTCAAGAGCCTCCCATATGTCGGCTCTATTCTGGTCAAATATGTTTCTATCTCTTCCAATTTGGAGAGAGCATCATTTGAGGATTTCATGTGTTCTAATTGCAACCCGAACACGTACAACCAACCAAAATCTTCTTCTTTCTACAAGTCTCTTAGCTGAGGGCCATTGAATGTATCATTAAATTCCTCTGAAAAGACATTCTTTTTTAGATCTTCCATTGTTCTGTTCTGAAGGACTAAAAACTACCCCAATCTTAAACACACTTCCCCTATAGATCACTACTATAATAAACTGTCTAAACTAAGATTGCTTGCCGCCTTAAAAAGTATACTGTTAACCAATTATCCCAAGCTGGTTTTCCTGTAGAGAACACTTACTCTAATTATGATTTTACTTTATCACTAGCCCAACTATATCTTCCTTGTTTAGTATTGGTAGATTGTTTTCTATGTATCTCAATATGCACAGGATTTTGATATGATATACAGTCCCCTTAACATAAATAAATCGAATACCACTATAGTGAGTGCCTAATACTCTATTTTTCCCTTTTTTGAATCACAATGTTTGACCCTTAGCAATGTATCTCTGCTTGGCGATTACAGTTGAGGCTCTATGTGTTAGGTGGCACTATCACTAGTTTTAATATCTGCAGTCTTGAGTAATCTAGAGTTTGTTTGGTCTTCAACAGTCTTCACAATATAGCCCAAATTCCCTCAAATAGTTTGCTTCCTTATATATTGTCTGAATCAGAGTGCAAGGACTTGTCTTTGCATAGACTCAATGTTCAGGCCAAGTTGACCAAAAATAGATGTCTAAAAACTCCTCCCCCCCTTCATTAGTACAGACAATGTATTTTTAAACCAGATTATGAATTCCCAAACAGAAGGTTCCTGTAGCTTGAACTAATAATAAGCTCATAGAGGATAGCCACTAGAAATGAAATTATGACCCATAAACTTCGAATTCTTCAATAGCAAAAAGTCTTTAAATCATGCATCTCAAAACTATTTAAGTTAGCTCAAGAACTATTCAAGTCAAAGGAAATTGTTGATTCCTTGTCCTGCTGCTACGCAGTAATTGGCCCATACAATCCCACTCATTCACTCTACAACAATAGCTTGCTTGCACTGCCTTTTTCCTTATACCACCATAGAAACTCCAACCTACTTACCAGTGAACACAATGCCTTCCACTAGTCTTAGTTGCGACCAACCTGACCTCACTGTTGTAAGTAGCTCCCAATTCCCAAATATTGTTCAACTCTCCTATCGTCCAACTGTATTAAACCCCCATTGTAAACTACATAGTCTCTGTAGGTAGAGAAGTTGTGTCACACTTCAGTCATATCAACAGAATCTTTGTCTTTGTACCTTATAGTGTAGTGGTTGATTCAGTATGCACAAAGGATATGACTTTCAACACAAATTTCACTTACAACAATGTCATGAGACTCCACTATCGTTAACGGGAATGGCAGAGTATTAAAATATTTAGCCCTCATCAAAACTGCACTTCAAAAATATTAAAATATATGCTTGTTCACAATAATCTTCACACGACACTATACATTCTTACTTCTGGAAACAGGACGATCAGTTTTGATGTCGAAAATCCCTCGATATTTGACATAAGTATGAAATTATATTCTCAACCTCCTTGTGACGTTGTCCCTTGTCGAGCATTACTAGTACCAGAAGTTTCCATTTCTTGCTCAACCTTTCAACAAATACAATATAGGAAAACCAATTATCATGTCTAGAAATCTTCTTATAGGAATCAATAACAGTATTAGAAAATAACGCCCCCCCGCCCCCCCCCCCCCCCGCCCCCAAGATTTGCATCCTCAGCAAAAAATTAATAAATCAGAAACTACATATAGCTATGATAAACTGACATATTTCTCAGCTCATACTACGTTTCCCTCCAAAATTAAATTCCCTGTGCCAATGGCAGAGTTCCACAATTTCCAACAGAAGAAGAATGTCATAAACTTCTTTCACTGCAAATTATAAGTGTTCATTTATCTTAGAAAAACCATTCACATTAGTCATGTGTATGTAAAATTTATTCGCCTTCCCATTGTACAATCCCAGATAACTCCAATGATAGTCGAAAGGTGCAATGACTACTTGAATCGATTCAAGCACACAGATGATTACACCAATCACTAGTCTTCCCATGGCAATTAAAGATATGCAAGATCCTTGCACTACAGTTTCCTGAGCATTTCGTTCTTGTTTTCTTCTGACATGTGACTCTCAACACACCTCCCGTGGTTGTTCCTTGCAAACTTGTCTTTCTTACCAGAAGCGTTACAACTCTCGGCATTTGATTCAAAACTCGTTGCAATAATATTGTACTGGTGCTAACCAATCCTGCTGCAAATACTACACGCAAACACCGGAAAGAGAGTATAATAAAGTCTTAAATTTTCATTCATGACCCTAGATGAAGTCTAGGCATGAATTCTTAAGTCCGTAATCACCATTGTATGCTCGACGCTTCAAAAAATCTTTGTTATATTGCATGATGGTTATCGCCTAGAGATTCCAACGATTGGGTTCCTTATATCTCATTCGAAAATTGCTAAAAAATTTCAACCTCCAAACTCTATGCTTCACAATAACAAAATCTTTGAAAAATTATATAGACAATTTGAATAGTTTCCACTTCCTGTGTTAATAATAACCCAACAAATTATTGATAGCACACCCAAAAGCCACTCATGATGCCACAAAAGGGAAACCCACTCTTCTCACTAACTCCAACCCTGTAGTTAATTGTGCGTGTTGTTGCTAATGCCACCGACAGAAGGTTTGACGAATTATGGAAAAAAATTCATGCGTACATAATTAAGTCCTTCCCGATATAAATTGATCAACCAATTATTTTTTGTGATCAAGATTTCCCAAAATATTTCAATCCTCCCCACAGCAATAAAATTGTCTTCTCAAACGAGATAAAAAACTACTTCTGAAGTTGCACGTTCTTTTAAATTTGTTACTTAGAAAACCACACAAGCTGGCAGGAAGACCAGCTCTAATACCACTATAATACCCTGGCTGGGTATTGTCTTTAAACTCTCAAACGAAATCTCAGAAAATATTGAACAGCAAATGCATGCAACAGAATTTAACAATTTTCAACAAAATAACCAGCAATTCATCCAATATAACAGTTTCTATAACCTCAAGTTCATTATTGCATTATACATCAGCAATACAATAACTTATCACCACAATCCAATCTTAAAAATAGTATTACAGTCGGATTGGAAATTCTAGACCCGAAATACAATGTAAGCACAAGTGAGACACCTAAAATGATGCCTCCACCACAATGGGTTTTGTCCACCATCTTCCGACTTGTGGGTTTTCTTCCTCCAAGCAGGCTGAAAGATGAAGCTTTCAATTGACTCATAGAGAGAGCTCAATAACCAGATCAAAAACCAAGCATATATCCAAGCATACTGAAATGAGCTCCTCCTCCCCTTTTTAAACACAACCTGGTTACCTTTCATGTCCCTCTACTTGACTCATCATTTTCCAATTATGTCCTTGTCCTTTTGCTAGTTCGTCTCTTATTGACTCCCCCTTTTAATATTAAATTGACTTTAATAACTTTGTATTAAGTCCTCAATAGTCAGTATTAATATAAATGGGGTTGGACAATTAATTTTCAAATGTCCCGGAAAAAGGGGACATTACACTTAAAAATCAAACCAAGGCCTTTTATTTAATAGAAGCCTTAATTTAATCCCCAACTTATTCATTAGGGCTTAGGGCTTATGGGGCTTATTGTAACAATTTATTCAATAAAGTTAATTTAAATTATTCACCTATTTTAATTATTTAATGAAGTGAATATAGCATTCACTTCATTTATTTAAAATACATATGCGAACACTTGTCAAGCTGCTGGTATGAATCACGACAGGACCATGTAACCTACTACTCAAGTCCATGATAAGGCAAAAATTATCACTACTGCCAAGGGATGATAAATACTCATCATCAATCTATCCCCTAACATTAAGGTTTAAATTCCAACTTCATCTATCCACCTCAACTGCTTTTGTTCTTAATGTAGTACCATCGCCACTAAAAAAGGTGAGGTAGAGCACATGGTATAGTTGGTATACAACTGACCATCAACTATAGACTGGCATCAACTGCAAAAAAGTCCCCTCGAGTGCAGTGCATACATCACTACTGAGTCTGAACCTGACTTCAGAGAGTCAACACACTAGGAGAACTCAAACTGCTATCCCCATCTTGTGTCCTGGCTGTTCAGGATATCTGAATATCTGCTGAGTATGATGAACAACAAACTAGACTCAACTCTAAGCAGAGCTCATCCACATGAATCTCAGAATCTTGAAGAGCCAACTCAGCACTCTTCAAAAAGTTCCTATTGACGTCAAGCTTGTAAGACAGTTTATCAGCTTCCTCTCCTTTCCTTATCAAGGCATCTGATTAAATCTCAACAAGGTTAATAACATGGTCACGATCTGAGAGAAGGTATAAATAGTTTGACATTACTCATCCCATACCTTCTCTAATAATCTGAATACTGCCTCAAGAAGATTTTTTTCTTGTCCCCCTTTGTCTTCTCTCTAATCGATCCATCCAAATGTGATTCTCGATCAACTTGTGGATTCTGTGCTGATGAGATAAGGCTGCAACAATGTCATCTTCAATTGTGTTCCCAATTTGTGTGGACCTATAGGTTTGCTAACAACTTCAGCTTCACATCATGTAGCCTCAAATTGCTCCTGAAAATCCCGTGTCACACAATTGTTCTCTATTGTAAAACCATTTGCTCAAACATGCAGATCTGGGAATGGGGCGGCACTAGCTCCACATGCAGTACCATTGAAAGATGTTGGCCAGGTGTATTGGGCTGAATACTGAGTTTGTTCCGCAAGCCGTCTTTGGCTAGCTCACTGAGGATACTTGTTTTGGTTTGTGAATATTCTAGTTTCCTTTTGTACTTTTTGTGATTTTTCAGTGTTTTCTCCAATATTGAAGTTCACGATCACTCAAGAGTCAAAATTACTATGCTAAATGAAAAGTGCTGAGAAATACTAAATAATTTAATGAAAAGCTCTTCTAGAAAACTAATGTTATAGTGTCAATAGAGCAGATTTATTTTATTCCCTTCAATCTGAGCCAAATAACAATGATAATAAGATCGTACCAGGCAGAGATTTAAGCATGTATGCTGGAAACAAAATAATATCACTGAGATTAGATCAAACACCTGATACCGGTGTATTCTGGATAATAGGTTGAATCAATCTGCACTGTTACACCTAGTGATGATGCCAGCTGCAGGAAAAGTTCTGCATCCTCTTGAAGGTTATGACAGCAATAAACACTCCAATTTGCAACCCAGCCTGCTATGAGTCACACCACCAATCTGAAGATGCCAATTTCTTCCAGAATTTCCTGCTG
Source organism: Cupressus sempervirens (assembly GCA_028749045.1). Taxonomy (NCBI): domain Eukaryota; kingdom Viridiplantae; phylum Streptophyta; class Pinopsida; order Cupressales; family Cupressaceae; genus Cupressus; species Cupressus sempervirens. Next base: position 373,028,228 of record CM053790.1, read on the forward strand.
CCCTTACACAGATAATGTCTCTTGCTCACAACTCTCCAAATCAGTTCTGCTAAGTCAGATATCGACCACTTGGCTCGGAATGGCTAATTCTGTCATATGCAGATAGCAGATGGAATCCCTGTCAGTCTCACCTCAACCACCAATTCCAGACCTACATTATATAAATACAAACTCCTTGCTGTCAGATCTGTAGATACCAAAAGAAAATTAATTTAATACCTATTGTACACAGCTCCTGCTTCCAATTAAAACAACAAATGGTTTCTGGTGGATTGGGGGTCAAATACCAACACCTGGGCCTGAGAATTTACACTCTCAAGCCTCAAACTTTCTGCAAATGGTCTGTTGCAGTTCCTGAGATACTCATGTCAAAACAATCATTCACGAACACCCAATAATGACCGCCATTGCATTTTTAAGCTTCTCCACTTCAAGGTTTGATCCAAAATATTCTCCTGGACTATGCCTCTGCTGCCCAAACTCCCATTCTCTCCTGTTCACAAGCTTCATTCACGGCAAAATTATTGATTTGAAGAAATATCATGCCGCTTCCCAGAATTAAATATTTATGGATTTATTACAATGTTTGGAGGCCTTTATCAAAAATCAAACCAAGGCCTTTTTATTTAATATAAGTATTGATTTATTTAGTCTTTTCTTGCTTTGTCTTTTGATTCCCGTTCTGTTCTTTCTATGGACACCATTTGGTGCTCCCGCTGCTGGTTGGTGCCTTCTAGTCACTTTTCAGTCCCTTAGACCCTTGTTAGTTGTTGGTATCTTGTTGGACATTAATAAATTTATCTTATCTTTAATTGGAGGCCTTCATTAAAAAATCAAACCAAGGCCTTTTCATTTAATATAATCCATAATTTAACCCCCAACTAATAAGTTATTTGTTAGCGGACCGCCAATAGGGCTTATTGTAACAATTTAATCAATAAAGTGACTTTATATTATTCACCTATTTCTTTTTTTTAATAAAGTGAGTATAATATTCACTTAATTTATTGAAAACTAAATTTAGGAATTAACTAATTATTTCCTTGTTAAATAAAATATGGTCCAAAGCTCAAAATTTGTTCCCAGAGCCACTGCTAAACTCTGTTGATCACTTGATGAGTTTCCTAACCAACCTATTGGCCTACAGGAACCCAGGTGAATATGCCAACCTGCCACTCTGCTCATGCTGCCTAAAAAGGGGACATTACCCTTTAGTGGTCCAAAACATAGGTGACAAAATAAATTTTTGCTCCAGATTTTTACCCAGAAAATCTGTTCTTATTACTATGGAATGTGGAAACATTAAACATCTTGAATCTTACAGCATTCATCTGACCATAAAACAAAGCTATAGAGACTTTAAAATGCTCCAAGGTCACTAGGTATAAAAATTATGAAACACAGTGTTCAGTTTCTCTAGCAATCAAACAGGAACATGCATACTCACTAGTACGCTACATGTTAGAATGCTACATAACAGTCCATAAGTCAATGGACATACATAAATAATGGTACCATGTCATTGTCTGCGGTTTCAACCATGATTAAAAAATCTAAAATGATGGGTTACTAATTTCCTTCCCTAATCAGTTATGCCCGAACATGAAACCCCTGTGGTTCCTAAAGGACATGAAAACTGACAGTTCAATTAGCACATGTTGCTGACAGAAAGACCTATATATGTGTCCTTTCACTTGTTAAGGAATAGTACTACATCCTAGTCATGCATGTAAGAATGATTGACATAAAAGACTACAGAAAATACAGCTAAAGGACATGCAATAAGTATTACAGCTTCAAATTATTTATAGAAAAGAGAAGAGCCAACGAGCATATGAAACAGAAGCTTAAGACATCTTTAGGCAAACGTCAGCCAATTAAATATGGTTAACCTTTATAAGCATGAGGCTGTTAAAAAAATATTGTAACATCTGAGAAAGATTGAAAATATTTACACTGAGAAGATATTTAAAGAACAGATGTTACCTACCTACTAGAAGTTGACTCATCAAAATTGAAGATTCCAACAATGTCCATCGGAGGAGGCCTCGAATCATAATAGGTATTGCATGCACATCCTTTGCCTGTCAAGTTATAATTTTGCAAACGCCCAGTGACAGTTGTCATATGTTTTGTGGTTAATATCTCCATCAATATAACTCTATGCATTAAAGACCACCAACTAATTGAATCAAAATAATGAAGCCTCGGATATAGAAACAACAAAACTATCATGTATAAGACTCAAAAGTACACAAACAAATGATTTATTTGTCAGAAACTCGTGCATATAACTTAATGTCATACTTCTAAAAACATAAGGCAAAGAAGAAAATTTACTTCCAAACAAGAATTTCCTGTATGATGGATATTAATGTTATCTTTTGTGAGTAGCTTTGCTTGATTTTGCACCCATGAAAATTGTATAGGAATAAGTCATATCTTGTATATTTATAAAAATCAATACCATATCTGCTAAATGAGACTCAATTAAGTACCGTATACTCTTAAAACTTGGTGTGTTCTCACCAGACTCCCCAAAATTCATGAGACTTTTTGCAGGTCAAGTAGCCTACAGTTGACTTGCATACGAATTTCTGAAAACTTACAGTTGACATCAAAACACTTCTCTGATAAGGCTGACACAAACCCAGAAAGTCGGCTCCAACTCGTCTACAAAAGAATATAAAAATGAAGACATTGAACTTGTTAAAACCAGCATTATAAAAAAAGAAAGTTGGCAGGAAGGGGCTTCTAAATCAGCAGCATGTATGATTGCTATGGTTTTTTCGTATTTGGTTCTTAATGCAATGCACTACAACCAATATAAAAGACTGTGACTTAATAAAAGTGGGACCCTTACTCATGTTGGCCACAACAAATTGATCAACAAACAGGTTTTTAAGGGATGCGATGGATAATTAACAAGTTCACAAATTAACTGTAAGCCACACTTTTCTATAATTTGCCAACAGACAACAAGGAAAGATGTAATTTTGTCTTACTTACCGATTGCTAGAACAGATTATCTCAGCTTGCGGAATTTTAAGGCTAAAAAATGGTTAGGACAGTATAGAAAAAAAGAGAAGATATCGCCATGAAGGGAATAAGGATTTGTAATGTCACCTTCTCAAACTAGGTTAACAGGCATGATATTTAGCCTATTTGTCTAGTTATCTTGGCTAACTCATAAGGGCTACAGCACTCGAATTTTCTTATAGAGCTTGGTCTTGGATTTTCTTGGCTATTATTAGTGATGTTGGCATAGTTGGTGACTTGGATTGCCGTGAGACTTCCTTAAGTGTTTTTGGCCTCTTGAGTTGTTCTCCACGCTTCTTAGAGAGCATACCTATTTATAGTTAATCTCGGAGTTGGCATTAATCTTCAACCCCCTGCCTCAATTTCATATTGGCAAGCTCAAATTATTTTTTCAGTGCCTTGGCAATGCTTTCCACAACTTGAACAAGAGTATTTAAGATATGCACTAAGTCCTAATGTTGACGATAAAATATTTCATTTCAGTGTTTCTTTTATTAATTATAATATGTCTGCCCAAGTCAACACCTAGGGAAAGGAATTAAGATTCGTTATGTTCCCTTCTCAAACCTAGTTAATGTATGACCTATAGCTTATTTGTTTAGTTATCTTGGCTAACTTATTGGGGCTACAAGGACTCCAATGTTCTTAGAGAGCTCAGTTTTGGATTTTCTTACCTATTATCAGTGAGGTTGGCATAGTTGGTGACTTGGATTGGCATGAGACTTTCTTAAGTATTTTTGTCCTTTGAGTTGTCCTCCACACTTCTTAGAGACAATGCCTTTTTAGTTAATCTCAGAGTTGGCATTTATCTGCAACACGTTGCCTCAATTTCATCTTGGCAACTTAAATTGTTTTTTCCAATGCCTTGGCAGTGCTTTCCACAACTTGAACAAGAATATTTGAGACACTAAGTTCTAATGTTCACAATATAATATTTCATTTCAGTGTTTCTTTAATTTCATTATTATGTCCCCAGAAGTCGACACCTAGGGAAGGGGGAGTTGCACATTGACTCATTTTTATAATTTGAAATGTGCTTTCAGTAGGAAATGACTTAAACAAAATTTCAAAATGTCGTTTTTCCCTCCAACTCTATAAAAAGGGATTTCAGTCCTCATTTTCCAATACATAAAAGACTACACAAAACAAAATGCTACTGGACTGAAACTGAAAGTTTTTCCAATGATAGATTAAGGACAAAAATCCTGGATTGATTGCTGGTTCCGGATCTGGGACATGATCTCTAGTCAGACAAAGCGATTCTACATAAGTATCACCTCACCATTGTTTTAACATTTTTTGCAAATTGCTTCTTTCTGGGGCTCATTTTTTGTAAATGCAGAGATTTTGTGGTGCTTTTTGAAAGTGTTTTACAGACTCTATTATTATCCGTATAGCTGGGCTTCCTCGAGCTACCATACATAGGTCATACCATCCTTGTTTAGAAGTGTGATACAGTGTTCGAAACAGCTGAAAACTATGCAGAAGGTAACACAACTTATCTGGCCGACTCATTTGCAAAAGTTTTTCATTCTGGCTGCAGGTTTCACCAATTCCTAGGAGGATCATACATGCTGGGTATGGTTGGAATTGGGCATGACAACTGAGGAAGCAAATTGCAGCCTATTTGACCTTGCCTGGCACTAATGTATTATCCCCTTTATTTGGATATCAGAAATTAATTAAATAATTAAAATTAAGTTGTTGAAATATAATAAATTTAATGACAACTTAATTGAATTATTTAACAGTATTAAAATGGCTTTAATGGTGCAGTTAGAATAATAATGAAGTCATTTTATTATTATTTCCTAAAGTTCAAATCAAATTAAAACGGGTAAAAAGACAAAAAAAATGAAAGGGAAATGAAGAATCGGTGCAATGGTCTTTAAAAGAAGAAGGGGAGGCTCATTTTGATTATGCTTGGTTTATACTTGAATATTGTTTTCTCTTGGAGAGTTCTAGAAAGCTTTGCCTTTATGTTTTGAAAACATGAGGACAAAAACCTTCAAGATTTCTTGGCAAAGTGGACAGAAACCCAATTCATCTTTGGAGGTGAATTCACAACAGAGTTCGCAGCTGAGCAAATTTTTGAAGTAATCATCGAAAGACATTCTAGCATTAATAGAGGTATTTCATATCTGTTTTGGGAATAAAGTTGTAATGATCTATATCTTTTAAATTATTATTAAGTGGAAATTTGAATACTGAATTATTAATTAGCAATTAGAACACTCGATACTAAATGAAATTTTAAATTATCATATCGGGAAATAAACGATTCCTATTATATCAAGAATATCATAAAGTTGATTACAATTACTAGCATGATATCAAAATAAGTACAAAATGTAGTGAATGGAGACCTCCAATCATCCCTCAGGAGGTCAGGCCTCACTAGAACTACAAGACTTCTTATGGTCACAATCCACCAAAGGAACGCCAGCTAGTCCTACATCTGAAGATTTTGCATCACATGCACTTAGGTTTGAATAGAACCATAAAAGAAATTTAATAATATGCTTTTTTTTACTCATGGCAAAAGCCTGCCAACTAAGTGCCCAAGTGTCCCCCTCGAAATCCCAAGGATGTAGGGACATCCCCACGTCCTGACAATAATTGGTGGTTGATGGGTGGCACACAAACAACTTGTCTCCACGTCCCTAAGACATTACCATTCTAGAAATGCTAAGGTTTTGTGGGGACACATCTCTATGTAATACTAGTTTCCATAGGGCAAGAGATTGTATAGGGTACCCATGCAATGGCTTATGAAGTCACATAGGGGTCTTGTGAGTCAGATTGGATAGTCTGGGATAGTCTTGTAGATTTTAGGAGAAATCCCTTTTTTTGGGAGTCACTGAGAGTTGGTTGAGACGCATTATGAGAACTTCAAGATCAGCTAGGTGTCAGTCATTTTGGTTCCTATTTTTTAGGAGGAATTCCTAAATTTTGGGAGGCAACTATTAGTTAGCTCGCAGTAGACAAACGTCATCCGTGAACTCTCACAATCAAACAAAATTTAGTTCAAAGTCCAGATGAGTAGGTTATGAATAATTATAAAATAGTTTTATATTATTTCTTAAGTTACAATCAAATAAATAGATAACAAAGTGACTTATTATAGTCACTTTTATATCATAATGATAAGTTAAAATAAAACGAGGTCATCGACACATCCCCTAAGGTAGATCGCTAATTATAACTCAAGTGTGTTTTTATGTTTCATGATGAGTAAACCCTCAAGGGCCAAATCGTTGAGAAAATAAATAACTTAAATAAAGTTATTTTTAAAAAATTGCCACTCTAGAAGAAGTTCAAACTTCTTGGACGGAAGGAGACTTTGAAAATAAAAGAAACTTTGAAAGATATTTTGCTACATAACCTAGGGACGTTCCCCCCCCCCCCAAAAAAAAAAACAAAAGACCAAGTTTTGGAAATGGGGACATCCCCAGGATGGGGGGATGGGTATGGGACTAGTGGCAGCCCTATTGAGACTAGAGGGAGGAGAAAGATGGGTAGCAGTGAGGAGGGCTCGGTGGAAATTTGTTTAATGCACAGTCAAAGAAAGCTTTTGAGGCATCCATTGGTATATTCTTTGTTGCTAATGATATCCCATTTCATGTAGCTTGCTCCACTTATTTTAATCAAATGGTGAACGATATATTGACTATGAATCCCTCATTTGTACCCCCTCATGAGCATAAGCTACAAACCACCATCCTAGATAGTGAGTACTTTAAGACTGCTTTGTTGTTTGAGGATATGAAACGTACTTCGGTTAGCATGGGCTACTCTATTATGATGGATAGGTGGACATTACAAGTCCTCCCTCCTCGAGATTGGTTGCCCATAACCAATCATGAGTCCATAAGCCAACACACGGGTCCCATGTCCATATGCTAGCATCTGTACAGCCTGATGGAACCCAAATTTTATGTGAAAATTAAGGCCTCCATTTGAGAAATAATTAAGTCTTGTCATTGATTCATGTTAAGATGCCCAAAAGCACATTCGAGATTTTGTAAAGAATCTATGATTATATACTTAATGGAACATAGAAACTCACCAATAGGTCCAATCAGATGTTTCCGTCTTACCTCATACCATTTTTTGATTGTATGAACTTTGAGAGCTGGTGAAGGAACTATACTTTCTAGAAGTTGATTATACATGTGTTCACAGGAGAATGAGAATATCCAACAACTTGGCATAGTCAAATTATGGTGGTTCAAATCATGTTGGCAAAGCATTATAAATTTAAAATGGATATCCAAATACTCATACAATTGATAAAGTAAATACAGAAAAGAAAACAGTAGTCATTTATTTCTTTATGGAAATCAACCACAAAAGTGCAAAGATGAAGAATTTTGTTACTTCTAAGAATATGTTATGCAGAACTGTTCTAACAGAAGTACAGTGGCTGGCAATGGAATTTTCTAGCCCAACATGAATCAAAACTAATATCACTAAGTGGAGTTCCCAACTTTACATACACTCAACTAAAGCAACTACAATGCTATATTAAATAGTGAAGATCTCTTTATGATTATGATGCTCAACCATCCATTATTTAAACTGTCAAGAAATGAATATGTGAGGAAGATACACACAAGGGAGAATAATATATGTTTTAAATACATACATACATACATACATATATGTATGTATGTATGTATGTATGTATGTATCGCAGGACCAACATTGTTCAGTTTGAATAATTATCAAATATGTGGCAGCCCTTAAAATATACTTCTACAGGTGCAGATTGAAAACCAGTTTTCTAAGAAAATACTCATGAAACTTGGGGAAGATAGGCCTGATGAATCTTGGAAACATCATCAAAGCATGATTCTATTTGGTGGGCTATGCTAGCATTTGATTGTGGAGTTTTCATAGACGTCTAGACAACTCCCGGTGTCATGGCACTTTGTATCAGATCCCTCCCATCATGTTTGAGCCACAATCAGAAGTTGGTGGGATTGAATATTATGACAAGAAATGTTCGAGGCTTAGTGTATATGATGTGTGACTGGTTTAAATTCAATGCTCAGCACTCATGTAGAAGGAATTTGGTGGCAAACCTGCAGATGCAAGAGTGAAGACTATGACAGACAGAGATAGCAGTAAGAGTAATGAAATAGATGAACATCAAACATAAATGGATGTCATGTAAAGAGATTTGGAAGGCATTGAATTCCAGACCATGTACGACAATGTATTTTGCTGTATTAATCATTCCCAATGTAGAGATGATCCCTTCCTAATAGACATAGTCGCATATCATCTGCCCGATTTGAAAAGACTACATCTCAATGGTCTTCAAAAGCATGTCCAAGGAGCACGATCATTCTCAATAACTGATAGCAGGAAAAATGCAACATGAGGAGTGAATATATAAGAAATATACAATACACATAAGTGAGTATCGAATGAGGAAATAATCCTTGAGATGTTGGATGTTAATAAACGGTATGAACATATGACAATGACATCTTCAAGATGACGCCCGACAAGTAAATATGAGGAGGCTAATGTGCTGGATGTTGCATGAACAATCACATGTACACTCATGACAAAAGGAGTGAAGAGCCAATTTTCTCGGATGAATTTAGTGTCCAGTTTGAAGTTTCTCTTTTTATTGCAGAAGAATCCTCTTTTAATGGAGACTATAACCAACACGATCATGAATGAATGTCGTATCGATCCACAAAACAATAAATGAATGATAGAAGGATTTTAATAATGTCCAAAAGGCCAAAGTAGTGTATGGGACCCGCCTGCTAACAAAAAGCCTAATCCAGCTGTAATCCTTTGACTAATTCTTCTCTTCGTCGATGTATTTTGATGATCAGGTTTGCGGTCTTATTTAGCTGCGTTTCTTCGAAGAGGTGACCCATACTACTACTTTCTAACATCTATGAATACCCAGATCTGATGTTGTTGTACGTCGGGCAGTCCATAACAAAGTGATGTTCTGTCTTGATTGCCCCTGTGTCACAAAATAGGCAGATCATATCTTCCCATTCCTCTTTTGGTACTTTCCATCTCACATCTCAATTGGTGGAAACTAGTTCTAAGTTGGGTTATAAGCATTTTGGCCTTCCATTTGACTGTCGTGCCTAGGTACCCTTTTTCCTCATGACATGTGTTGGGGTTAAATTCCTTAATATAGTGAAAATATTCCTCCACATGTGCCTTGTCCATATGATGTTACGAAATCTTTTGCGAACAAACTTCTTAATTTCTTCTGTACTATCTAGGCAACTATGGATGTTGACGTCCCATTTTTGCATCCATTTGTTGTTTTGCTTCATCCATGTTTTTTTTCTCCTTTCTAACTTTTCTTCAATGACTAGCTTAGGCCAGCGATGATTTCCCATGCTCAATGTTTTCTTTAAGTAACATAACAGTCAGACCATTGCAACAGCTTCCAAAGGGAAGGCACCTACTTCAACTAATAAGATCTCGTAAGGCACTGAGGTTTTGATTTTAAGGCTACTGATGATAAGGTGCTTTTGTATTCTTTCTACCTATTTCCATTTCTGGCCGACAAGCTGCTGCCCCAAATTTCACATCCATACAAGATCACTGGTGTAACAAGCAGCCCAAATAATATTTTCTTTGTCTTCAAATCCCAAATTTCTACATTCCTGCACTTATTTTGTAAAGCATACAGCACCTTGCAGCCTCCTTGAATCCTCCTAGATCTGCATGTTTCCTAGCTGAGTTTGTTTTGGAAGTCTATTCCCAAGTACTTGTATTCACTCACAATCTCTAAAGGGTTACCCTTAAAGAGAAACGTGTCTGGGGGTCTCTTGTTTCTTTTCAAGAAGAAGATCATAACTTTGGTTTTGCTGGTGTTAACTTCTATACCCACCTCTTGGCAAAAGCTTTCCAATGCTTTTAAGTGCTCTCTCAAACCATTGGCTGTCTTGGCAATAATGATGAGGTCATCTGCATATAACATTAGTTTAATCACATGACTAGCCAACTAAACCTCCTCACCACTGGTACTATCTAACCATGCTTCCAACTTGTCAAAGTAAAGCCCAACAAGGTTGGAGATAGCGGGCACCCTTGTTTGACCCCTATGTCACTACTAAAACATTCTGATAACCCATCCGTAGTTCTGATTTTAACCAGCTCATATAATCTGTGTACTGTTGTCCTTAACACTATAGGGATTTCCAACTCTTTCATTCTTCTCCAAAGTTTATGATGAGGTACTATGTCAAAGGCCTTCTTGAAGTCCACAAAACAGCAAAAAGCCTCATCCCTTGGAGTGTCCCATATTTTCTCAACTATCTAAGAGTCACCCCGTGATCAATAGTGGAGTGCTTCGGTCTAAAGCCCACTTGTCCCTTTCCTCTTTTTTCCTTTGTTTCAGCCCATTTGCTGATTTTTAGTTTTACCATGCTTCCTAATAGCTTGTCGAGAAGAGGGTTGATCATGTATAGTTAAGAGGGGTTGTTTCTGTCTCTGGTTTTGTAGATCGGGACCACTACATTGGTCGTCCAGTTTTTGGGGAAGCCCTCCTCATTGGCATTGTTAAAGATACGGTTGATATGAGGTGCAAGCAAATCAACAGCCCATTTTAAATATTCAGCTTGAAGCCCATCAATATCCATTGCTTTACCTGTCGCAAACCTCCTTATGCCTTGGGTGATATCATCAATACTAAACAGATCTTCTATGTGCATGGTTATTGGGGTATCACATTCATCTTGCTCTCGTTCATAGAGTGCTTTGGCATATTCCAGCCATTGCGTTCTGGTTATATTATTCTCTATATGATTCTTTTTCTGTCTGTGAAATATATTTGCTCTGCTGTTGCTATACTGTTTAATTCTATAAATTATATTTTACTGTCAATTTTTTTTTATCTTATAGAGCTAGACAGAAGTTGCAGAAGAATGCTGTTTCTTTTTGTATTTTTCAAAATATAGGTATTACAATGAATAAATAACAATAACTGATAAAATAGAAGTGTGACAGAAATCATATGCAGCAATACATACTAATCTAGAACTGATTCTAAAACCGTACTAGTAGAGTTTGATTTATTTCAGAATAGTCCCAATACAGATGTACTTCAAACAAGGTTGACGCCAGTTGAAGATGGGAACCAGCTACAGCCAAACAAGTTCAAATAATAAAGCCCAAGCTGCTGCAATATAACAACTCCAGTCTACTGCAATTAAACACCCCAGAATTCTTCACGTGATTTGTTGTAAGGAAACACCTAGCTAAACCAAAGTGGTCGCCTTCCCGAACAATCCACTACCTGCAAAGTGTGACCATGATACTAGAAATCGATCCTCTACCTTAATCAAACAGTATGCATAAGAACCTTCGAATCTAATCTTGTTGAGGGCTATGTCCCAATAAATTTGCTCTCAGCACTAGGGTTTTCGTCCTAGGTGAGGAATGTTCTTCCAAAGCAATGACGTCCAAAGTAGGTTGGCAAAGTGATAAAAGATGGTCACCTTTAGGTTGCCTTCTCCTTATATCCCCTCTCCAAGGCAATTCGAACCCTAAAACAGCCCTAAAGTGGAATTCATTCGAACTTTATAATATAATATTATTTTCCCCAATATAGGCGTCCATATAGAAAGAAATCATTACTTTATTAATGACAAATAGCTCCAAGCATCAACTAGGTCCCGGTAAGTGATAATCAAATAGTAGAGATTGAGCACTTTCCAACGAGCTATCACACATAGAAAAATCGATCCAAATGGAGCCAAAAAAATCCTTATTACTCTAAAATGGCTAAACACTTAGCCTTACTTAAATTATTAAAATGCTAACTTAGGAGAAGATTTAAATATATTAAACTATTTCCCAAGTAGCCAAGGAACAACCCAAACACCTCCAAAATATGAAACTGAGTTTGTCACCTGCCTGTGACTGATGTCAGACAACTTGGGCTCACCCTCAAATCTAGGGATACTCCTAAAAATGGGGAACACACCCAAATCTCCTAAAATTGAGACCAAGGGGTGATCTCATAGAACCTCAACTTTGGAAAACGTCACAACCAACTAAAAGGTAGGAATCTCCTTCTAAAATCAAGGAATTGCCTCCTAAAATCAAGGAACTACTCTCAACCGATCTACTACTGCCTATAATACTGAATTCGAATGCTGAAAACCATGACTAAGTCCTCAAACGCCATTGCCAACCTACGAAACTCCATAATACACTAACTCTCATGTCACTGCTAGACAACGCTAAAGATGCGACATGACAGTTTGAGCTCATTCCAAAACTTTTTGGGACTTTTTTCCCGAAATTAATCAGCTCAAGGCTTCTTAAGATCACATATTGTTCCTTCTTTCATCTTAGCAACTTGATATACTCCTTATTTTTTTCATTATCCTTTTGTCCTCTCATTTTGCCTTTTTCTCTCTTGCATTCATCATCAAACCACGAGTTAGCCAGAAAAGTATTCTTAGTGCCTCTTTTGGGTTTAGATCTTTTACATTCGTCAAGAGCCTTGTTGATAATCAAAACGAGGTTATCTTTGTCCACATGATGTTGTTTGGCAGCGTTTGAGTTCTTTCGCTGATTAGTAGATATCCTACTAAGAGAGTTTCTGAAAATTTCCTAATTTTCTTGTGTCATTCTTTCCTTGTAAACCTGTCAAACATTTTGTTGATCTTTTATGTGAGTGGCCAGCTTAAGAGAAATCGGATTATAGTATGAATTTAGACCGATTGGGCATTCCCCTATCTCAAACTTCAATATCTTTGAGGTGTAGTTTTGAGACCACATGACGTAATCCACTAGACTTTGTCCGTTGTAGGTTTTGCAACTAATGTTTCCTAAATTAAGCCATTTCCTCACCCCATTGCAAATGACCTTGTTATGAAGGCAGCAGACACCAAGTAATTCTACACCAAAATGATTGACCTTGCTTTTATCATCCTGCGATGACCTCTCGCAATGATGGACCTCCTCTTCTTCTAGCCATATTGGATCACTATTTTCCTATGTTATCCAAGGACGCATTTCCATGCGTAAACCTGATGTTTCGGAAATGGGGACAGGGGGACGGCAGGGGACGTTTCCCAGATGTCCCCACCTAGAGAAGAAAATAGGAAACGCGTCCCCGAAAGTTCGGAAACGATCAACAAGTTTTCGAACCACGTTGACCGTTTTGGGGACTGCTTTTCCATTTCCCAATGTCCTGGGGACTACATAAAAAGTTTCCTATTAAAATTTATTAAACTCAAAAAAAAATTTTAAAAATGATTTCCCAATCGTTTGCGGGCCCGGACTTGTGGAAGTCAATTTTTTTATGAAATATATTATAAAATGAATGATTAGGGGCACCTGTCATAGTATCTTTGTTTTCATTTTGAGGCTCGAGATGATAGTGATAGTGACTTTGATATGGATGATTAGGTACGGGCAGCTGCCTTTGTATCTTTTGTTTTCATTTTGACTTTCATGTTTCGAACTTTGGAGTGTTTTGTCTTGACATTATAATATTATATAATCATTGATAGTTGATACATTGATGGAATGTTTATCTATCAATATGATCATTGATACACTATAGTTGACATTTTAAAAGTTTAAAACTTTAAAGTTTGAGTCTTTATCTATTCAACGTTTCCATTTTATTAAGAGTTGATGTTTTTCATTCTTTTATTTGATTCATTTCATTATGTACTAATGGTATTTTAAGTGCTTAAATGATGATTGAAAATGATGCTATTTTAGAATTTTCTATGATGCTTCAATTAGATGCTAATTGCTATGCTCTATGATCATTGATGAATCATTATTTGATGAATGGAACTGATAATTTTAACCTATGTTGCTGTGATGAATGTAGAATTATGTTGCTGTGATGAATGTAGAATTGATGAATATATTTGAAAATTTAGATATATATATATATAAAGTCATCCCCTACCGTACCCTGTTCCGGCAAAAAAAAAATGGTCCCAGAAACCCGTTTCCCCATCCTCCAGTACCCTCATCCCAAAAACTTGGGGTAACATAGCTATTTTCGCTGTACCCTCTATCAATATTGAGACTCTGGTTATTTGCTGTCCTAGCATTAAAGTCACCTATAAGCAAAATTTCTCCTAAGGCGCTAAATGTAGAAATGTCCTTTTTAAGTGAGGCAAATGGGTCTTCGCAGTCTAGGTGTTTCTTCTTATAGAAATGTGATCCTTTAGGGGCAAAGTAGCATGCTGCCACCTGAATAGAAACCTAATTTTCTGTTATTTTTATCCAAATGTATTGGTTGTTTGGATCCTCTTTTTCTGTGTTAATAAATCTGCCCAATGCTTCTTTAATCAAAATTGTGATGCCTCCATGCCCTTTACCATTTTCCGTCCTTTCATTCCACACTAAATTTTCCTGTAACCTTCAAACTCTAGGACCTTGCAGCCATTGTGTTCATTTGTCTCTATGAGCAGGATAATGTCTTTGTCCCTACTATGGGCTCTAACCCAGGTCCTTTCCTCCACGGGTATCCTCTACAATTCCAACTAACTACAATTAAGAATTCTTGGGTGGGCCTGAGTTCCTATTTATCCTGTGTTATTTTGTCTTTAACATGGGCTTTCTATTTTGCAGCCATGCCCATTTTCCATTGTCTCTTGTTGTTTTAACATTTTCCCATTCTTTTCTCCTTTCCTCTTATTGGGTTATGGTAAGATCATCGTCAAGGTAGATATGTGTTCCTTTGAAAGACCTCTTGTTTCTCATAATATTGCTTGTGTCTTCTACATTTTTTATCGTCACCTTTACATGTCTGTCCTTGTAGCCCTTTGTCCACCTCCTGATTCTTAGTGTTTGCATAACCACTCCATTCCACTCGAATTGGTCTTTTAGGAAGCCTTTTACTATCTCTTTTGTAGCTTCTTGTTCCCTATAGTCTCTTAACCATTTGATGATGAGGTTTGTTGCCCTCTCATTAATCTCTTGTTCTTCCCTAATCTGGCTCCTTTTTTGTTTTCCTATGACTTCAATGGACGTATTCATTGTCCCCCTTACTATGTTGGTCCATGACTTGACTTCTTCCATTCATTCTCTTATCTGATTCCCTTTTTGTTCCATGGCAGCCATGGCAGACTGTATTTCTTTGATTTGCAAATTCTCATCTTTGTCTCTGATATTTCCTCCTACTTTATCTCCTACGGTAGATTTTGTCTCTCCTAATTCTTTCCTCAATAGGATCAGCTCATACTTCCCCTTTTTCCAAGTTGAACTACAATTTTTGAACTTTCTCTCTAAGTATATTAACTTCTTTCGTTAACTTCCAATTACTTTTGTTGATCTCTCTCATTTTAATGTCTTCTTGATGACTCTTCTCTTCTAATGTCAAAAGTCTTTCTTTCATGAGCACTAGGTCATTGATATACATGTCTGGGCACCAAGACATAGGCGTTTTTGTGGGGATGAAGATGTCTGACATCTCATCGTTTGTTGCCTTTGGTGGATGAGATATTTCTACTATACTCTTGTTATTTTCAATCTATTTCATTTGTCTCATTTGTGGGATCTCAGTAACTATTTTTTTTGGTACCAGTTTTGGCAAAATAACTATCAACTTGCCCTTCTTTGCATACTTGACCTTTTTGGCATTCCTTCTTCTAATTATGCCTTTTTATTGTTTTGCATTCACATAAATGTAGTTCCCCTTGGAAGCAATGCCTCGAGTTGGGAGAAGCCCAATAGGCCTTGTGGCAAATTACTTGTCGTTGTTCCAAAGTCGTATGAGTTCCCAAACCCAGCTGAGGAAAACATTCTTGGGAGTATCACAAAACCCCCTTGCTAGGTCAGCTGCCCTAAGACAAGGTTTTGTGGGAGATTATTACCTTGATCTAGAACCAAGTTACTGCTAGGCCCCATACTATGCAATGTTCTTATGACTGGTTGTGATATCTTTATCTCTGATTGATCATCTAGTGTGATGAAGTTTTGTTCAGCTGGTTGAGAGATGTGTAGTGTTTCTATGACTAGTTGTGGTATCTTTATCTTTGATTGATCATCTAGTGTGATATGCCTGAAGTCCTGTCCAGTTGGTTAAGGAATGTGCATTGTAACTATAACTGGTTGTGATTCTTTCATCTCTAAGAGAACACCTGGTGCGATATGCTTGAGAGCCTATTCCTCTATCTGAAATTGCTTAGTTTCTATCCCACCTTCCCCATCTTTTCCCTCCATATCGGAGCTAGGAACTTGTTCATTAGTCTAAGGTTCCTTACTTTCTAACCCACCTTCCCTATCTTTTCCCTCCATATCGGTAGCCTCCATATCCAACAATATACTGTTTACTGCTTTTGTAAGTTTGTGTTTTTGTGTAGAGAAGCACACATAAAGTGTAGAGGGTTTATGCGGCTATGTGTTTTTGCAAGTGGAAAATATCACAAGAAATAGGAGATGAAAGGGCAAAGAACAAGTAAAGGAGGTAGGTCAAGAAAACTTGTGAATCACACCTTATTGTTCTAGCAAACCCTAGAGCCTTGAGGAGTATTTTATTGTTTGTTGTTTGCTGCGTTTTCATCCAGACTTTGCTCTCCCGCTGTGATGTGCCCTGTCATCACTTGGTGTGTCCTACTGTTCTGGTTTGCCCTGTCATAGGCGGTGTTGCCCTGCCCTGTCATCGCTAGCGTTGCCCTGCCCTGTAACAAACATTAATAGAGGGGCAAACAAGATATGCGGAAGCAAAATTTATCAAATAATTTTGATGATTCACAAATACAATATGCGACCCCAAAGTCACAAATGCAAAGTTCTAATTTTTATTAAAAATATTAATAAGCTTCATTAAAAGACTACAATCGATATACTTCTCTACAATCTTAGTTATGAAAAGACAAAAACATAGATTTGAAAAGTCAAGCCTATACAAAATGTAAGATATAAATGAGAGATACTTTATTTCTCAAAGACACATTCAATATTTGAAAATCATTCTCAAGAGAAAGTATTTTATATTTATATTGTAAGGAGGAATAAGGAGCTTTAATATTACTTTATTTCAATTATTTTATTTTAATAATAAAATAAAATGGCCTCTATTTTTAAATGGCATGGACAATTAAGTTGCAAATGATTCGTCCTTTATAATCATTTTTCAATTCTGTAAACAATTGATGTTGGATTAGTGGACGAGGTCATCTATGGCATTTTAAGCTCAATCATTGCAAACATTGTGAAACATTTAACTATTTCCAAATCTGCATCTAGTCTATCTCCCGGCCTTAGGAGTTAAAGTACAATCTGGATTGGTTTAGAATTACATATATATATTTGATCCGTCGCATCTTGATCATTAAATTGTTATAGTATAAGTGCATAGAACGTTATAAAGTTGTACGTGAAAATCTTCACTGAAGTTGGACTCTATTGTCGAAATGAGCAAAGGCACTGTTCTTTTCATTATTGAAGTTAGAAAATCTATATCTTCCTTCCTACAAGCCTCAAATCCATTTTTCAAAAACCCTATACAATTCATTCAATTATTTCAAACACTCAGCATTCAATTTTACTTTAATCTAGTTCAAGGACCTTGCCAACCGGAGAACTTGCAAAGCTTAAATTCGCTTTAGAAAAGCTTTGAACCAAGTAGTCAAGTTCGAGGAGAAGGTTTACCCGCCTAAGTGTAGCGGAGCCTAAAGTGCAGGGGAATCAAGGTGATTCTCGTTCTTTGGCCAAAACTAACTGTGGAATCCTATCGGAGAAGGGGTAGGCTCTTGGATTTCCAATCTGCAGTTTTCGGAACCAACACAACCCATAATGGTAACTATGAAGTAATGATCAGTCATGTTGTAGTATCCAAGGTGAGAATGCAACCCTTCTATCACTTTCATCCTTAAATCCCAAGTCAATATGTGAACTACCAATGCATTTGTAGGTTGCGCAACTAATCATAATTGCATCAAATCTCAAACTGTGTAGTATCTCAATGGAATCCACAAAATGCAAAACATGTATCCTACTATCGCCTAGATCCCAAACCAACCTGTCATCACGATCCTGGGTGTAGATATAGATGTCTATCAACCTATCATCATCCTGAATCAGCCAACTGAACAAACAGATCATAGCACCAAAATCAAAAACATCTCTGATATGTGAAAAATCTAACTCATTTAAACACCACATGTTGCTGCCATAATCTTCCAAAAGTCCAGCCAAGTCTGAAAATATAACAGTGGACCAAGCATAGCAACCACTGATAGCTGGAGTATGCCTAAAATCACCAGCTAGCAAATAAATAGCTGTCATCTCATGAAGACTTGGTGATATGTCTCTGGATAATCAGTAGAACTATCAGCATACATTAAGAACATTTCAGAATTATCAGCATCACCATAAGTACCAACACTCAAGTCAACATCTCCATCAATGAAGTGATCATCATCAAGTGAAATCTCTGAATTATTTTCATTTGGTTCATATCTATCCACAAGACATTGTGAAGGTATACCACTGCTGTCATAGAAATCAGAGTTTTCATGGTTTACTAATTGCTAGTTCTTAAAATCCTCATCATCATAATTAACCTCATATTGATAAGGTGAAGTGTACATATTGTGCTCTCCTTCACTCTCAGCAAGGGTGTGAATCCCTTCTATTATGTGTATGATCTCCTTAGCCTTAGGTTCTTGACCATCATCTTGGTGAGTGGCTGTTCTAAAAATCTGATTTTTAGCCTGATGTAATGACTATTGTGTTATACTAAGTTGAAGACATAACTCGTCAATCTCCTTCTCTTTATCTTCAACATGTTTGATAGCTATATCCCTATCTTTGAGCACCTTCTCCTTTTCAACACCTTTAACTTCCCACATGATTTCTTCAATGTCTTTATGGGTGTTATCAAAATTCACCAGGGCTGCAATGACCACATCATTTGATACTTTCAACTTAGCCTCCAAATTAGATGCTCCAGAATCACCATCTTAAACTGAAATGTCTGATTGGTCTTTTAATTCAGCTCCTATAGTAACATCATCTTGTTCTAGTTCTTGAATACTAGGTACATTTTCATTCTCAGCTGCATCATTTTCAAACTTTTCCTCCCTCCCCAATTGCATTGTATTATCAACTATCACGTCATTGTCATCACATAGTTCATCCTCATTAAGAGACTCAATTTCAGCCTTATGATCACCATAATTTTTGTTAATAAAAACCTCCACTTTACCAAATAAGTTGCTAGTACCAATCTTACCATCATGGGAGGTTCCCTCTCATAATCTTCATCATGTTGAAGCTCAACTAACGAATCCGCAACTTCCTCAATGCTGATCTGCACCTTTTGAACTGACTCTTCTTCCTTATTCTCTTCACAAGAGTGACAAAGTGACCAAGCTCGCTTGCAATTAAAACAAAGGTGTTATTTCCTCATTTGATTCCTGCTCGAGTTTGAAGATGCCACAACCTGCATGCCTGCTGATCTAAGCTCATTTTCAGTCATATTCCTTGAACCTGTCAAGCTTATGTTCAATCAATTCCTCCACAAGCTCGTAAGCTATGCGTGAGATTTATTTTCCCTTCTCCATATAGCCAACAAATCGGATTATAGTAGTTTGCATATGTCTTCATCCTCATCTAATATTATTGATATGATTGATTTAATGCAAGATCTCACATTGTCTGGCTGATGTTTCCTAAATTCTCTCAAAAGACATTGAAACAATTGAAGAATCATTTTCTCATTGGCAAGATCCAACATAGCGATATAAAATCTTGTTTTTGCCATAAGTTCCAAGATTTTCACCCTCTTACTAAAAGTAGGATGTTTGACATCATACAGTCCCTCTAAGCTGTTCGTAATCAACTGCATGACCACCTTCAAGATGCTATCATTGCAGAGTGTAATAGGAGCAATAATTCTGATAATCTCACTAAAGCAAGAGGCAACTAGAAGTCTTACATCCTCATGACGGTGCTCCATTAATATGTCTTGGACTAAGGTAATCATTGATGGCTGCAAGGCCCAATTTTGGAGTCTCCAAGCAGACTGATCCACCTTCAATAAACTAAGGTCCAACTGTTCCAAATCTGGTAGAAGATCATTCACTGAGTTCTCGACCTTTAGCTGTCATCCCATGATGTACACCCTATTTCCTACTGCCTTTTTCATTTTGCAAATTCCTTAAGCTGCTCATGATCAAAAGTTTCATTAAATTGTTCTGAACAAAGAACACTTTTCAGATCTTCCATTGTCTTCATTCTGCGAGACTAAAATATTATCTGGTAAACTGAACCTTTCTGTAACATTCACAGAGAAATTCTAAACTGCAAAGAACCCAACTATTACTGAATATTTGTAGGCCTGAAGATCCCCAAAACTGAGGTTTTATGGCAGAATGTAAAGTCTGATCAAGAGTTTACACAAGATATAACGTAACAACTAAGTCTGCTATCCTCAAATTTCTGCATAGGTTGATCACAAAACTTTTTCCCAGTCATTAAGAATAACTGCTCTGCTCCAACAAATATCTCTACCATTTACCATTTACTTAATGTTGGAATGATCCACCCCAGTTTTGTTTCAACTTCGCTGTTGAGCTTCTTTCCCAAATTGTTTAATGTCTTCCCTTAATTAAAGGCTACGTGTAATTCCAAGAATTTTGAAGGCTAAAATTGCAGGTAACTCAGAAAGCTGACTATTACTTGCTAGTTGTTTCCACTTCCATACCTGTAAATTCTCAGACATAATGGGCAGAGGTTTTCCCTTACGGCCTCCTGTTGAATACAACTCCTCAAGTATTAATGCCTGTAAGTCTGATAAAACACCATTGGTAGTGAATAACAAGGGACAAATTGAGTTACAGCTACCAGCATAAAAATAGAAATACAACCAATAATCCCTTCTGTTTTTAGTAGCTTCCCATATATAGTCAATCACAACCTCCACCTCCAAATGACTGCTCAGGGTATGTGCCCAAATATAGCAGACTCAAATATTTCATGGTATCCTCATTGGGCGGCACAGTATAATGGAAAGGATTTACGACAACTCAATAGGCCCAATGAATATAATTCCCAGCCTGTATCACTCTATCAACCTGATGAAGCCCTATTTTTGCAAAATTTAGGGCCTCCAATTGTGAATGTTCGAGATTCATCTCTTACCTTCTGATTATCTTAAAGATTGTTTGTCTCAAGCAAAAGCATGGAATCGTACAAAATGAGACATCCTGAAACAAGCACATCTTATTGTTAAACACTCATATGGTACCGATGCTGGTGTTATTTCTTTTTATAAGAATATACTCACCATAAGGCATATGGTTGTGGAAAGGAAACCAATCCTTTGTGTGATGTCCCTGGATTTGAAGATGCACGCATGAAGCTTTTAAGACACGGTTCATTTATTGATTACTGGATCATGATATTCTCATGCATACTGTGTTAGATGGTTCTGCTATTATGGACAGTGAATTACTTTTGATTGCAAGTAGTGAGAGATGTGCTTGTGTACAGATAATGCATCTTCAGCATATTATTCAACAAAACAAAGTTGATGTGATTCAGGAAACTGCAGCAAACAACCAGCATGAGGCAACTCAAAAATTTATTCAGGATACCATTTCTGTTGGAGCTCCAGTAATATCAATATCTGCGCAACTGAAGTACAATGTTGATTTTGTATGCGTATACATAACAGAGAAGATTCCTATTCCTGAGCGTGATTTTGTTGCCCCACATGGCATGATTATAATCAGATCATATGATGTAAATAAACTTGGTGCTGAAATTAATGAAATAAAAGTGGTGTTGCTGGTAGAAATATGTTGAGGGGTGTTTTGGAGGTGAATTAAAAAGTTTAAATTTGTCCTAGTGATACAGTTAAAAATGAGAGTGGCAATGTACACCTATCTTCTTAAGAACAAAACAAGTATAAGATACACACAATGATAGTTCAAATATGCAGATGGACAGGAAGTAGTGTTGGCATTCTGTATATGGCAGCATTCTTTTAGTATGAATGTATGTACTACAAGTGCAGTGACCTCTACATATTCTTGAGAAATTAGAGGAGTGTATCATTTTAGCAAAAATAACAGTGTTTCTAATATGGCAGAGTATTGGACTTGGTATTAATGAAAAGAGATTCCAGAAATAGGTGGATGGTATGTGAAGCGCCTTTGAAAGATAATAAGAAAAAAACAAAAATACAAAGGCACTGATGATATATGCAGGCATCTGTATTTTCACATCTGCATCATACTATCAAGCTTGGAGTGACAAATAGACACAAAATACATATGAGATGATACCAAGCCATAGGCAGCGATCATATATGTTGAAGGTGCCCTGATTAAAAGAAGTATGCACATCATAAAAATCAAATTGAAGCAATGATACTGAAGTGTGCTAAAAAATAGATAAAGAATTATTTGCATTGAAAGAGAAAACTCACGACAGTGACTAAGTACATCGACAGAGAACAAGATATTGAACTCAGCTATATGGAAAATGATGAAGTTTATAAACCATTAATAAGGATTTTTCAAAGACTTTGAAATATATTAAATCGGTGATTGAAAACGATGATTGTGTGCTGGAAGAGATAGTGATGTCGTCACATATGATCGAAAGACTTAAGGAAATTGAAAAGAATAAATCCACGTCACCTGCCTACTAGCAATTGTACAACAATGTTTAAACAGAGCAGGTGTCAATGGAGGCAGACTGAATTTGACTTTGCCACATCACCACCTGTGGAGGAAGACACGTGAAGGAATTGAGCATATCACTAGGTACAGCAGGGACCAATACCATGAAAGAAGAATTCCAAAACAAATATGCAATGACTCATTGACAGATAGAACTAACACCTGAAAGGAGGAGTAGTGAATGTAGTAACAAGGGAACCCACTTACTTCCGTAACGTAGATTGCATATATAATCTTGATTATTAAGTTGTTGACAGTACAAGTGCATAGAACCTTATAAAGTTGTACCTGAAAATCTTCATTGTACTTGACTCCGTTGCCCGAATAAGCAAAGGCACTAGTCTTTTGAATCATTGAAGTATTATTATTGGGTTTATATTTGAAGTTATAAAAACTATATCTTCGCTCTTACAAGCATCAAACCAATCATTAAGAACCATATACAAAACGTTCAAACACAAAGCATTCATTCAATTTTATTTTGATCGAGTTCGATGACTTGCCAACCGGAGAACTCACAAAGTTAAATTTGCTATAGAAAAGCCTTGAACCAAGCAGTCAGGATTTGAGGTGAAGGTTTACCCACCTAGGTGTAGTGAAGCCTAAAGTGTAGGGAATCAAGGTGATTCTCATTCGTTGGCCAGAACTGACTGTGGAATCCTATTGGAGAATTGGCAAGCTCTTGGATTTCCAATCTATGGTTTTGGTTACCAACACAACTACCAACTATAAGAATTTCATTGTATATTCGTTCATTTACTAACACTCCACCACGATCATAAAAGTAAACAGAAGATGTCAATATGGGAAATTTGTAGAAGCTATCTTCAAGCTAATGGCACACTTCAGAAAAAAAATCTCAAGCTTGACTAGAGAGTATTGATTGACCTGCCACAATTCCATGCCCTACCCTCTTAGCCCGATAACTATCTTAAGCTCAGTCTCTGAATTCTTCTGAGAAAACTACGCACAGTCTTCCTTACTAATTTGTTTGGCTCCAAACCAATCGATTGCAACATTTTCCACCAAGGAGCGCTCAAACAATAAACGCTCAAACTCCTTTGAAAATATTTGGTGCAATTATAATTACTTTTCCCTTCAATATACATGTCTTCAGTTTCTCCTCTTATTGATCGAATGAGTGCAACTTAGTTATAAATCCGACAGTGTAAAGCTTGGTTGAGCTCCCGCACATAGGTACGTGATGATTCTAAATTTCTAAGTCACATATTGAGCCTAGTGGTTTTCTTCATACTTGGAGTAGCAAACTACCAATATGCTCGTGCCTCTTGTAAATTCTTAGTACGCATATGAATTTTTCTGACACAAAACTCTACCTTCCCGTGAGTTGCATGAATAGCCACATAATTTATTGTATGCTTTGGTTCGATTCTCTTCTCTTGTCAAGTAACGCACATGGTAGACACAATATATAAATGAATTCTTCCTTGTCGTTCTTTGCTTTAACAAGTGATTTTGCCTTCAAACTGTCGTCCACATGGTCAGCATGAAACGGTGTTGTTTCCCTTTGAACCAAAAGGTTCTTTCCTTGTCATTCTTTGCTTTAACAAGTGATCTTGCCTTCGAGCTGTCGTCTACGTGATCAGCATGAAATGTTGTTGTTTCCCTTTGAACCAAAAGGTTTTCTGCCAAGAGTTGTTACTTGGTACATGTACAAAGTCTTTTAAAGTAACTCCCCATCACTCAAATATAATATTATTTCAATACACAAGAGATTAGAGTTCCCGCCAATATTCTCGTGAACAAAGTAACGCCTCTCTACAAATAACTCCACGTCAATCATATTGACTTCAAGGCCTTCTGTCAATTCACGAGCGTACTCTTCAATCTTCTTTCGTTACAATTACTTTTACCAACTGTCATTCAGGAGCTAGGTCTTCAATCAAGTTATTATTGCTGCACAACAAAGGCAATCACCACTAAATAAACTGTCGATATGTAACACTAGACATGGTATTTTCCCCCAAACAAGTTTATAATATTTTTCAAAGAAAAATTCTGGTTCTAGAAAGATTTTCGTTTTGGTTATTGAAACGGAAAAATCATCTAATTACTGCCTCGAACTCCTATGAAATGGCTAATGAAGGTGTTTGCCCAAAAAGAAAGCGTTACAACCTACATATACTTACTCGTCTTTGAAGCGATTCTGCAAATTGATTATACCCCTTCATTAATTTTTCAAAAAAACTATTCTCAACACCAAATATCGTATGCCTGAAGGATTGACATCTTCGCCCAAATGCAACCACGAGACCAATGTATAGCTGAAATAGAGTATTAAAATGCTTGTTTGGTTACTCAGATTCAGCTACCTGAAAAAACCAAAGATGTTTGTGGCGATTAAAAAAAGGTGAAGGCCTGATGATTTACTAGAATTGTATGACTTCCTTCGGCATAAATTTTTGATACAAACTATGGCCTGCAGAAATAAGGTATACTAGAGACTTTCACGGCAAACATTTGATAAGGAATCCTCCAACAATATATTATCACAAAAACCCAAATCGACACAGCACCTAAAATGACCCGAACATTAATAATACAAATTTCCTTTCTATAGCAAATAAAATTCATAGTCATTCACATCCAATATACCTTCAACCATAAGGGAGTCGAATACCAGAGTAATATCCCAGTAGGATATTATCACAAACTTTTTCTCATATAATTTTCAGAACATAAATAGATAAATGATGTAATGTAAACCACCAAGATAACCAATAAATTCTCATTAAAATGTCTCAGAATATGTTATTGCAGTATTCATCAGCAATACAATAACCAGATATCAAGTCCAATCTTAAATACAGAAAATACAGTCAAATTGGAAATAACAATAAAATGCACATGTAATCCCAAGTGTGAAATCTGATATGAATACACCACAAGATGAATTGGGGCAACATCCAAGCCACCCAAGAAGAGCCAGAAAGTTTTCATCATCAAGATCCTCATTAAGAGAAAGCTAGTAACTTCCCAAAGTTCTCCAAAGAGAAACCAAAAAATAAGTCTCAAATCCAAGCCTATCTAAAATGAATCTCCCTTCCTCCTTTTAATGCATCACACTGTGACTCTTCAGTTTCCACTTCTCTGTCTTTCATCTTCTTCTTCTTTGTCACCTTATAGCCCCCTTTATAATATTAAATTGACCCATTTTATAAACTTGCTTCAAACTTTCATAAGTCAAATTTAATATTTTATGAGTTTAACTTCAAAATTCCTAATGTCCCTAACGGGGGGCATTATAGTTGATGCCTTATCGAGAAGACCCCACTTGTGTTCTACTAAAGAAATTGTTGATGATTGGTCAAGTTTGATTTCTGCCATATATGTTAAGGACACATGGAGTCCTGGCATTACTAATGGGGCAGTGTACATTAATAGATATAGAGTTATAAATATTCTCATCATTTACTATGAGTTCATCTTCTTAATATAGGGATCAGAGATGAAGAGACAGATATTGTGTGTTTTCATGATGCACCTATGGTCAGACATCCAGGGTACTTTAAGACAAACTAGTAGATATGAAAGGGATTCACGCGGAAGGAGCTTAAGTCAAAGGTCCTTGGATATTTACGTGAGTGCCTACCTGCCGATAGGATAAACAAGAGCACTCTTTTCCTACAGGTTTATTGCAGCCCCCACCAATTATAAGCAGGAAGTTGGAATGTATCTTGATGGACTTTATCATGGGCTTGCCCTAAGCCCAAAGCAAGGATTACATCTACGTTGTGGTAGACAGTCTTACTAAATTTGCACACTTCTTCCCAATAACCATTACAGATGCAGTCATATAGGTGGCAAATTTGTTCTTTCGAAAGGTATCCAAAATTCATGGGTCGTGTGGAGCATTGTCAATGATAGCGACAAAAGGTTCATGAGTCATTTAAGGTAGGAGATGTTTAGGCACATTAGTACCGAGCTCACCCCAAGTACTAGTTACCACCCCCAAATGGATAGTCAAATAAAGACACCCCCAAATGGATAGTCAAATAGAGATGGTTAATAATTGGATATCAGGGCAGCAAAAGGCATGGGTTAGGTGGTTATATCTGTATAACTATTGCTCTAACACAACCTACCACATGTCCACCCAAATGAGTCCTTTTATAACATTGTACGGGTAAGATGCACCCAACTCTTTGGGTTTTCTTTTTTGTGACTGTAGGGCCTAGTACCAAGGACCTCTTACATGACAACTAGGATTCATTACGGCCTCGAAGGAGAATATCCAACAAGCTTAGAATCAACAAAAAGTATGTCAATCAATGTAGGGCCCAATGTTCATTTGAGATGGGTGATCTAGCATATCTTATGTTGCATCCTGACAGACAATCCACTCTCAAGAAGAGTGGGGCCAAAAAACTTAAGCCATGCTATTTTGGACCAGCCAGGATCATCTGGCCTATTAATGAGGTGTCTTACGAGTTTGAGCTGCCAGCTAACAACCAAGTACATAACATCTTCCATGTGTCTCACCCCAACAAGGTGATAGGGTATAATGTCATACCTTCTACAACATTGCCACCCCTTGATGAGAAATTGGTCCTTGAGGCTATTTCTGACACCCAGGTGAGGAAATCGAGGAGAGTTATGTAATAATCCTAGCTGGTTATAACTTCAAAATACATCAATTATTCAGATGTTTGACAATTCGTCAAACACTTGGCAAGTGAACTCGAAACTCAAGCAAATAAACTAGAGATGGATAGATGCACATAACAGCTTCCTCATCAAACGCAACTTGGAATGTAATCCCAAGATGGATGCAATCTCTTCAAATTCTAATTTTAGCACAACCAAATGAATTGCAGCCTCCCAATTCTGCAAATCTGAAACTCATCTAACCAAATGCTGCATGTAGACTTGAATAAACAGCCAATCCCTTCGAACAAAAAATGCAGGTACAAATTTAATAATTTTTCTCAATGCCAATGAAATTCTTCAACACAGAACTCTCCTTAGCTATAGTAAAACAGTAGGAGAAATAGCCAGTTGTATACCTCAGCACAATTGCCAAAGCCAACTTAGAACAAAATCTCAGATTTGAATCTACAATACTTCAACTATAGATCCAATGGAACAACTCAGAATTTAGACCCTTATACTTCAGAGGTACAAAAATCAGAACTCACAAAAAGCCACCAAGGCAACAAAAGAAAATAAATATTCAAACATGCTTTTCTCAACAAATGGGCTTCTATTTATAACCTCCAGATGCCTTTTTGTTGCCAAAATGTAACTTCACTCAAGAAGCTTCACCACACAACATTAATTAGAAGCTTCCATTAGATTCTCTAACTTGACTTGGCTTAACTAATTAATAAATGGCACTTTCCACTGATAACTCAAACTTCAACTTAAGTAAAATTATAAAGTTAAATTATAACTTTATAATAAGCCATTTAATTATTTAATAATAATTTGGACACTAAAAATATAATAACTCCCAAAATACTCATCATTTAAATATGTCGTCTAAAATAGGAGTCATATCTATTATTTCTCCATGTGACCAAATGCACTTTCCAAAAATGGAAAGGGTCCATCTCGATCAACACCAACTTACCACAAATAGTAAGTACACAAAACTAAGCCCAAATAAAGTCCAATCTGAGCCAAATGAAGACCAACCCGAAGCTTACCGAATTGTGGAGAAGATAAGACCCTCCCAAGTCAAGCCACTACCTTAGAAGACCCTCTATCCACAACAATTAGCCTAGAGGATCACATTAATAGGCTAATCCATGAAACTCTTGAACTGACGAAAATGGGGACGTTACAAGTTATTAGGGAATATTTAGTGAAGTGGAAGGAACTATGGGTAGAGGATGCTATACATGAGAGTGAGCACATTTTGCAGCAACGGGGTTGAGGTTGTTGAAGGACAAGCAATTTCAGCAAGGGCAGACTGTAATGTCCCCTCCTAGGGCAATTTGGTTACCAATGGTGGTAGGCTTATTATCCGGTTCACATATGCCACCAAATTGCATAGCAGGTCCATGCAGTGGCTTATGGAGCCACAAAGGGGCTTTGTGAGTCAGTTAAGATAGTCTGGGACAGTTTCTTAGATTTTAGCAGGAATCGCTATTTTTAGGGATTGACTGGGAGTTGATCGTGACACATCAAGAGACCTTCGGCATCAGCCAAGATACTGGTTGCAATTCCTATTTTAGCACGGGTTCCTAAATTTTGAAAATAAAAGACACTTTGGAAGCCATTTTGCAATCATCCAGGTTATCATTTTCTTCATCAGCAATGGGGGTTCAGACTCTGAGGGTTGGAACAGCTATTTGGCATCTAGGAACAAAATCTCTTGGAAGAACTTAGAGTTGGGCGTAGTCCCGGGTATCCAGGTGACAGGATAGAAAACAAATCAATATTGGTTTCATCTCGGCTTGAGGTGTCAGATCAGGTTTGACAAGGTCGAAATTATTAACTAGAGTTCCAAATCGGTGTGTGTGGAGGGTCGATTTATCATTTGTCAAACACCTGTCCTACAGTACCAGGTTTCACCCAGTTCCACCCAGCAGCGGATGTTAAACAAGAAAAAGGCAAAAATCGGACTACTGGCTTTCTTAATTTCGGACAATTCATGGTTACAGTCTGCCAGGATAAATATCACACATTAGCAGCAAGGAATACCCCAATTACCTCCAGCCATACAACCTAGGACTGAGCTTTCTCATCTCCCAGATCAGAACAGCAATTGGTAGCAGCTGTAGCTAGCATATAAATTAGTTTTGAAAGATAACATCTGTGGCACAAATCACAAGGCTTAGACTCCATATAATCCATTGTGCAGTTTCCAAGAAATCAGATTTGTACAGCAGAAAATCTAACAGTCAAAAATGTATTGTTTATTTTCAAATTTGAATAAATCAGATTTTACTCAGCACTTGGCAGCTAATTTAGAAGTTAGCTGTTTTAGTATTTGGTTATTGTTTTCCAAGCATTGCACCCTATTGTTCCAAAAACACCAAACACTCGTCAAACACAAAAAATTTGAGAAAAAAACAGATTTGGCAAAAAACCACATTTGTGGGTGTATATTACAAATTCTTTAGAAAAAATTGACAAAAAAAAAAACTAGAGCTAGTTGTTGCAGGATCACCATTGCCAAGTAGAATGGTAGATTCATGCACACTCACAAATGTTTTTTATCTTCTTCTTTTTTCCTTTGCATCATGTTTTGAAAACTATTTATTTAGTGATATTTGTTTCAATAGAAACAAATTATAATCAGCATCCATTTAAAAACCAAAAAGGAAAAACATTTGAAAAAGTCAAAAAGAAACTTTTACCCATGAAATTGTCAAAAATTTTAGAAAACAATATTTTCATTCGATAGCTTCATTAAAAGTGAAAAAATTATGAAAACAATAGAACCCATGATCCCTATAGCCTAGATGTCCTTAATTTAGCTCTCGACCTCCACACTACTATTAAAAAGAAGACTATTAAAATTGTAAAGTTTCTACAAATTCTGTGTGATCAGAATGAGATAATAACTTCTATGATGTTTGCTGAAGATGATCTTTGTGATTCAGACTTGTATGAAGTAATGTCAATAATATAAATATTATTCTGAAATGTTTTTGTCTCTGCAAGTATTCGTATAAGGCAGAATTGCTTAAAGGAGCAAACTATATTTCTTTGTGAGTCCTTTATCTACAATTCTACATATGACAACCAAAGGGCATGACCCTATCTAGGTCAGCCCTTAATAGTACTCCCATAATCAGCACCCAATGGAGAATATGATTTGTAAAGACATTAACTTAGTTAAGTTTTATCCTTAATAACCACTATCCCCAAAGAGACGCCGAAAATGCCTAAGAAGGAAGATATGCATATTTAATGCTAGATAAGATCTGTGTGATATCTACAATCAGATCAGCATGATAATCGAAGTTATAGTTTTAACACTCCCTCTTAACTTGATAATCATATTGAGAGATAACATATCTAGCAACATCAATTAAGAGGAATAAGCATAGATTAATACCCTATATCTATCTGAATCTTCTAAGCATGTGATATCATAGAACACATGATAGTAAGTCATTTTACCATCTTGTGATATGACTTATCACTTATACTAGCGATGACAGTATTGCATGGAATGCAACACACAGGATAAAATCCGAAGAATAATTAAATTCTTCATTTATCCGAGTTGTGACTCATAGATACTGGCAATCCTATATCACAATATAATCCTAAGTTAAGATCTACCAGAACATAGAATAAACTCTGGAGAATAATAAAATTCTTCCTTTATCCTATTTGTGACTCATAGGCATAACAATGTCTACATCACAATGTGTTCTTGAACTCATCTAGATGTGACAGTAGATCTCTACTGTTCAGCACATTATCTAAGAGATCGTCATCTCTCATAATGTCATTTATACAAGTGCTCATTATCTCAAAGATCGTCACCTCTTAGATAATGAATAAAAATGGTGGAGCCCATAACAGTCAATAGCCTGACAATAAAAATTATTTTAATAATAATTTAAAGAATACAAATGTATTACAGTTCAACCATACCAAGTCTTTTCCTAAAGTGATCTATCTTCACGAGAGAGAGAGGTTTCGTAAGAATATATGTTGTCTAATTTGTAATGCAAATGTATTTTAATTTTATAGTATTCCTATCTACCATATCTCTTACATGATGGTAAGAAATTTCAATATGCTTGGACCTGTCATGAAAAACTAGATTCACAAAAAGCTTGATGGAACTCTAATTATCACAATGAATAATTGTAGGATTCACGGCTTGACCAAATAGTCCCACAAGTAACTTTCTAAGCCAAACTGCCTCCCAAGAGGCTATTGCTATTGCAATGTATTCGGCTTATGTGGAACTTTGTGCTACTGATGATTGTTTTTTTCGTATCCATGATATCATCCTTGAGCCTACACTAAAACAACATCCTGAAGTGTTTTTCCTATCAATAACGCTTCCAGCCCAATCTGAGTCTATGTACCCATGAAGGTCCAATTCAACTTTCTCATACTTGAGCCCACGATTAAGAGTGCCTTGTAAGTATCTCATGATGAGTTTGACTGCAACTAGGTGAATCTCCTTTGGCTCACACATAAACTGACTTAAGGCATTAACAGCATAGCAAATATCAAGTCTTGTATTTACCAAGTACATAAGCGACACAATCATCTGTCTGTAAAGAGTAAAATCTATGGAAAGAGATTCTACTATTGCTTTGTTAAATTTATGTATATTAGTCTCCATGGGAGAAGACATAGGCTTGCAATTCCACATTCCAAATCTCTTCAAGATGTCTAACGTATACTATCCTTGATTAAGTATGATGTGGTCAGAATTCTGCCATACTTCCAATCCTAGGAAGTAATGAAGGAGTCCTAAATCTTTCATCTCAAATTCTCCGATTAGATCTTTCTTGCATTGATCTATGAGATGATCATCACTTGTTATTAGTAAATCATCAACATACAGTATCAAAATTACCATATCATCTTTATCCTTTTTATAATATAGATTTGGATCAGCTTCATTCTTGGAAAATCCTAAGCCGGTGAGATACTTATCAAGTCTTTCATACCAAGCCCTTGGAGCCTGTTTAAGCCCATAGAGAGCTTTCTTGAGCCTACAAACAAAACTTTTAGGGTTATGAGTTTCAAATCCTTCAAGTTGCTCCAAATATACCTCTTTTGTAATCTTTCCATTCAAAAATGTTGTTTTTACATTCATTTGATGTACTTTCCATCCCTTAGATGTTGCAATAGCAAGGACTACTCTTACAGAAGTGTATCTGGCAACAGGAGCAAAGGTTTCTTCATAATCAATCCCCTCTTTCTGAGAGATTCCCTTGGCTACGAATCTGGCTTTATATCTTTTAATGCTACCGTCAGCAGCATGCTTGTTTTAAATATCCATTTAGAAGAAACAACGGATTTTCCTTCAGGTCTTGGAACAATTTGCCAAACATCATTCTTCATAATGGATTGGTACACTTTCGTCATGGCATCCTTCCAAGCTGTATGTTTAATAGCATCTGAAACATTGGTTGGTTATGATTTAGACAAATCACTCATGTTTGTTGCATTACTAGAAAATCTTTTGGGTCTTTTGCTTTCTCTGAACGTTCCAAATGGTGCAGCAAAGTTTTGTTCTTCCTCTAATATCTTAATGGCCCAAAGTGGTCTTTTCTTTGAATTTTGAGTTTCTTCAAGATTGAGATTTTGAATTTCATCTTCAATTTCTTCAACGTTTTGCCTTTGACACTTAAATTCAGTATTTTCTTCAGAACTAGGTAAGGGAGAGAGATCTCCAGAACTTAGGGCCCTTTTGAATGCTAAATCTTCTTCAAATATTACATCCCTACTAAGTTCAATATTTTTCTGACCAAGTACGAAAATCCTATATGCTTTAGATGTTTCACTATACTCAATAAAAATGCCTTTCCTCCCAAAGGGTTCTAACTTAGTTCTCTTGTCTTTTGAAACATGTATATATACTAGGCACCCAAAAATCCTAAGATGACTTATATTAGGTTTAGCCTTAGTAAAGACTTCTTCAAGAGTTTTAACTCTAAAGTAGGAGTGAGGACTTCTCTTTTCAATATAGACAACAGTACAAGAGGCTTCTACCCAAAGATAATATTCTAAATTTTGATCAAATATCATAGCGCTTGCAACTTCTATAATTGTTCTATTCTTCCTTTTTGCTACCCCATTTTGTTATGAATTATAAAGAACGATATACTCCCTCTAATTCTTGTTTCTTTACAAAACTCTTTAAACAAATCTAAGATATATTCCCCTCTATTATTAGTCCTAAGAGTTTTAATTTTGTGTCCTGATAAGTTTTCAGTTAAGGTTTTGAATTCTTTAAATCTCTTAAGGATTTCTTTTGATTCTTTACATTTTAAGAAGTAAATCCAAGTTTTCCTAGAGAAGTCATCTATAAAAAGTATATAGTACCAGGATCCTCCAAGAGAAGGAACAGACATAGGTCCACATAAATCTGAGTGGATTAATTCCAAAACATTGTTAGTATTCCTAGTGCTATCATGAAATGCACTTTTGGTGTTCTTACCTAGAGCGCATCCTTTGCAAATGCTTGAGTGATCTTTATTCAGCTTAGGTAAACCAGTAACCATCTTCTCCATAGTCAATAAGGTTTTGAAATTTAGATGTTCTAACCTTTTGTGCCATATTGCATTTACATCAGCAGCCTCATGAATAAAGGCTTGAATAGGTTGAAAAGGTTTTTTATTTAGCTCATACAAGTATCCCTTTCTTCAACCAATCAACTTTGCTTTCTTAAATGAGGAGTTCTTAGGCCATGTCATTACTTTACCATCCATGAATGCAACATTATGTCCATCATCTTCAAGTGTTGTAACCGAGATTAGATTCTTTTTTATTCCTGGTACATAGAGTACTCCTTTGAGTTGTAGAGCACCACCCAACTTCAGTTTCAAGGTGCAATTCCCAATTCCTTTGATGGAATGAGTTGAATTATCACCAATGGTAACTTCGCCATGAACTTCTTCTGATATAGAGTCTAATGCTTCTTTGTATCCTATAATGTGTCGAGATGATCCACTATCAATCACCCATGCTTTGCTAGATACTTCATTTGATAGTGTAGAATACAATACACAATTCGCAGGATCATAGTTATCTTCTTTACTAGTAATGTTTGTACAGTTTACTTGCTGCTTTGTATTCTCAGGGCAATTAGATCTGTAGTATCCACATTTGACGCATTTGAAGCATTTTATTTTGGATAGATCTTTCTTAGGTTTGTCATTCTTTTCATTACCCTTCTTCTTCTTGAAGTGCTTCTTCTTACCTTTATAAGAATTTGTGTTGAAAACATGAAGTTCTTCATCTTTAGTTTTCAACTTTCCTCTTTTCTTAAGTTTTCTAGATTCCTCTTGAAGGCAATCTCCCTTAAGTCTATTGAAGTCAAGAAGATTGTCTCTAGCACTTACTCCTTGTGCGAATGTTTCCCATGAATCTGGTAACCCATCTATAGCCATAAGTGTTAGTTCCTTGTCTTAAATTATGGTCCCTATACTTGCAAGATCATCTCTTACACTAGCAACCCTTAGGAAGTACAAATTCATAGATTCTCCCTTTTTTATCTGTACATGATTTAGTTTCCTTTTTAGTGCAAGGGTTCTAGTTGCATTGTTAACCTCATATGCATTTAATAATACATTCATCATATCAAATGTTATTTGATGTTTCATTAGTATAGGTACTATTTCATTTTTCACTCCGTCTAATATGATCTGCATGGTTTTTCTATTTCCTTTACTCCAGATAGTTCTATTAGGTTCAACAAGAAGTTGCTTGGATGTTGAGTTAATGAACTGTTTCACATCATTGTCTTCAAGAACCTTCATGATTCTGAATTTTCAAGCAACAAAATGTTCTTTCCCATCAAACCTGCCCTCCGGACTGATTGTGCTTGCCATTGCAGATAGAAGGAAATTGCTAGATATTCAAAGTCTAATTGTCAATTTGTAGAGCCTAGGTTCAGCTACAAGAACTCTGATACCATGTAAAATTTCATCAAATACTATATGATCAGACTGAGATAATAACTTCTATGATGCTTGCTGAAGATGATCTTTGTGATTCAGACTTATATGAAGTAATGTCAATAATACAAATACTATTCTGAAATGTTTTTGTCTCTGCAAGTATTTGTATAAGGTAGAATTGCTTAAAGGAGCAGACTATATTTCTTTGTGTGTCCTTTATCTACAATTATACCTTATATATATATGACAACCAAAGGGCATGTCCCTTGAAGGGACATGGCCCTATCTAGGTCAGCCCTTAATAGTATTCCCATAATCGGCGATCAATGGAGAATATGATTTGTAAAGACATTAACTAACTTAGTTAAGTTTTATCCTTAATAATCACTATCCCCAAAGAGACGCCAATAATGCCTAAGAAGGAAGATATATATATTTAATGCTAGATAAGATCTATATAATCTGTACAATCAAATCAGCATGATTATCAAAGTTACAGTTTTAACAAAAATCATTTTGTGATGTGTTGAATGGAAAAACAATTGTTTTTCTTTCTTTATTTGATCCATAATTTTTTATTATAAAAAATTCTCCCCTTCAATGATATTTTTGGCAACTTCTAGTTTCCCAATTGCCCCAAATGATTGCATCAAGTTTACCCTTGTGATTTGCAAAGGTGTAGCATTGTTGCATCAATCATGATTCCAAGTAATGCTACTGAGATCAAAACAAACTTGTATGATTTCTAAAATCATTCTTGATTTGTCTGATGCATTATTCAGGTTCTTTTCTGTATTTTTAGCATCAAACTAAAAAAATATTGTTTGCTCCTGAATCTGGGTTTCAATTTTTACAATATGGTCTTGTTGGGTGGATATTTTGCAACTAACAGTTTTGTTAAAATCGAGTCGCAAAATAAGATGACCAGCCACAGCGTATGAGATAAAGTCTCTCCTACCTTAAAGAAAAGTCTTCCCCTTCTCACCGTTCCTTGGATCAACTCAAGATAAGCAAGAAATTGAGAGATTTTGTAAAAGGTGTTACCAATATTCTTTCCTTTTATTTTCAGGAAAGAATCCACTTACCCGCATAGCGAGTAATGGGCAAGATGAAATCTCTAACTACACTTCTATCTAATAGCTAGAAACGGTGATACTGATAAACCAACACCAACTCAAAAGCTGATTGGAAGTGTATCCGTTTGGCTTTAAGTCCTTTCTATCTAATTTATAAGAAATACCGCTACCCTTGGGACACAAAGACATCCAGACGTAGATGATCTCTATTCTATAACTTATTTTAGTTTTAATCTATTCTATAAGAAAAACCTCTACCATTGGGGCACAAAGACTTTCAAAAGTAGGGAAATTCTAACTATTTTTCGTGAATTTGAGATGGTAACACAAGCTACAGTCAAAGCTTCTAATCTATGTATTACAACAACCACTCCCAGTCAAAGCTTCGAAGATAATTACTTCTTAAGTCACTGTGCTCTATTATTGAACCCATAATAATAACATGAATTAAAGATAATAGGCACAAACCACAGTCAAAGCTTCTAATTTTCTCTATCACAATTGCTTTCGGTCAAAGCTTCAAATCCAATTGCTTCTTTTCTTCACTTTTCTCCCAAATTCATACTACAAAATCAAAGTTATGCTTGCACAAGTTTGGCAGAGCTTTCTTGCATACAACAAAAGATGGTTTTTAGAAGGCGCTCCTTTATATATAGACAAAGGAGTTGAGAAAAAAGTGGAGGAAAAAGTGAGAGCAAATCAACCAACAATGACCCGGTCAAACTAGGTGAGAGAAGTTATTGGATTACATGTCATAAGAATATGCAATTGAATTACATGTAATTACATATTTCCATGCAATTCATTCTTTCCAACTACAAACATGAAAACTAAAGAAGGAAGATGGAAGAGAGTTGAAACAATCCTAGGTCTTGTCCAGAAGAGCCTTGTACTTGGCAATGCTTGCGGGATCGGGGATTCTTGTATTTTGCACCACTACATCCTCTCTGATGAGTTTCTATCATTTGAAAACTTGATATGATCAATCATTTTCTCGTTCGAATTGTCGTGAATTCTCCTTTTTAGATTGGCGCATTTTGGAGTATCTAACTCTTTGAAAACCTTCTTGATGGTGTTCGCCTGTAAACTCAGAACAACTTTCCATTAGTACCTTTAACTCATTCTTTTTGTTTTTGTTTTTTTTGAAGTAAAGTGTTTGCCGCATTCCCACACGAACTCAGGTTTTCGAACAGCCATTGAGAAAATGAAGACCAAATGAATTATTGCATCTTGAGATTCGAAGCATGCCTCCTTTACTGGATGTCTTTATTCTTTGAAGAAGTTTTGACATATCTTGAAAAGTGCGTTGTAACATGAAGATGAAAACATCTTCCAATGAAATTGGATCCATGAAATTTTTGGAGTTTGAGTTACAATGATGACTCCATGAGGGATGAGTGTTCGAAGTATGGATTAGAAACACATATGATGGCTGGCAATGAACAAGAAAGATGGTGTATTTGGGCGAAAAGGGTCGAAATCAGACTCTCAAGGGTGGATTGCATGTAGGCAAAGATGGGTTTTTGTGGGTATGGCCAAGAATGTAAGTTGGAATGCATATGGATATGTGCAAATGGTGACTTTGGTGTTTAAAGAGTGACCTTCTACCAAATTTGGATTCTTCGGATGTAATTACATGTAAAGTGATTTACATGTAATAGTTGTTTTAAAGTGAACATGCAATTAGGTTTGGAGGATGGAAATGCATGTGAGTGGGAATGAAAGATGAGATTACATGTAAACATGGATGGAGAATGTGATTCAAAGTGCTTTGACATGTGATAATGAATATAGAGTGAAGTGATGCACTTGCATGAAAAGATGAAAAAGTGTAATGAAGTGAAATGATCTCACATTCTTGAGAAAGAACTTGCAACTTCTTCAAAAGAAGGAAAACAAAACAGCAAGCAAACAACCAACGAAACCAAACACAAAACAAACTAATACCTCTGGCCTTTGACTTGAACATGTCAAAGAAACAAGTTGCTCTCTTATGCAAATTCGAATTTGGAATTTGGGAAAATTCCAAACACTCAAAAATGGAAGTTCTCATCTAATTAAAAGAAAATTTGTAGTTTACATGGCGCATCTTTGGACAAATGTACAAGGATGAAGGAAAATATGCAATGAAATAGCAAGGGATTTGAAAAATTCAACTTACTTAGTGATCAAAGAGCAAAATGTGAAGGATGGATAGGGTTCAAAGAATGTTTCTCCTCCAATTTCGAATTTCCAACAACTCCCTTGACCTTTTCAAAACTTGCAAATGCAAAACGATATGCTCAAACACTTGGTCGTTTTTGCATGTAAAGGGCAAAATACAAGCCACAAAACCTTCAAAATGCAAAATGCTTTTGCATGGAATGTGTTCATGAGGTGATTTTAATAAAAACATGCCTTTTTGATGCAAAGACATTGATCATTTTTGAAGAAATAAGGCAAAAACATGATTTTTAAATGCCAAAACAAGCTCCCAAATGCAAAAATGTGCCCTTGCTGTTGGTTTGTTTGAGCTGGAAATGCATTTTTATGGCCTCCAAATGCAAAAACGTGAGCTAAAAATGAAGATTTCTGGGTCGTTTTTTATTTTAAAAAGCCCTATTTTTGCCAAAACACAACACATTTTTGCCTTAGAAATGCAAAAACATGTTCCTTAAATGTGTTTGCATACATTAAAATGCAGAAACGTGCATTTCCAATGCAAAAACATGGTTAAAAATCCAGACTTTTTAGCATTTTTTGCAAAACGTGGCCAAAAAATGGATATGTTTGAACTTTGAAGTGTTTTTGACTTAGGAATGCAAAAATGTGTTCCTCAAATGCATTTGCATGTGTTAGAATGCAAAATTGGGGTCTATGGATGCATTTACATGTTTAAAATGTATTCATATGATGGCGGGAAATGCAAATCGCACTCTCAAGGAGAGTTTGCACATTTTAAAATGCATGTATATAGTGGTAACAAGCAAATCACACTCTCGAGGAGAGTTTGCATATTTTAAAATGCATGTATATGGAAGTAGGAGGCAAATCGCACTCTCAATGCCTCATCGCATGTTTTAAAATGCATATAAGTGTAAAACAATACAAATCGAAATCTTGGACCCTCATTGCATATTTTAAAACTTGCAACATGAGCAAACAATGCAAATCACACTCTTGGAGCCTCATTACATATTTCACTTTAACATGTAAATGGTCATTTCCATGCACGTCACACTCTTGGAGGACCATTAAATATTTTTAAAACTTAGCTTTTATTTATCCAAGTACATAAAAATGACTTTCTAGTGCAAATCGCACTCTCGGGATGCAATTGCATGTAAAGTGAATTACATGTAAGCGAGGTTTTTCATGCAAAGTGGACTCTGGGAAGTCCATTACATGTATTTCTAGTGCAAATCGCACTCTTGGAGACCCTTTGCATGTAAATATGTAAATGTATTTGAAAGTTGCATTTGCACAACTTAAGTGATCAATTAAGCACATGTTTAATTGATTTTTGAGGAAATATCACTTAATTGGGTCAAAAATAATATTTACACTATATAGTTTAATATATCATGAGCAAATATCATTCAAAAAGTAATATTAACTTAGATGTTTTGAATTAAAACATAAAGCAACTTAAAAATAAATCAAACTATATAGTTAATAAAGTCACTTAAGTGAAAAATTTAAAAAGCAACTCAACATTAAAATATAACATAAAGTGCTCTATAGTCACTTAAGTGATAAAGTAACTTAAAAACATAACATAAAATGAATTTATGTTATATTTTTCAAATAGTGAATGTCAACTTTTAAATATAACATGATATTTTAAATTATGCAATTGCATATGGAGAGTCCACCTTTTAGGCACTAAAATGGTCATATCTTTTGACTACCAAGCCCGATTAAGCCCTAAAATATATTGAATCGAAGGGAAAACTGAAAGAAAGCGATTGAACAAAACCAAAAGACCAAAAGCAAACAAACACACATTCAAAAATGAGAAAAAGGACGTTGAAGGCTTCAAAAATCAAGCATAGGCTTAATTTATTTTTTTTTTAAAAACACTTGACAAAAGCCTTCATTAAAAGGATTCATTATACCAATTAGGGCTGATTGATTGATCAATGTTAGCTAACTAAATAATGAACTAATCTCATAGAGGTGAAACTAAGTTGAAAAATTTTTGTACTATTACCTACATTTTGTGGTGACAAAATGTAGGACAACAAGTCTAAAATTATTCATACATCCTTTCAAAGGAATTCTCACAATTGACACAAACTCATAGGTGATATGGAGCCATATGTTTTCATAACAAATGGCATTCTCAGCCACAAACATCACTTGTTCAAGTATTATGTGGAAGAAGCTCTTGTAGCTCAAGCACAGAACATACATTGGTTGCAATCTTCCCGAATTCAACTCGCTTTTAGGCACATTTGTTTTCCAAATAAATAAAGCGTGATGATGTCAGCCAACGGCAAGATGCACAACAAAATGCAAGCAAGCTATCATAGAAATTAAATCCTTTATTATGGGGACATTACTATCACAAGATAGCAACTGCTTGAGCATAGTTTAGATGTTTCTCCAGCTAATTATTTCTATGGATTGTGTTCTCCTGCATTTTGTCACCACAAAATATAGGTAACAATACGAAAGTTTTTCAACATAGTTTCGTTTTTAAGTTTTAGTTCGCTATTTAATTGGTTAGCATTGATCAATAAATCAGTTCCAATTGATATAATGAATGCTTTTACTAAATGTTGCCGTCAAGTCTTTCGTTTTTCTGTTTGTCGAGCCTATGCTTGATTTTTAAGGCCTTTAAAGTCATTTTTCTCATTTTTTAGTGTGTTTGTTGCCTTTGGTTTTGCTCAAGTCATTGCTTTCGATTTTCCCTTCTATTTGGTATATCTTAAAGCTTAATCAGAGTTGGCAATCAAAACATATGACCATTTTAGTGCCCAAAAAGTGGACTTTTTTGATGCAACCACACAAATTTAAAATATCATATTATATTTTTAAGTTGACATTCACTTTAAAAATATAACATAAATTCACTTTATGTTATGTTTTTAAATTACTTTATCATTTTGATTTTTCACTTAAAGTAACTATAGAGCACTTTATGTCATATTTTTAACTTGAGTTACTTTTTAATTTTTCACTTAAGTGACTATATTAATTATATAGTTTGAATTAATTTTTTATTTTTAAATCAAATGCTCTAGTAAATATTACTTATAAAATGATATTTGCACATTATATTTTAAATATGATAGTGTAAATGTTTTTTATTAGATAAACAAGTTTTATAGGGACCCTGAAACCCAAGAGTTAAAACATAAACAAGGCTAATAATAAGCGTTAAAAGCCCAGCCAAAAAAAGAACAAGTCTAAAGGCTGATAATAAGCACTAAGCCCAGCCGAATCCACAAAGGCCAAAGGAAAGGCCAAACAGTTATATTAAAAAACAAAACAAGCAAAAGCCTGGACAAAAAGCCAAACAAAAAGGAATAGCTAGAACCAAAGAAAAGGGCTAATCCTCGTTTTTTCTTTCGAGCTCCTGCATGACCTGGGCAGCCTCGTAGGCCATCTGGTTCTCCTCGGCCTCCTATTGATGAGTCTTGTGTACATCCTGATCCAGACTAGTGTAAGTGATACCCGTGGCAGTTTCATCATCAAATTTGGCTTTTCCCATGTCTTTTCCTCCCTCATCCCCCTGCATACCTCTATCTTTAAGTCAATTAGTTAATGACAAAATGTTGTCATTAATCGAGTTGAGCAATGAGATCATCTGGCTCGACAAATTGTGATTGTAATTTTCCAAGTTGTGGATCCTCCTTTTCGCCAGGCTAATTCTATCATCCTAGTTTGTCCCCTTCTCAAGACTCGTTAAATTCCTAGCTCCTTCCATTTGACCCACCTTCTCCTTGACCTCCTCCAGCTCATGAAAAAGCCACTTGATTGGCCTGAAATGGTCAATCATTTTGTTGCGTGCGTTGTTCAAAAGGTTCATCCCAGTTTCCCTAGCATTATCAGAGATTGCCACAATCACAGGGTTAATTAGCTCTTCAAGCCGCGGCTCCTCTGGTTGTCCACCAGAATCTGAGGATTCATCACTGCTCTGAAAATACCCATTTCGTTGTCCTCACATTAAAATTCCTCTAGGCTTTCCTCCTGTCTTTGGCTAGCATTTCCTCCCCCCCCCCCCCTCCTCATCTCCAATACTGTCCTTTATCTGCTCATCTAGATGGGCTTGAGGATAGACAGGGGAGAGAGGCAGCGTAGATATATCTGGTTTCCGCTGTGACCTCTCATCCTCTATTCCCACTCGCTTGCATT
Organism: Cupressus sempervirens; assembly: GCA_028749045.1. Lineage (NCBI taxonomy): Eukaryota > Viridiplantae > Streptophyta > Pinopsida > Cupressales > Cupressaceae > Cupressus > Cupressus sempervirens. The sequence continues at coordinate 373,070,930 of CM053790.1, forward strand.
TCTTCCCCCCCTGGTCTTCCTTTTTTTTCCTCCTGCTTCTCCTTATCCTCATCTTCAGTCTCCATGTCCTCCTCTTCATCACTGTAGTCCGTCTCCTCATTCCCAAGCTTCTTCTGACCATGACCCCTACGGCTTTTTTTGCTAGGGGTAATGGGAGACGGCGACTTCTTATCATGAGGCATAACATTTTTACCCAAGAAAGTTAACCCCCTTCCTAAGAGCTAATGCTCTAAATTTCATCCGAGTCAAAGGAGTAGCTTGAGCTTCCGTTTTCCTCTTTCCTAGCCTGTGAGGGGATGTTACTTATCATCTGAGCCTTAAAGTGATCATAGATAAGCAATAATAGCCCCTCATGCAGAGCGGGGTTAGCAATGGGCTTCTTTTTGAAGCTAGACACTGCCTTGCTCATGGAAGTCAACAAATAGAAAGGAAAAGAAACTTTACTGTCATGCCGAAAATGATTCAAAAGAACGAAATGGTGGGTGCGAACACGAGCAAACCTAGGGTCAAGATTAATGTACTCGATGACAACGCGCAGAACATACCTCCATAGTTTCATTATGGAATCCAGATCATAGAACATATCACTCTTTTTCAAGGCATTGAGCTCCTTAGTGTTGTCCACGAAGTCCTTCACTACATTGGCTGAGAGCTTTTTGTCCCTAAAGAACTTAAAACCCTCCATCGGAATCTCAGTAATCGCCGAAATCACCTCCTCCATTATCAGAAATGAAACCCCATTCACCTTGACTCAACCGTCCTTCCACAAGCTGACCTGATAGTGTAAATGTTATTTATGACACATTTAAGTAATATTTCATCAAAAATTAAATTGACCTGTGCTTAATTCATTAGTCAAGTTGTGCAAAACGTGTCTACAAGCACATTTTATCAAAAATATGCAATTGCACCCAAAAGATGCGATTTTGAATGGAAATGCATGTAAGTGCATAAAAAACATGCAAATGCTTAATGCAAAAACATGCAATCACACCAAAAAGGTGAGACATGCATATTGCAAAAATATGCAAAGACACCAAAAAGGAGTGTTTAAACTTGCATGCACATTTTTAAAACATGTAATGACACCCAAAAGGTGTGTTTTGCCTTATGGAGGTCATTTTTGAAAATTTTAGAATGTGTAATGGCACCAAAAAGGTGTGTTTTGCTTATAACATATGCATTTGCATCCCAAAAACCCGTTTTTGAAGATTAAAGGGAAAAAAACTTGATGTTTTTCTCCTCCAAGAACACATTTTTCATCAAAAATGCTTAGATCTGCCCATATAATGACTTGAAATTCATCACAAGATGAGCATTTTTTAGTTTTAATGCATATGTATGCATTTGGGGGACATGATTTTGCATATTCAAGACAAAAATGACTCAAATACATGCATTTTTTAGCCACGCTTTTGCTAAAAATGCCCAAATTTAGGGCTTTTTTTAACACATTTTGGCTCGAATATAAGTTGTTTTGAGTTTTAAGTCCATATATATCCTATTAAAGAACACGTTTTTGCCTTAAGATGTCAAAATGCTTCATTTCATGCCTTCTATGAATCATGGTTTTGCTAAAACCGCCCAAAAATTTGGGTTTTTCATTCACTTTTTTGCATTTTGGAGCCTCATTTGTTAATTTGGGGCCCATGTATATGCACTTGGGAAAGTCGTTTTTGCACTCACAAGTCAAAAATGATCAATTTATACACATTTGTGACCCAAGCTTTTGCAAAAACGACCCAAATTTTTGCATAAAAATGGGACATTTTTGTTAAAAACACTCAAAAAAAGACATTTCCAGACCATACGTTTGGATCAATAGAGGTCGTTTTTTAGTTTTAATACATGCTATTGCCTTTGGAGACCACATTTTTGGCATTCTCATGTCAAATTCGACCCTTCATTGCTCATTAATATTTATTCAATGCAAGTAACCGGATTTGGAGGAGAATTAGTCTTCAAAGTCTATGATTCTTGCTATTTTGGCTCTTTAATCTCCAAGTAAGTGCACTTTTTCAAACTTGCTCATTTTATTGCTTGAGGATCCGGATTTGGAGGAGAATTGGTCTTCAAAGTCTATGATTCTTGCTATTTTGGCTCTTTAATCTCCAAGTAAGTGCACTTTTTCAAACTTGCTCATCAATTCATGATTATCTTGTTATTTCCATGCAAATTTTAGCTTGAAGTTGCACATTTGTCCATATATATGTGCCATGAAAAGTGCATTTTTCTTTAAAAATGATGAAAATTCTAATTTTCACTCTTTTGGTCTTTTCTCAAACTTCAATTTCAAATTTGCACATACAAATAACTTGTTTGTCAACATCTTTGAGTTTAAGACCAAAAGTATGTGTTCATTTTGTGCTTGTTTTCGTTGTTTGCTTGCTTGTTTTTTTATTTTTCCTCTTTTGGAAGAAATTGCAAGTTCTTTCCCAAGAACTTGAGCACGTTTCATTTCACTTCACCTTTCACCATTTCATGCAAGTGTATCATTTCATTCCACCTCCATCATTACATATCATAACGCTTCGCATCTCACTCTTCGCATGCGATTACATGTATTTCCATCCATCATCTGCACGTACATATAATCTCATTCTCCATTCCCACTTTCACGCATCTCACTCTCCGCACCCAATCGCATGTCATGATTACATGAAAATTCCTTTACATGTAATTGTGTCTTGAGAACCCGTTTTAGACAAAAAGTTACTTTTAAAGACTCAAAAAATGTCATCTGCATGCATTCCCATGTACTTGGACTTCACCTTTCCTCAAAGATATCTATAAGAGCTTACTTTGCCTCATTTTCTTATCATCACAAAGCACATTGCATCCATTCCTTTCATATGCAATTACACTTCTACATGCCATTACATGTAATATCATCCTTTTCCCATATACATTTACATGCCATCCATCTTCCTAAGTCCCATTTTAGCCCTTCACATGTACTTTGCATATCACATCCAATTCATTGTATATATTCCATGAGTATCTAATCAATACTCTAAATATATTGTTCCTCAGAGATCCATTTTGCCAATAATCTCATGGAGTCAAAATCCATATCTTCCAATGATGGATTCAATCTCATTGAAACTTTCATATTGCAGCAAGTCAAGATATGCTAGAATTCTACAAAGAATGAAGACATGCTTTGATTCTCAAGAAGCAGTAATTCATTTGATATTCATTTTCCCAATGGTTGTCCGAGAACCTAAGTTCGTGTGGGAATGCGCCAAGCACTTTGCTTCAAAAAAAAAAAAAGTTATAAGTGTTGGTGGAAAGTTGTTCCGAGTTCACATCCAAACATCATCGAAAAGGTCTGCAAAGTGTCAAAGACTCCATAATGTGCAAATCTACAAAGGAGAATTCATGACAACTAGAATGTGAAAAAGCTATGATTACATCAATTTTTCAAATGACAACGAACAATTCATCAAAGAGAGTCAGAGGCTATCAAAAGATGCAACACCATGGTTATCAAGATGAATGCAGTAGCACAAAATACAGGAACTTCCAATCCTATGATCATCTCAGATAGCATCGCCAAGTACAAGGCCCTTCAAAACAATCCCTAGGATTATTTCCTTCTCTTCTGTCTTCTTTCTTCTTCTTTCATGTTTGAAGTTGGAAAGGAAGTATTGCATGAAATGGTGTAATTACATGCAATACGACTTACGTGTGTAATGACATGTAATCCAATAATTTCTCTTGTTAGCTAGACTAGGTCAAAGTTGGTTGAGTTGCTCCCACTTTTTCCTCCATCTTTTTCTCAACTCCTTTGCCTATATAAAGAGTGCCCCCTCATTATAAAAATTATCTTTTTTCGTATGCAAGAAAACTCTATCAAACTTGTGCAAGCATAAGTTTGATTGTAGCGTACGAATTTGGGAGAAAAGTGAATGAAAGAAGCAATAGGATTCGAAGCTTTCACTGGAAGCAATTGTGATAGAGCAAATTAGAAGCTTTGACTATAATTTGTGCCTATTGTCTTTGATTCATGTTATTATTGTGTCTTCAATAATAAGAAAGCAATCAGAGTTAGAGCTTTGACTAGGAGCGATTGCGATGATACATAAACTAGAAGCTTTGACTGTAGCTTGTATTACCATCTCAAATTCATCAAAAATAGTTAGAATTCCCTTGCTTCTGGAAGTCTCTGCACCCCAATGGTATAGGCTTTTCTTATAGAATAGATTAAAATAGGACCTAGAGCCAAACTGGTACGCTTTCAGTTGACCTTACAATTAGTGTTAGTTTTTTGGTATCATTATTTACAACTTTAGATAGAAGTGTAGTTTGAGATTTCATCTTGCCCATTAATTGCTCCACGGGTAAGTAGATTCTTTTCTTGAAACCTAGGAGGAAAGAATATTGATTAACACTCCTTACAAAATCTCTCAACTTCTTGCTTACCTTGAATTGATCCAAGGAGAGACTTTGTCTCACACGCTGTGGCTGGTCATCCTATTTTGCAACTGGATTTTACCCAAAATTCTCAGTTGCAAAATACCCACCAAATAGATTGCACAAAATAAAGTAGTGTGGAGGGAATCGATAAAGGAAAACAAGATAAAGTGAAATTTAACTAGGCACATATATGTATATGTATGCGTGTGTATAGAATTATAAATAATATTGTCCTGCATTTTGTCACCACAAAATGTAGGTAACGGTACGAAACTTTTTCAATTGAGTTTTGCATTCCTTTGAGATAATTCACTATTTAAATGGCCAAGATTGATCAACCAATCATTCCCAATTCATATAATTAATCATTTTACTGAAGGCTATCGTCAAGTCCTTTCCATTTTTTCAATTTGTTAGCCTATACTTGATTTTTGAGGCCTTCAAAGTCCCTTTTTGCATTTTTGAGTGTTTTCTTAGATTGTTTGTCTTTTTGTTTCCTTTAATCTCTTGCTTTCAATTTTCTCTTAGATTCAATATCTCTTGGGGCTCAATCGGAGTTATCAGTCAAAAGATATAAAGGTTTAAGCACCTAAAAAATGGGTTTTCCAAGTTCAATTGTATATTTACAATATTGACCTTATATTGTAATGTTGAGTTGCAATTTTAGAAAAATATAACTTAAATGACTTTATGTTATGTTTTTAAGTTACTTTATCATTTTAGACTTATCACTTAAGTGATTTAAGTCATTATAGTGCACTTTAAGCATAGTTACACCACCCTAGGCAACGGGGAGATGACGGAACAGGGGGACAAGTTTACGGGACGGGGGGACAAAGGTGCCTTAATTTGGGGACGGTGGGGGGACGGCGAGGGGATGGTGGCGTATGGCACTTTAAATGCTAGTTATGAAAAGATGTATTGAAATATAAGATATAAAAATGTAAAAGAGTAAATACTTGAACATTGGATTGGATTGGAACATCGAACATTGAACATAAATAGTCGAATCAGCAAATAGTCAACATTGGGACGTCCCCCATCCTCGGTGGAGGTGGCGAAATCTAGTGGCGTCGCTGGTGACGGGGGGACAGAGTCCCCAATGCAGCCAAATCCCTGGGACGTGGAGCAAAAAGGGGGGAGTCCCCATGTTGCTATGACTTTAAGTTATAATTTAATACTGAGTTGCTTTTAATTTTTCCCTTTAAGTGACTTTATGGACTTTATACTCTAATTTAATGTTGAGATTTACTTTAATATTTTATTTTAAAACAATTAAGTGAAATGTTACTTTTGAACATATTTGCACATAATACATAAATTATATAGTGTAAATATGATATTTCACCCCTTTAAGTGATATTTGCTCAATAAATCAATTAAACATGTGTTAAAAAGAAAACTTAGGTGATGCAACTTCACTACATGTTCTTTTTTTAAATGAATTACATGTAAATGCATCTAGGGAACCCGATTTCGGCTTGGATATGTAAATGCATTGCATAGTTAAACCATGTAATCACTCCAAGAAAACCTGATTTTGGCTTGGAGTTGGAGTTTTGGTCAAAATGCATGCAAGTGCATAACATGCAAATTCAAGGTATAAAAACGTGACATGAAATTGGCCCTTCTAAACCTGATTTTGGTCTATAGCTAGATTATATGCATTTTCCTTTTACATTTTAAACTTGTATTTGATCTTTTTATTCCTGATTTTGCATTTGCATCTAAAAGCGTCAAATGTAATGGCATGTAGAGAGTGTGATTTTAGCTTCCAAGTCAAATGCATGCATTTGTATTGACCATTTTTTTCATGCATTTGAGCTGGGAGAGTGCGATTTCACTCTATATGCAAGTGTATCACATGTGAAAGGGCTTGGAGACCCCGTTTTTACTGGTGGAGTGGAAACACCCAAATGCATGCATTGTAAATGCATATTTAAAACATGCTAACACCTTCCAAGAACCCGATTTACCTTGAGGGAATGTGTTTTCACCAAAAACGTTGCATGTATTTACTCCAATAGTGTTAGAATATATAGTCCATCAATATAACTGAGAGGGGGGAGTGAATCAATTATCCAACTAATATCACAATTAACAACCTTATTAAACTTTAACCATATGAGTAATATAATCATAAACCACAAGAAGATACTCATATACAATAACACGAGATATGTTAACTAGGGAAACCCTTGATCAGAGAGAAAACCCTGGTGGGGATGGTACCCACAAGATGATGTACTAATATAAATATTCTTTGTTAGAGGATGGACCCTGTTAGGAATCTATAACAACATTCAGTACATATCAGTCCCTATTAGGAGACTCTGAATCATGTTAGAAGATTCCAACCTTGTTAGGAGTTGTGGAAGACAGCTGGACCCACTGCCCAAACAGCTTCAAGATTAAGACCAATGAACCCACTATCCAAATTATCTTTGTCTTATTCCTTGTAGAATAATAGAAATGAATAGTACTTTCTTCCTCTGTCCTGTCAACCGGACCTCTGCTCCTTTTGATCTTGTAACCAAATTACAAAACTTGCATCCAATAATCCCTTGGATGGCTTACTCGCATTCAGTAAACACTCTACTCCTTTTCGCACTTTGCACTTCATGCAATATTGGATACATATTATAAACAAGGAAAACATCTTTCCTTTATACCATATCTTCAAAATAATTCCTTGAGTCGGCCTTGAGGATTTCCCAATTAATTATAATAAGATATTTAATTAATTACAATTACAATAGCACTGTCGGCTCACAGTCTATACAAAACTTCACACGTACGATACTAGGGCTTGCACATCTGCTGACATAATCATCAGACTGTCCTCTATCACTGTCTGACTGCGCATCTCTTTATTACATCTCTGATGAAAGATATTATACAAACATCAAAAACTACTTTCCAAGCATTCTATCTTTGTATTGCTCTTTGTAAATTAGGTGCAACTTTCGTACATCTTTCCCATTCGTGCTACGCATTGAACCATGTCATCAGGACACTAGACCAAACATGTCCATGGTCACACATTACCAGACAAGCAAAACCTTGTCCGTACAACTATGATCTCTCTCTGTTACTCTATCAGTCTTCATAGACTTACTGCTATGTTGACATCAATCACAAACACAGTCATAAATGCAACATGTCAATACTCTCCAATGCTTAGGATACTCCCGCAATGTAGTATCATCAACATTCATGCTAAAAATCTCCCCCTTTGGCATTTATGGCAACATAGATGAAAAACATCTAAGTTCCAAAAATACCAAATAGTACTCTGTTGTTGTTGTTGTTGTACTCATCTTCTCAAATACTCTTCATTGATGAAATCCAAAATCCTCAGGGACACTCATTTGTTCTTCTTTAAGATCGGCAACAGTACTCGCAATACATATCTCCCCCATTGGGACATTCCTCCTTTCCATGAATCTTTCTAAATCTCTCTAATAAAGTAGAGATTTCTCTCCCATTCATACTTTTCTTATGCATTCTCTCCCCCATTCAACTAGAGGGTATTTTTCATGTACATATCTCCCCCATTGACATCAATGACAAAGTCCTCCTTATGTCAATTTACTACTCCAACTCTTCAACCAACACAAGTGTCCAAACTTCAAAGACACTATTCAAGACCAAATACCAAGAGTCCTCAATGACCTGGCTCATCACAAATACTCCCTCATATGGGAAGCATCAACATTCAGTCCAATCCAACAATAATGCTTTGTACCACTGGACTGATGCACTTACTGCATCATCTACTCAGAAGTAGGCAGGGGCATAACCCCAAGCATACCTCTCAAGTACTCAAATGTATCTTTAGGTAAGGGCTTCATAAATATGTCTAGAATCTTATCTTTAGTACTCACATACTCTAATCTGATCTCCTTTTCTGTTGTTTTTTCTCTCAACACATGATACTTAATACACATATGCTTAGTCTTAGAATGCAATACAGGATTCTTAGACATACTCACTGTACTTGTGTTATCACAGTAAATAAAAATAGGTTCTGCAAACTCAATTTTGATATCCTTCAGCATATGTTTCCTCTGCATCACTTGACTACAGTTATTAGCTGCTACAACATACTCTGCCTCAGTTGTACTCTAAGAAATACAATCTTGGTTCTTGCTCAGCCAAGAAACCGATCTTCCTCCAAGGAAAAATGCTCCACCACCGGTGCTCTTTCTGTCATCCATATTGCCTGCCCAATCCGCATCAATATATGCACATATAGTGAAATCACTCGATCTATCATACCAAATTCCATAGTCAAATGTTCCTTTCAAATATTTGAATATCCCTTTTATTGTTGCATAATGATACTCCTTGGAATCAGCTTGAAATCTAGCTACAATCCCAACTGCATTTGCTATATCTGGTCTGGTGTGAGTCAGATATTGCAAACCTCCAATCATGGATCTGTACTTCTACTCAACTATAGGTGTCATCTTTGCTAGATAAGTTGTGACTAGTTATCATAGGTGTACCACTAGGCTTACAACTTTTTAATCCAACTCTCTTCAACAAGTCTTTCAACTACTTAGCTTGTGAAATGAAAACACCATCACCATTCTGCACAATCTGCAATCCTAGGAAAAACTTCATTTCTCCTATCATGCTCATTTCAAACTCATTCTTCATTTCTTCAGCAAACTTATCACTTGCTTCATCATTACCTCCAAATATGATGTCATCAACAAATATTACTATTATCAGCAAAAATTCTCAATTTTTTTCAAATACAAGTTACTATCCATCATACCTTCAACAAATCCAAGCTTTGTCAAATAGTTGTCCAACCTTGCATACCAAGTTCTGGGTGCTTGCTTCAGACCATATAGAGTTGTCTTTAGTTTGCATACTATGTATTTGTCTTCTGTCAGAGGAAAACCTTCGAGCTTCTCAATATATACTTCTTCAAGTTCTCCATTCAGCAAGGATGATTTAACATCCATCTGATATACCTTGAACTTCTTATTCGCTACATAAGCCAAGAACATTCTTACTGCTTCCATTCTGGCTACAGGTGCATATGTCTCCTCATAGTCTATGCCTTCGTGCTGTGAATATCCCTTGCATACAAGTCTAGCCTTGTTCCTCACAACTTCGCCTTGTTCATTCATCTTGTTTTTGAATACCCATTTCGTTCCTATCACATTCTTATCTTTAGGTCTAGGAACCAACTCCCGTGTTTCATTATTCACAATCTGATCTAATACTTCCTTCATTGCTTGAATCCAATGATCATCTTTACATGCTTCATCTGCACTCTTAGGTTCAACTTGAGAAATCAAACATATCTCTTCATTAACTCTGTTTCTTGTCATCAAACCTTTGTCTTTGCTTCCAATTATCTACTCTGGAGGGTGATTCTTTGTCAGATTCCTGTTAGGGGTAGGAGATAACATCTCAACTCTTATCTCATTTCTAGGTTCAGATCTCTACTCTCGTCTTTGCTCAACTAATAACACATCATTCTGCAGATCATTGTTAGTCTCAAAGAAAACTTTTGCATTATGTCTAACAAATCCAAAATTATCTTCTTCATCTAAATTATAATCTAACATCTTTTCCTTAGATCCAAACTTTTCATTAATCTTTACATTTGTGCACTCAACTATTGTCTTAGTTCTATGATTAAAACATCTATATGTCTTGCTTTTCAATGAATAGCCAAGAAACATACCTTCATCACTTCTTGGATCAAACTTGCCAACATCATCATCTCTCTTAATATAACACTTGCTTCCAAATATTTTGAAATACTTAAATGATGGTGAATGACCAAACCATAGTTCATAAGGTGTCTTACTCATACCTTTTTTGATCTGCACTCTTTTCATAGTATACATTGTTGTATTGACTACTTCTCTCCAAAATGTCTTGAATACATCATTCCCGAACAACATCATTCTTGCTGCCTCTGCTACTGATCTATTTCTTCTTTCTACAATCTCATTCTGTTCAGGTGTCCTACGTGAAGATAGTTGTCTTTTGATTCCATTCTCTTCACAAAATATGTTAAACTCTCTAGAGGTGATTTCTCATCCTCCATCTGATTTCAAACATTTTATCTTAACACAAGATTCATTCTCAACTCTATTCTTAAATATCTTAAACTTCTCAAAAGCTTCAAACTTCTCTTTAAGAAATGCCACCCATATCATTCTAGTGAAATCATCAACGAAAATAATGAAATACCTTTTCCCATAGAATCTTCTTGTTCTGGAGGGACCACTCAAATCTGTGTGAACAATCTTCAGGTTCTCTATGGTAGTGAACTTCTTGTTGGGAAAAGATACCTTCTTCTGCCTAGCCAAAATACATTCTTTGCAAACCACATTAGTGGGCTTAATTATCTTAGGCAGATCTCTGACTACAAACGTGCTACTAACCTTTACAATATTATCAAAGTTTATATGACAAAATCTCCTATGCCATAACCAACCATTATAAACTTTAGCAACCAAACAAGTCATTTCAGTGGGATTCAACTGAAATACATTACCTCTGGACCTAGTTCCAGTTCGAATCATCTTACCATCCTTATCCTTGATAGTGCAAGTCTTTTCTGTGAATTGCAATCGATACCCTTTGTCTGGACTCCGCCAACAGTCCAACACTCAACAAATTATGCTTCAATGCATCAACAAAGTAAACATCGTCAGTGTTAGTTCTTCCATCTAAACTTTAAAGTAATGGATCCAATCCCTATAATATGACAAGCTACATTGTTACCAACTTTAGCAATACCTCCATCATAGTTTTTGAATTTAACAAACTTATTCATATCACCAATCACGTGATATGAACAACCACTATCTATTATCCAATCATATTTTTTTTCAACTTGGGAAACTAGAGCCTTTTCTTCTCTTATTTCTCTATCAAGATCATCTTCCTTAATAGCTACAAATCCTAACTTATCATCACTTTCACTCTGACCTTTTTCATCAGATTCCTCATCTTCATTAGCATACAAACAATTTCTATCTCTTCTAGGCTTAAACTTTCCTTTATACTTTTTCTCTCTTTTAGGACATTTAGATGCATAATGACCAAACTCATTACATGTCCAATATTTAAAGATATTCCTACCATCTTTTTCCCTTCTCACAAGAAGTGTTATACCTTCCCCAATCTTCTTGTCTTCATCAGATCTAGTTCTGCTGGTACCAGCAAAATCTTCATGTGTGCTTGCTCTTCTAGACAAGCTTGGCCGAACATTCAAAGCACTGAATGTTGTCTCAACTCATGTCAATTCTCCTAATTGCCTCATATCTACTTCTGTTGCTTCCAATCTTCCAAGCAACGTTTCCCTGGTAAACTCCTTAGTGGAGGGCATTAGTAGCTGAATCATCTGAGCAACTTGTTTGAATGGTGGTGCAAAGTTTTCAAGATCTTCCACACAACCTCATCTTCTTCCTTGGTTGAACCATGTGACTTCATTCCTGCAACAATTCCTGATATCCTACCAATATAATTTCTTACAAATTCATCTCCTATCATTTTAGCATCTTGAAATGCACATATCCAATTATGTAATCTTACTCTCTTTGTATGTGTATCACCTTCAAAAATAGATTATAATGCACATCCAATTCTACAATCTTACTCTCTTTGTATGTGTATAACCTTCAAAAATAGATTCTAATGCTTTCCAAATTTCATGAGATGTTTCAAGTGTCTTTACCTGACTATATTCATTCTCTGGAAGAGCTGATAGTAATAAAGCTTCTCTAGCTCTCATGTTGCACACGAACAAATCTCTCTCTGCTTCATTGCATTCTTCAATTTTGTCTTCTTTCACAATCGTCTTCAGACTCTTTGTCAAGATCCAATAACCCAGACCCATGCACAATAGATGGGTTTTCATCTTCTCCTTCCAACTATCATACTTGGACCTATCAATTCTATGACTATCCTTTCTGAAAAGATTCGCCATCGATCTCCCAAAAGCTTATCCTTCAAGGACCTAATACTCTGATACCAATTGTTAGAATATATAGTCCACCAATATAAATGAAAGGGGGGGTGAATCAGTTATCCAACTAATATCACAATTAACAACCTTATTAAACTTTAACCATATCAGTAATATAATCAAAAACCACAACAAGATACTCATACACAATAACACCAGATATGTTAACTAAGGAAACCCTTGATCAAAGGGAAAACCCCGGTGGGGATGGTACCCACAAGATGATGTACTAATATAAATATTCCTTGTTAGAAGATGGACCTTGTTAAGAATCTATAACAACATTTAGTACATATCAATCCCTGTTAGGAGACTTTGAATCCCTATTAGGAGATTCCAACTCTGTTAGGAGTTGTGGAAGATAGCTGGACCCACTACCCAAACAGCTTCAAGGTTAAAACCAATGAACCCATTGTCCAAATAATATTTGTATTATTCCTTGCAGAATAATAAAAATGAATAGTACTTCCTCTATCCTGTCAATCGGACCTTTGCTCCTAATCTTGTAACTAGATCACAAAACTCGCATCCAATAATCCCTTGGATTGCTTACTTGCATTAAGTAAACACTCTGCTCCTTTTCACACTTCGCACTTCATATAAGAATGGATACATATTACAAACAAGGAAAACATCTTTCCTTTATACCATATCTTCAAAATAATTCCTTGAGTCGGCCTTGAGGCTTTCCCAATTAATTATAATAAGATAATTAATTAATTACAATTACAATAGCACTGTTGGCTCACAGTCTATACAAAACTTCACACGTGCGATACTAGGGCTTCTGCATCTGCTGACGTCATCATCAGATTGTCATCTGTCACTATCTAACTGTGCATCTCTTTATTACATCTCAAATGAAAGATATAATACAAACATCAAAAACTGTTTTCCAAGCATTTTGTCTCCGTACTGCTATCTGTAAATCAAGTACATGCTACGCATTGAACCACATAATCAGAACACTGTACCAAACATGTCCATGGTCGCGCATCAGCAGACAAGCATAACCTTGTCTCTACAACTATTATCTCTCTCTATTACTCTACCAATCTTCACAAACTTTCTGTTATGTTGACATCAATGACAAACACAATCATGAATGCAACATGTCAATACTCTCCAATGTTAAGGATACTCCCCCAATGTAGTATCATCAGCATTCATGCTATCAAATAGAACCTGATTTTGGTTGCAATATCAGTTGTATGCCTTTGCCTTGCACATTTTATACATGTGTTTGCATCTAGAGACCCTGATTTTAGTCTTCTTCAAGAGGCATTTTCATGCAATGAGGTTTGGAGACCATGATTTGGGCATTCCAAGGCAAAACACACATGTACTAGCGCATTATAAATAGGATTTTGCATAAAACGTTGGAAGGAAAGGGATTCTTGAATCATTTGCATGCAAAAACATTCACATGCAATGCATGTTGGAGACCACTATTTATCAAAGGGAGACATTTTCAAACATTGAAATCCTTCAACAAGTGCAATCTGCACTTAGGATTGCATTTGCAACTACATTTGCAAGAGCTTGCACATGCATTTGCATCTTCTAAGCCTCATTTGAAGCTAAGGTTTAAATCTTTCAAAAGGCCTTTGGTCATTGCATGCAATCACATTTGGAAAACCTGATTTTGGAGAGAACAAGTTCATTCAAACTTCTTCTTCCAAGTTTTGCTCATTGCTCTCCAAGTAAGTGTGAGGATTCGATTTTACTTGCATTTCTTGCTTGTTTTGCTAATTTGCTGCATTCTTTGGCTCTTTATCATCCATGTGTTCAAATGCAGCCCTAGTTTTTTACATCAAGATATTAAATAAGTTTGAAATCTTCAATTTGTTGCAAATGCAAAGCTCTTCCATCTCAAAAACGAAATTGCATGCAAAGTGAAGTTCTGGAGTTTGTCAAAGTTTGAGTCAAAGCAAGAGGTATGTCTTTCTTTTTGTTTCTAGTTTTTGTACATACTATGTTGCTTGTTTTGGTTTGTTTTTTGGAGAAACATTGGACATTCTCCCCCAATAATGCAAATGCATATCCATGCTTTCATCTTCCATGTCAATTCATTCTCCAAATACATCCAAACTCCAAATTCCTATGTATGTAATCGCATTCTACAAGCCCAATTGTATATTTACATCAAGTAAATGATGAATTTTTACTGCATGCAATTACCTCGCATCAACCCAATTTTGGTGAAAGCTCACACTTTTAAATACCTAAACTCTTAATATGCACAATATTGGAGCCCTAATTTTCAAAACTTGGGGCCTCCATTTATGATGCTAGAGACTTGTGAAGAGAATTCATTGATGCATTGTCTGTACAAAAAAATATTATCTAGGAACAAATACACCATTCCTAGATTTCATCCAATAGGCATTCTCATCAAATCTTTATCCAATATGAAGCTTTGGTACCCCGTGATGTAATTAATCCGGATCCCTTTAAAAAAATTGAGTATCAATAAGTTAAAAATCTAATGCTTATGGAATTGGTTATAATGGAAATATTGTTATTGAAGAACAAGGAATATATTGATTAAATGCCGAAAATGGTAATATATGACATTGATATATCTACTTCAGTATGAAGCAGCAAGAGGCAGTGATTTATTCCTTGGACACCACAAATGGAGCCTAGTTACACACAACACCAATTGTGGACTCACAGCATGCATGGAAGAATGTTAGAGAGTTCGAATGCAAAAGATCATTAAACATCAGAGAGCAGCAACTTATAATAGAAAAGAAGAATGTTTGTAAGGAGAAATGAGGAGCAAAGATATGGCTTTGTAATACAAATTCAAATATAATATTGTAATGATAAATAAAAAAACCTTTTGTTCATATTTAAGGCATGTTGATTGAAACTGCAGTTGATTCGTCCTTTATAATCATCTTTAAATTCCATAAGCAATTTAAATATCAGATAGGTGGATTGGGTCATTTATGGCATTTTAAAATTAATCATCCTAGATATAGTGAAATATTAAATTGTTT
Organism: Cupressus sempervirens; assembly: GCA_028749045.1. NCBI lineage: Eukaryota > Viridiplantae > Streptophyta > Pinopsida > Cupressales > Cupressaceae > Cupressus > Cupressus sempervirens. The sequence continues at coordinate 373,086,365 of CM053790.1, forward strand.
CCACATATGTCTAGTTTGTCTCCCTACCTTAGGAGTTAAAGTGAAATCTGGACTAGTTTAAAATTGCGTATGTATACTTGATTCGTTGTGTCTGGATTATTAAATTGTTTCTAGTTAAATGCATAGAACTTTATAAGGTTGCATATGATAATCTTCATTGTAGTTGACTTTGTAGCCCAGATAAGCAAAGGCACTAGTCCTTTGAATCATTGAAGTATTATTACTAGAGTTATATTTGAAGTCACAAAATCTATATCTTCCTTCTTACAAGCATCAAATCCATTATTGACAAATATCATACAAAATTGTTAAGAATATTAACCAAGATAAACCTACAAGTCTGACAGTATAGATTGTACTTCCTCTTAATAGTAATATATCTCTAATGTTGGCATTTAATGATATATATATATATCCTATAGGTGCCAAGTTAGGAGGGGTTATGTCCCTTGAGGGACATACCTTTTAGAAAGGATATATAAGTAGGTTGTAAATGCAGATTATAGGACACACAGTTATAGCAATCTGCTCCTATAAGCATTTTATATCCTGCAATTTATATCTGAGATTATCTATCACAATAAAAGGTTAAATATTTAGTATTGTATCTGCATTATAATAAGCACTAATTCCATCAATATTCATACTACTTAGAAGATCATTCTCAGCATATAAGACTAGATTAAAAGCCTGATTAAGAGATAAGGATTTAGCAAAAACTTTACAAAAACATTCATTCAATTCAAACATTCAGCATTCCACTTTATTTTGATTGAGTTCGAGGATTTTGCCAACCGGAGAACTCGCAAAGCTTAAATTCACTATAGAAAAGCTTCGGATCAAGTGATCAGGTTTGGAGTGAAGGTTTACCCGCCTAGGTAGCGAAGCCTAAAGTGCAGAGGAATTGAAGTCATTCTCATTCGTTAGCCAGAACTAGTTGTGGAATCCTATTGGAGAACTGGCAAGCTCTTGGATTTCCAATTTGTGGTTTTGGGAGCCAACGCACATCCATATGCATCCAACTTGCATTGGTGGACATCCAAAACAAAAGCCCCACTTTGCCTATATGTAATCCATCATCCTAAACCCGATTTTGGCCACTTGTACAAAATGTATAAGCTCTCTCATTCATTTCTTGCTTTCAAATGAGTTCAATAAGTATCTAATTCATACTTCAAACACCTATCCTTCCTAGATTTGACATTGCAACTCAAATCCAAAGTCCTTCACGAAACCAATCCCATTTGATGATGTATTCAATCTTTGGAATTTCCATGTTGCAGCACAAGATATGTCCATACCTCCAAAGGCCAAAGGGAAAATGAAATATCAGTATGATAAGGAGCTAGCTCACACAACTCCATCACAAGTTTCATCTACTTTTGATCAGATCTTGGATACAGAGAATGGTCATGTTGACATGGCCAATTTCTTGCAGAGGGTTCAAACATCTTCTAGTCATGATATCAGCGTATCAGGAGAAGTCACATTCATCTAGTATGCATTTTTTCTATGGCAGCCCTCGAACCCAAGTTTGTTTGGGAATGCACAAATCTGATGTTAAGTCAACGACAGTTAAGAACGTGATCGAGAAGGTACTTTTCAGTTTGGATCCGGATGTGATTGAACAAATCTTCAAAGTTCTTGCAACTCTAGAATGTGTACATCTATCCAAGGAAATATCCTTGCAGCTACAAATCAGAACAAGACAAATAATCAAAGGTGTACAAACGACAACTAGTTGGTCAATAAAAGATCAAACTTCTCCAGATGGCCAAGGACAATACACAAATCTAACTTCTCTCAAGAGGTTAATGATTTGATAACTCTTCTAAGCAAGATTTGTGGTCTCAAAGTATCCAATCACTTTGAGATCTGGATGTTCAAATTCATCTATCAAATTCTCGAACACAAAGAATCTATCTATTGGGGAGAAATCATAAGCACAACATTGTGTGAGCAGTTAATTCATGTGAAAACATCATCCTCATTCCATATAAATTCATAATTAGTCTATATCGCTACAACTATGGGGAGGTTCTTCAGACTCTCTACCAAGGGAGATCAGTCTCTACTTCCCATCTAGAACTACTACGATCAGCTCACTCTAACACAAAGCGAGCATCACTACAAAAGGGTGCAAGATCTGTTTTTCGAACATTTCAAGTGCCTTTTCAACAAGGAGTTGGTGACAAAAAGAGTATCAGATGAGGCATGGGAGAAAGTAAATCAATACATGTGTATTTTTCTACAATTTCTAACTTTCACTTACCTGAGAGTTGGTTATTTTTAAGAACTATACACTTTGTCAAGATATCCTACTAATAGGATAATTCTCATGGAAATGGCGAAGCAGCTTATGGAAGTACAGTCATATCAAACCAACCAACACAGGCCAAAATTCGGACATTTGCGCTGCCACTACTAAACCTGTCCAAATTGGGGAATATGCACTTACTTTAGTGTATAAGGCGAAAGCCATGGAATCCGAACTTCAACTCATCACACTAAAGAAATTCAAGGCTAGATCTGACTTTGATTATAGAGGAAAGCATTCGCCCATGTTCATCACATGGAGGATGTTTGGGTTGATTTATGCCAGTGTAACACGGGGACACGCCCCCCCCCCAAACTAGGTCGTCTCAGAGACAGGGACGTCCCCAAGACGGGGGGATGATGTCTCGGCGTTTCAGGCGGCGCCACTTAGAACGCCGCCGCCACCGAAGACGGCGAGACGTCACCAAGACGGTAAGATGTCTTCGAGTATGGGGGTGCGAGGGGACGCCTGGACATCTCCCACGGCAAGCAAAAGAGGCACTTCAAAAATTAAAAAGTTTAACTCATTTTTTAAATGTTTTAATGCTTCTATTTGTGGGGCCCATTCATTCCTCCTCCTTTGTTCAAAACCCTTCTATTCTTCATTTTAGTTCACATTTGCATTTCTCATTGTTTGCAACCGCAAGAAAAAGAAGAGTGAGGGCTGAGATAAGGGTTTGTGCAAAAGTGAAGAAAGTGTTTGCAAGTGAAAAAGGAGAGCCTAGGAGCAAGAAGAAGAAGAGGAGGGTGGTTCCGAGTTTACCGAATCTTGTTGAAGGAGTTTTTCAAGTAAAAGGTAAGGTTTGTAACTTATTTTTCTGATTTTCAAATGCATGTTTATGAATGTTAAATGTAAAAATTTAGTTTGTTTGAATGAATTTATTATCTTTCAACACTTTCAACTGTCTATTTTCGTTTGTTTAAACGACTTCTATTATCTTTCAACTGTATTGAAAAGAAAACGGAAAAAAAAAAATTTACTTCCAATGGTTTCGTAGGATTTGGGCTATTCTAAGTTGATTTCAGTATGTAAGAAATAACAAAAAAAAAATTTTAAATATTAATAAACAATAAGCCTTGCTGATTCCGATTTTTTGTTCTTTGGTTGTAACTTGTTTCATTTTGTTATAGTTATGATTATCATTTATAAATTTAAATAATAGATTAAGATTCTTGATGTTTTAGTTCTAAAGTTTTTTTTTTTAGCTTTATTAATTTTTGTTTTTTCATTTTGTGAAATGCAATGTCAAAATGAGCTCTACATTGATACTCATAGCGATGATGAGATGGAATTTCATTTAGATAGTGGTAGTGAATCGGAATATGAACCTGAGCCTGAGGTTGGGGCTGAGGATGATGATGACACCGTTGAGAGGGGTGAGCATGAGAGTGACATTGGGGTTGGGCCAAATCAGCAAGGGGCCCAAACTAGTTCCACTTCCATGGGTACTGATTTTATACTATCTGGTACTCCATCTATTAATTGCCCCTTCCCATCTTTGGCAAAGTGGGCTAGGGGTAAGTTTGATCCAAAATCTCCTTTAAAACAATTTGCCACTAGAATAACGAGCGGATCAGGAACAAGTGGCACAAGAAAGTGGAGATGCAATATTTGTGGTGAAGAATGGTATGGTAGCATCACTAGAGTGAATGTACACTTCCTCTTTTGGACAAGTAAAGGTGTCTTACCATGTAAGTTTTTGACTGAATCCAAAAACTTGAAGATTAAAATTGAATTCAACAAGATTTGGGGAGTTCCAGAGGACTTGGGCCTTCCAGTGCCTACCACCTTGGCTGTTAGGCAACAGATTCAAACTATACAGGAAGTGCATGAGCAACAAATACAGGGGCAACAACACCAACGCGTGTCTTCTTCTAGACCGCAGCATAGAGCTTCATCTAGTACATTGCTAGGAGCAGACTCCGCACCTTGCTTTACCTATAGCTCTATAGGTGCAGTAGCAGCCAAGACGAGCAAGGGGAAACACAAGGCACAATCTAGTGGCAACAACCCTATAGCAGAATTGTTTGCAGCCCAGATGACTGAGAAGTTAGATGCATGCACTGGGAGAATGTTATTTGCCAATGGTGTTCCACTTCACATTGCTCGGTCTCCTTATTTTAAGGAGGCATTTCAGAAAGTAGCGAAGGCGGGATTAACATCATGTGTGCCACCGAGTGAGCACAAATTGAGAACTAAAATCTTGGATGATGAGTATGCCAAGATTAGTGAGTCCATGGAGACCATGAGGGTTGTTTGGGAGGAATCGGGGCGCAGCATTATCATGGATGGGTGGATAGACATTAAACATTGTCCACTCATCAATGTCATAGTCACATGTGCAAAGGGCTCATTCTTTCTTAGGGCGATTGATTGTTCAAGGCATCAAAAAGATGCTGATTTTAGTTTCAGATTCTTCGAGAAGCCATTGAAGAGATTGGGCCACAAAATGTGGTCCAAGTAGTGACAGATGCAGCTCATGTGGACAGAGTTGCAGGGAAGCTTATTGAGGCCACATGTCGGCATATTTGGTGGACTCCTTGTTGTGTGCATGATATGAACAATGCTCTAAAGGACATGGGGAAGATTAGCTAGATAAAGGGAGTGGTAAGTGATGGTAGAGATGTGCAAATGTATATTTACAACCACTACACCTCACATGCACTATTTAGGAGCTTCGCCAAGAAGCAGTTCGTGAAGCTAGTTGAGACACTATATGCATCCTATTTCATTCTCTTGGAGAGAATTCTTGAGTTGCAGGAGCCACTGCAACTAATGGTTACGACGAATGAATGGAATGGGTGGGATGGTTCCAGGTCAGAGCAGGGGATGAGGGTGAAGGATATAGTCAAGAGTGATATATTTTGGAGCGATGCAAAATACATTGTCTCTATTATTAGGCCAGTCTTCGAGGTGGTCGAGTATGGAGATGGGGACGCGCCTACACTTGGAGAGGTATATGAGTGCATTGATTCTATGCTTGGGTAGATGAGGGCAGTTGTGCAAGAGAAGGACCCCACATTAGCCTTCTACAATGATCACATTCGTCCTATTATTCAGCATAGATGGGACAAACTTAACACACTGTTACACAAGGTTGCATATGCATTGATCTAAGGTGGTACATGACTAGGCCTGGTAGAATTACACCACTTCACGATGATGAGGTGATTTATATTATATAACACTTTAAGACTGTCTTAAAGTTAAGACTTAGATTCTCATGATTTTATAAATTAAAATCATTTACATTACTAGCATCTTAATTCTTCTATTTGCTAATAATTTGTACTTTTAAAATTTTTTCAGGTGAAGGAAGGATTCTTCAAGTGCATAGATAGGATGTATGACCTTGAGACAGCAGCTAAGGTTCGCATTGAGTGGACCAAATTTGCTACTCTTAGGGGTTACAATCAAGTGGCAAAGGCGAATATCAAGACTATGGCACAAGAGGATCCCATTTTGTGGTGGTCAGCTTATGGAGCGAAATCTACAACCACCACACTAGCTATTTGTTTGTTGTCCCAGGTACTTAGTTCCTCAACTTTTAACTTTTCATTGTTCATTGTTCAATGATTATTGTTCAACTTCTAATTCCCAAGTTTTACATTGGCCAATTATTTTTCATCTCAGGTTTCTAGTTCCTCAACTTCTGAGAGGAATTGGTCTACATATAGCTTCATCCACTCTCTTAAGAGGACCAGAGAGCAGAGAAGTAGAGAAGCTAGTGGCTGTACACAATGTGTTGCGTATTGATGACCACAAGACAAGTGTGTACAAGGAAAGCCTAGCATCACGATGGGATGTAGAGCCTGAGGAGCCATCACAGATTGATGAGGAGGATGCTTTAAATCCAGCCACAAGGCTAGTTGGTGTTCCCTTTTTGGCTCTTGATCTTGGAGAGACTAATAGTTCCAGTGGCGATGAGTTTCAACTTCCAACCTCCAAGGGATGATCATTGATCATTGATTTGGCATTTTGATTTGGACTCTTGGAGACTTGTAGTTTTTATTTGCATTATATACTTATTTTGATATCATGATTCATGACACATGATACTTATTGCAATCATCTTTATGTCATGACTCATATGATCATTGATTACTATTAGATAGTAGAATCTAGGTACTCATACTATTGATCTTAAGACTGATATATAGACTAATATTTATTATTTTCTGATGTTCAATGTTCAATGTTCATTTTTGTTTGTCATTTGATCATAAATCATGATGTTCTAGTTGAAAACTTCAATGCAATGTTCAATGTTTAAGTTTTTTACATCTTTGTATCTTATATTATATAATTGTAGTACATATTTTGCATAACTAGTATTTTAAGTACCATATGTATAGTATATATACCCCTGCTCCCTCCGCCACCCCCCGTCCCCCGCTGTCCTCCCCCTGTGGTCCCCAAACCAAGGCCCCTCTATCCCCCCATCTCGAAAACTTGTCCCCCCATCTCCCAAGGCGGTGTAACTATGATTTACACAGTGACATGAATGTTGCTAAAAAACAGGATAACCTTGCAACAAATCATTGACCTCAACATGGTCCATGTTCCAAAAGTTGTTGAGGATGATGCCATAATCTTGGATCCAAAATTTCACAACAGCCAACTGGAAAAGCTTTTTCTCATTCTCATCCAATGGCAACAAGAGGCAACTTCCATCTCTAATAGATTCCAGTATATTCTGTTGAATACCAACAAATGGCTGAAAAGCAAACATCCAAAGAGAGTCGGTTGAAGGTTGGAGTAGATTGCATTAATTTCGGACCTATTGGAAGGAAGTGTCAAGTGGAGGTGAAAAAGGACAGATCATCCACTTCTAAGCCAAGTAAAACTTTCAAATTGAAGCTCAAAGGTAGAAAAGTTGTGATTCCACCCTCACATTCATCTCAAGCACCTCTCCAAGTGCATGAAACAAAAGAGAAGGAAGAAGAGGGTGAAATAATGATCATATCTTCTCCACAGCCGCCTAGCAACCAAGGGTCACCTGCCCAGGAGGAACCATTCTTGCCTGCCATAGACCATGATGTGGACTCGTCTTCCACCATATTCACGCCTACAATTCCCCATTTCAAGGATGAATATGTCAACACTACCTATCTCTTTTGCGACTGCTTATATCCTCACAACAGAACAATGTGAGAATCTGTGAAATGTGTTTGACGATTTTCCATGGTTATGGGGAGACCCATCTCCCCCCTAAAATTCACGTCTCGAAGACTTTTTGCGTCTCTAGAGACCTCAAAAAAAGTTGGAGACTTCATGACGAAGTCTCCTGAAGTCTCCCAGTCTCTTAATCCCAAAAGTGAAGTCTCCCCTAAGTCACCTGAGAAAGTATAAATGTAAAACATAATATTAAATAATTTTATATATTTTAGCCCTCATTTTAGTCTTTTAGTTTTACAGTATTACTATTTTCAAAATTTGTATTTAGAATTAAACTCTTTAAACTAAAAAAAAAATTGTCGTCTCCAAGTATCACCATCTTACATTTTTGAAAAATTACTGTACCAGTACCATTACCAGAGACCTCCAAGTCTCCTCGTCTCCCAGTGACCTTGCGATTTTCCAACTCTCATTGAGGGACAAATTACCCAACTTAATGCCTCAACTACAAAGTTTGAGATGTTCATGATAGAGTCATCCCAAAGAACACCCATGGTTCCAGCTTGACATACAAAGGCGTGCACTACGACAACAAAAATACAACCAGGATCAATCCTGTAATAGCCACTATTCATTCTTAATGGATGAAGGTTTCATCTTGCCTACATGGTTAGGAAACATTACCATGAAAAGGAGAAAGATTGAGTTTCCCTCTCCCTGCAAAGATAAACAAGTCTAAGCTTCCAAAGGCAAAGGTTGTCTCAAGAATTCTTGTTGATTCTGAGAAAACCAAATGTGTTGAGATTGCAGAAGCTCTAGTGGATAAACCAGCCGAAGAGTTTAATTTCTCTAATCACAAGTTCACCAAAACTGAACTTGGGAAACAATCACGGTTGGGGTGTCAACAAGATGCTCAAGATGCAGTCTCCACCTTGTCAAAGAAGAATGACAAGCTCTAGGTGAAGAAAACTCAGTTGAAGTTGAAGAATGTTCATCTTCACGAGATCATTTGCCAACAATCTTCGCAACCCGTACCCATCACATCACAAACAACTCTAGTGAATCAGAAGGCTGATGCGGCTAACACTTGGTTCAAGGAGATTATCACATAGGGAGTCCAAACAATTAAAGGTGTGCTCGAAGTCCTTGAACGTATGAGATGTGATGAAGAAAGGCTTCATGATATGATTGCCTCTTTCAATCAAGAGGCCAATGTCCTGAAAGAAGACTTGGGCACATAGGATCAAATGGCAAAAGCTGATTTGGATGTCTTGATCACATACAACATCGTTCCATCCATGGACATTTTCTGAGTATCAAGGACTCATGGGTCACATAGCCCAGGCAATGAACTAACTTTCGACAAAAACACAAGAAGCCCTCGAAAGTTGCTACTCTATAGAGAGTGAGATCATGGGTAATCCGAGACTCATGGGGTGCAAAGTACTCACAGAAGATGACAACTTGTTCACCGAAGAAGACATGACTTCAGAATTCACTGACAGAGTTAATGTTGAATTTGATTTGTTGGGTGGATATTTTGCAACCGACAGTTTTGAGTAAAAATCCAGTCGCAAAATAGGATGACCAGCCATAGCGTGTGAGACAGAGTCTCTCCTACCTTAAAGAGAAGGCTCCGCCTTCTCACCATTCCTTGGATCAACTCAAGGTAAGCAAGAAGTCGAGAGATTTTATAAAATGGGTGTTACCAATATCTTTTTTTCTTATCTTTCAAGAAAGAATCCACTCACTCATAGAGCGAGTAATGGGCAAGGTGAATCTCTAACTACACTTCTATCAAGAGCTGGAAACAGTGATACCAATAAACCTTCACTAACTCAAAGGCTAGCTGAAAATGTATTGGTTTGGCTCTAAGTCCGGTCATACTTCTATATGAAAAAGTTTTACAATTAGTGCACAAAGACTCCTAAAAGTAAGAATAATTTAACTATTTTGCAAATTAAGAAAGAAGTATAAGCTACAGACAAAGTTTCTAGCTATATATTTTCACAATCGCTCCCAGTCAAAGCTTCGGCTTCGATTGCCTCTTAAATCACTATGCTCTTTTATTGAACAAACAATAATAACATGAATCAAGAAAATAGGCACAAATTACAATCAAAACTTCTAATTTGCTCTATCACAATTGCTTCCAGTCAAAGCTTTGAATCCAATTGCTTCTTTTATTCACTTTTCTACCAACTTTGTACTACACAATCAAAATTATGCTTGCACAAATGTGGCAAAGCTTTTTTGCATACAACAAAAGATGATTTTTACAATGAGGGGGCACTCATTTATATAGGGACAAAAGTTGAGAAAAAGGTGAAGGAAAAAATGGGAGCAACTCAACCAACTTTGACCTAGTGTAACTAAAAGAGAAATTATAGGGTTACATGCAACTGCACATGCAACTCGCATTACATGTAATTACACATCTTTATGTAATACATCCTCTTCAATTACAAACATGAAAGAAGAAGAAAGACGGAAGAGAATTAAAACAATCCTAGGGATTGTTCTGAAGGGCCTTGTACTTGGCGATGCAATCTCCGATAATCACTATATCGGAAGTTCTTGTACTTTGTACCGTTGCATTCACCTCAATAACCATGGTGTTGCATCTTTTGATAGCTTCTGACTATGATGAATTGTCCGTTGTCATGTGGAAGCTTGATGTGATCCAGCTTTTTTCGCTCAAGTTGTCGTGAATTCTCTTTTGTAGATCAGCACAAACTAGAGTGTTTGACACTTTGAAAACCTTCTCAATGGTGTCTAGATGTAAACTTGGAACAACTTTCCATCAACACCTTTACCTCTTCTTCTTTTTTAAAGTGCTTGGCGCATGGGAATGTGTGCAAATGGAGATTGCTGATCCCCAAAATGTGACTTGGGCTTTTAAGATGTCATTGCACGGAAAATGGATTACATGTAAATGCAACATGCAACAAGGAATGAAGGATGAGATGGAAAGCGAAAGCGAATGGTGGACGAGCTTCTACATGTAAGTGTGAATGGAAGAGATGCAAAGCATGTAATGACATGGGATGTGGAAAAACATGTATTTGCTCATGGAGGCGTGAATGCATATGGAGAGGTGAAATGGAAAATGGGATTACATGCATGTGCGGATGGTGAATGAGATGGAAAACATGTAATCGCATTTGTCGAATGAGATGTGAAGTGTTGTGACAAGGAAAGATGGAAATGGAATGTGGAGTGAAGTGAAACGTGCTCAAGTTCTTAGGAAAGAACTTGCGATTTCTTCCAAAAGAAGAAAAATGAAAAAGCAAGCAAGCAAACAACGAAAAACAAACACATGCCTTTGGTCTTAAACTCAAACATGTCAAGATGCAATGCACTTCAACACACAAATTCGAATTTGGAAATTAAGAAAAAACCAAAAACAAAAAAATGAACAATTTCTTCATTTTAAAGAGAAAATGCACTTTCCATGGCATTGATTTCAACAAGTGGCAATCATCAAACAATAATGTGCATTTAAATAGCAAGATAAGCACGACTTGATGAGCAAGTTTGAAAATGTCCACTTACTTGGAGGTTAAAGAGCCAAAATAGCAAGTTTTATAGACTTGACCAATTCTTCCTCAAATCTAGTTTTTTAAACAACTTCTTGACTTTTTCCGTACTTGCATTTAACAAAACTTAATGAGCAATAAAGTGTCGAATTTGACATAAAAGTGCCAAATACATGGTCTGCAAAGACAATATCATGTATTTATAACTCAAAATCAATCCCTCTTGATCAAAGGTATGGGCTGGGAATGCATTTTTTTAATTTTTTTTAACAAAAACATGATTTTTTTTGCAAAAATCCGGGCCATTTTTGCAAAAACGTGGCCAAAAAATGCATCTTTTGAGTCATTTTTGACTTGTGAATGCAAAAATGACTTCCCCAAATGCATATACATGGATCAAAATGGAAAAACATGACTCCAAAATGCAAAAAAGTGGGTAAAAACCCCAATTTTCTAGGCATTTTTAGCAAAAACGTGATTCATAGAAGGCATGAAATGGAAATGTTTTTGGCTTCTAAGTGCAAAAATGTGAGCCAATATCTATTGCAAATGATTGAAGATGCCAAAACCCCTCTTTTTCTTGCAAAAACATGATTTAAATCACTCAAAATGGATTTATTTGAAGATTTTTCCAAAAACATGCGCTTGGAAGGAGTTTGAAAAATTGTTTTTTAGCAAGATAAATCCATTTTCAATGTTGGATAATCCATGGCCAAGCAAAAACGACCCTATTGGAGAAAGTCTCATTCAAAACCGTCAAGTAAATCTCAAGTTATGATCAAAATCGGGTATTTGGAGGGCAAAAGCATGTTCTTCAAAAACGGACTTTTGGAGGGTCAATGCATATATTAAAACATGTTTTTTGATAAAAAATAGACCTTTTTGGGTCACTTAAATATTTTAAACTGTGCATCTCATCAAAATCACACTTTTTAGGTGCCATTACATGTTTTAAAATATGCTCATAAGCAAAAATGGACCTTTTCGGGGAGGAAGCATGTTTTAAAATGCATCTCACTTTTAAGATGTAAAAGTGTAAAAACTGAATCAAAAATGTCCACTTATGATAACCTTTTGATGTAATGACATCTAAAAGGTTCGCTAAAATAAACTTTATATGTAGTGACATGTAAAATGTCCACTTTTGATGGATTTTACATGTTATTGCATATAAAATGTCCACTTATGAAGACTTTTAAGTCATTTAATTCACTTAAAATTATAAAAATGTTACAAAATGGGTCATAAACAATATTTATTTATCATATTTTGTAATATAACATATAAACATCATTTAAAAGTAACATTTAAATAAACATTTGATTTTTAAAACCAAAAATTAATCTGAAACTATATAGTTATATAGTTACTCTAGGGGAAAAATTAAAAAGTAACTCAACTTAATATTATAACATAAAGTGCAGTATAGTCACTTTAAGTTAAAAATTTAAAGTTAAAGTAACTTAAAAACATAATAAAAAGTGAATATAAGTTATATTTATCAAAAAGTGAAAATCAAATTGAAAATATAACATCATATTTTTAATTCGTGTTGTTGCACCCAAAAGGTCCACTTTTGAAGCACTAAAATGGACATATCTTTTGACTGACAACTCCGATGAACCTCTAGGTTAGACCGAATCAAAGGGAAAAATGAAAGGCATGACATGAGCAAAACCAAAGGACTAAAAACAAACTCAAACTCAAAAACAAACGAACGGATGATGAAGGCTTCAAAAATCAAGCAAAGGCTCGATAGAAAGCAAAATGAAAAAGACTTGACGAAGGCCTTCAATAAAATGATTTGATATATAAAAGACTTGACAAAGGCCTTCAACATTAAGCAATTGAATATCAGATTCAAGTTTAGAGAAATGCGAAACTAACTTTAAAAAGTTTTGTGCTGTTACCAACAATTTGTAGTGACAAAATGCAAGACAACATGATTCAAAGGATTTTGGAGCACCTACCATGAACAAGTTCTCAACATATAAATTTGCAGCCAAACACTTGTGGGAAAGTCTTGCAGAAAATTGCCAGGTTGTAAAAACAGGTCATGCAAATCCAGTTAGGGTCAATGTCATTTCACAGAAGATGAAGATTTTGAATCTTCCAATCCTTCATGATTGTATTGCCAAATATAAGGCATTTGATGACAATCTTTAGGCTTGATTCAACTTTCTCCATCTTTTCCTTTAGTTTTTTTAGCATTTTCAGCTTTGTAGTTTACAAAAGATAGATTACATGTAATCCAATTGCATGTATTATTCAATTACACACCTTCAGTGCATGTAATTCAAGAAATCTTCTTTTCTTTTTTGACTTAGTCGAGGTGGTTGAGTTCCTCCCACTTTTTTCTCCACTCTTCTCTCACTTCTTTTTCCTATATACTTTTTCCTATATAAAGGAGTGAGCCCCCACCGCCTCCCCCCATTGTAAAAATAACCTTTTATCATATGCAAAAGAGCTTTGCCAAACTTGTGCAAGCATAATTGTGATTGTGTAGTACAAATTTGAAAGAAAAGTGAATAGAAAGAAGCATTTGGGTTCTAAGTTGTGACTGGAAACAGTTGCGATAGAACAGATTGGAAGCTATGACTGTGATTTGTTCCTCTTATCTTTCGTTCATGTTATTACGTATGTTAAATAGAGCATAGTGAATATAAGAAATAATTAGAGTTGAAACTATGACTGGGAGCAACTATGTAATATACAGACTAGAAGCTATGACTATAGCTTATATTACTCTCTCAAATTCATGCAAATGGTTAGAAATTCTCTATTCTTGGAAGTCTGTGCGCCCTAATGGTAGAAATTTATCTTATAAAATAGATAAAACTAGACGTAGATCTAAGTTGGTACACTCTCAATCATCCTGTGAGTGGGTGTTTGGTATTAGTATCATTGTTTCCATCTTTTAGATAGAAGTGTAGTGTAAGAGATTCAACTTGCCCATTACCCGCCCTATGGGTAAGTGGATTCTTTCTTGAAAGAAAGAGGAGAGAATATTAGTAACATCTTCTAACATTGATCCAAGGAAGGGTGAGAAGGGAGAACCTTCCCTTAAAGATAGGAAAGAACTCACACATTGCGACTAGTCTACCTATTTTGCAACTCAATTTGCATAAACTGTCGATTGCAAAATATCCACCCAACAAATAAAATATCAAAAATTGAATTAAAAGCAATTGGGAGTTAAATAAAGATTAAGACAAGAATCTCTTTAGCACAAACTCTATGAACTTGTCCAACTATTTGATTTGCATTCCTCTAGTTTATCCAAAACTCAAGATTGCGGCCCTTTGAAGAAACATGGCATGAGACATTTTGTCATATTGCATGAATGAGATTCTAAGAGAGATGGGGATTTGAAATATTCAACATTCACCTCACTTTCTCTTTTGTTTACAATTTTCAAATTAACAACTTCCCATATAATCTTTATTGTAGCAAGACGATGCACACCAAAGCTAAATGGGTCTCATACTTTTGAAGTGGAACACATTGAGATCCACAAACCTTGTGAACTAAAAAACAACCCAGTGATTGGTTAGACCAATCCAAATGTTTGTCTTACAAGATTTGGTATTGCCCGGTTCATCAAAACTGTTGATTAATTCCCAGAAATTGGCAGAAATACCAACAGCATTTCAGGGGCAAATAGGTGAGAGACTGCTCAATCTTGAAACAAAAACAATTAAATTTAATGTATTAGACTGCCACCCTTTCCATACCTACCTTTCCCATATGTAAACCCTATTTCTGATCTCCCCATAATGCCTTAGACTGCCACACTTTCCATACCTACCTTTCCCATATGTAAACCCTTAACCTTTAATAATATTATCTATGTTAGTGACAAACTCACACATGCAAAATATTATTATTAATTTTCTTTAAATACATTGTTTAGTTTGAGTACAACAACTTCAAAGCATGTCAATCTGCATCTTAACTCTTACTACCCTGATGTTTAAAGGATATCCATAATTTATTCTTGCCATCAACGTCTATACATACTTGCACATTTGCACTTCTTAGTCTATGTTCCTTGTATCAAATGCAACTTTAACATAATGGAGGAGCAACCAAAACTCCTACGTTTTCAATTTTACTTCAAAATAAAAATTTACAGTTTTCTTGTCAATTTTACAATAAAATACCATTATTAAAATTAAACTAAATTTAGAGGCAAACCTCCTAAGCGTTCTGCCACAGCTCCAGTAACTAGGCCACCAATCATATCGAAAACAAGAACATCTGAATTTGCACCAACATTGGCCAAACAAAGAAGAAGAGAGAGGGTATCAATCCTCAAAAATCTGTGCACATAATCAGTAGAAGATTTCTTAATAATGGTAAGAGCACAAAAGAAAATAGCTTTTAACAGTATTAGTACAATAAAATATACCTGTACAAACAATTACCATCTAACAATATAAGACAATGAACATGGTCTGACAATTAGCCAAGCACAAAATACATATCAGCATAGAAAAAATTATACAGGATAATAAATAACCCTAACAACTTAAGACTATACATATGAGACAATCCTTCATGAAACTAATGATCCTCATGGTCCTGACTAAACCATGCTCATTCCTGGTCCTTACATTAAAAATCCCATGCAATCAAAATAATAAATTTGACAGAAGCACTTTTGTTGAAATAGTTTGCAAATTAACGAGGACCAAGAAAATTAACCACCATCCATTTTTTCACTGAAATAAGCTCTGTATGTACAGATTAACAAGATTGGAAAGGATTCCATGTGAAATTGTTTTGTTTCTAATCACAGGCACAGCAACTGTATCATTGCTAACAGCTATATCAGTTTGAGTGACAGACTTAAAGGCAGTCTAAACCGATGTTTTAGACTCATAAGCATATGTATATATAATTCGCATCAGAATTGGCACCACTGATTTCAAACTTGTCATTTGTTTTTAGTGAGAGAATGCATTTCTGAAACAATGACCATTCACATGAAAGTTTCGGTGATGAAAAATAGGAGACTGACATGATGTCCATAAGCACAAAGCAGTCATGTTAAGAGCCAAATGTGTAGCAAAACATGTTCTGGAAAAGCAATTTGTTCATAAAGGTTAGCACAACAAGCATATAGAAAATGCTACGAAAGATGGAGTAAATTAGACTTTGACCTTCTCGTAAATGACAAAATAGAAAAAAGACAACTTCATCACAATTAAAACTAGCAATAACACAAATATATATAAGTTCCAGTTTATTATTGTAGTACTTGGTCAATATTTAATAGTTATTGTCACTTGATTTCTTAACAATATGATTATAGTGAATGGTTTATAAATGATATCATCGTCTGAAATCATGATTCGATGCTCGTTCAGAATTTGTTTTGCGATCATGAAAGTATTATTTTTTGTTTTGGTTAGTTATGATTATGATGGTCATTCATTATTTGTACTTCTGTGTTTTGTGAGCTACAAATTCTGCGATTAAAGGGAGGGTATCATGCAAGAGAGAAAATGTCATAACTAATTAGCAACAAGGGGTTATCACATTAACTATTTGTTAAGAAGCATTCAAAGTATGAATACTAATAATACTTTACAAGCATTATCTATTATGTTATTTAACAAGTGAAAACTTCATTAATATTTTATTTACTACAGTAAATAATTAATTCATTAAAATTATTTGATACATATATAATAATATAGTATATGTCAGTGTACATTTTTTTCATTCAATTATAGATAAATCTTCAATCGTGCAATGAGTATATGTTGGACAATCAATGTATTTAAGCTATAAAAATAATTGATGATAAAAATTAAACAAAACAAAATTTAAATAGTAAACAATTTCTGATAAGCAGCCCTCAAATAGAAAATTTTAACATTTAAGAACAAAGTTGTCAATTCTGGTCCGGATCGTGTTTGAGTTTTGGGTTCACAGGTTCAGTCAAGAAAAATTTTGGCAGTTGAGTTTGTTCATACAAGAACATGTAAAAATGAAAATAAACTGTATACATATATGCAGCAGTAATTAAGTTCATAATATGCCATCATGCTAATAATCAAACTGCATAGCAAAATTCACCTTCATATTAATAGTCAAAACTCAAATATCATAATATTTACTAAAGCTTTAGTTCAAATAACATAGAAAAATACTAAAGCAAACCACCATATTAATGTTTTAGTTCAAAATTAATAATGTCAACTGTGAACAATCAGCCATCACTGATAAAAACTCAAATATCAAGTTTTTCACTCTTTTGGGCAAAATGAAATAGATTTCACCTTTTCATTTTCTTTTTTGGTCAAAATTAGTGTTGGGGCATTGATTTGACCTATTTAAATCAAGAAAACTTTTTAGTTCCTGCAGGAATACTTATGCATTCATGTCAGTGCTAATATGACATTAACACTGACCAATCAAATCAAAGAATTTAAAACATTATATAAAATTTCAAATGTTTATATATTTTTTTAATTTTTCATTATTTTATAAATCACATTTTTCAATTATTCTATTGGTCCATACTATTTTTGGTGGGGAAGAAAATTAATTTTCCTCAACAAAAATACAAATATTTTCTAATAATTTCATCTTGCATTAATGAATGCATTAATTACAACTTTATCCTTTCCACATTAGTGACAAGTTGATAAGATTTTTTTTTCAATCATTTTATCTTCCACCCCACACATGTCTAATCAATATTAATTCCCAATAAAAATATAATTTCAATATTTTATATCTTTCTATTTGAATTTCTAATTTTTTTAAAACTTTGACTTTTTAATAAAAGTTATTAAATTATTAGTGTTATTTTACTTTTGTACAAATAAATTAAACAATATTATTTTTTAATTATATTTTATAATAGTGTTTGTAATATGTATAATTGATAAGTGTTACAATTTGTAAATTATATCATTTATTATTATTAATATTTTATATTTAAACAATTTAGTTTAAATATATTTAAAACTTAAATATATATTTTGGTATTAAATTAATAATTATATTTTACATAAAAAACATACTGAAGGAAATAACCACAAAAAAGAAATAATTCAATTCTAAAAGATATGTAAATTATTATTAAGTTTTTATAAACTATGTATTAAAATTAAATAGTTATATTCTATTTCTTATTTATTATATCATATTTATTCATCAACATATGGGCCATCCTATCAGATCACAAGTGCATTTCTAGGCAAAAATTAATTCATTCGCAATGTTAATTTAGAACTATTTAACCTTGTTCTCACTCATCTATACCTCTACAACCATTTTGCATTGGGCAGGAACTATGACGCATTGCGTCTCTTGTTAAAAGTCAGAAAAGTTTAAAAGGTGCAAAAACTGTATGGGTTCTGACAGCACACCTCCAAATTCCTCCTGCATTCAGCAGGTCAGAACGCACAGTCTGTAGGCCAGACCCTATCCGAACCCACAGGGAACTGAGCATAGACCCAGACCCAAACTTATTTCGGACTGAACTAAGACCTGAGAGGTTCCATTGGAGGACCCAATATTTTAGTTTAAGAATGCTAACAAATTGTCTACTAATAATACACTAAATATGAGAATATAGTTGTCCTCATTTTCAAAGGCATTTTCCTTCTTGGTACAAATTTTCCAAATTCCTATTGTTTCTTTAAAGTGTGATGAATCCTCCCCTTGAATATATGGAGAAGGGATGGTAAAATACACAGAGGGTAGTCATTGTACCCTTTTGAAAACTACCCTGCTTAACAATTAAGCAATTAGGAACTCTGCAATGGTTCATTATCTGAAAAAAGCTTTTCTAAAGTATTAAATAAAATTAGGAAATTACAAATATTAAGAGTTTGTCCCCCTAATATCATTATGTTCTCACAATATAACATATCATACTGGTTATCAATTTTAGACTCATTTTCAATCTTTAACAATTCTATATCAGCCATTCATTTTACTGTTTACCATGTTCATCATTTCTGTATGTCAAACCTTTTATGGTTTTTGCTATCACACTCATGACATTACACTCCATTCCTTGCTGCCATTATAATTACACCTTTTGAAGTGTCTTTCATAGTTTAACCAATATATTTTGGTTTTTCTTACATTGACTATAGAAGTCATAAAGGATAAATGTATGATGGTGTCATTGCGTCATTATAATGTTGGTCTTGCATATCAAAAATTTAAAGGTAAATATTCACCATAAATATAACATAAAGAGCGATAGTAAACAATTAAAATAAATGAAAGAATTAATCTAAACATTAAATGTCATTTTATATATTTGACCAGTTATGACAAAAAACCCAATAGTGCCATGAAGTTGAGGGAGAAAACAAAAGAAGTGCTAGTTGATTTGGGACACATACCTGCAGTTCTTTATTTATCCATTAATTTTTTTTAATGTTAATTTGGGTTTGAAGTTTTGAACCATTGCAACGGAATGCATTGGATACAATGGCTGTGTGAAGACTCAACATATTCACTTTAAGCATGAAAACTGTAATATCCTCCCCTGATTTGAACTTTGACTTGTAGAAATTTAACTTAAGGAATATTGTCAAACACTTTGTATGCAAACTCATAAAGCTGATTTCCTCAATAAATTGCTTTCCAATGAGTAGATTTACGAACAACTATGAAGTGACATTAAAATGCATAATACACATCATAACATTTTCACAAAAACTTGGCACACATTCAACAATATATGAAAAATCTGGAAACTCTTTCAATCTGCTGATAAAGGGTGATTTTTTAAATGTAGATGTGCACTTACAGCTGCCTTAAAGGCTGCAACAACTATTCAGACTTGTATTCAACAATTATTATGCAAAGTATCAAAATTTGACAGAAGAAACCTGGAATTAGTTGCCGTAGTATTTTGCAGATGTAGTCGGTAGCCTTCCAAACTTCTAATCAGCCGGAAAAACAAGTAAACTTGATACCAACACTGTTCACGCCGTACTGTAGCAAAATACTGTTCATGCCGACTGTAGCAAAATACTGTTCATGCGGCACTATAGCAATAACTAACTTCAGATCTGCACCTCAAACCCTTGTAAATTTCTTTATGCGAACGCCCCAAATGAAACCCAGTGTGTTTCCTGAAGTGAAAACACCATTGATCCTCCTAACTGTGTCTTCCAACAGCGAAGAGAATGCTAGCAAAGAGGGATTCCGTCCTCCAAGCCCGATAATCAGATATCCAGCAACATAACATTAATCTTCATCCGAGCATACAAAAAAAAAAACTCTTCCATTTCTTTTATAGTGTTCTCACAAGAGCTCAATCCTTCGTTTTCTCAATGTGGGATAAAACATAACTCCCTTTATGTACCTTATGTCTCCAATGTGTTATAAAAATAAAGGGAACTCTTTTAATTTAAATATTTCCCACAAACTATAGTCTATGCATTAATAAGGTTAAATATTTATAAATTTAACTTTATAAAATGGCTTTATCAATGCATAACAAATCTTATCAATGATAAATAAGTCTTCCTGTCGATTTTAAACAATTACCATCGACATACCACTGTGACTGAATGTTCGGCCATGTCCAAGATGACTTACTATAAATAGTAAGTATGCCCAAAGTTGCCTCAGAACCCCCCAGAAAGACCTGCAACTGAAACTATCTAGGCCAAATGGCCTCTAAGCCCCTTTAATGTCCTAGTTAGCCTACCGGACTATGGGGAAATAGGCTAACGACAACATCATGCTATGAATGCTAGAAAGGGGACATTACAGTCCGCCCTTCCCAAAATTGCTTGTCCTCAAGCAATTTCAGCTCTGGATGCTACAATATCTGCTCATTTTCCCAAGTAGCATCCTCGACAGGTAGGTTCCTCCACTTCACTAGATACTCCCTGATAGTCCTCCTGCGAAGCACCCTCTCCCTGGAGTCAAGTATGGCCTCGGGAACCAAGATAAGTTTTTCCTCATCATCAAGAGGTGGCAATACTACTGAAGGCACCACATTGTGACCCAATGCCTTCTTAAGGCATGACACATGGAACACATTATGCACTTTACTATCTGCAGGCAACTCCAACTCATAAGCTACTTCGCCCACTCTCCTGATTACTTTGAACGGTCCATAGTAGCGTGGTTTCAATTTCTCTACTCCACTCTTCTTGAGAGAGGACTGTCTATACGGCTATAACATGAGGTACACCATATCTCCCACCTCAAAAGACCTCTCAACCCTGTGCTGATCAGCATATTGCTTCTGCTGATTTTGTGCCTTTTGCAAATTTTCCTTCAAGGATCGCATAATGTCCTGACACTCCTGCAAAGTATCCTTGGCCTTAGGCACCCTGCTGTCCCCAAATAACAAATCCAAAAAATTAGGAGCATCATACCCGTACAGTGCCATAAAAGGGGACATTTGAATAGACATATGGAAAGAGGTATTATAGCAGTACTCCCCTAGATGTAGCCACTTCACCCAAGCCTTCTGCTCTCCTGCAATGTAGTTTTGAAGGTACCCCTCAACCCATTTGTTCACTATCTCTGTCTGCCCATCAGTTTGGGGGTGGTAGCTGGTACTCGGAGTGAGCTCTGTTCCACATAACCTAAACAACTCCTGCCGAAAGTGGCTCATAAATCTGTTGTCTCTGTCACTGACTATGCTCCGTGGTATCCCATGTAGTCTGAATACCTCTCGAAAAAATAGTTCTGCTATTTGTGTTGCTGAATATGTAGATGAAATTGCAAAGAAATGTGCAAATTTCGTCAATCTGTCTACCACAACAAAAATACAATCCCGACCCTGTGCCTTGGGGAGGCCTGTGATAAAATCCATGGAAATGCTATCCCACTTCTTCTCTGGTATGGGTAGGGGCTGTAGTAAACCACCCGGAAAAGAATGTTCCTATTTGTTCTGCTGACACACAGGGCATTCCCTAACAAACTGAAGCACCTCTGATTTGAGTCCTTTCCAAGTGAAGCGCTCTCTCACTTGCCGATATGTCTTAAAGAATCCGGGATGTCCTGCCATTGGTGAATCATGAAATGCCCTCAAAATCTTCTGCTTCATAGCAGACCCAGGTACTAAATAAATCCTTTCCTTGTAGATGATTAGATCATTTACGACAGTGTATCGACTATCTTGAATAGCTCCCTCAATAATGCTAGATGCCCAACTATCCTTAGCATATTCTGCCAAGATCATCTCTCTCCAATCATCCATGACTATCCCAACAGCAAGCAAATGAGGCCTTCTAGATAAAGCATCTGCAACAATATTTTTCTTCCCTTTGACATAGGCTATGCCGAAATCATAGGCCTGTAATTTATTCATCCATTTCTGTTGCCTGTCATTAAGGTCCTTCTGTCCAAGGAAATGTTTCAAGCTATTATGATCTGTTTTTACTGTGAATCGGCTTCCCACTAAGTACTGCCTGAACTTAGCTAGCGCGTGCATGATTGCTAGCATCTCTTTGTCGTAGATGCTGTAGGTTCTCTCCACACCTCGTAATTTTCTACTCTCATATGCGATGGGATGTTTGTCTTGCATGAGAACAGCTCCTATGCCCTCTCCCGAGGCATCACACTGCAGCTCAAAAGGCCTAGTGAAATCTGGAATGGCTAAAACAGGACATGTACTCATCAGCTCCTTAAACCTGTCAAAACAATCCTGAGCCCTCTCTGACCACTTGAAACTATCTTTCCGTGTCAAATCTGTAAGTGGTGTTGCTATCTGTGAAAATCCCTTCACAAATCTGCGGTAGAACCCACAAAGCCCGAGAAATCCCTTGAGTTGTGAAGTGTTCCTCGGTGGTGGCCAATCCAGAATGGCCCTGATCTTGTCTGGGTCAACCCGAACACTTCCTGCACTAATAATATGCCCTAGATAGAGCAACTCTGTCATCCCAAACTCACATTTACTCATCTTGGCATATAATGACTCCCTCTCTAGAATATTGAGCACTGTATCAATATGCTTCAAATGTTCCTCCCAAGTACGGTTGTATATCAGTATATCATCAAAAAATATCAACACAAACTTCCTCAACTGACCTCTGAACACTCTATTCATACAGGACTGGAAAGTGGCAGGGGCATTTGTCAACCCAAAGGGCATGACTAAGAACTCAAAATGTCCATAGTGGCATCTAAAAGCTGTCTTCTCCACATCCACCTCTCTAACCCGTATCTGATGGTAGCCGGATCTCAAATCAATCTTGGAGAAGTAGCATGCACCATGCAATTCATCAATAAGCTCATCGATGCGCGGGATAGGGTATCGGTTCTTGATTGTCTTCTTGTTTAGCTCCCTATAATCAATGCACATCCTCATTGTACCATCCTTCTTCTTCACCAATACTACTGAAGAAGCGAAAGGACTTTTGCTTGGCCGTATGTGCCCCATGTCAATCAACTCCTTAATTGCCTTTTCTATTTCATCCTTACATCTCTTCGGATGGCGGTAAGGTGTGATGATAACTGGCTTAGCCCCTTCCTCTAATTCAATAACATGCTCGATTCCCCTATCCGGGGGTCTCCCTGGAGGTATCTCACCAAACACCTTAGTATGTTTGGTTATTATTTTTTGTACATCAAGTGGATACTCTTGTTTATGCTGCTCTGTCATCTCAGGCATTACTCTAAACTCTGCTGCCCACTGCACCTGATCATGTCTAAAGAAACTCTGCATCCGCTTGAGTGACACCACTCGAAGTCTCCCATCTGACAAACCTCTGAGCACTATCTTCTTACAATTTGCCTCAAACCTCATTTCCATTTTCTCAAGGTTAAATGTAAACTCTGCCAGAGACTTCATCCAGTTCATCCCAAGCACCATATCCTGATCACCAATGTTGACCACAAAGAAATCTCCTGTCGTGTCATAATCTCCCAAACGAAGCTGCAAGTTGGAGATTTTCTTGGTACATTCAATTTTGAAGCCATCGGCAACCATCACCTTAAATCCCCTATGCTCCTCTGTATGTAGCCCTCTGCGTGTCACAAACTTCTCATCAATGAAGTTATGTGTCGCCCCTGTATCAATGAGTGCCACAACTCTCTGTCCATCCAAGGTTCCCCTAACTCTGAAAGTGACGGCCTCCTGTATACTTGACAACTGAGCTATCGTGCTATCACCGCATGCTTCCTCCTGTGAAGAACTATCATCATCTCCATCTGATTCGGATGACTACTCTGAATCTCCATCTACTGACTCTTTGGCTGAAAAGTACTCCATCTGCTTAGCTTTTGCTTTCAATGGACACTTATGTGACAAATCCCAAGGCTCCCTGCAATGAAAACAAAGCTTCTTCTTCCTGAGATCATTAAATGTCTCATTGTCCAACCTCTTACTTTCCTCCTTAGCTGGCTGAACCTCTTTATGAAAAGGTTTCCTGTCCTTATCTTTCCTTGAAGGGAAAATCTTTGCCTGGAATTTATTTTTTGAAGATGAAGAGGAATCCATGTCACGAGCTTTCTTAATGGCTTCCTGCAAAGTGGGAGGGTTGAGAGCTTTAATCCACCCTCTCAACGGATCAGCTAACCCATCCATAAATAGAACTAGTATCCTCCGTTCAGATACATCTGTTACTAACACTGCAAGTTTTTGAAACTCTGAAATGTATGTTTCCAATGATCCCCACTGTTTAAGCTGAGCTAACTCCTTGAAATGGAGTTCTAGATCCTTCCTATCAAAATGTTCAATCAGCCTCTCTGTAAACTCCACATATGAGGTAATGTGTGCATGTCCCATAGTGACCATACCATGATGCCACCACTCGTGTGCTAACCCATCCAGATGAATTGCTGTGTACTTAATAGCTTCTTCCTCGGGCATAGGGTTCAATTGAAAGTATGTGTCAAGCTTTTGAACCCAAGCTCTTGCTGTAGACTTTCCTGAGCCATCATAATATGGTAACTCAAGTCTCCCTACTTTCTTCCGTAGCTCATAGCTCTGGTTCCTGTCATGTCCACGTGGCATACGTTTCATCCGCACATCCATATACTCCCTAAAGGTAATTGCAGCAGTAAAATCTGGCCCTCCGGCTTCCCAATCTCTCCTCAACTGGTCCTGTATATCAGTAATCTGGGGCTCTGGTACAAGCTGCTCTGGAGCTCTAGGAGGAAATGTAGGAATCATGGGCCTTGAACTCACTGTCCTAGCTCGCTCAGTTGCATGACCGAAATTGTTCCCAACTTGTTCATCTCCATTATGTGTCCCATCCTGATCATTTCCATTCTGATTATTTCCTCCACCCATGTTAGCATTCAACCCCATTTGACGAGCCATCATCTGCATCATAAGATCCAATCTCTGATTCTGTTCCTATGCCCTTTGTTCTGCTACTCGTTGTCCCTGTACCAAGGTCTCTAATAACTGTAAGAATCTTTCCTCTCCAGGCTCTGGACCGGCATTCCCGCCTCCACCTAATCTTGTATTCCTGTCATCTTGGTCACCCATATTGCTGTCTTGATCAAAGAATACCTTCGCTGTGTCTGTATGACTGGATTCTATACCCCCCTGTACGGATGAACTAGACTGTTTGCTTTGCAGGTCTGAACTCCTATTTTGTCTTGCTCTGGTATTGCGGAAATTATAAGGCCCCTGTCGCATGCTCAAACATAAATGCTCTGATTTTAGTGTTTTGACATTTCATCAAACACTTTCCCCTCTATCCGCCAGTTCCAAATTTCCTATAAGACCTCCACAGGATGGCAAGACTTATAGCTCTGATACCACTGTAATATCCTCCCCTGATTTGAACTTTGACTTGTAGAAATTTAACTTAAGGAATATTGTCAAACACTTTGTATGCAAACTCATAAAGCTGATTTCCTCAATAAATTGCTTTCCAATGAGTAGATTTACGAACAACTATGAAATGACATTAAAATGCATAATACACATCATAACATTTTCACAAACACTTGGCACACATTCAACATATATGAAAAATCTGGAAACTCTTTCAATTTGCTGATAAAGGGTGATTTTTTAAATGTAGATGTGCACTTACAGCTGCCTTAAAGGCTGCAACAACTATTCAAACTTGTATTCAACAATTATTATGCAAAGTATCAAAATTTGACAGAAGAAACCTGGAATTAGTTGCCGTAGTATTTTGCAGATGTAGTCGGCAGCCTTCCAAACTTCTAGTCAGCCGGAAAACAAGTAAACTTGATACCAACACTGTTCATGCCGTACTATAGCAAAATACTGTTCATGCCGACTGTAGCAAAATACTGTTCATGCGGCACTATAGCAATAACTAACTTCAGATCTGCACCTCAAACCCTTGTAAATTTCTTTATGCGAACGCCCCAAATGAAACCCAGTGTATTTCCTGAAGTGAAAACACCATTAATCCTCCTGACTGTGTCTTCCAACAGCGAAGAGAATGCTAGCAAAGAGGGATTCCGTCCTCCAAGCCCGATAATCAGATATCCAGCAACATAACATTAATCTTCATCCGAGCATACAAAAAAAAAACTCTTCCATTTCTTTTATAGTGTTCTCACAAGAGCTCAATCCTTCGTTTTCTCAATGTGGGATAAAACATAACTCCCTTTATGTACCTTATGTCTCCAATGTGTTATAAAAATAAAGGAAACTCTTTTAATTTAAATATTTCCCACAAACTATAGTCTATGCACTAATAAAGTTAAATATTTAAATTTAACTTTATAAAATGGCTTTATCAATGCATAACAAATCTTATCAATGATAAATAAGTCTTCCTGTCGATTTTAAACAATTACCATCGACATACCACTGTGACTGAATGTCCGGCCATGTCCAAGATGACTTACTATAAATAGTAAGTATGCCCCCAAAGTTGCCTCATAACCCCTCAGAAAGACCTGCAACTGAAACTGTCTAGGCCAAATGGCCTCTAAGCCCCTTTAATGTCCTAGTTAGCCTACGAGACTGTGGGGAAATAGGCTAACGACAACATCATGCTATGAATGCTAGAAAGGGGACATTACAAAAACACATGGAAATTATAAATAATAAGGGTTTATTTTGAATTATTTGAAAGAGAAAAATTAAGTTGCCTACCTGAGTCACTAGCAAAATAGAAAAGAATGCAGAGATTTAAACTGCATAAGATGATTTAAATCACAATATTTTTCATAAAATAATTTCTTGTCTTATTCTTCAATTGTTACCAATACTGGTACCAAAGCTAAATAGCAGCAATCATACATATTTCAAAGAAGTCAAGAAGAGAAAGCAAGCAAAGCAAAGGTGGTCTGAAGAATCACAACTTTGCAAACTAGAGAGTGTGAAAACACCCCTCAAATTTATTTATTTATTTTTTCGGTTTTGTGATGAACCCTGCTGATTCAGCCTCAATGTAAACTTGCAACTGACTTGTTTTATTATTTTTGAAAGGTTTTTGTATTTTTTGAAAATATATGCATTTTTGGATTTTGATGATTATTGACAAAAAACAAATATGCTAGCATGAAAACTAAATTGAAAATATTTTCCAAAGCATAAAACTGGAGATTCATTCCGATTGATTGAGAAGTATATACATTGTACAATGCAAAGGGAGATGCATTATTAAATTTTTAAAATAAAGTTGCAGCTGAAAGAACCTGGTATCAAATCGCACCACCTTGAAATTTCTATGCAACGTCTTCAAATTGTATGCAAACTAGTGCTAGTCGTCCAAAACTGGGCAGAGTTAAGTACAAAATCCAAGGTGTTTATTTTCAGTGTGATCATATTCCAATGATCTATCTTGTACATACTGTAAAACTAAAAAGCTAGAGGTCATCTTCGTAGGTTCTACACTGCAATGTCCTTTCCGTGGGCAGTTCACACAACAAATTAAGACTCAAAACTCACTTTTACAGATTGATTTAATGAGGTTGTGGTATTTATAATCCTCAAGATGTTATTGTGTGGAGGACTTTATGAGACTAGAAACAAAATGGAAACAAAAAAAAAGTGAATCAAAAACATTAGTAAGTATCACACTCATGATCTTCCACAAGGGAACTGAAATTCCTCGATTCATAACAGCCACTGAGGCCTGGAGATCTTAAACATGCCTTCTCCCTTATCAACACTGGAGTTTTGACAATACGAATGAGACTTCCTGTGGATGACAATCAAAATCTATAGCCATTGAATGCCTTTGACTGATTTCTTTTGACAGCAAGCAAACCAATTTTTAGATTGGAATGCTTGTGATACAACATTTTGTCAATCCAGCTCATTGTCAATGTGAAATAAAAGCTATATATGGGAGATGTTTTAACCTAAAACTTTTGCAAACAGAAATTGCTGTATTCTTGAAAATTGAAAGTGGAAATGTAAACTTCGTAAATACTTAACATGAATGTCTAATATATATACTAAATTTCAGTTTTGGTGACCTCATTGGAGGCAATGATGCAATAAAAGAAGGGAAAAATGTGCCCTTACCCTATTTTGGCTGGACACTTGCTGAAATATGCTTCACAGATGCTGCATACAACCACCATACAGAGTCATTATCAAACTGAAAAAACCTATTTTCCTTTCCTAAATCTACAGAAGTTGTAACTTCAATATGGCATGACTGATATCATACATTGAATATTGCATCGACCTTATAGTGCTTTCCAAATTAAGTACAACCATCAAACAGTGTGCAACAACCTTTTTCCAGAAAAATGATTCATTTAACATACAGGATCCAGAACTTGGTGGAACTAAGTATTGACATTGGCATGAGCAAACCAGATGGTTTGTGACCAATAATGTATCCATAATTTCATATTTTGGGCAAAAGTGGAAGAAAAGAAAGACAAACATCTGTAATGTAGTCCAAAGATGTAGATGAAAACCAACATGAAATTATTTAACCCACACAGGTTTTAGCTAACAAGTTCTGTATCTCTGATGAGCAAAACATGGAATTCTAAGTCTGGAATAGGGTAGATAAAAAGTTAGCCCCTTCTATACTTTCAATGTGACCAACCTAATTTAGAAGTAATTCTTATACAACATTGGTGCTACTTGTGAGCCAAGGAGAACATCCAAATAAAGAGATATTTCAAAACAGTTGCAACTCATTACAGCATAAGCTTTTAATTGAGTAAAACAAGACCAATTTGAATATGGACCTTCACAAAATCAACACAAACCCACCTTAAATCAATGCAGAGAATGGATAAGATTATTACATTCTCAATTAATGAGAGAAATTATTCCATTCCCCTTTAGTCTTTGGCTAACCTAGAAAATAAAACCATAGAAGGAAAGTGAACAATTCAAAAAAGGATTAGATTCTTACAAAAGCTACAAGGCCACTATCAATGGGGAGGAAAAGAAAGAAATAAGAGTGGATCATTTCAGGAGGAAGTGGCGGGTGAGGGCAATGACAGGAGAAAGCAAGGAATGTAAAGGGTAATGATCTACAATTATTCAATCCCAATTCTTCTATAGAAAATAAAATTAAAGGGGAAAGATATCTATAAAAAAAGCTCTACATTTAATTCTCTATGAATATTGGTCCATCCAGATCGTGGTGCATCTCTATTTACAGTTGTGGTTTACTACTCTCCACTGATTATTTTATTAGTATTGGTGAGCTGATGTGGGCGGAAATGTCTGGCCATTTTTTTCAACTCTTCAAATGTTACAGATTATTCACCTCTAGATCCTGTGGGTCACATTATAACTAGGTCGTCCAAAAGAAATGGGTCATGGATATAGCTGAAGGCTACTATTAGTATAAATCACATGACAAAGAACCAACCCCCTTCACCACAAACATCATAAAGCAAGCAATAAAAGATCTATGAGGAGACTAACAAAGGCAATGTGCACATGGATTGTGATCCTAGCTCTTCTTTAGTGACCTGGAATCACTTTCCACTATCCAAGGTCAATCTTAGGTTCCAAAATGATCCTCTCATAATGGGACCTACCAAACAACAATATATGAAAGTGCAGACCTGTAACTTGTTGCTTTTCTAGATAATTTTATGCAAGCTTACTGCTCCTAAAATCATTTCCAACCTTAAAATGTATACTATAGATTATAATTTATATAACGGTTAAATATGTTATCAAGACAGGTAAGTGCTGAAATTTTTCAATTCTAACCATAAGCGATGCTTGGCACATGCTGATCCTTTGTTTTCTCACACAGACTTAATTTCTATTGTTTAGCACAGCCCATCTCAGTACAGTAAAAAAAGTCAATGCTTGTACGAACGTAAACCACAACAAAATAATTCTTTATTATGCAGGCTTGGTATAAAAGAGTATTTGGATCTAAACTCAATGAGACAATCACTTAGAAAGAATAAAATTTTATAAATGTCCATAGACAGCCACAAAGCTCAATGACACTCAAGTTTGCAATCAATTTGATCAACAAAAAGGAGTGCCTAAACCATCTTCACATTATAAACACTAACAATACTGGACTTCCGATGAAAACTTACCTGTGAAGAAAATAGATACCACATACTGCAAGATAATCATGTGTGGTGTCTTAAAGAGATCAACATGGTGACTGTTCACCTCCACAAAGCAAAGAGAAAAATAAACTGGGCAATGACTCATGCAGGCACAAGATTAAAAGAGAAGTACAAGCCAAAACAAATTTACATCGAGGTTTCTCGAAAAATTGAAGACTTGAGGTAAACTTATATCTAAATTTATCCTGTGATACAAAATACTCTAAAGCCAGTTTCAGAAATAAAATCTCAATCATAAACTTCACACATACTAGAGGCTTAATAGATGGAGAGATCTGGTACCTTCGTGCAAAAGGCCGCCTCAAAAGTACTCGTGGAGAATATTTCTTTTGCTTTTTGCGCTTATACTTCTCCTGCATAGGAAATAACTATTCACCATGAGAAATGGCAACACTTAAATGTTCAACTATAGGTCATCTACAACCAGTTTGTAGCAGACTAAACCTGGGAAAATGCAGTTTTGTTCTGGAATGTCGAACTGTTTTCAATAAGTGCTTCAACTATCCGATCACCAGATATACCTTCGCTGGAACCAATTAGGCAACAATGTTTATTTATTTAAGCATATTGAAAAAGAAATGGTATGTATTTCTTGTATTTAGTTACAAAAATTATAGAAAGGAATTTAGGACGATTGCAAATTCAAGTTCCAAACTGTGTAATCACATAAATGAAAGAGAGATTATTGAAAAGAATGTTTAATGGTTTGAAATGCTGCAACATATCACGATCTTCTGTCTCATAAAAACAAATTTGATAAAATCAAACTGGCTTCCATTATGTTCTTCAAGACTTCAAGCAACAATGAGCGCTAAGAAGCCTCAACAAGCAAAAGAGTCTTTGAAATGTTGTATAACACAAGCACTCTGAAGGTAGCATTCTCATAAGCTTCTTTGCAAACTATATATTGGACAGTTCTCCTTTGCGTATTCATTTCATCATTTTTCATTTTTAACCTCCATTCCTTCCTTTTTGATCGGTTCATCTAACTGTTTGTTTGGTCGTCAAGCTGTCAATCTTTCCTATCATACACACACCCATGCATGCATCTTTGCTATTAGTCGCCACTACTGTGATTATATTTCAAACAAAAAAAAGAATGATTTGGAATGCATTGTCCGGATGTTCTGTTATCTGCATGCACTTTAGAATTTATTAAAAAAAATTGTAGCTAAACAAACTTCTGATAAAACACAGGCTCAGATTGAGTACCAAAAGGCAAAACCATATATCCATACCAAAAATAACTGATTCATGCTCAAGCTTACACTAAACTACCTATCTGGCTATTGAATCCATTTTTAAGATAATATAATATGATATGATGTGCCTCAAACAAGTTGTTCAAACCTCAACAAATTTGAATTCAGAAATAGGGGCAAGTGAAGTATTCAACCTTATGTGCCCCATGAATTTACATTCAAATGTACTCGACCAATTTGAAAGCTACTGGATATTGCTTATAGTTACGTACAGGACATCCATTTTGGGTTTTTGAACATGTCCAGTTAATGGCATATCACTAATGTGTAGTGGTATCATTAGTGTCAAATAAAAACCTGTTGGCTACATAAGAATGGTACACAACTATATTTCTCAAGAAAGTCATAGGCTTTCGGCCATTTTCAGAAAGATTCGTAATTTGAAATACCCTTTCTATATCAAAATCTAATAAATAAGAGGCAAATTCATTCAAGCTAAGACATTAGATGATATTATAACAGCAATAAAATACAATGACAAGGAAAACACAGACCTGCGCATGACACTTATATCTTCAGCAGAGAGCTTTTGAGCTGTGTTGTTATCAACTAATGCTCTATTATCTTTATTATTTGTTTTCTCATGGTCCTCTCCTTCATCTTCCTGAAGAGGTTGTGCTATAAAAGAGAAAAACATAAGGCAAAGAAAACTCTACATCAGTCGAGATACTTGAATCATAAAATAAATGTTGTATCTTTAGCATTCTCAGCAAAATTACCATATTCCTGCAATATCTTAATAGTAAATGCAAATTTTATTGAGTCATAAAAAGAATCTACAATGTGCGAAGAAAATGTACTCGAATGCAAAACCATAAAAAATATCAGATGAACCAAATTCTCTCACCATACCACACAGTCCTTCCAAATGCAACAGAATTTGAGCCTCTAATTCTAGTACTTCTCTCCTTTTAATATTGATATCCAAACAGCTTAACCATGAAGTTTATTATTTCTACATTCATCAAAACAACTCCAGTACAACAGTGACCCTTGCAGCTATCACCCATTTTTTTTTTCAGTTTACTTGATCTAATATCAGTTTAGCTTATCTGATGGAACCTTGATGCCATCAATTTCCATGGACTGCATAGTTAATTTTCTTAGTCCTATGGCTACCCTTGTCCATCTTTGGGTTCTATAATATATCTCTACTTATTTATGTCAAGTTCCATATATTCAGAGGAAACCAATCCAGCTTTTCTTCATTGGTTTATTTACACAGCGTCAGAGCTGTAGCAATGATTTATAATGATTGACATGATGCAAATTGTAAACCATTGACCACCTCCTTTGAGATACCAAAACAAAAAAGTACATAAAAGTTGTTGATTCACTTCCCTATCAAGCCAGGTGAATCTGTGTGGAGAAATTCAAAGTGCAAAAACATCAAGCCTGTACAATCAAATGAAAAACAAGATCAACTATGCATATGATTAATTCCTTTAGTATACTAACCTTTTGTGATAATCTCCGTTTTGCCTCTTTAATACTTTATTACTTAAAGTCCCTCTGAGATCTTTAGATCTCACCAGTATTCACAATGATTAAGATGAATTTTCCCCAACCTCTTGGTTGCTGGGAACAGGGAGGTGAATTGATATCTTTGACAATGTTCCCTTACGCCAGAATATTGAAGATGCTCTCTGGTTTCTGTTGTCTTTAGGTTCAATTTGTATTCTATGACTTTAGGTGCAGCTGGACTTCGGATTGACAATCACCAATTTGTATTTGCTATCTGTGTTTATGAAAGCCTTGACTTAAGATTGAGAAGATGTTTGTATATGGGTTATTTGGTGTCACTCTGGTGGATTTGCTGACAATCCTAGGTTCCCTTCTCTGCAACCTCCTTGTATTGACCGTCTTGCTCGGGTTAATGGCTATGTGCCTGGATGGTGGTTCCTGTTACTTCCAAATGATATTAACAAATTCCGCCTTGTATTGAACTTCTCTTATTTGACTGACAGAGATACTCCTGAGTCCCGTGGTATCTTGAAAGTGGCTTAAGATAGGTTTTTGTTCAACCCATATGTCTAGTTTGATTGACACAGTGAAAAATATCAAACCTCTGTAGTATCTCTTTTGTCAGGTACTCGAATGGTGTATGATTCAGTCTAATGTTTCGTCCTTTTCCTTAGATGTTTGATGCCTATCCACCTGTTCACGTTCTGATTCTGTTTTTCGATGATGCCTTAGGAATTCTTAACAATGTTCTCTTCTTCCTCATGTGTTAGTAATCTCTCCTGTGCGATGACCAGCACTCTTACTACGCAGATGTATGTGCTACGCTGATAGGCGAAATCGTCTTTATGTCCTCTGATACCGAAATTCTAATTAAGAATATGGCTTTGTTTTCTTCCTGTATTTCCTTCTTCTTTTTCCCCATGCTCAATGTTCTGATTTCTGTTGGTATAAATATCGTTGGGGGTGTCTTTGAAGAGTCATGACCAAATGCCTTGGTCATGATTCTCATTTCTTCTTTTTTATTTGATTTTAATAGTTTGATAGATTATGTTTTAATTATATGTTAACATTTATTGTTAGTGATAGTTATTTTATTTTAATATTTATTTGAATAATAGCTTAAAATAACAATTATTATATTGATAAAAATGAAATTGACCACTATTATTTAGTTTCATAAAAAATAAAATGAAATTATAAAATTTACAATCATGATTGATTACCATTATTTTAAAGAAGGGAAAAAAAATGTTCTCCCAAGTCACGGGGGTCATTACATTGGATAGTTATTTTTTGTCGTGCGCTACTAGCACATAACCCTCACTTGAGAGCATGGGTTGGAACAAGGAGATTTGTGATGCTACCAAAAAACAAATTTGCAAATTTTGGTACTTTTGCAACATTCTACTTATTGCAGCCGAGTAAAAAAAAATTAACTATTTGCTTTAAATTTAAATTAATTTTTTTTATTTGTAGTTTGAATTTGAGACTTGGAAGTTGAAGTCTACTTTGTCTAATCATAATGATTTAATATCATCTAATTGTAATCTATTTGTGACAGGGCTCCTTATTGGCAAGGCATAATAGATATTGTAACTATTTGTGGTGCAGAGTTTTAAACCTCTACTGATACTAAGTTGAGTGACCCCTTTAATTAGAAATGGTTGAGGATATTATACATATTATACTTGAGCTAGAGGGCCATTGATGGTCATGGAGCAAAAAGGGTTGCACCATCATCACAAATGGTTGGACGGATAGGAGGAATAGAACACTCCTAAATTTATATTTTCTTGCAGAGGTGATTGATCGTTCTACTTACCTCCAAGTATTGAATAATTTAAATTTTGAATTGTTGATTGATCCATGATGATTAATTATTTTGCTATATTTAGATTTTGTAGCATCCATCATGTTCTTAAAATCTATTGATGCTTCCTCACATGTTAAGAATGACACATAGTTATGTGAGACTACTGAGGAAGTCATACAAGAGGTGGGAAAGAAAATATGGTGCAAGTGATGGCAAATAAAACTGGTTATGTTGCTATAGGTAAACTCTTAACTTTTCATATTTTGAGAATTTGATTGAGAGACATCTATAAATTTATTTGAAATTATTTCAACATATCTAAATTTCTAATTAATTTTAAATTGGTGCAAGTAAACTTTTGACGGAGAGACACCCCAAAAAAATTGGTGTCCATGTGCGACCCATTGCTTGACCTAATGTTGGAAAATTAATTATTTGCTTTAAATTTAAATTAAATTTTTTTATTTAAAGTTTGAATTTGAGACTTGGAAGTTGAAGTCTACTTTGTCTAATCATAATGATTTAATATCATCTAATCGTAATCTATTTGTGACAGGGCTCCTTATTGGCAAGGCATAATAGATATTGTAACTATTTGTGGTGCAGAGTTTTAAACCTCTACTGATACTGAGTTGAGTGACCCCTCTAATTAGAAATGGTTGAGGATATTATACATATTATACTTGAGCTAGAGGACCATTGATGGTCATGGAGCAAAAAGAGTTGCACCATCATCACAAATGGTTGGACGGATAGGAGGAATAGAACACTCCTACTAAATTTATTTTTTCTTGCAGAGGTGATTGATCGTTCTACTTACCTCCAAGTATTGAATAATTTAAATTTTGAATTGTTGATTGATTCATGATGATTAATTATTTTGCTCTATTTAGATTTTGTTGGATCCATCGTGTTCTTAAAATCTATTGATGCTTCCTCACATGTTAAGAATGACACATAGTTATGTGAGACTATTGAGGAAGTGATACAAGAGGTGGGGAAAGAAAATGTGGTGCAAGTGGTGACAAATAATACAGGTTATGTTGCTACAGGTAAACTCTTAACTTTTCATGTTTTGAGAATTTGATTGAGACATCTATAAATTTATTTAAAATTATTTCAACATATCTAAATTTCTAATTAATTTTAAATTGGTGCAAGTAAACTTTTGATGGAGAGACACCCCAAAAAAATTGGTGTCCATTTCCGACCCATTGCTTGACCTAATGTTGGAGGATATTGGTAAGCTTGAATGGTCAAATCATGTGTTGAAAGGGCCAAGAATATCTGCAATTTTATCTACAATCATGCAGTGGTCCTTACTATATGAGGCAATACATGGGGCAAAAGGAAATGGCTCATCCTGGCACGAGGTTTGCCTCAAATTTCCTCACACAAAAATCCTTGTTGTCATCAAGGGGAGATTTAAGGCACATGTTTGTTGGGGTGGAGTGAACTTCCTCATCCTACACTACAACCACTACAAGGATAGATATGGCAAATTACATTTTTCATGAGGCGGGTTTTGAGGGACCCTTCTCAAGAAACTTTGGAGGTTAATTCATTACAATTTAACAATTAGTATTTACTTGTTTAATAATTTAGTTTACTTTTAATTTATATACATAATTTTATTAATTTTGCTTATTTTTTATATAATAGGACTTAACTGGTTTCTTTACATTATATGCAAGTCACTAAGCCCCTCCTAGTTCTCCTACAAGTTGTTGATGGGGAGAAGCCCTCTATGGGCTACATATATGAGGGTATGGATAAGGCCAAGGAGGCCATTAGATCTAGGTATGCAGTAGTAAAGGATAAGTATGGCCCCATTTGGGAGATCATTGATAGGAGAGGCAAAACCAGCTTCAAAAGCCCATTCATGCAGTAATTTATTACCTTAATCTAACATTTTGTTTCCATCCTGACTTCAAGGCAGATAAGGAGGTTCTTGATGGCCTATATACAATGGTACAGAAGATGTGTCATGATAGCACAACCTCAACTACAACCATTGATCTGGATAAATATAATAATGAAGGGGTGATTTTCTCAAGCAAGATGTGCACAGATGCTCGGAAAAGATTATAGCTAGGTAAAAATATATTCTTGAGTTTATGGCTTATGCATTTTAATTTTTTATTTTGTAATTTAGCCTTAAGGTTTTACGTGTAAATGAGACTAACTTTTTTTCTTTTCCTTATTTCAAATAGATAGAAGCAAATGTTTGAGCCCTCAACCCTAAACCTTCAAAAAATTGTCATCTACATTTTGCGTCAGCCAAGCAATGCTTCTGGATGTGAGAGGAATTGGTCCATGTTCGAGCACATCCACTTGAAGAGGGGTTATAGATTGTCTATGGAGAGGTCGAATGATCTTGTCTTTGTTCATTAAAACCTCTATCTTAGGATGTGATGACCCGGTCCAAACCTTTTCTAATCAAGAACCAAAAATGTCTCATGATCCTTCCTAGTAATATTGTATCCTTATAATGTCTATGGGTGAAAAATCATGACTATTCATTGAGTCACTTTGGTAATATAAAATTGTGTTTGGTTTGTAATTATATACAAACCAAAATATTTTTTTATTTTTATTATGATATAAAATCATTTTATTAAATACTTATATTATTATACCTGGAATAAGGTTACTTAGATAAATTACTTTACGTATAATATAATATTGATTATATATCATTACATAAAGATATATATTTTATTATAATAATAGACTTTTATCATTAGTACACTTATTTTTATTTGAAGTTTAATTATTCATTAATTTTTATTTATTTAATATTTTTATATTTGATTATTATTAAAATCTTATCTTAAAATTGGGACATAACAGTCCGCCCCTCTCAAATTTGCTTGTCCTCAAGCAACTAATATGATCCTAATTGATTCATAGCTCAGGTTCCCTTCTCTTTTTTGCATGTGTTACACTTGCAATGATTGCCTATGCAAAAACATATAAATGAAGGCATAGAGCATACACAAAGTAGACACATTAATACATGAAGCCACAATGCAAACACGGGGTAGACACATGAATGCATGAAAACGCGAAGAAGACATGATGCGAGCACATTAATGCATGAAGACATGATGTAGACACAAAGTATACATGCTACAATCTAAAATGAGAAAAGGTTAAGGAAATATTTTTCCAAATTTGACTGAGCATGTTGTGCTCCTTTCCCCTATCTAGAAATCAAAAGTTCTTGAATAAGTGAATTTTGATAAATTTCCTTTAGTTAGTTCTAGTATTTAAAATAGGGTGCCTAATTCCATAGTGGATGGTAGGTTTACTGCTGCTCGAGTTTGGATATGCTCAGCTTGGGTCTCCTTTAGATTTTTATCCATATTGGGATTCTCTTCCTCCAACGCAACCGATTTACTCATCAGCCTATGCACACTCACTACCCACTCGGTATGTACTTAATTCTGTAGTGGATAGTAGATTTATTATTGCTCAAGTTTGGACATACTCAGCTTAGGGCTCCCTCGAATCTTTATTCATATTGGGATTCTCTTGCCCCAACATGAGCTATTTACTCCTCCCCCTGTGCATACTCCCTATCCATCATTAATTTAAACACAATGATTTTGAATAATGCCCCCTTCTGAGACCTTTCTTTATAATTCCAAATTAATTTGTCACAGACTTCTCAAAATTTAATTTTATGCATAAGAAATAATTGTTCTTCCAATCATACCCAATGTTATTATCATTTAAATTGTGATTCACGAAATATAAATATTATTAATCTGACCACAAATATATATATATATATATATATATATATATATATATATATATATATATATATATATATATATATATATATATATATATATATATATATATATATATATATATATATATATATATATATATATATATATCTTCTAATTGTATATATCATAAACAACTGTAAGATAACTCTGCATTTCATATTTTAGATAGCAAAAGTGGGATAGCATAATACTTTATGGCAATCAAAATATGATCATACCTGGACTTACCTCACCATATTCCCATGATGAAATCACTTTATATTAAAGTTGCATCATTATAACCTGCTCGGTGTGTGATGGATCCTTTTGTACTCTCGTGGTGTGTACAATCCACCCGGTGTGGTATCCTTACATCCTCTTTCTTAACTTTTGTGGTGGGTCCTTTTACTTAAGTGATGCACGAGCTGGATGGGAAGGAATTGCTAGTTTCAAACTTCATTCTTTTTATCTGCCTTTTTAGGCAATGCCTCTCTTTGGAGTTTTCTCTTATTCAAAAGATAATATATTTTATTTGTATTGGTGGGTTGAGATACTTGGATGTCCACCTTACCTTTAATGTGTTCCGAATTCCATTGTATACATGGAGAGTTTTTGATGGAGACCAATAATGTATTTATTTTGCAATTGCTTCTAAAACGATGATGTCATTTCATTGTACTCCATGATTCCAAAGTGTTAACTATTATCACCATTTATCGAGCATAGATTTTATTGAATTTTCAGATCTGCTGCAAATGTACTAAGCACTGCCATTTGATTTTGGTATGTGTGTTCCAAATGGCAGCGACCTCTTATTTATAATGAGAAAATGATAAGAAGAGACATGTCCCTTCATGGGACATATCTATTCATTAATTTGATAATTAATATAATAAATATAACCATAATTATATATATAATTATTATGTTAATTTCTCTCACATAATAGACTTATATCTTATATGTAATTATATCTCATATATAACTATATATAGCCATAGTTTTATCCAACTGCAGCTACCAAACATCAACAGATTTCATTGTTGAGAATCTGATATTGGAGCAGCTTATTTATTTTCTTTGAAAGAGATGTATAACTCCATAATAGCTTTTGACTTGTCTTATATCATTTTTCCCCTTGTGATTTTTATAATCTTATATGCCATATCGGTTCTATATACCCGATTTATTCACCCCTTTCTGGGTGATCGATATCCTTCTTAAATGCTGGTTTCTATTTATTATACTCCCCTTACATTATTGGTTGCAGTATATTATATCCCCGCACTCTTTTTTTCCGCCTGAGATTAATTTTGTTTGGTCGCCTTTCTAATTATTGGATTTATAATTATAATCCTATATTCTCTATCCTTGGGGATGGGTTCATTTACTTTCTTTGATTATGTATCGGTGACCAATATGGATTTTAATCTTTTTCCTACACTCATTGAATGCCTTTCATCATCCATATTCCTCTCCACACCATTTATATTTCCCTATTTATACCGTAATCAACCAATGCCATTTAGCTCATCTTCCATTAGATACTTTTTCTATAAAATCTTTCGTAATGAGTGATGGTGTTAATGTTACTGTTTCTTAACTTGTTGGGGCTGTCGTTGATCACCAATACTCATTCTTCTTCAAGAAGATATTGATTAATTGTTCAATATTGTATTATTATTGATGGCTATTGTTGATAGCAATAATCACTTGCCTATTGTCAATTATATAGACTCTTAACAACTGCTTTACATAAGCTGATGGTTAGTCAAAACACTAATATTGTTATTGATTAGTATCGATATTAATCATACCCCTCTCATGGTAAGACATCTGATAGATTACATGAAGCCTTCTATCACCATCAATATTCACTGTAATACTTCTTGGAGCGAGGTCAACATCTGTAATACTTCTTGGAGCGAGGTCAACATCTCCATAAACTGACTAAGTCCATTTTGGTATTGCTTTGTTTAATCCATCTATCATACTCAGACACTCAGGAACTATTTTAAAAAAATTCCTTTATTATTATATTTGAACACCCGATGTGATCTTTGCCTTCTTAGGAAGTTTGTCGAATGATCACCTTCTACAATTTAATGAAAGACTTTGATTTCCTATACATTTCTTGTTTATAATTATCATAGTTGATGCCTTTCCTTCAGGGATCTCCCATAATTGACTATGTTTTCTATTTTCTTCTAAATGACTATTTGTATCTAATATATATATATATATATATATATATATATATATATATATATATATATATATACACTTTAATATTTTGTCTTGAATTTTTTCCTACAAGATGGCAGGATCATGCTTTGATACCATTTGTGATCACCCAGTCCAAACCATCCAATCAAGAACCAAAAATGTCTCATGATCCTTCCTAGTATCATTGGTACCTTATAATATAGATCTATGGGTGAAAAAGCATGATTATTCATTAAGTCGCTTTAATAATATAAAGTATTATTTGGTTTGTAATTATATTCAAACCAGTATATATTTAAATTTTATTTATAATATAAAATGTTTTTATTAAATACTTATATTATTATACTTAAAATAAGGTTACTTAGATATATGACTTTATGTATATTATCATTCATTATATTATCATATTGATTATATATCATTACAAAAATGATATATATTTTCCTACAATAATAGATTTTTATTATTAATATATTTATTTATATTCGAATTTGAATTATTCATTAATTTTATTTATTTAATATTTTTATATTTAATTATTATTAAAATTTTATGTAAGATTGGGACAAATTTTGGACACTGACTCCTCTCTAATCACTCTAGAGGAGATCAATCCAATGTCTCAATGGCTCACTAAGGCTACCAATCCAATCTTCATTAAGGAAGAACATGAGTGGGTTGAC
Organism: Cupressus sempervirens; assembly: GCA_028749045.1. Classification (NCBI taxonomy): domain Eukaryota; kingdom Viridiplantae; phylum Streptophyta; class Pinopsida; order Cupressales; family Cupressaceae; genus Cupressus; species Cupressus sempervirens. The sequence goes on from CM053790.1 coordinate 373,128,042, forward strand.
CAAGCAAGCATAGAGGTTGAGGTTGTGGCTATAGCAGGAGGATAAAGCATGTTTTGGCACATGGGCATGCATTGTTGACGTTGATCATGAGTCCACTTCATAGGCAGGGGCTATGGCTTCTTTGTCCTCCAAGACCTACCTTAGACACTTTTGTAGAAGGCAGACAGGCTACTCTGAGGCTGAGGCTAAGGTCAAAGTCGAGAATAAGGATGAGGTTGAGCTAGAGCCTAAGCAGATAAACTAACTGTGGAGAGGTTGAATAATCTTGTCTTTGTTCATTAAAACCTCCATCTTAGGACTAGACAGATTTTGGACACTAACTCCTCTTCGATCACTCTTGAGGAGATCGATCCAAAGTCTCCGTGGTTCACTAAGGTTGCCAATCCAGTCTTCACTATGCAGGACCATAAGTGGGTTGACCAGGCAAACATAGAGGCTAAGGTTATGGCTATAGCAGAGGAGGATAGAGCACATTCCAGGACACACACATGTACTATTGATGTTGATCGTGCATCCACCTCACAAGCAAGGGCTATGGCTTCTCAGTCCTATAGGACCTACCATAGACGCTTTTGTAGAAGGCAAACAAGTTACTCTAAGGTTGAGGTTGAGATCGAGGCCAAGAATGAGGATGAGGCTTGAGCTAGAGCCTAAGTAGATAGATTGCTTTTTGTTTATGATGTTATTGTTTACAATTTACAATTACACATACATGTTTCATGGAACATTTCATGTCATGGGTTTCATGGATTTTACATAAATTTGCCATCATTTATAATTCTATGTATCTATGTCATATGATTCTATGTTTTCTATTTCCTTCAACTATAATTTATATTTTACGCATGTGATGAATTTATCATTTATGTTATTTGTTTATGTATGTGATGTGATGATAAATTAGCTTCTATTTGATGATGTTATAGTGTCTTTAAGCTTTATTTAACAAAGGGTGCATGAAAGTAGTTTTAAATCGTTAAAAATCTCTAAATTTCAAGGGATTTTTCATTTTGCCAAGTCGTAGCCAAACCATAACAGAGTCAAGAGTCGAGTCGGCCTTATCAAATCCAAGTTCGGGAACTATGTTACTACCTAACTGCACCATTGCTGTGCAATTTTCCCTTGGTGTCAGTATGAAGCGAGACGAAGTCGCAGTCACTCACTTGTGAGTTCTACACAGTGTACCAAGTGTATTTGTGAGTTCTCCTTCACTATTATTATCATAGACTTTGCGTACTTCAATTATTTATATGATAAACATATGCACTTGAGATTTGTTTGTTTCAGTGAACAGGTACCTAAGAGATAGTAGGTTTGGTCTTGCATAGTAAGCCAATGTTGTGCTTGTATGGACGACATACCCATACAATTATATTGTTCTCCTCAATTCATGTTGGTAATCCAAATTCATTATGCATTTGTGTTGGACCCATGAGCATTTCTATGCATTTAGAAATTCCTACAGTTGTCACAAATGAATTAATTAAAATGCTATTTTTATTGATTTGGGGATTTTCAATATTTAATTTTAATTATCAAACTAATTTGTCATAGTTGGATTCCAAACTTCTAGGATCAATTTATTTAGTTTGGTTATTTAAAATATTTAAATAATCTACTTTATAAGTCACTTTGGAAATGATGCCTATATGGTCAAAAAGTGAGTTTTATTCTCACTTCCTATTTCACATTTATGAGAATTTGGGATTTTTGCTCCAAACCTTCTTGAAGAAAAATTGTATTTTACTTGTTGGATTTGATCGGGGTGTTAGATTTGCGTGTGAAGCAGCTTGTTGGATTTTTGTTAGAATTGCTCTGCTTCGCCAAAGGTTTCATCCGATTTTTCAATTTATTTTTTACGACAAAAATATTTTTGATTAATAGGGATGACTTGTAATGATTCTTACTAGGATTATCTCTATTATTGTCATTCCTCACTTTAATTACAACTAGGTATATTTATTTGTAGTGATATTATTATTTATCTCATATACCTAATGATATATTATTTAGTTACATTTTAATAATATATTGCATTTAATATATTTACTTAATATTTAATGCTTTTAATCATTTGTTATCATTGGGTTCCATCCCAAGAGGGGTCATGACATTCTCGATCAGCATCTTAGTCTAATCATTAGCATCTCTACCCATAGCTGATTTGCATGTAGTTTTGAGAGATGGGTACTTTGCGAACAATTCCAAGTCGGATTCTTGAGGGTTCCTTATTGCTTTGTGGACCTTATTAATGTTTGTATATGGTTTGTATGTTGATATAATGCTCTGGTTTATGGTTAATGAGGTAAATGAACTTGTATTATTAATCATTGTAGGAAGTTCTATTTAGGCTTAACAGGAACATCTTGCTTGGGGTCGACAATTTGAGTTATCTCCCTCTTTGTTAGCCGTGAAGCCTTGTCGGTTGGCCTCTCACAATTTGTGGATGTTATTTGAATCCCTGGGGGGTAATCTCAGGAATGTGTGTTCTTCATTCCGAATATATTTATTGGCTTGGAATCTTTGGAGTGGCTTGGAATCTTTGGAGTGTTGGAAAGACTTCCTTGAGTTATGTGTTATGCTTAGATGCTCATGAGTTGTACTTGGTTACTAAACTTGATGTAACTTGTTTTAAAGAAAAAAACTATTTAGTACATATTTTATCCTTGTGTTCCAAGGGTGTCCGGGCAGGGCATTATGACCAGAATCAATCTACCCTCCTTGGCTGATGGAGGTAACTTAGGGGAAGGTATGATATGCTGACCCAAAGCCTTCTTTAAGCACAATACATGAAAAATATTATGTATCTTGCTTCCAGAAGGTAGCTAAAGCTCGCAGGCAACCTCTCCAATCCTCCCCACTACTATGTATAGCCCATAAAATCTCATCTTGAGTTTCTCTGCCCCCTTCTCCTTAAGTCTACTCTGTCTGTAGAGCTGAAGTCGCAGGAAAACCATGTCCCCCACCTCAAATGATGTATGTCCTGTGACGATCCACATACATCTTCTACTGATTATGTGTGTGCAAAATGTTACCTTGAACTCACGAGATATACAATCTATTGCAAAATGTAAATCTATCAGTTTAAAACTTTAAAGTCCCGCAATAACAGGTACTTCAAACAGTGCCAAAGTGTTAGCAACTGATTCTGCGCTCCCATATTGGAGCAATGTAAAATATAACATAAATAAAAATAAACATAACAAATATCAATTAAAATCTTTTTGTATAGATAGTGTCTACACTCTACAGTTATACTGTCATTGAGTATAGGGAGGTCTTCTCTCTAAGATAGAGATCCTATTAAAATGAGAACACTTATAGTTATTGGTTACACAACCATGAACTGAACCACATATTACACCACCAACTAATGCTGAAAAAATATAACAAGACGCCTACAATAGAACGTTATTAACCCAAATATCTACACCACCATTAAGATCAAGTATGTTGCAGCAGACAATAATAGTAATTATCCATAATAAAATTCAGCAATAAGCTGATTGAACTGAGCACACCTTCTGTACCATCTCGGTACTCTAAGCTATACTATTGTTTCCCTTGTAACTTTTCATCATTTGTCTTACATGTATGCATACTGGGCTTAAAGCTAAATGGAATTAATATCAAAAGATAAGGATATTATGAGTAAGATGACTAAGAACCTTTTGTAGGTGTGGATATACGTGAAAGATATGGGCCTTTTGGTCCTCTTTCTACATGAAAGAGAGTTCCATATGGACTTCCAATCATAGGAGTGAGCGAACATTTCAGCTTGCCAATTTTCAAAGTCCTGAAAGCAGTGCCAAATGACAAAGTTAAATAACAAAGATTAGGAAAACCATGCTCTAAACCATTTTCTCAGAGCTGAAATAATGTATATACTATAGACCAAGTAGAGAATCAACAAAAATATAGATCAATCACTGCACAAAGAGAGATGATGGGCCTGGTGTGTTTCTAAGTTTGTCTTCAGTTTTCATACATGCTTCTCGTGTTAATGAGCAGAAGAATAAAGGCCAAATATCAGAAGATAAATATGTAGTTAGCATTTATCTGTTTTTTCTTTCAACTACAGCACTCAGTGATGATTTATGTGGAATAATTACTTACTACTGTTCAGTCATTCTAGTATCTAGATAGCTTTGGCTGTATTTTGTTTCTTGAGCAGTACATGTACTTTCTACTTCCATCAAATTTTTAGGGACAGAAACGACTGACCAGTTATCAGTTCTGGCAGACTTATCCCCCTAGGATATATTGGAATCCTTCTCTAACTTTGAGAGCAGTTGGATTAAGTATAGCAAGATTTAGAGTTTGTGAAGGATAAAGATGTGCTTTTCAAGTTCTTTTCAGCATTGTAGTGTGAGGACTTTAAAAATGCAATGTTTTGCTCCATTCTAACACTCTCATTCCAGATAAGCCAAAGTGACTAAGGTGGTCAATGTAGGCTTCAAAGAGTTATGTTCACCCCAATGTTCTTTTTAAGCATCATACTATTGAATAACTTGCTTCCGAAAATTGGATTTTGTATCTTGTAAGCATGAGTGTGCTTCCAACCAAAGCTCTATCAGATGATAGATCCTGATTCCAACATAGGTAACAGTGCTGATTGAATGCCCCGCCTAGCAGCAGCAGCATCCTCTAATGCTCCACAGCAGAGTTTGATTTATAGGTGGTGAGAAACCTTCACCCTCATTCTATGCACGAAGCTTTTCTCTTTTGACTTCTTCTCCATCTCATCTCTCACCATGGAACGCTGAAACAGCAATACCTGACAATGCTCAGCCAGCCATGGTGGCAGCAGACTCTCATCCCTCTGATTCCAGGCTGATTGATGTAGGGATTAGAGCATTGGCAGTAGGTTTGAGGATTTAAAGTCTGCATAAGGTGCTGAATTCAAGGTTGTGGTGGGATGCTCAAAACTTTCAGCCCAAAGAAGTGTATCCAAATCAGGTGCAGAAGTCTAAGAAGTTTCCTAGTCTACAAGTGGGAATGAAGGCTGCTGTGGAAGCAGTGAAACTCTGCCAAATATGTGGTTGCTTTGCAGATTCATAAGTTTTGTTCTAGCCTTGCTTATCCTCAACAATTAGACTTAAAGACTTGAAGCTCTGTCTCTTTGAGAATCTAGCAATTCTCTGCTTAGGGCCCTTTTACTGATGATTGCAGATTGGTGGAATATTATAAGCAATTTGGGACAGACCAATTGTATCAGGGCAAGTATTTTTTGGGCATTAAGCCATGGTACATGTTAGGATTTTAATTTGAAATTTTCAAGACAGCTCGAGCAAGAGCAGTATCCCCTCTTCAAATGTGAAGGTAGCTCCCCTGAGTTCTATTCTATTCCTAAAATCTTAAACGGTGAACAAGCTTGCTAATTATGTCCATAATACAATTCATCTTTAGGGGTTTTACAATTAATGTCCAATAAGGGACCACAAAGAGGGTCTAACGGACTGCCAAAACACAACAACAGAAGCCAGCCAACAACGGGAACATCAAATGGTGCCCAGTGAAAAGTAGAACAAAGCACAAACAAGAGATGGAAGCCACAGCGAGCAACAAGCTAGATATGCCTCACCATGAGAAGAAATCCAGAACCAAAGGATACAGCCAAGGACAAGAGGAAGCCATCTGTTGTCTCTGAGAGCCGCTGGAACTGGAGAGCTGCTTCCGTGTGTAACTCTTGCAAGGCCTCACAAACTTTTAAACCTCGATACAACTTTAATCAGTCACGCAAAACATACATTAATTATTAACTTCAAATAGATGAGTTCATGAAAGCACGACAAACCCCAAACACATAAAACTCCAGATTTACATAGAAAACCCTGTCAAGGGAAAAAACACAAAGGAGATTATTCTCAAATATAAAAATACCTATTAAGATGACACTGGTTAAGGTGATCTTTTCAAAGAAAGGCTCACTACCCGAAGAAAGAAGGCTTGTTGCCGGAGGATTCACTGCCCAAAAGAAAGATGAAAAAGAATAGATCCACCACTGCTGCACAACAGCAACTCAACAGACTGGTCCATAGATACCTTCAGCTCACTGCTTCCAATAGCTAACACATTAATACCCACACTGTCCTCAACCACTCTTCACAACTGTTTGAACATACAAGGAGATAGATCCCCTTTCATACATTCTCTTCGCATAGGTACACATTTGCACAGAATGCACACAAGCATACATTAATGCCACATTTGTTAAATCTATAGCCCAGGAATCAAAGATAATAACCAGCAATAAGAAAAGAAAAACTGAAACAAAGAACACCAAAAATATCCTGGGAAAACCCTTCGAGAATGAAGGGAAAAACCCAGCCACACAACAAAAGATCATTTTATTGATAATATGAATTCGAGTGTACAATATCCTTTACTTGACGCAAATATATAACAACAGGAGAGACTCTTCACATTATAACCGAAGGTCTCTTGAGATTCTCATAACTCCAAATTAATTAATTATGACTCTTCAAATATTCATTCCTCAATGCATGTGAATGACACGACATTACAAATTAAACTTAAGTGTCATTTTCAGCTAAAGATGACAATAATGATAATAACGTTCAAGTTTTGAGAGATAAAGATCTCTATTGCAGCTACAAACTTTAACACTCTCTCTTAGCAAGAGAGAGATCTTTAGCTGAACAGTCACATAAAGCTGCAACCAAAAATGTCAATGATAAATTCTGAACATACAAATTCAAAACATAATTCATGGAGTTACTAGACATGGACACCTATAACAATGAATCATATTCATGGAATCACTCAACATGAAAACCTATAAAAATCAATCATATTCATGGAATTACTCAACATGAAAAGATTTGCAAGACTCATAGCTAAGCCTTTGTTCACGGACTCTCTCAACGTGAACTGTCATGGAATCTCTCAACATGACCTCCAACTCTCATCATGGAATCTCTCAATATGATGACATCATGGACTCTCTCAACATGATGTTCACTATCACATAGTGAAAGAGTTATCATAGCTGATCTTACAATCTCATTTATTCACAGAAGAATAGAAATAGGCATAATAAAATCAAGAATTAGTTCCATTTAAATTTTACAAGTACCACAAGTTTCACAATTATAACAAAAGGGATTCCATAAGCTCTCCCTCTTAATCATGAAGCCTCTCTTAGAAGCTAAAATCTCCCTCTAAATCTCGATGCATCCTGCAACCAAGAAAGATAAATAAAATCAACCTATTATAAGTAATGTTGAAGGCAAACAACAACAAAGCTACTTATCTCCCCAATCCCTGGGATTTCCACATATTCAACCCTCAGTACAATCCAATACGACAACAACTCATATCCGAGAAGATAGTGAATATCCTTGCGAGATCTGCAAGATCAATCATATTATCACGGTTATCAAATTCAAGCTTCATCTTAAGTTTATACGATAGCAATGACTGCTAAATGGAAATATCCAGAGAATGTCTTCCAAGAAAAATGACTCTGTGATAACAAGAATTAAAGCAGCGTGCAACCTAGAAAAATTTTGGGTATAAAAAAATGAATCAACACCATGAAACAAAAATAAAATATTAGAAGTGTCGACTCACACCAACACGTCAAAGTATAATGTAAGCCAAGTTGATCAATGCACAACTAAAACATGATGGATGGAAACAGAGAAAAATAAATTAAAAACATCCAATAGAAGCAAATAAAATTATCGAAAGCTTTGAGAGCGGCTCTATCTATGAGATTCGATCCTTTAATATTGTCACTACATATATTCCAATCGATGCTTATGGATAGTACCCAATAAAAGACATTCACGGCAAACACAGGATAAACTACTCGAGGAGAAACATATAAAAAAACCTACACACCAAAAAGTCATAATGACTCTAATAATACGGGATCACATAAAAAAAAATGAACCAAAGGCGACGACTTAACTCTTGTCAAACAAGGAAAATAACAGTCCCCATTCTAAATCATCCTCCATAAAACCACTCATACCACGAGGTCTTCCGATGAAAGAATAAATGAGCATGGATACAAGAAAGAAGTTGAAACGACAGATAACAATAAATTATATGAACCGATTTCAAAGAAAGAAATTCCAAGAAAACTTCTATATGAAACAACATGCAAAGTCACGACATATGAAGAGCAAGCCAAAAATATATATGTGAGAGGATACAAATCCCATGATCATATGCAAAACCCTGACGGAGAAGAAACGAACAACATTGGAGAGTGCCATTGGATATGCACAAATAAAAATAAGCAGATAAGAACATTAATCAAGAAATAAACATCGCACTTCTATCATTGGTATCGCATGAACTCAAGACAATTAGATGAAGAGAGTGAATATGTCGTTTGGAGAGCATCTAGATATTTTCAACATAACTACCATAGCTACCTTAATATATTCACCATCTTCCAAATTAAAAGAGCACTCCTACGATCATAAAGAGATGCAAATAACAACAGGACAGCAAACAATGAAGCAAACAGAGACCAGGCAAATAACTTTCCCTCTTTACATGCAACCCGTTCACATGATTCTACCTAGATGATCAACAAATCTATATGCTTCCATCCTGACTAAAAATATCATACAACAATATCGGAGCCCATAGAAAAGTGACATGGCTTAAATATGCCAAGGCTCAGCTCCAATACAATAAGGTGAAACATGCGATGAATCATCAATGACAAGAGAAAATATATTCATATATATCTTTTGAGTCGAACACAAAACTGAAAAAAAAATGCTTTTGATGAAACACAAATCCAATATTCACAACCCTATGAGAGGAAGAAAAAAAAACTTTGCACAAGACAATTTTCAGAGGCTGATTCCCTCAAAATTGATATTAACCTGGCTCTAATCCCATGTTAAATCTATAGCCCAGGAATCAAAGATAATAACCAACAATCAGAAAAGAAAAACTGAAACAAAGAACACCAAAAATATCTTAGGAAAACCCTTTGAGAATGAAGGGAAAAACCCAACCACACAACAAAAGATCATTTTATTGATAATATGAATTTGAGTGTACAATATCCTTTGCTTGACACAAATATATAACAACAGGAGAGACTTCACATTATAACCGAAGGTCTCTTGAGATTCTCATAACTCCAAATTAATTAATTATGACTCTTCAAATATTCATGTCTCAATGCATGTGAATGACACATGTCATTTACATTACAAATTAAACTTAAGTGTCCTTTTCAGCTGAAGATGACAATAACAATAATAACGTCCAAGTTTTGAGAGATAAAGATCTCTATCGCAGCTACAAACTTTAACAACATTCACACCAAAAGGATTTATCCTGTATTTATACCAATCTATATTTGTGAAGTCTCCCACTGTCGGCTGGTCAAGTAGCCAAATACAATTTGAAATAGGTCAGCACTAAATATTCCCACAATGAGGAGGAATGAGAAGTAGACCACAACATCAAAGCTAGGACGAAAAATATCACCATACATGTTACATTACACCTTGCATATAAGAGACATGTAATTTAAGTGCAAACACCGAGGTTGGCCAAACCTAGAGTAGAAACACCATCAAACTTTCAAATCAAGTCTCTGAAGCCAAAAATCTTGTGCAATCTAAAATGAAAAAAGCTTAGTACATTAATAAATCATTTTAAGAAATGCACCATCAGAAACTGTCATGCAAAGTAATGTGAAGCGTGCATTTTACGCATAGACCACTATCATACACAGAAAACTGCCAAATTCACTGTACCTCATTCCAAACCATCAAGACTTGAAATAAACATCTTCAAACAGTCTTTATTATCATATCAAATCAGCATACCAAATATGCAAAACAAAATACTCAAACACTAATTACAAAACACAATGGCAAGCACAAGTTGACATCAATGATAACCATACAGATCCAAGCATACTAATTTCTTAATTTAATCAATCAACTCCTTCTACTCAATTCCACAACAAAATAAAACAAGGCCAAAATATTGAAAATCATCAACATCTAAGTCTGCATTTGAACTTCACATATTGGAATCATTTGGTGAATCGTAAGAGAATGTGCCATATTTTTCCCTTGCAAGTTGAACTCTATCCATGTGCTCTCAGCTTTCACCACTAAACAAATCTTCTACTCTTCACAAATGATATCTCGTATTTAGGCAGTTTGAATCTGTATGTTCTAACTATAAGTCTCGTTAATCCTTCCACATTCTTGATGTGAAAGGCTGATCCTGCTAGCAGCATTCATAATAAGCTACTAAAATTATTTTCCATTGCAATCTGATTACCTTCTATGAATGTGAGTAAAAAAGGAGTAACGAAAAAGAAAATATCTTGCATTGCAATTTTCAAGTTCTCAATGATTTTCTGAAAACTTTCAGAAAAAAAAATATGCATCTCAGAGAGAAATTGACAACTACCAATTTATTCATAAATACAATAATTTTCAGAAATAACTAGCACTTTTTACATTAGAAACTTTGCAAATCCCCAAAACTCCATTGGCTCTACATTAGCAAAAATGTGTAATGTCCCCATTTCCTAGGTCAGTATTTTTTACAGGGATTGGCCTACTATCAAGGTTCCCACAGGCTGATACTGTGGGCAAGGGGCCCTTTTGGGAAGTCTCTGTGGCATTTTTGGAACTCAAAGTCAGTCGCCTAAGCGGTCCCTATTTTTTAGGAGACTAACAATTTGCTTGTTGTCCACTTAAAGCTTGTGGAGTGCTACAAAGGTTTTTAATGGGCCATTTCAAATGTTCAAGACAGTTTCTTATTTTTTAGGACAGTTCCTATTTTAAAGGAGGGAACTGGAAGTTGGTTTACTATTTTTAGTCATCACCAGGAGACCAAGTGCATAATCAGCTTTCAATGGAAGAGGTTAGGTGGATGGTTTTAGAATAAAATTAAAATATTCAAGTATTTAATTAATATTTTAATTAAATATAATAAAGTTCTTTATGAGGAAATAAAAATGACTTTTTAATAAAGTTATAAAAGTAGCATTTTAGTATTGAAATAAGGAATTTAAGTTACATTTTAATTCCCTAGAGGTGGACACCACATTGGAGTGAATAAATAAACATTAAAGTGGAAAAGCTTTTATTAAGAAAAAAAAATACAACCATAAAATTAGCGTTAGGGTTTAAGGAAGCCTAAAAGGGACAGTTGGGCTGTCATTTTGACATCTTTGGCACTCTAGATCTCTCAAAGCTAAGATTTGGCAGGAATCATTTGTAAAAATCAAATACCTAATAGATTTTGATGCTTTTAGGTGTGGAATATCACCCAAAGACATCATTGCAATTTCACACAGGGATTGCATTGGGCTTCATATGAATTATGTCTACATGAAATTTTACGGACTATAGGATAGAATAGGTGATCATTTTCAAATTTCCTGGAGAGCAGATTTGATAGGGCTATGTGCTGATTTATTAGTTTATAGGCATTGATTTAACGCAAAATCGTTTACTACTCCAGTTGTATTATCCCTGAGCAGGCTGTACCATTGTTGGCTGCAAGTTTATTATCCGAAGGAGAAGCATTAGTTTACAGAGCAGATTCAGATCGAGAATTCACCATAGAATCAGATCGTACAGTCTCAAACACCAAAAGGTATTTCATCAGCAAAATATTGATTTCCAGCTAGGCATTGGGCTTGGGATGTCTGGCACTCCAAGGCATCGGAAGGAATCTAGGCATCGGTGCATTTCAAAATTATTGAGATATTGGTTAGTACGGCTAAAGAATGATCAGATCTGCAGTTATCATGTTCCGAATTATATCACCTCAAAAAATGAGGCGTTGGAATTTGGGTATGTTCAAAAATTACATTTCTTGCAATTGAAAACTCTGAGCTTGTTTAGCCATTATTAGTTAGCTTTCAAAAAAAATCCTTGTTATGTTCCAACATTTTTCATTGTATTTTTTTAACACAAAAAAAATCAGACCAACTTCAAAAACACAAAAAATCAGAAAATCAAGGAAAACTGGAAAAACATCAGGATTGGATTCAGATCAGGGGTGGAATATTACAAAATGTTGCTGCAAGATGATATACTAACAATTATTAAACACTCCAACTCGTGAATTGTTGAATGATATCTCAAATCTCCTTTAGTAAAATGAACTAATCATCAATTATTTTCAAACTACCCTTACAAAGATCTCCAATCCACCTTTAAAATCTTCTTCCATGTGACACTAATTCATCAATTTGTTGTGTTTGAGGGTCTTGATCTGGTGTTGGTGGTGAACTTGTTCTTGGCTCTAATACTAAATTTACAAGATGAGAAATGGAAACTTCTGATCCCTTGTTTCTTGCCTTCAACCTTGCTTTTACTTCACCATGCTCTTCGAATACGTATTTTGTATTTTCTGTAGAAAACTTCATAAACTTGATAGTCACTCGCCTAATTACAGGTCCTGAATTAGCCTCCAAAAACTGAAAACCATCAGCTTGTTCATATTTAATATTTTATTTGTGATAAGAATGGCATTTTTAGCAATAATGTGCCCTTCATCATTCATTTCTAGATTGGTCCATCTTTTGTATTTTTTTTTCCTCTATGATCAAGCTAGAGACTACACTCAAACTGTTGTGCAACCATCAGCCTCCCTTGTTTAGGATTTTTGGAACCATTCTGCATTACCTGTACTTGGCACAAGGATCTCTATTCATGGCTGTAATTTCTTGGTAGATTAGAGGCAAAAAAAATTAGCTAAGCAGGAATAAGATAGTATGTTAGCTATTGCTTCTTCAGAAATTGGGAAGCTGCTTGCAGGAACGAGTGCAGGAAATTTCACCTTCTTAGAAACAAATTTCAAATTTTCATGTCTTAAAATTCCCTCAAACTTTCCATTTTTTCTTTTATTGAACATTTATAATTTGCCTCTCCTGTATGAGGACCAACCTCTATCTCCTGTTTGGTTGTCTTAAGCTCTTTCTCTGTGGAAGTATCTCTGCTTGTTCTGCTAGTTTCATTTCTAAAAATCCTCTAGAGCCATCCATCACTGCCTTATTCATCCAATCCTCGGTAATGTCATCGCTAACTAACCAATTAACTAGTAATGATGTTTGGATATTTCCCCTTGACTGAACAAAGGGAGAAGACAAAAGATCTTCACCTAAATCAACCAACTTGTTTGCAAATAGCTCATATACGAATTCTTTTGGCTGATCTAAGGTCATTTGGCTGTCTACTTCTGCAGGTTTCATCTCACCAAAGTAATTTGCCAAAATATCTCAATATCTTGCAGATGTGCAAATTCGCTATCAAGTCTCTCACCCTTATGCTTTCAGAGTTGAAGCATTTACCCTTGTGATGAAATGTGGTTAGACAATTCAGCTCCCATGCATGTGGCATTTAAGGCATTTGTGCATCTATATGGCCTGCTTTGTATTAAAAAACTACCACCCATTTTTTGTTTCTTCCAACAATGCTCATGTGCAACCAACAGATGCTACAATACTCCATCAAGATGATTGATGGTAGCAAATTAGATGAACCAATTTTCCCACTCAATGGTAACCATTCTTGTATGATCTATTATTCAGATGTGGTTTTCATTCTCCAAATCCATAAACATTGGCATGGTAAAAACATCATTGACTCTTTTTAAGTGCTTCAACCCTTATTTGTATTTTAGTTGTGGATACAACAAGAAAAAATGTCATTTGTTTGGACCTTTTTTGAACCTTATAAAAGCATTAGCCTACGCCAAAGGATGTATTAATTATGATATCATATGGAAAGCAATGGTTTCAAATAACTTCGTCAACAAGGAATGGATGGAGAAGCTGCTAAGATGACCCCAGTCAATGTGTCTCTTTCCTTCACAAACAAGGTTGACAAAGTAAAATATCCAATGCTTGAAAGTCCTTTGCTTCTATCTAATATATCACCTTGTTGAGCATGGTAATCATCACATTGAGTTCTTCTCTGAAATTATTTTAGTACATGTAATGTCCCCTATTGGGACTTTACTTCATTTACCCTAAAATTCCCAACCAAGGTTTGCATTACAGTAGGAAATGGCAATTTACACAGTCTTTGTAATCCTCCCCGCCAGGAGGTTGCCAATTCCCAATATTAACATACATCACTGGGCTTTAAATAAAAATAAATCATGAAACAATTAATGATTCATGATACATTTGACAGTTAACATATTTAAGCCCAAGTTCCTTACTTCTCTCCTAATCATTAACCCTAAGGAGGAAGGTGAATTACTTGCCATAGTGTGCTTGGAAACCAATCTACAAGTAGGCTCCCTCAAGGTTTTAGGAACACATGCTCGTACCCATATGGAGACCTCTCCCTCAAGGCTTCAAAGATACATGACCTTACCCTATCTAGGAATTCATCTACCTTGTGAGAAATTATTTCGACTCCCTCTAACAAAACCAAGCTATCCTCTTAAGGGGATATAGCAAGTGATTAAGGAACGGGCAAGGAGCGTGTGTGTTTATTTATTTATTTCTAATTTCCTTATTATAAACCGATATTAATGCTATAGTGTATATATATATAATGTCCCCTATTTAATTTGATAATTAATTGCATATGACCCCGAAATTTAATATTATTATCTCTTAGGCCCTTTTTCAGTTGGTAATATTTTGGTTGTGTCGACACATTTGAAATCCTTTGGGATGTTTCTCAGAGCCATATAAAGGCAGAGTTAGTTATTGTGATAGGTATGCGAATTTGATATTTTCTTTGTATGTGCGAATCCCTATTGGAGTTCAGTTTGTTTGTCATTTCGAAGGCGAAAGATCCTCCTTAATTGGCATTCGCAATTTTGGTGGGAGTAAATCCTCACCCTATTTTGCTTTGCTCTTAGTGTAAAACTATTGTAATCTAAAGCGTTATCACTATTGAATACGAATTCTCTTGTGCATGTTGAGTCCATTAGTATCTCTCTACTTGTATTGGTCATTTCATCAATAATAATAATATTCCCAGATACTCATCAGCAACACCATCAAGATATTCAAATTTGAGCCAAAAGATGAAATCTTCATTACCCCACGACATTGGTAAGCACCATGTGATGGTGTTCAGAAGTAATTTGAAGGGGTAAGTTTGCAGATTGTACAGTTGCAGAAGGACTATACGTTCATATGAAGCAATTTGGAGGTTGTGCGGGGGAGGATTGGGTTTTTCGTATAGGCATCCAGTGCTATCACCATATGAACAAGAGAAAGTCTTAACGGGTAAGAGAGAAAGTCAATGGGGAAGGCATATACGAGACTGTATGGCCTAGTATCTTTGTTGTACAAAGTAGACAATTCCATCATTAGGTAACATGCCACAAACCGATTGCACTCGGGCAGATATGAAAAACCTCTATTACTGCAAGAATTGTCTTTAGATGAAGACTTCACAAATTTTGCCCAATTGTTAACTCTATCTTGAATCTACCAAAAAACGAATTGGGTTTTCGTTCAATCCACCAAGAAAGGATATCCTAAAGGTTTTCATCATCAAGTTTCTAAATTGAAAGCTAAAAGCTCTCAAACTCTCCAAGAGAGAATAATAAACCAAGCATATTCAGAATGAGACTCTCCATGTTCTTAAATAGCATATCCCTGTAACTCTTCATTTCCCTTCTACCAATCTCTCATTTTTCCTTTTGTTTTTCTCTTTATTATTCCACTTCAAATTAAAATGATTTCATTAATTCTCACCAAGCTCCACTAAAGTCATCTTATTACTTTATAAAATAATTTTAAATTGTCATTAGATTTGATACAATTTGATGACTTAAAATCTAATTAATCAATTGACTTCTAGTGTCCCTATAAAGGGGACATTAAAAAGAATGAATTGCAAAAAGTTTCAAGGATCTTTGGAGAGGAAGACAATCGAGTGGACATGTTGAACAAAGAATAAATTATTGTAAATCAGCCTAAGTATGAAGAACCAATTTGAGGGCAAACATACTGATGCAAGAGGGAAGATACAAGAGGGAAGATACACCATAAACTTCAACCTCGTAAAGCTATCGAGGGTAAACAACAATCTCCATTCAAAGATGAAGCACACCAGGTTGTTTCTTTCCCAGCTTTTAATTTTGAAAACTATGAAGATTGCCATTTCTATTATGGAAAATTAGGAACAACAACTTGTTTGTGGATCAATCACAAACCAAATGAATGACCTCAATAGTTGATTTTACATGATGTTCCTCAATTAAAATGAGGCAACAAATTTTTTCTTAGAATACAAGGAAGAGTTTGCAAGAATACGAACTATCACACAAGACTTGTTATTACTTAACATTTTGAGAAGTCATGTTAGGTCATTCATATATATTTGCCTTTTGAGTGCTGGTCTTTTAAATTTTTTATGTAGTGGGAATAGGTTTGTATTAAACAATATGGTTCAAGAAGTTAGGACAGGTTTTATTTTGTTCTATTTTAGTTTAGATGTTCTTTTCAAGCACAATGATTGGCTTAAGAGTGCTAGGAGGCGCTTTTAGTTGTTTAAGTTTAGTTTGTTAGAGCATCAAGATGTCGTAGATCTGCCTTGAGTCATTTGCCCCAAGAGGTCTAGTGGTTTAGTTATTCTGATTGCTTTAATTTAGGTGTTCTAGCTTTGGTTAGTTTAGTTTGTGGGATCCCAATTTGCGAAGAGGCAATGTGTTCATAAAACACACTTTGGCCTCTTCTTGTATTTCTAGGATATCTCTCTATGAAATTCTCATGAATTGGAGATTGATTCCTAATAGCTACATCAAAGGGTGTGACCCTTTCATAAGAGCATTAACAAACAAAAGGGCGTGACTTCCTACGCTTAAAGGAGATATAAACGAGAACTTCACTGGAGTGGCATTAAATGGAGAAACAAAAAAATGTTTGATGACAACAAAGAACTTAATCTAGCAATAATTGATCACAAGGCTATGAGAGAGAGTCTTCAATTAAGGAGGAACCCCTAAGGACACCCTATTGCAGTGGTAGTCAAGCGAGAACAGCTATGAAAGCACCCTATTGCACTGTGAGGAGTAGAACTGCTAAGGGGATAGTACCTTCCCACTCCTACATGTTAGGGGACTATTGGAGAATCATAGTTAACTCCAACCATAGAAGAATGGAAGATTATAGAGGGAGAATTGCAATATTAGGGCACCCTACTATGCTTCCTTACTCTACATTTCTATAATTAGAATTCACATATAATATAAGTAGAGCATAATGATGAAGATATATTCTTTACTCTAACTCTTAATTATCTATGAATAATTTTATATACACATACATATATTCGTATGATGGCACTGTGTTCATGTAGTGAATGCAAGATTTAAGTTACAGATGACATAATTAAAGAAACCATTTATTTGGTAAACAAATCTACTACAATTGTGATTACAAAGCACTTATTGATTTTGGCATGTTTGAGGATAACTTTGACCCTATTGCTACACTTAGATGATCTATCATTGGCTTCGAAAGGAAGATTATGAAGCTATTGTTGGCTGTCTACATAATGAACCTGGTATTTCAAGTTTGATCATCTCTGAATCAATTCTATGCTAAGGTATTTAATCTGCTTCGTTGTTAATTTCATTGTGTTTTCTTTGTCTATCATTATTCTTCATTCAAATGTCAAAAATTTATGAACATTGTAAACAACATTGAGATAACCATTGAACAAATTCAAAAATCAGAACTCATATCAGCAGAGAGTTCTTATTTGCATTGTCATGTGACCTCGTGATTGCTAACATTCCCAAAAAAATATAGCGGTTTTTTACATTCTGCTAGTCCACTCATTATCACTAGCTATAAATACAAATCAAGAAATATCTCATCATACATCTCAAAAAGTGGATTATCAAAAGATACCTCTAAATCTATCTCAAAAAGATTGAAAATTATTCCTGTTTACCTAATGAAACCAATCTTCATACTAGCACTACTCTATTCTTACATTCTCAAGCAACTGCTCTAAATCAAAATATTCTTGAAGCCTTTGAAGCACATCAATTGTCAGTTTGATTTCCTTTGTCCTTTTTTCATTCTCTTGCTACCTAACATGTTTCGTAGGAGCAAGCTAATATTTTGCCTCCAATAGTGTCATTTGTCTACTTTCTAATGAGTCCTTTGTTGACTTCGCTCAAAGGTGAGCTCATCAACCTTTATCTTCATTGCCTTAGATAATGTCAAGGCCTTAATGCAATTCGATGGCCACATCTCTCTCTCTAATTCTATGCAAATAGGTTGACTTCAATGTTTCCAATCCACTCTTAATTGTTTGTATATCAGCAATAGTGATAAATTGTTCAAGTTGTTCTTTCTTAAAGTAATTCAATAATCCTTCAATGACCCTTTGTATGCTATCCAAGTTCCTTATAAAATCTAGTATTATGCAATACTGAACTTCTATTAGAAACGATCCAAAAATCGACATTCTCTTTTAAAACACACCTTACAATAGAGTCAATTTGAAAGTCGCTCTAAAGGGTTTCTTGTAGGTCCCACTTATTTTTTTAATAGGCTTCACGTAGTTAATCCAAGTATTCATTATTAGCTTCTAGTTTGGAATTTCCAACAAGTTTAATCTCATCATTAAGAACTTCTAAATTAGTTGTATCTTGTAAATAGATTTCAACAGTCATTCTAGAGCTCCACCAAACATGATTCTTGAGTTAATATATTTTCTTCTTCACAAGAGTGCCTTAAGTGCTCTTCTTTCTTGTGATGTCCCCAATTTTTTAAATGTAACACTCTAATTAAATTAACTAATTAATGGGTCCCAAAAATTAAATTAAAGTAAATAATAAAGGGCCTTTAGTTAATAAATATGGGGGCCCAAATTAATAAAGTAAATAAAATAATTACTATTCTCGGCCTGTTGTAAATCTCTAGATGCTTCTTGGAGGCCTTTATAAGGGGATGGTCAGGAATCGTAATGATCATGGATTGGTATTGATTTCTCTTTAATTTCTGACAGCTGAAGGCTGAGGAAGATTGTTCATAGTTTTGGAGGTGGAAGATCCTCACTATTCTACTTACATAGTTTCGGTCGTCCAACGCCACCCTCTTTTGCCATTGGAAAATATCATATTGGTATTTCACTTATGCACCAAAGTTGCATATATCTATTAGCAAGTCATCATTCGGCGATTGGTCTATATTTCCTTAAATCTTCAACAAAGCCATTGTAATCTGAATTGCTTAACCTAAATTACTATTACTTTATCGTCATCGCATTCTTGGCGACTATCTTTCTTGCACTCGTATTGTGCTAATTTGTCAAGTTGTCTACATTGGATGCAACGAAAGCTCCATAATAAATAAATACTCTTCCAATCCTGAGGCAATCGATATTGTATTTCCTGATTCGTACGATTTATTCATATACAAAAGTGGTGCATACCTATTCATGTGATCTGAAGTTTGGCAATATACATTATCATTATTTGTAGCGTTAAATGTTCGTTCCATGCTCATATCAGAAGACAAATACATAACTTTGTAAGGTCTAACCGAAGCAATGCGCATCTAAAATTGACCATAGGCAGAACTCTCGTATGGCAAACTACTGTATGCCTCTTGTAACACCATACGGGATACTATATCCCACTATACAATCAGCCTTATTCAAACATTGTACGTCATTTTTCTGGTGTCCCTCTTCCATACAACATACTCACAAATCACCGTACATCATCAACTACATACGGCCTTCTACATTATCGTATGGCCTCCTTTGCACAATTTGTAAAGACTTCTCGGGTCAACCATATGGACTGTTTGTCCACTGTATAGACTCCTGGTGTCCATTGTATAAGCTACATGAACTATCATTTAACTGAGGGAATTGTCAAGTCTCGAATCATCGCCTATAGACGAGTACAGAACATTACATTTCTCCAATTCTAACTCTTCAACTTCAAAAAAAATGAAGCTATATTCTCATCTTCCTCATGCCCCACAATGACAATTTATTTCATATTCTCACCATTAATTTATTGGAATAAACATTTAGTAGTAGTCAAAAAATCATCTTCTTTTTCAGCAAGTGGCATAAGAGCACTCATCGTCTTCTTTTCAAAAGCTTCCTCAAATTTCTCTAATTTCTTTTATGATTTTGTATCTAACAGTGTTTGCACTTGTCCTTTGGTTAGACCTATGACCTAGCTCCCAATATCCTTTACATTAGAAGCAATGTTTATATCTTCTAAGCTCAATTTTTGTATCATCATTCCTACTAGCAATAAGAAAAAGTCTTCTCCTATTCAACTGTCATTTCTATTCTTAAGTATCATTTCAACAATTTTTGCACTTTTTGACCACATTTTTAGCCAAAGCACATGAAATTGATGAGACTTCTTTATCATCCTTTCTCATAACAACCAACAAAACTAAAAGGAGTGGCCAAGGAATATCATCACTTCCAATAAAAATCAAAAATTGTCTACATGTGATGTTACAACATTTCCCTCATCATTCATACTGACAGTAGCAAACAAATGATGCAAAAAATTAAAAATAAAATTGTAGTATTTTGAATTGAACATCATAAGACAAACTGATCATAGCAAAAGTTTCCAAAATTTTTACACTTTAGCAAAAGGAATCCTAATATCCTCCAAACCTTGAAAACTTTCCACAATCAACTAAAGTATTTCCTTTATGATATTGTGGCAATATGGAGTCTTTGGAGTTGTTAATCTCATAATTTCAATAAAGCAAATGGTTAGCTGCAAGTTTCACATCCTTATCTGGGTGTCTCATAATTTGTAGCTTAACCAAAGCAATAACTGATGGATTCATTGCCTATCTGAAAATATCAGCATTTGACTGTTATACATGGGCAAATAAGCCTTCACTCAAAACTATTGAGTAGAACATCTTTTGATTGGGGCAGCTACTCAAATTTCTTCCCTGCTCTATAAAGTCTCATTCCCAAATTGGCTAATGCCATGATTTTATAGGTTAAAGAAGCCAAGGCTCAAAAAAACGAAAATCTACGACTTAAAAAATGGTAAAATCAAAGCATGAAGTGAACATCTACAAAAGGTGTTAGCTTCCCAACAGGCTAGCAATACCACCAGCCCCAATACCTCTGAAGTAACCTCAAACCATTTTATATTTATTTTTCAATATAGAAAATGCAAAAACAAGTTTGTGCACTTTCAGATCATCAAGTTACCAGTGTGGGCAAGGTGATAACATACAATGTTTGGACAACATACTCTATCTAGATGAATGCATTGCTAAAACGTAAGGACGGCAAGATGACCAAAGCACGCAAGCAGTACAGCAAACCCAAATCAACACCTCTTTGGCAAATAAGAATGCGAAGAGAATGCAGAGTCACTAATAGATTACAATGAAATTTGTTCAAGCCAAAATGGTTAATTACATGTGGATCCACCTAATACAAGCTTGATATGCAAAGGGATCTAGCAGTGAACCAACCAAGACCTTAGATGATAAATGCATTAACCAGTGATATACCATCCAATTTTACAATATCTTGAACGATAAGCAAGAGAGATTTTCCACAGCAAGTCAATTTGTGATATTGCTATCAAGATTCAACTATGTAGAGTTTGACTCTGAAAAACTATACAGTTGAATCTTGATATCAATATCAAATATCTTGAACATCAAATTCACATCTCTCTAGGCAAGAACCTACAACACAACGATAAGTTGTGAGCCTCTCATCTGGGAGGTTTTGGGTTCAAGTCTACTCGAACTTAACACAATAATAATTAATTTCAAGAAATAATAATAAATAGTCAAGGCTTCAGCCCATTACCCATCAAAACAAAGAAAAAGAATTCACCTCTCTCACATCTCTCTAGCAATAATTGTGTGCATAAAAGTATTACATTTCTATAAACCATTATTCTTGAGAGAACCCATGGAAGAGGGAGTCTCAAGCGTTGGCTTATAGCTCTCTATCTATGATGTGCAAAGGCTATGAGATGGTGGCTCTCAAATGAACCAAATTATGCAACCCTTGCAAGGTACACCATAGAACAAGAGATTCAAGGAGTAGAGACAAGAGTGCCAAAATCCAAGAATCTAGAATAAAATGCAATGCAAATGCAAGCTATTCTAAATGAAATGCAAAATAACAAAGAGAACTAAGCTAAAGCATAAATGAAACTAAGATAAAAAGTATGCCATAATGTAAGTAGAATGAGAGCTAAGCTAAAATGCAAAAATGCAAGAATGCTCCAAGTCTCCAAAATCACCAAGAAAACCTGCAGCATAACAATAGCATGAGAGACTACGATTTTTGAATGAGGAGAGAGCTCTCCCTTTTAAAGAAATATAGACAGTAGAGATTAAGAGGCAAGATGAATATAATCAAGGGTGGAGAATACATCTTGAGTGATCCATGTACACAAGCATCTCAATCAATCACAATTAATGGTTGACTTTTGAGAGGGTTTGAAATTTGTGGAGAAGAATTAAAGTTATTTTTAAAATAGAAGATTCCTCTCACATAGGAAATTGTGCATTCATGTGTAGACAAAAATGCCTTTTCTTTTATTTCTAAAATAGGAATAATGCTTTATGTGTGCACACTTAGGATAAGTGGGAAGCGAGGATTTTTACTTAATTTAAATGGAGTATGTTATTTTAATTAAATAAGAGACATGGGATAAAGTGGTCACACCATAGGTTATAATTGGATAAATAGATTTTTGAGGATATGATCAATGATAACCAATGGATAAATTAAGCAAATATGTTAGAAAGGGGGCTCATAGTCCAAATGACCATTTTTGGGTGATTACATGTGGATCCACCTAATACAGGCTTGATATGCAAAGGGATCTAGTAGTGAACCAACCAAGACCTTAAATGATCAATGCATTAACCAGTGATATACCATCCAATTTTACAATATCTTGAACGATAAGTAGGAGAGATTTTCCACAGCAAGTCAATTTGTGATATTGCTATCAAGATTCAACTATGTAGGGTTTGACTCTGAAAAACTATAGAGTTGAATCTTGATAGCAATATCAAATATCTTGAACATCAAATTCACATCTCTCTAGGCAAGAACCTACAACACAACGATAAGTTGTGAGACTCTCATCTAGGAGGTTTTGGGTTCAAGTCTACTCGAACTTAACACAATAATAGTTAATTTCAACAAATAATAATAAATAGTCAAGGCTTTGGCCCATTACCCATCAAAACAAAGAAAAAGAATTCACCTCTCTCACATCTCTCTAGCAATAGTACCATCCAAAGTTACAAAAATATGAGCATGGAATGCACTATGTACAACTAAAAATTATTTTGATAAGAAAAACTAGATTCACGCACTAATAATGTTATTCCAAATCATAAAAATGATAATAAAGTTATTCAAAATAACGAGCACAATACTACATATACATAAGTAAGTCCATATGTCGTGAATTGATGTTATACCATTCATGTGGACTCAATTAATTAAAGTGCACTAACAAAGACTGTTTAAGGATGGTGTAGCATATTGATTGCAAACTTCCAAACTCACTAAACATTACTCAAAAATATCATATCATACTGTTTGGTTCTAAAACATGTCTTTCAAGTTTCATCCACCTTACTTAATACCCCAAACCCTTGTTGGCCACCATTTAACTATAGAATAATAACATTGTTGCAACTCAATATGCAGAAAAAACAAATCCTTCTAAAATGACTCTGACTGTTACTTTTTTTAAGATGTATAACATGAAATAAGAGAGTACAACCTTCTCAAAGCTCCAAAAATCACTCCTAAATTCAAGCCAGAACTGGGACAGCAGGCAGTAGATAAACTTGTATACCAAACTCTCTCAAACACATCAAAAATTCCATTATCTACAAATTAAATTAAATAGCATTCAGCACAATAGTGATTTCAAGATGAAATAAATGATAATACAACCAACTAGGAGGATTTTCATCACCGAAAGCTATTTGTTCTTAGACAAATAGGGAGAAAACACATTCTCTCATCAAAGCAAATGAAATGAATAAGCACTAACCCTTCTTTTGAAAACCAAAAACCTCTTTTAAAACCTTTTGAAAACAATTTTTTTTTAAATAATTTTCTTTTTCCGCCACCTTTTTGAAATTGCCTTTGTATTTTTCATTTAAAAATTTAAATCTTTTTGTTATTTTTCCAAAAAAAAATAACCATTTGTTTTATATTGTTTATGAAAGAACAATTTTCCCTTAAATAATAATAGAATGTATTCATATGACCACTTTAACACCTTAAGCCTAGCGACACTTGGAACACATTTTCAAATAATTAGACATAAGTAGTCATTTAGTTAGCTACATTCTGATATCAAGCTATGTAAAAGTTAATGCTCTCCAAGTAGCGTAGAGCATTCCCGGATGAAGAAAGTTGTGTAGTGTTTGAATGCATTAAAAAAGGGGTAATGTTTCAGACTGAAAGTAAGATTCGGTTTGGTCTTAGTAGGCTTGAAGATGAAGTTTTTCTGTTCATCAATTGGCCTTTAAAAATGCTGCCGATGCCGACGTTTCAAGCCGTGTCGCTGTTGCGGGTGCATTTGAATTGTCTCTTCTTATTTCAACCAAACATGACCATCTATAGAGGTATTTTATGTCCTTTCAAGCTGAATGGTGACATATTCATATCTACTTCATTAATGCTAAGAAAATCCCTTACGTATATCGATCAGGTCATCATTTTGAGCCATATAAAGCGTTTTCAGGCTTCGTACAGGAAAAAATGCTCGTGTAAAATCGATTTCATCATTAATTTATATACATGGTTGTGGACTAGAGAACACGATTCCTATTCGGAGTGCAGATGTTTATTGGATTACAGGTTACAGCTTCGCATACATATTGCTTGCAAAATACATTAGATGCCAAAAAGTTGCAAACACGATAGCATTGGATGAAGCACATAGTAACAGCGAATAAATGATATAAAACCTAAATACAACATTATATACTCAAGTGTAAAAATGCAGTGCGGAAAGACTGATGATGAAAAGAACAGAGTGCATACGCGGAGGAATTTAAGCGAGCGAAAGTAAGCTTGTCGCCGTCATTAATATCCAATAAAACACTGCATCCTTCTGATGCCACTCGGGGGTCACTCCTTCCCTCCATTCTCTACCTCGGTTTCTCGCTTCACACTCCCCCGTCTGAACGGCTCGAGACAGAAATTTACACCGCCAGAAAGTTTACGCAATAGTTGTATTATAGAAAGCTTCTCACTTCATGTGAAGTTTATAGGTACGAATTATACAGGTAGAGAACTCAACAAATGGAAAAACAATTTTAACAAGAGCTCTTTGTGAGCAGCCTTTTGGATTTATAGTAGGTTGTAGTTGTCAGCATGTAGTTTGTTTGTAAAAATTTAATTGTAATTGACATTTTTATAATTATTAGTTCCTACCGAAGGCAGGATAAAGTGAAATGCTACTTTCCATTTCCAATTAAAGTATTCAATCATATTCTTTTATTTTTCAAAAACTTTTAACTTTATATAATTCTAAAATATATTGATATTTTACTAATTTGTAGAAAAGTATTTATTTCTAATCTTATTCGTTGCATCCTTGCTACAGTCATGAGTTAGCTTTTATTTTTTCACTTTAATTTTTTTTTTTGTTGGAACTTTATAGCTACCATTAATATGATAGACAACTCACTCAAATGAAATAAATAAGTTTGACAATATGTAAGAATATCTTTGCTACCATTAATATGATAAGACAACTTGCTGAAATGAAATAAATAAATTTGACAATATGTAAAAATATCTTCTTCATGTTTTGACATATGTTTTCTTGAAAAATTAAATTAAAATATATTTATCCTTAAATTTAGACTTTTCTACAATGTAAATATTTGGAAAATCTAGTTTTATAATGTGAATTAGTTTAACAAATAAAAGAATAAAGCTTTATATCATTTTTTTCTATCTTTATATTTTTTAATTACAAAAAATAAAAATAATGTTTAATAAAAGTCATAAAGTAGTAATATAAACATATAAGTCTTAGAGTAAAATTCTTTTGTAAAAGTTGCAAATTGAACATTGTAAATTACAATTCAATTTTTCTTAAAGGAGATTCTAAATACTTGAATTATATAAGACTTAAGCTAAACATATATAAGTATTAAGAAATCAATTGACATTCTACTAAGATGAATGGTTGTATAACGTATATAATATATAAGATGGACGCCCTCCTCTCTGTAAGCCTGGGTCAGAATCTATCTATCCCCTACTATTGAAAGGGCACGAACATAAGAATTTGAATCTTTTTCTGTAAAGGCAACAGCGGAAGCAAAATTTGGATAAGCTACTTTAGCAAGAACTGGAACAACTACGGGACCTAGCTATATTGCATACATTTTTAATATTTTAATACTTTGATCTTATAAGCTTTCGGCAGGAACTTCTAAGCGTCCTTGATTTATTTAAAAAATTGATAATGATTTGCTAAAGAAATATGAAAAATTGAATAAAAAGATTACATTTATAAGTTAAATAATGAAGATTACATCATATGTACATTTTAGCTTTAATATTTACAATTTTATTTTAGAATATAAATATAAAATAAAGTGTAAAAACATTCTATTTTTTATAAGTCTAAAATGATTAATGTGTAAAATAAAAAAATTAAATAGATATAAATTTTACATTTACATTTAAAATTATATTTATTTAATTAATTAAAGTGTATGCATACTCATTAGTTTTTACTTTTTAAAAATAATATAATATGAAATTTGTGGTAAAGAATTAATAAGAAAGCGAACAAAACATCGTTAAAATAGAGAAAAAGTGGAAGACCCAAAACACTGAATAAAGGCAGTAATGCTTTTATGGAAAATACTAGAGGATTTTGGAAAAGACGGTTGAAGTAATTTTTAAAACAGAAGCCATCATTATCCATTCTGCATTCTCAATACGTCTTTATGTAATGCGACTGCAAAGGATTCTTCTACAGATGAAGAATTTCCTCTCAAATATTTTAAATCTATCTTCTACAAAATAGTTTTTCTACATTGTGCAAACCATAATGGTGTATTTCAAAATCTGCTCATCTTTCCAGACAAATGCTGACAAGAACATTAAATACATCCTTATCCTTTTAGATTTTTTTTAAACATTTTCCAATTCAAAAAATAAGATTTATGGCCAAGAAAATAGTATCTGACCAATTAGAAAAAAGGATTTATGCTATTATAAATGAATTTATAAATATCCTGACCAAAACTTTAGGAAAAACTTTAGAAATATGATTGCTTTTTCAAAAAAAAAAGATATAGACAAAGAGTAAACAAAAACATTAGTTCCCTCCTTATATAAGGCAGGGACTCTAAGTTTAATTAGTCATCTAGATGTATTTAAAACTTTGAAATTGTAAAATTATTTTTAAAAATGTGTTTCTAAGTCATAGTGAAAACAACAATAAAACTATCTCAAAAAAAGTTAGAAACTATAGAATATATTAAAAATTTAAGGTTTTCATTTGGTGTACTATAATTACTTTCAAATTTATAAAGATACCATTTCAAATAATTTATAATATAAATAAATGTAAGATTAATATTTTTAAAAAAATCTTTATTAAATATTAATTTTTTATTCTATTTAAGATAAGTATTATTAGAGAGGTAATTTTTTAACTAAACTCAAAAATAATTAAATCATCTTGTGTCTAACATGTATCATATTATAAGTAGATTCATAAATTCAATCAATTTGAGATCAAGAGTATTATTTCTATTGTTCATCAAATGAGTAACAAATGCTTAGAGGTCCCTACTTTCTACTCATGTGAAGAGTGTCCTTGCGTGTTCTACTTCTCTCTCACAATTTATATCACCAACATTATTGAAAATGTTTAACTATAGACCCAACCATCAGCTTGATAACAATAAAGGGGGTAGCTTCCATCACTCTATCACCCAAATATGATCCCTCACAATAATTCTTAGTGCTATGAACTATATTTGAGAAATAGATTTCATAGATTTTTTGATCTCATGCATGCTCACTTAACCAAGGCCCATGACTAATAGTATTAATGGCTACCTCCCTATCTAACTTGTTTAGCAATCTAAAAGCCTATCAATCTATTGGCTTATCTCTTCCTCTTGACATTTGTATTTTACTCCCATTCTCTACTCCTCGTGCATATTGTTTTTTTCTATTTGTTTACCACGCTTGAGGCTAAAAAATGTGTGGGGGTCTAATGTGACAAAATCCTGAGAAAGAAAAAGACAACCCCTTCTTGGCCTTCCCAGCCAAATTAACCATGATCAATTAGAGTACTAATATCACACAATGTGGTGCACTAATGACACCCATATCCTAACTCCACCAGGGTTGTAATAGCAATCTGATAACATGTCATCTATCTTGTGCCTCAATACTTTAGGTAGGAACCAAAAATTCACAAGTATGAGGGCTCCAACCAACTACTTAACCTCGTCAATAATCACATTACTATGTCAAAAATCTACTAAGGGAATCACATAACGTCATGTCCATTCTCCACCCTCCCAAGAATGCACTCCAAAGATAGCATATCAAGTAGACCTTACCACATTGAACGGTATGAATTGACAAGAAAGCCATAGGCTTGTTGGCCTCTCTTTGTACATACAGATATGGTGCAAGGACGGATCTGAACAGTTAGGGCCAAAGGTACACCCAACTATCCAACCACCTCTCTAAGTAAACAAAATGGAATTCACCAAGGAGAGAGAGAACAAGTACTTTTATTAATTCATGAAATGTTCAACATACATGCCCAGTTGTAAGGCCTTCTGGGTTATGGCCATATACAAAATATACATATCACTAAGTTCTATATTCGGCTTCAAACTCTCAACATCTGCTTTGACTTCCTAGTCCTCTAAGTTCTCTCCCTAAAACCAAACCAAATACCTTTACTTATACTTGCCAAAATGACTTACAAAAGATTCTAGAACATTTCATCAAAGAAAGGCCGACCTCAAAATGGTCAACACTCATCCCTAGACAAGATCCTATTGATAAATTCACAATCTAAATTAAATACAAGAGTTAGCTCCAACTAAGAACCAAAAAACAAATAGCTCGATGAATGAAGGACTTGAGTATTAGCAACAACAGATTCAGTTGGCACATGAAGGAACACTTGGTCAATTTTGAACAACTTGGTTAACATGGCAAGAACTTGGTCAACATACAGGAACTTGGTTGATACTAGGCAACTCAGTCAACACTGCTAGAACTCAATTGACACTTCCAGAATGAACAATAGAGAAGGATTACAAGGCAACCCAAGATGCTCCTGCATCAAATAACTAGGGTTGAAAGAAATGATTCTCTTGAATCATGCAAGTGTCACAACCTGAGCTGACTCCAAATCAGATTGAGAAATCCATGTAGCATCTTAAACTAGTCTATTCTTCCACTTCACCGAATACTCATAGTAATATTTTCCTCTTGTGCTCTTACCCACTCTTTGATCCAATACTTGTTCAACCTCTTCAATCTACTTCTTAGGATAATCATCTGATACAACAACTTCATCATCTAACTCATGATATTTATGCAAATCAACAATATTGAATATATGAGATATATCCATGTCATTAGGTAACTCAACCTCATAGGCATTTCCACTGTGAAACTTCCTCAAGATCTTACAAGGTCCAAACTTCTTCATCTTCAGCTTATTGTATGTTCCAATAGGAAATCTACCTTTCTTCCAATGAATCATCACCTCATCACCAACTTCAAAACTATGATGTCTTCTAGACTTATCAGCATTTTCCTTATACTTTTGATTACTTTGTTCCAACCTCAACTTCACTTCCTTATACAAAGCTTCCATAAAGTTAGCAATTTCCTCTCTTGCAGCAGTTCTCTTTTTGTCACCAAAAACATCCCTCAAATATGATATTCCTCTAGGCTGCATTCTAATAATGATCTCAAAAGGTGTTTTCCCTATACTCTTATTCACAAAATTGTTATATGCAAATTCAACTTGTGCCAATACCAGCTCCCAATTACTTGGTTTATCTCCAACTAAACATCTCAGTAAATTACCCAAGCTTCTATTCACAACCTCTATTTGTCCATTTGTTTATGGGTGGAATGTAAAACTAAATATCAACTCAGTACCCATCTTCTTCTACAAAGTTCTCCAAAAGTAACCAATAAACTTATTGTCTCTATCAGAAATAATACTTCTTACTAATCCATGCAATCTAACAATCTCTTTGAAGAAAATCTCAACAACATGCACAACATATAATGTCTTCTTACATGGTATGAAATGTGTCATCTTAGAGAATCTGTCCACAATAACCAATATGGAATCATACCCTCTTATTGTATCCAATAATCCAAGAACAAAATCCATACTAATGTCACTCCAAGGTTTCTCAGGAACAAAAATAGGTGTATACAAACCAATATTTTGACTTACTCCTTTTGCAACTTGACAAACTCCACAACTCCTTACAAACTTATGAAAATCATTATATGTTTGTGGCCAACTGTATTTATCCTTCAACAAACTCAATGTCTTATCAATTCTGAAATGTCCAACCAATCCACCACAATGTTTTTCCTTGATCAAATTAACTCTCATAGCACTTCTTGGTATACACAACTAAATTCCTTTGAACAACATACCTTCTTGAATGAAATACTCATTATACTTACTCATGCGGTTTGATAAATTCGATGCTTTGCACTCTCTCCATGCCTTAGAAAAATCAGGGTCTATATCATACAACTCTTTCATTTCATCAAAACCAAGAACTTCAACCTTCATCTCAGTCAACAAAGAACATCTTCTACTCAATGCATTAGCAACTTGGTTGGTAAGTCCACTCTTATGCTTGATCACAAATGTGAAACTCTGCAAGTACTCAACCTATTTCATATGCCTTTGATTCAATTCATGTTGACTTCCCAAGTATTGTAAAGCTTTATGATCAATATACAACACAAAATCCTTAGGAATCAAATAATATCTCCACTTCTTTAAGACTTGAACAAATTCATAAAACTCTTGACCATACATAGAATACTTCCTTAGCATCATTTAACTTCTCACTAAAGAAAGCAATGGGTTTACCTTCTTGACTCAATACAAACTCCTATTGCACTACCACTTGCATCACATTCAACTTGAAACACCTTATTGAAATTAGACAAAGCCAATACAGGTAACTCAACAACCTTTTGTTTCAAAGTCTCAAAACTTGTATCAACTCCATGTGTCCACTTGAAATCTTTTTTATCTTATCTCATTATCTCAGTAATAACATTACAAACACAAATGAAATTCTTTATAAACTTCCTATAGAAACTAGCCAAACCATGAAATTATCTTACCTCACTCAAATTTTCAGGTGTAGGCCATTCCAAATTTACTTTAACCTTCTCAGGGTCCATTCTCAGACCATCAGCTAAAATCACAAATCCCAAATACACAGTCTCCTCTTGCATAAAATAACACTTTTCCAATTTAATCATCAACTTCTCCTCTTTCAATCTCTACAATACTTGTCTAACATGCTCAAGATATTCTTCCTTAATCTTACTGAATATCAAAATATCGTCCAAATAAATAATCACAAACTTACCCCAAAAACTCTTGAGAAGTTCATTCATCAACCTCATGAAAGTACTAGGTGTATTAGTTAAACCAAAAGGCATTACCAACTATTCATATAAACCATATTTTGTCTTGAAAGCAGTCTTCCATTCATCACCTTCTTTGATTCTACTCTAATGATAACTGCTCTTCAAATCAATCTTGGTAAAATATTTTCTCTGCTCAAACAATCCATTATGTCATCCATCCCGGCATAGGAAACCTACATTTTTCACTGTGATCTTGTAAATAGCTATGGAATCAGTACACATTCTCCATTATTCATTCTTCTTAGGTGCTAGTACAACAGGTACAACACATGGACTCAAACTTTGTCTGATCAAACCCTTTTGTAACAACTCATGCCCTTGTCTGTTAAGTTCTTCATTCTCTATAGGTGTCAATCTATATGGTGCTTTATTTGGAAAACTAGCTCTAGGAATCAGATGCATACAATGACTTATACTTCTTACTAGTGGTAAACCATCAGATATATCTTCTGCAATAATATCTTATTACTCATTCAAAAAATTAGCAATTTCTTCTGGTACTCAGTCAATCCTACCAACTTTTGTTGTCACTAGGTTTCCACCACCTATTACTTGGTCATGTTGGGATTACAAATGAGAAATTTATACTTATGAGAGGGGGGTGAATTAGAAGTACTAAACTCTAACCAGTAAAACTTTTTACTTTAAAACATTGTATGCATATGTAATGTCCCCATTTTAGCAGTTGACCAACTCTGTGTGCGTTAGCCTCGTTCTACATGGTCCTGAGGGCTAACGAAGGGTTTAATGGGATCCTGGAGTGTTTTGGCCTAATCATTTCCAGTTTGGGCCAAAATGAAGTTGATTACGCAGTTTCAGGCATACTTACTATTTTTAGTAAGTCGGCAGGACACAGTGCAGGTCAATTTTGGTGATTGGATTCGATACTCCTCGGTGAGAGCTTTCCGATGAGCTATCACTCGCATTATTCGAAGTCTGATTGCTAATACATTTTAATGCCTGAAGTTTTATTAAAGTAACGTCTAATTTAATGGTAAAATATTAAAGTGTTACTTTAATATTTATTTTATGGTAATGTGTACCCAAGGGAGACATAAGGGGTATTTTAATATATGTTTTATATATTACACATCTTTTATCCCACATTGCCCATATGAGTTGAGCGGACCCTTGGAAATAGAATAAAAGGAAGCATTTGTGGCTTCATTAGGCAGGTTGAATATGAGAAGAAATTGGTGTGTGAGTTGCAGCTCTGTTCTTGGCATTTGAGGATGTCTATCCTCTCTTGTAACATTCTAGACGTCATTCCCTTAGGGTTTGGCCTTTGGAATTCTTTGTTATTGACTTCATTATCAGGCAGTTTAGTTGCATTTTTGGCTACAGGCAGATTTGGTATTTTGCTCATATCTTCTTCACTACTTGTCCGACGCTTATGCCGCTTTGAGGGAATGGTATTACGAAGGTAGTGGACTGATTGAAGGACAAAGTATTGTAGCAGCAAGTTCGAAAGCATGGGCTGGAGTATTATGTCAATACTGTTGAAGTAATTAGTGAGTTGTTAAATCTGCCATGTATTTGGTTTTATGAATTCTAAAAATAACATTTTATTAGCAGCAGTTCATTTCCACTTTGCATATTATTGTAGTTTCTTTCTTGTTTATGTTATATGATACCAATTCCATGCACAAAACACAACAAACAAATAAACGTTTGATTTTCGGAGTTATAAGGGGTTTAGAACATTAAACAGAGAAATAAGAGGTTGCATGCAAACTGTTTGACAAAATTCCTTTCAGCAAATTGGTTTAGTTTTTTGGGACATCCAGGGGTGCCTATTATAGTGGTATCAGAGCTATAAGTCCTTCCATCCTGTGGAGGTCTTATAGGGAATTTGGAACAGCCGGATAGAGGAAAAAAGTGTTTGACGAAATGTCAAAACACTAAAATCAGAAATAAATAAAAAACACAGGCTAAGCATTTATGTTTGAGCATGCGACATGGGTCTTATAATTTTCGTGATACCAAAGCAAGACAAAATATGATTTTAGACTTGCAAAGCAAACAATCTAGTACATCTGTGCAGGTGGACATTGAATCCAACCATACAAACACAGAGGAGATATTCTTTGATCAGGACAATAATATGGGTGATCGAGATGACAGGAATACAGAATTAGGTGGAGGCGAAAATGTTGGTCCAGATCAGGGGGAGGTACTATTCAGACAGTTACCGGATACATTAGAGCAGGGGCAGCGTATGCAACAGGAGCATAATAGGCGAATGGACATGATGTTGCAGCTCATGGCTAGACAGATGGGTGTCAATATTAATCCAAGTGATGCCAACAACAGAAACAATAACAACGAGGGAAACAATAACAACGGGGGAAACAATAACCATGGAGGCCAAGGCAACAATAATGGTCCTGAGAATAACATTAATGGTAATAATGGACACGACAACAATGGGAATGAGGCTGATAACTTTAGACACGTTGCATGCCCAGCGCAGACTGCGAGCTCGAGACCTCTTCTACCCACTTTCCCACCCAGAGATCCGATTCAACCTGTAAACGAACCGCAGATTATCGAGTTACAGGATCAGTTCAGGAGGGACTGGGAGGCTAGTGGACCGAAGTTTCAGGCGGATATTTCTCTTAGAGATTATATGGACTTGAGGATGAGACACATGCCTAAAGCAGGAGGGAGGAATCAAAAATTTGAGCTGAGGAAGAAAGTTGGAAAACTTTCTTTACCTTATTATGATGCTTCAGGGAAGATGACTGCACGAGCTTGGGTGCAGAAGGTAGATACATACTTGCAGCTAAATCCTATGCCTGAGGAGGAGGCTATCAAGTATGCGGCTATGCACTTGGATGGCGTTGCACATGAATGGTGGCATCATGGCATGGTGACTTTGGGGCATAATTAGATTGCATCCTATGAGGAATTCACCTAAACATTGATTGGGAGATTTGACACTAAGGATCTCGAGTTACATTTCAAGGAGCTAGCACAGTTAAAACAGTCAGGTTCTGTGGATGCTTACATTATCGAGTTTCAACGCTTGTCTATACTTGTTACTGATATCTCTCCTAGGAGATTGGTGGTGTTATTTTGTGATGGTCTTGCTGATCCATTACGAGGTTGGGTGAAGGGACATGATCCACTCACCTTAGCTGAAGCAACTAAAAAGGCATGAGATTTAGCCCCTTCGGTATACAAAGGAAAAAACCATTCAACAGATTCTTCCTACCGCAAGGACAAAGACAAAAAACCGTTTCAGAAAGAGTATAGCAAATCCAAAGAAGGATCAAAAGGACTAGACAATGAAACCTTGAATGAACTTTGAAAGAAGAAGTTGTGCTTCCATTGTAGAGAGCCTTGGGACTTATCTCATAAATGATATCTCAAGGCTAAGGCAAATCAAATGGAGTATTTTTTAGCAGAAGAGTCAGAGTCAGAAGGGGAGGATCAGCACTCTGATTCAGATGAGGGTAACACTATAGAGGAGAGCAACATTCCTAAGGATGATAGATCGTTGGCACGCTTGACAGGGGCCCAAAAGGCAATCACATTTAAGGTCAGGGGTACTATCCAGGGGCAGAAAGTGATATCTCTTATTGACACTGAGGCTACACATAACTTCATAGATGCACAGTTGGTAGCCAGGAGAGGGTTACAGATAGAGGAGCATGATGGGTTTAGAGTCATGGTGGCTAATGGTGATAAGTTATTATGCACTTGGAAGATATCTAATCTTCGCATCAGGTTTGGAGATGGCTACGAGTTGGAGGATGAGTTCTATGTTGTGGACATGGGAGATTATGATGTCATCCTCGGCATGACATGGATGGCTTCACTAGTTGAGTTCACACTCAATCTAGTGAAATTGGAGATGAGATTCCAGCATGAGGGCAGAACTGTGGTACTTAGAGGACTTTCAGATGGAGGTTGCAGAGTAGTGTCCTTGAGGAGAATGCAGAGACTTTTTCGTCATGATGACATAGAGTGGGCAGCAGAATGCTACATTATGCCAACTTCACCAGAGCCAAAAGAAAAGAGTCATCCACCAGATATCCAGAAGATACTTGATAGACACGCTAAAGTATTTAGTGATATTTCTCATGGGGTTCCTCCTGATAGAGGGATGGAACATGTTATTGAGCTCGAGGAGGGAGCCAAACCAGTTATGATTACTCCCTATCGTCATCCTAAGAAACACAAGGATGAGATAGAGAAGACGATTAAGGATTTGTTGGAGATGGGGCATATCAGGCCCAGTAAGAGCCCCTTTGCTTCAGCAGTAGTATTGGTAAAGAAGAAGGATGGGACGATGCGCATGTGCATCGATTATAGGGCACTGAATAAGAAAACAATTAAAAATAGGTATCCCATTCCTAGGATTGATGAGCTGATTGATGAGTTGCATGGGGCATGCTTCTTCACCAAAATTGATTTGCGATCCGGATACCATCAGATCAGGATGAGAGCAAAGGACATTGAGAAAACAGCCTTCCGATGTCACTATGGCCACTTTGAGTTCATGGTTATGCCATTTGGTCTAACCAATGCACCTGCTACATTTCAAAGTTGTATGAACCAGGTATTTAGGAAGCAGCTGAGGAGATTTGTCTTGATCTTCTTTGATGACATCTTGGTCTTCAGTAAGACCTGGGAGGAGCACTTACATCATCTGGAGGAGGTGTTATCTATTCTGGAGAGAGAGTCATTGTATGCCAAGGAATCTAAATGTGAGTTTGGCATGACTGAGCTCCTTTACCTTGGGCATATCATTAGTGCAGATGGCGTTCGGGTTGATCCCAAAAAGATTAGAGCTATTGTAGAGTGGCCTACTCCCACAAACCTTACACAGCTTAAGGGATTCTTTGGTTTATGTGGTTTTTATAGGAGGTTTGTTAAGGGATTCTCATAGATTGCTACACCCTTGACAGATTTTACCAGGAAAGGAGCCTTCGTGTGGACAGGGGCAACACAGAGGTGTTTTGAGCATTTCAAGCAGGTAATGTCTTCATGTCCAGTTCTAGCTCTACCAGATTTCACGAAGCCTTTTGAGCTTCATTGTGATGCATTAGGTGATGGAATTGGAGCAGTATTGATGCAGGAGAAGCATCCCATTGCATTCGAGAGTAGGAAGCTCCGGGGAGTTGAGAAAAGTTATTCTATCTATGACCGGGAGATGTTGGCCATAATGCATGCATTGGCCAAATTTTGATCATATTTGGTAGGTGGACATTTTGTGATCAAGACTGATCACAACAGTATTAAATACTTCATGAGCCAGCGTGATCTTAATGACCGACAACAAAAATGGGTGACTAAATTGCAGGCTTATGACTTTGACATAGAGTTTGTCAAAGGTAAGAAAAATGTGGTGGCTGATGCCTTATCTCGAAGACCTCACTTATGTGCTCTAGCAGAGATTTCAGGAGATTGGAGAGATCAGATTATAGTAGAGTATGTCGGAGATGCTTGGGCTTCTGGATTGATTTCAGGTACCATACAGGATGATCGCTATGAGGTGATAGATGGATTGATCAGAGTTTAGGATAGGGTTTATTTGATTCCATCATCACATTTGAGAGAGGCGATACTGAAGGCATTTCATGATGCACCCACAGCTGGACATCCGGGGGTCTTCAAGATCTACAGGCAGATCCGAGAGCGATTTTCATGGAAAGGGCTCAAGGATGATGTTCAGAGGTATGTCAGGGAGTGTGTGGTTTGTCAACAGAATAAGGGAGAGCACACATTTCCTGCAGGTTTATTATAGCCCTTGCCCATTCCTGATAGGAAATGGGAAAGTATTTCGATGGACTTCATCACTGGTTTACCACGAGTGCAGGGAAGGGATTGCATCTATGTGGTGGTGGACCGCTTGACGAAGTTTGCTCTCTTCTTTGTTATTCCGTCCACTTACCAAATAGCACAGGTGGCAAATTTTTTCTTTAGAGAGATATTCAGGTTACATGGGCTACCCAGATTCATTGTTAGCGACCGGGATAGTAAGTTTATGAGTGTTTTTTGGCAAGAGTTGTTTAGGTTGTGTGGTATAGATCTTACACCTAGCACTAGTTATCATCCGCAAACAGATGGGCAAACAGAGATTGTGAATAAATGGGCGGAAGGATATTTGAGGGACTATGTAACTACACAACAAAAGGCTTGGATCAGATGGTTGCATATTGGAGAGTATTGTTATAACACCACTTATCATATGTCCATCAAGATGACTCCTTTTATTGCACTCTATGGTTATGAAGCATGTAGCTTCATGGATTTAGTTTTGGGGGACAGTAGAGTACCCAGAGTCAAAAACTTATTGCAAGATAGTCAGGACATCCTGAAATTGCTCAAAGAGAATATACAATAGGCCCAGAATCAACAAAAATTGTATGCTGATTAGCATCGAATAGAGCGTAGCTTCGAGGTAGGGGATATGGTTTACTTGAGGCTACAACCATATAGACAGTCATCGCTCAAAAAGAGCGGAGCTGAAAAGTTGAAACCTAGATTTTATGGTCCCTACAGGGTGATTCGCAAAGTGGGCAAAGTCGCCTATGAGCTTGAGCTTCTAGAGGGCAATAGAGTGCACAATGTGTTTCATGTGTCTAGGCTTAAGAAAGCCATTGGTCAGAGTGTAGTGCCTTCTACAGATTTACCCCCTTTGGATGAGGAGGGGAAGCTTGTGTTAGTACTCAAGGCTATTCTGGACACCAGAGAGAGGATGCTTAGAAACAGGATAGTGAAGGAGTATTTGGTCAGATGGAAAGACCTGCCGGAGGAAGATTCTACATGGGAGAGTGAGCAGGTTATTCAGCAGGCTGGACTGAGATTGCTTGAGGACAAGCAATTTCAAGGGGGGCGGACTGTAATGTCCCCATTTTAGTAATTGACCAAGTGTGTGTGCGTTAGCCTTGTTCTACATGGTCCCGAGGGCTAACGAAGGGTTTAATGGGATCCTGGAGTGTTTTGGCCTAGTCATTTCCAGTTTGGGCCAAAACAAAGTTGATTACTCAGTTTCAGGCATACTTACTATTTTTAGTAAGTTGGCAGGACACAGTGCAGGTCAATTTTGGTGATTGGATTCGATACTCCTCGGTGAGAGCTTTCCGATGAGCTATCACTCGCATTATTCGGAGTCCGATTGTTAATACATTTTAATGCCTGAAGTTTTATTAAAGTAACGTCTAATTTAATGGTAAAATATTAAAGTGTTACTTTAATATTTATTTTATGGTGATGTGTACCGAAGGGAGACATAAGGGGTATTTTAATATATGTTTTATATATTACACATCTTTTATCCCACATTGCCCATATGAGTTGAGCGGACCCTTGGAAATAGAATAAAAGGAAGCATTTGTGGCTTCATTAGGCAGGTTGAATATGAGAAGAAATTGGTGTGTGAGTTGCAGCTCTGTTCTTGGCATTTGAGGATGTCTATCCTCTCTTGTAACATTCTAGACGTCATTCCCTTAGGGTTTGGCCTTTGGAATTCTTTGTTATTGACTTCATTATCAGGCAGTTTAGTTGCATTTCCGGCTACAGGCATATTTGGTATTTTACTCATATCTTCTTCACTACTTGTCCGACGCTTATGCCGCTTTGAGGGAATGGTATTATGAAGGTAGTGGACTGATTGAAGGACAAAGTATTATAGCAGCAAGTTCGAAAGCATGGGCTGGAGTATTATGTCAATACTGCTGAAGTAATTAGTGAGTTGTTAAATCTGCCATGTATTTGGTTTTATGAATTCTAAAAATAACATTTTATTAGCAGCAGTTCATTTCCACTTTGCATATTATTGTAGTTTCTTTCTTGTTTATGTTATATGATACCAATTCCATGCACAAAACACAACAAACAAATAAACGTTTGATTTCCAGAGTTATAAGGGGTTTAAAACATTAAACGGAGAAATAAGAGGTTGCATGCAAACTGTTTGACAAAATTCCTTTCAGCAAATTGGTTTAGTTTTTTGGGACATCCAGGGGTGCCTATTACAACATAAACATATTGAAATAACATGTAAAGTAAATGCATCCACATAAATACTTGACACCATATATCATTACCCAAAAAACCTCCAATGAGAAGGTAAAATTGGGGTGGGGATGACATCCACAATACTTCACTAATGCAACAATAAAGTTCACATGTTAAGGTTGCATGATTTGACCATTCTCATGATTTGCTCTATGAAAGGCCTGCCCTATTAAAGGCTTACAAAGGATTTTTAGATCCTACCCTATAAAAGGATTTTAACACCTTGTTATAAGTGTGCCTAGCTAAAGGACTTTCGAACACTCACTTGGAATGTCACCCTATTAAAGGATTTCTCTATGACTATTAAATCAACCTTGATACAAGGATTTCATCCTAGTGATACAGTTGTTAGAAAGTACAGTAGAATGTTTGACCTTATACACTTACAATTTGATATTACTGATTTCAAATCCCAATTCAATTCATCTTGATCCTCTTTGTTCTAATATGAAAATGTTGTAGCCTTGATCCTCTGTTCTACTAACTGATTTTGCAATGTTGTCCTTCTTCTAAGTCACCTTGAATTTATGTTGATCAACTCACCCCTTTCACTGTTATTATCCCCTTCTCACATGCATTTTGTAATTCTCTCTCTCATTCATACTATAAATTATGGGGCTTCGTCTCCCTTTAAAAGACTTTGGTGTCTTGGGGTTAGGTACAAATCTACAATTGAGATTCATCCAACTTTCTCGCTCAATTCCTTCTATTTT
This sequence comes from Cupressus sempervirens, assembly GCA_028749045.1. Classification (NCBI taxonomy): domain Eukaryota; kingdom Viridiplantae; phylum Streptophyta; class Pinopsida; order Cupressales; family Cupressaceae; genus Cupressus; species Cupressus sempervirens. Next base: position 373,168,477 of record CM053790.1, read on the forward strand.
TCTCATTGGTTGCATGTTGATTGCATAGCGAATCCAAATAGATTCGATCTTATCTTCAAAGCTCTGAGATATGTCCACATGTCGGCTCAAAAATAGTTTACATAGTTGTTTGTGCCATCACAAACAACTAGGTCATTTCTGTGTTACTCGGCACTTGTAGAAACTGATGCTCAACACATATTATAATTCTATCTGGCTTGACACTTGAACTTGCTCGGCATCATCTATTCACTCGGCACTTGAACTGCTTAGCTCAGTCTATTTGCTCGACACTTGATTTACTCGGCACATGAGTGACTCAACACTCATTGCAACTTGGCATCTATACATATTATACTTGGTACTTGGCATATGTTACTAGCTCAATATGAACTTGATAAAAGACTTAAGTGTGTTGCCACTTAATTGTCAAAACCAATTTGAGATCGACAATCTCTCCCTTTGACATGAGTGACAAAAACAATTAACTACACATGATGAATCTAATTTCCTCGAGTATAATGTACATCTTGTTCGACATATATACAAAACTTCAAAATTTGTTCAATTTTTTTGTAAAGGACTAGATACCTCAAAAAATTTATAACTCCCCTTGAGTTAATGTGTCTTTTCTGTATCCAAAATCTCTCTAAGCAGATTGATTTGCCTCTATTGATACTCTTTGTCTTTATTCTGATACTCTTTATCTGATGTGCTCTAATACAATGCCCTGTTTCTTGTTGTTTGCTCCCCCTTTCTTCTCTCTATTTATTCTGTAACTCCCCCTTTCACTTGTCTCCCCCTTGCATAGATATTTCTCCTCCTTAAAATATTTATCCCCCTTTTTAACACTGATGTCAAAGGGTTTATACACTAAGTGTGTATTTATCTAAGAAGTTCTTGTTAATTTCCATTACAATCTTGAGAGCAACATCCCAATTGTCTATTGCAACATCTAGGGACTTGATTTGGATTGTTGTCTCAGCTACAAGGTGAACTAAGCCATCAAGTGTTGAAAGATTAGAATCTTTCTTGAGTATTGTCTCGGCATAGGCTAGTTCTTTTTGTAGAATTTCCATGTGTGGGGTCAAGGAGGCTTGAATTTGAACTCACTTAGCTCTTGTATTAGCCTCTTTTGCTGTCAATACAATGAGTTCCTTTTGTGTGTGAAGTGTGGAATGAAAATGCTTCTCACTTTGAGCTGGGTTCTGTGGTAATTGCATACCAGATACTTTTAGGTTTCTCTCCAAACTCAAAATTCTCTAGCTTGTTTCTTATGTAAAGAGTGTGGGGTCACACAATTTAGTGTACAGTGAGAATATATTCTCAAGTACCTTCTTCACCTTTTCTATCTTTGCAGCCAATTCTACTTCTGACAGTGTTATTCCACTTGATATTTTCTCATTTACCTTTCCTTGAAATTTCTTCTCAGACCATTCCATGAGTTTTACATTAGTCTCCTGGTCTTCATTGGTCACATGTTCAACAATTTCAAACAATTTTTGCAATATTGGTGTTTGCAAGAAAAATGCATCTAGAAAGATGTCTTTTATTTCATGTAGTGCTTGCCTTTGTTTATACTCTTTTCTGAGTATCTCTTAGTTCTTTTACCTTTTTAATGCCTCCTGCATTTCATTTATCTGTTCAATGTTCATGGTTGCATAATCATACTTTGGTATGACAATTTCTTCATCTAATGTAGGGTCTCCATAGTGAAGTACCCTTTTAACCTTTATGGAGCTTGAGCCTAATGCTAAAATTTTGAGTGGCATTGCTTCAGTGCTCGGCTTTTGAAGGACTTTTGTAGAAGTTCCATTAGTTGGTAGATTAACCAATGTTTGAACTACTTCCTACTCCTTTTCCATTGGAATTTGTTCTTTTCCTCTTGTGATCCTCCTTGATCAATCACTATTATTTGTGGTGCACCTTGTGTTTGTATAGTAGGAATAGATACTTCTGTCTATCCTATTTGTTCCTTTGTTGGCTCCTCGGCAGTCATAGCAACTTTAGTTGTGGTATCAACCTTAGCTGATGTATCTTGTGGTGCTTGCTCTTGAGGTTGTCCACTGGTAGCTATAGGGATGGCAGAGGATGTTTTTTGTGTAGTCATCTTGTCCCTAGTTAGGTTAGCTACTACTTTTTGCAACTCATCTACACTAACCAATACTGGATTGTCACACAACTTTGCTTGTAAAGTTGATTGGTCAAGGATCTTCTTTAGATCCTCTGCAGTGAGTGGGTTGATGTTTTGAACTATACTATCAGGAACATCCTTCACTTTGGTTGTCTCTGTAGGTGTTTTGTTGTCATGCAGAGGGCTTGGTGGTGGCAATTATGTGTCTTGAACACTCTGATCTGTTTGCTGCTCCTCATCACTTGCCATTTCATCTTATTTTTGCGGTGCCTCCTCCAATGTGTTGCCTTCGTTTTCTTTCTCAACTTCTCCTTATTTTTCATTATCTTCCTCTTCTTCATTATTTCTTCCCTCAAAGGGATCTTCTTCTCCTTCCTTAACAATGGTTAGGCCATATATTAGCTTCCACATTTGAGTAGACTTCTTTACAACATCTTCAATCTTATTTTGAAGAATGTTGAAGGCTCTATATTTGGGTGCAAATTTGCTACCATGTTTCTTATTTTATTTTGTTATTTGGCCTTTTGATAAATCTAGCATCACTTGTGCCAATGTAGAATCCCTTATTTCCTTCTCCATGTTTAGGCAATAATGCCATTTATTCTCAACAATGGAATATAAATCCTTAGGCATAGAGGTGTCAAATTCAAGTGGAGTATTCTTGAATTTTGCCATCATGGCATACACTGACTCCTTGATCTTATTTTGTTCTTCCCCATTTAATTTATTGAATTCAAAAAAATTTAAGCCAGTCAAGTCTGTGTTATCCCTAATATTTTCAAAAATGTTATCATATTGGACTTGCATACATGACTTACCACTCTAAACTGGCTATTATCATCTGAGTCGGTCCTTTCTTCATCAGATTCAGGTTGTGCAACATATTTCCTTCTTATCTTCTTCTTTATAGGACCTAGTTGCTTAGTACCCTTCTTCTTCTCTTTTGTTTGCTCCTTTGGCTTCTGAGTTGTGGCCCTTGTAGTTACTCTTGTGGCTGGAGCAATAGGCTTAGCAGGGCTAGGTTTTGCAATCTTTTTACTCTTGGGCTGAGCTGTAGGTTGTTTCCAAGCTTTTGTCTTCTTAGGCTCTCATTTAGTTGGTGCTTCCTCAACTTGTTCCTCCTCAACACTTTCTTCTTCATCTTCTCCCAATCCTTGTGTTAGAGCAAGAGGTTCTTCACCCTATTCTTGTTCTTGTTCTCGTTCTTGTTCTTCTTCATCATTATCTTCATTATCACCTTCTGTTCCTTCACCAAATTTTTCTTTCAGCTTCTTGACCAATTTATCTTTCTTTTTGAGAGTTGAGGCAGTTTTCAACTCCATTTCTACCTTGGATTTCACAACATCATAGTTTCCAAAAATCTTTGTTGATTTGTCAATGTCCTCTGCAAGTAATGCAGTGATAGTTGTAGATGCTTCATCTATATTAATTTCATACCCCAATGATCTAAGCCATCTTACTCTGGGTATTGCAGCCTGGATAAATTTATAGTCAATATCTACTAGAAAGAAAATGTCATTGTAGTACTTATCCACTAGGGAAATTGGGATTATCAATCTCTCTTTCATGGTTTTCTTGAAATCCTCAAAATAACTAGTCATTATAGACTCAAAATTGTCTCCCATTTGTTCTATGTACTCATTTATTTGTACTGCCATACACCTATTGGTCTTCCAACCTACCTTACCAAAAGAAGGAAACTCATTCCATACATAAAAGAATATACATATCAAAATTGAAACAAATTTGCATTGAGCACCTTTTGATCTTATTATTGCTCCTAGGTTCTCCATGATTTGTTGCAACTATAGCTTGATCAGATCATAAGTGTGATCTTTCTTTACAATCTTGTACCCTACATCGACTGCAATGCATGGTACACTATTTAGTCACCTTGACTGATAAAATTTGTGAGATATGACCCTCACTACAAATTCTAGAAGTGGATCTTTGATGGTGTCAATAGTCATTCCCCTCTTATTCCATTTTGCCCCTATATTCTTTTCTATTGCTTCTTTAGAATTGCTTCTTAGGGTTTTGGGCCATTCAAGGGTTGAAAATCCTGTAACCCTATGTATAATCCTTTTTGACAATTTAATAGGTCCACCTTCCAACCATAAGCATCCATCATGGATTCTACTCAAAATGATTCTTATCCATTCAATCTTAAAGATGGTGGGAAAATCTAGGACATGGGTTAAGCCCTTCCTTTCAACGATTTGGAATTCTTCCTTCAATACTCCATTCTCACACAATTTGTCATATGCCTATTGGATTTCCATATCTCTTATCCCTCCAATCTTGCAATTGTAACATTTTCTTACATCTTGAACCATAATGACCTTGGGTGGAATGATTGACAATGCCTTTGTTGGGTCGTTCTTATATGCAACTTCAGGAATTGGCCTAAAATCTGGTTGCTTGACCTCATTACTAACCATATGAACTTCAAAGGGTTCCTTGTCCTTAGGATTTTTAGAACTAGAGGCCATTTCGCAAAAAACTAGGGTTTCAAAATATAAAATTGTGTTATTACGTAGCTCGGCTCGTGAGGAATAACTTTTAAATTGATGAAATGATGCCTAAATTCTGCTGGAATTTGTGTAAAAGCTTCAATCTCTAGTCACCAATTTCTTCTTCACTCTACTCGCTCTTGCTCTGTGTTCATAATGACAAAAAAAAGGGCAAAAATTTGCCTTATACCTTTTCAAAACATCGCATCTAATGAATGGTGCATGTACAACTGTGAACTTGGTTTCTATGCAATTCTTTTTCACTCGGCTTCCATTGATTTTCCATCACTTAGCATCCACTAGAGTTACCCTTACTTGGCTTCAATAGAAATTTTCTTTTACTCAACAACCACTACTACCTTGGCTTTAATTGGCTTTGGCTACTAACTTGACACACACTAGAAATTTACTCGATAGTTGAAGTGAACTTCTCACACTCGACAGTAAGATGAAAAACTTAAAGATTTTACCTCAATTTTTTCTTATTGACTTGCATCTTTATTTATGTTAATTTACCCTTTTCAGTACTTATCTTTGAATTGATGTTTGATTGAACACCTTGAGAATCAATCCCACATACCTCCTTTGCCTTAGTTTGATGAAATGTGACCACTTGACCTTTCAGGCGAAGTGATCCCTTCATTTGATGTGTTGCATCCATCTTTCTTCTTCCATGTCTTATTCATATCTCCTCTGATGTGCTCAACATCTACCTTTCCTTTTCCCTTGTTGAACTTTGAGTTAGGTGCCTTTTTCCTTGTTGGATAGTGCTTATGATATGACCAGTCTTCAATCAACTAAAGCATGTAGTTTGACTCAACCATCTATTATAACTGCCACTAAAATGTGTCCTTATGCAATTCTTAGGGATGTGTCCATACTCTTGACAATAATGACAGTTGTACCTTGTGTTGTAGTCCCAATTGTAGGAATTTTCATGGTTTCTTCCCTTGTTTGATGACCATGTGGATTTAGATCTGCATTCAAAGGCTTTGTGTCTAAATTTTTGACAATTGTAGCAACGTCCTTCAAATCTTGGTGCATGCATGGTCCTTGTTCTACATTCATGTGCCTGATGACCTTGTTTGTTGCACTTGTAAGAATGTGTCATGTTCTTTGGCTTAGCATTCTAACTTGCATTCTTGCTCTTGCAAACATTAGTTGAATGCCCTTTCTTTCCATAATGATGACAAGTAGGTTTAAAGTTCTTACTTTTATTGCTTCTTTCCTCAACAGCTTTGGATGATTCTCCTTCTTCAGTGCTTGTGTAGCCCAATCCTGATGTGTCTTTACTAGATCTAGGGGATTTCAATAGTTGCTCAAAGTACTTGATGGCTTCATTTGGCTTGTTGAAACTTTTTGCAAACTCCTTCTCTCTTTTTAGGTCATTCTGTAGTTGTTCATTTTGCAATTTCAATGTAGTTATCTTAATGTCCTTGACATTCAACTCATGATGGGCATTCATCATTTGGCTTAGGGTGTCTTATTGCATGTTTGAGATCCTAGATAGCTCTACTGATTTTTCTTCAAATCTATTTGGCAAAATTCTTTTGTCTTCTTCAATCATGGCCTTGTCCTCTATAACTTTCTTCTTTTGCTCAGTCATCTAACATACCAGTATTGCTTGTGATTCTTGCTCCAACTTGAGATTTCTAATCTCCTCAGCTTGTGCTCTATTCTTGTCCATGATATTTGCAATTGCTACATCAAATTCACAAGTGTTACCATCTACAAATAAGTTTACGGTGTCGATCTCTTTGTACTAAGTGTCATTTTCAGCTATGCCAATCTCTTTCCTTCTCTTTAGCAAGCTTCTCAAGGCGTCTCTAGCTTCATTTAGTTGTCTAGTAAGAGATGTATCTCAATCTCTTGATTTTCAATGGTCTTTCCCAACTTGTAAACCTCCATCTCAAGATCTTTTCTCCAAGCTGTAAGACTTCTGCTAATGAGAACTTAACTCTGATACCAATTGTTGGGATTACAAATGGGAAATGTATACTTTTGAGAGGGGGGGGGGCCGGGGGGCGCGGTGGGGTGTTGGGGTGAATCAAAAGTACTAAACTCTAACAAATAAAACTTTTAACTTTAAAACATTGCATCCATAAACATATTGAAATATCATGTAAAGTAAATGCATCCACATAAATACTTGACACCGGATATGATTACCCAGAAACCCTCCAATGTGAAGGTAAAACTAGGGTGGGGATGACACCCACAATTCTTCACTACTATAGCAATAAAGTTCACTTGTTAAGATTACATAATTTGACCATCTCATGATCTGCCCTGCGAAAGTTTTACCCTGTTAAAGGCTTACAAAAGATTGTTAGATCCTACCCTGTAAAAGGATTTTAACACCCTATTAGAAGTGTGTTTTGCTAAAGGAATTTAGAACACTCACTTGGAATGTCACTTGGTTAAAGGATTTCTCTATGACTATTAAATTAACCTTAATACAAGGATTTCATCCTGCTAACATAGTTCTTAGAAGGTACAGTAGAATGTTTGATATGATACACTTACAATTTGATATTGCTGATTTTAGATCCCAATTCAGTTCATCTCAATCCTCTCTGTTCTGATATGAAAATGCTGTAGCCTTGATCCTCTATTTTGCTAATTGATTATGCAATGCTATCCTTCTTCTAAGTGACCTTGAATATATGCTGATCAATTCATCCCTTTCACTATTATTATCACCTTCTCACATGAATTCTCTAATGCTCTCTCTCATTCATACTGTAAATTATGGGGCTTTGTCTCCCTTTAAAAGACTTTGGTGGCTTGGGGTTAGGTACGAATCTACAATTGAGATTCATCCAACTTTCCCACTCAATTCCCTCCATTTTTCTCATTGGTTGCATTATGATTGCATAGGGAACCCAAATAGATTCGATATTATCTTCAAAGCTTTGAGATCTATTCACATGTCAGCTCAAAATGGTTTACATAGTTGTTTGTGCCATCACAAACAACTAGGTAATTTCTGTGTTACTCAACACTTGTTGAAATTGATGCTTGACACATACTATAATTCTATCTGGTTGGACACTTGAACTTTCTTGGCATTGTCTATTCACTTAGCACTTGAATTGCTTGGCTCAGTCTATTTGCTTGACACTTTATTTTCTTGGCATATGAGTGACTCGACACTCATTGCAACTCAACATCTATACATATTATACTCAACATATGTTACTAGCTTGGCATGAACTTAGTAAAAGGCTTAAGTGTGTTGACACTAAATTTTCAAAACCAATATGAGATCAACAGGTCATTGCTGCTTGGTACTCAGTTATTACTATTTTCAATCACTTAGTTGCTACTGGCACAACTTGGTTTCCTAGGAATCATGGCAAAACATACTTGATTCCTCTTAATGTCCTTTTAAAATTGCTTTCCATTTTCCATGCAAATTCTCATAAGAGTACAATTAACCTCATCTAGACTTTCAATCAAATGCAAGAATATTTTCTCTCCCATTCACCCAAAGCATATATTGATTTAATCTTCCATCATGTATAGCATATCTATCATATTTCCAAGGTCTATCCAACAAAATATGACAATAGTCCATAGGCATAATATCACACAGAACTTCATCAAAATAATATCCAATCTTGAACTTTGTAATACATTATTCACTTACCAATATATTATGCTCATCTTTGATCCATGAAACATGATAGGGTTTAGGATGCTTTAGCCTCTACAACTACAACTGTGTAACTAGTTCTTCTAATATCAAATTTGTTGAACTTCCACTGTCAATGATCACCTTGCAGTATTTTCTAGCCATCTTACATCTAGTCTTGAAGAGACTTCTCCTTAGAATAGGTTCCTCATCACTTCCCTTATTACATAAGGTTCTTCTCACCATCATATTTTCTCTAGCGTCAGGTCCACTTGGTGAACCCTTAATGTTTCCTTGAACCATAGCATTTATGTTACCTTGTTCATTCTCAAAGGATCTACACTCAAAGGATCTATGACCTTCTTTGCCATATTTGAATCAATTACCACAAAAACCACCTCTAGAATAAGAATTACCTCTTCCTCGGTAAGAATTACCACCTTTCCACTCAGTCTTGCCTTTGTCATCATTCTTCCATTCAGAGTTTCCCTTATCTTGCACAACATTGTCAAATTTGTCACCTTCTCCATAAGATCTACCTCTGACTCTCTCGAATCTTCCACCTCTACCTCTTTGTCATTGTTCATGCTTCTTTTTCAAGATCTCCTCAACTTTCAAGGCACATTGATACACTTCCTCTATACTTTCCAATTTCATAGAACTTATTTCATCTTGAATTCCAGATCTCAATCCATTTAGGTACCTTCCAACTTTCTCAACATCATCATCCACATGTCTAGATCTGATGTCCAATCTAAAGAATTCTTCAATATAATCCTTCACAATCATGTCCCTTTGTCTCATTGTTGGAAATGAAAAGGAGTGACTGAGAGAGGAAGGGTGAATCAGTTACCACTAAAACAAATCCAAAGGTCCCTTTAAGATGTCAACACAATATAAAACCAATAACTTGTTGTAACTCAATTAACACTAAATATTCTATGGAGCGGGAGCTTTCAAATTTTGAATTACTCATGGGAAGCGAGAGCGGCGAGAGCTTTCAAATTTTGAATTCCTACAAGGGCGGGATCTACTTGGTTGGCTGATTTTGGGTCCCTGGTCTGGAACACAGACAACAAGATGAAGGCAGACTGGCAGATCTTGGCATGGGGGATCGGTCAAAAAGCATGGAGGGGGGCCCAACTGTCCATCTCAAGGAAGCGGCTAAGATTCCTTTGGTTCCCACAGCAAACAAGCTAGGAACTACAAAATGGTCTTCATTATTTGGGGTAAAACCTTTAGGTAAGTCCTCTTTTCCGCTTGTTAAAACTATCCAGGATTCTGTGAAAGGTTCTTGCACGATTGCTATTCCGGATGAGATAGTGGATCACAACATATGGGCTATGGCTTCTACTTTGGTTGGGAGATTTTTGGGACCTAGACCGAACATTAATGACGTTAGGTTGTTCATCAAACAAAAATGGGCTCTCAAAGGTTAGGTCTCAGTCATGTCTATGGCGAAAGGCTTCATGTCTTTTGACTTTTCATGCTTGGAAGACCTTGCCAACATTCTATGTAAAGGGCAATGGGCCTTTGGCCACTCTACCCTTGTGCTTCAGAAGTGGTCATCCAGAATGAGCTTGAATGATTCTTTCTTTGTTCAAGCTCCTGTGTGGGTCAAACTGCTAGAATTGCTATTAGAATACTGGAATGAGGACATCTTTGTGAGGATCGCGAGGACCTTCGGGGAACTCCTCTCAACGGATCCTATCTCTGCCTCTAAACATTGTCTCAATTACGCTCGCATATGCATTGGAGTGAGTGAAGGAATAGACATGCCTGAGTTCATTGCTCTTCACTCTAAACTAGGGGTGCACAACCAGAAAATCATTTATGAAACTATCCCCTTTGCATGCTTCCTTTGCCTGAAGGCTGGTCATAAGGCCTACTAGTGCCCCAATGCACCAAAGAAGATGCCCATGGAACCAGTCACTGACCAAGCCAAGAAACAATCATCTCGCCCTTTCAATAAGGGTAAGATGAAGTTTCTTTGAAGGCGCAAACTTTTTGTGGCACAGGGGAGGAAGGTCGTTAGCTAGAAGGATAAAGCCGTGAAGGATATCCCTGAGAAGGTCATTCCCAAGGAGCAAGCAAGTGCTACCCCCCTTGAGAAGGATCCTGCCTTGGAGATGCCAGTCTCAACCTCGATGGAGGATCCAAAGATGCAGGCAAGTCCCCACTCCCAAGCCATGGGACTTGCAGAGGAGCAAGCTCCACTTTTGGATGCAACAAAGCTACTTAGCTCCATAGTGGAGCAAGCCCCACTTTTGGAAGCAACTAAGCAGCTTAGTTTGGGGCAGGAAGCCCCAGCCCGGATTATTCCAAAAGAAAAGGAGAGCCAGGATAAGATTCTCTCCCAAAATCTCACTGATGCCAAAACCCCTTTAGGGTCGAAGGGGGGAGAACCTTCTGTTCCCAAAGGACTAGAGGCCAAGCTCCATCTTCTCATTAAAAATACGAATCCAGACCAGATCGCCCAGTGGAAAGGTCGGTTAGAAAGCAGTGCGACGGTAAGCCTAGATGACTGGTGCATGGTAAAGATGAAAAAAAGGAACCAGAAGAACTAGAACAAAGTACTCCCTCCTTTATCTCTAGCATCTACCAGAAGTAGGGTCAAAGCTGAAATTGGGATAACCCCCAAGGGAGCAGGAAGAAAGAGCTCAAATAAGCTCCTATAAGAAGAAACAAAAAGGAACTTGGCAGATGGGAGCTAGAGAATCATCAAGGATTTCCCAGGAAGTAAGAAATGAAAGTCATTTCATGGAATATAAGGGGCCTAAATGGGGCTCATAAATAGGATCTAGTCAAAAATATGATTAGAGACCATAGACCCATTTTTTTGATGATATAGGAGACTAAGATGAAAAGGGACCTGGTTAAGAGGATATCCTTCAATAAAGCTTTTAGCTGCGAAGCCTCAGGTTTGGAAGGTGCTTCTGGAGGAGTACTAATCCTATATAACTCTAGGGCCTTCAAGTTATCTACTCTATTTAGCACTCACAATGCTCTAAGACTATGTGAGGTTTCTCACATCCATAGCAATGATTCCTGGCTTATCCTAAACCTGTATGCCCCCAACACCAAGAAGGAAAGAAATTGTTTCCGGGTCAAGCTCCTCGACATCCTTTCCAATTGCAATGTTAACAAAGGGATTATAATGGGGGACTTCAACTCACCTCTTTGTGATGCTAAGGGGGTCTTGCCCCAGATTAGGACAGTAAGCGTGACCTTGCATTGTTCATTCAGAATCTTGCCTTCTTGGATATGGACCTTCAAGGGGAAGTTTCACTTGGTCTAACAGGAGAGTTGGGGGAGATAGCATTCAGGTTCACCTCGACAGAGCCCTCATATCTCCTGAATGGCTTCTTTCCCATTCTTGCAGATTATCCTTCCTCCCAAGGGTGGGTTCCGATCACTCCTCGATTTCTGTCTCTATTTCCCCCTGTCTAGCAAAAGGGCCTTCCCTTTTCACTTTGAGAAAATGTGGCTTTCCCATCCAGCGCTAGAAGGAAAAATCTCTTCTTAGTGGAACTTTGAGGTAGATGGTACTACTATGTATAGAGTTGCCCAGAAGCTGAAAAATGTGAAAAGGAACATTAAATCTTGGAACAAAATTGACTTTGGCCATATTTTCCAAGAGAAAGATGAGAAAACTAATCAGCTCAATTCTATCTAGGAAGAAATCCAACTCTCTAGATATAATGCTCACAATAGGCAAGAGGAAAAGGCAATTCTCTCAGATTTGCATAACATCATATCTAAGGAAGAGCTTTATTGGGAACAAAGATCTAGAGTCAGCTGGTTGAAAGAAGGAGATCGTAACACCAGATTTTTTCACCTAACCACCCTTAAGCATCGAGCTAACAATAGGATATCTAATATCAAAAAGGGCCAGGTTCTGGTTTCTAAGGAAGAAGAGATAGCGAAGGAAGTTGTTTGCTACTTCTCCTCTCTCCTCACAGTTGATCCCTCCCTCTCTGCATCTGATCAAGAGGATATCTTGGCAGCCATTCCCCCCCCCCCCCCCCCCTGCTGTAAGATCATCACAATTCCTTGTTGAAAGCTATCCCCCCCCTGGAGGAAATTCACCAGGCCCTCTTTTCCCTCCCAGGGGATAAAACTCCGGGCCTGAATGGTTTCCCTACCTTCTTTCTGCAGACTTATTGGAATGTGGTTAAGAAGGATGTGGTAAAGGTGGTTCAAGAATTCTTTGGGGCTAGGAATTTTCTCAAAGAACTTAATGGTACTTTTCTTGTCCTCATCCCCAAGAGTCTAAGAGCTAACTCTTTGGACAAATTTAGGCCCATTAGCCTCTGCAACTCATTCTACAAGATCATTTCCAAGGTTCTCACTTCTAGACTCCTTAGCATTCTTCCCCTGATCATCTCACCCCAGCAAACTGGCTTTGTCCCAGGCAGGCAGATCCTTGATTCCATCGTATCAGTTCATGAAGTCATCCACTCTCTTGAGGCGGGAAATAAGGAAGGTTTCCTTCTCAAACTGGACTTGTTTAAAGCTTACGACAAGGTTGACTAGAAGTTCCTCTTTGTTGTCCTTCAAGCCTTTGGTCTTGATGCTCAGGTATGCAAGCTCATCTCTCAGCTTGTGTCTTCTCCCTCTTTGTCTATTCTAGTTAATGATCTCCCCACTCCTTTCTTCTCCCCCTCAAGGGGTTTAAGGCAGGGTGACCCCATATCTCCTATCCTTTTTGTCATCTTGGCAGAATGTCTGGGCAGAATAATCTAGATGAAGATCCGAGACAGGAGTTTGAAAGGTCTAAGGCCTTCTTCGAGACCTTGTACTTTCACCCACCAGCAATTTGTGGATGACACTATCTTGGGGGGTGAAGCCTTTGTTCGGGAGGCCAGGACTTTCAAAAGCATTCTGAACTCCTACACCAGGGGTTCAAGACAAGCTATCAATTTGGATAAGAGTTTGGTTTTCTTCCTCAATACCCCTTTGGAGAGGCAAAGAAAAATTTCTCACATCCTAAGATGTGGCATCGAGTCCCTACTAGTGACTTATCTTGGGCTACCTCTTGGAACGAAACCTCCAAATTCCTTTTGGATCAGCATTATAAAAAAATTCAACAGGAAACTTGCAGGTTGGAAAGGGGCCACCCTCAGTCAAGCTGGAAAATGCTCTCTGGTTAACTCTATTCTCCAGAACCTCCCTACCTATGCCCTCAATCTTTTTAGGATTCCAGTTAAGTTTGCAGAAAGAATGGAGAGGATTCAGAGGGATTTTCTCTGGACAGGGACTGATGACCACAAGAGATACCACCTGGTTGCATGGGACGTAGTCTGCCAACCCAAAAGCCAGGGTGGTCTTGGTATTAGAAAAATTTCTCACCTCAATCAATCCCTTTTAGCTAGACATCCTTGGTGCATCTTCCAAAGCTCAGGTGTTTGGAGGGATATTCTGGCTGAGAAATATCTAGGTAGACTGTCTCTTAACTCCATATTTCAAGGGGTTGAGCTGCCGATGGGATCCCATATTTGGAATGGGATCTTGAAGGCCCTCCCCCTTGCTAAATCCAGAGCTAAATGGAAAGTTGGAATGGGAGACAAAATCCTTTTTTGGCAGGATAGTTGGCTGTGTCAAGAACCCCTCATTAAATACCCCATATTTGGTAGGTGGGCTGATCAGTGTATTGGCAGATATGGTTTGATGGTAAGGAACTACAGAAATGGTAATGAATGGCACAATCTAGCTAAACTTTTGTAGGACCTCAAGCCTTTAATGCCCTCTTTGAATGCCATCTTCATCAACTAGAATGGTGACTCAGTTTGGGGAGATTCTTCAAGGGGCCTTTACTCTGTGGCCACCAACTATCTATCCCTTGTGAGTAAAGAGGAGAAACCTATATGGGCCAAAGCCTAGATCCTTAGGCTTACTCCTAAGATAAACATTTTCTTCTGGCTCCTCCTTCAAGATAAAATCCTCACCCAGGATAATTTAGCCAAGAGAGGCCAAATCCTACCTAATAGATGCTGCCTCTATAAGCAAGATTTGGAAATGGTTAATCATCTGTTCATCCACTGCCCCTTCTCCTCCAGGGTGTGGAGTCATCTGACTACTAACCTAGACTTCAACTGGTGCCCTCCAACTTGCATCTAGGATTTCTTTAGTTAGTGAAGAAGCCACCACCAAGGTTTGAATTCTCAGTTATTAAGCTCCTGGATCCTCCCACGCTTCTGCTGGGGAATCTGGAAGGAGCGCAACAATAGGATATTCAGAGATAGAGAAGCCCTTGAGATTATAATAGCTGAGAAAATTGAAAACCTCATGACAGAGAACTATGCCATCACCAGAGAAGGAGAGATAAAGGTTGGAGGGAACAGTAAAGCTAGGAAAGAAGACAGGATCAAAAGAAGACAAGAGGCTACTTGGTCTTTTCCCCCTGAGAACTGGCATAAAGCCAATTTTGATGGGGCGGCCAAGGGAAATCCAGGTCCAGCTGGATGAAGAGGTATCATAATAAATAGTTCGGGAGGTGGCATTGCTGCTATCTCTTCCCCTATTGGCCACCAAACCAATCATCTAGCTGAAGCCAGTGCTGCTAGGTTCACTGTTAAGTTGGCCCTGGCCTCAGGGATTGAGCAGTTGTGGCTTGAAGGTGACTCCTTAAATATAATAAATTGCATTTTAAGAGTCACAAAACCCTCTTGGACCATCGAAAGCATTATTGAGGACTTAAAATTGGACTTAAGGAAATTTAAAAACTACCACATCAGCCACGTTTATTGTGAAGCAAACACGATCACTGACTGGTTTGCCAACAAAGCGGTTACTAGCAACTCGGTGATGATGTGGGGAAGCAACAATGACTTTTCGGCGGTGGTGACTAAGCTAATATGAAAGGAGAAAATCTACGACACCAACATAACGTCCTTTTAATGATGATAGGATTTGCAAAATCGTACTTCAAAAAGGAAATTATTTGGAGTTATGTAGAACCCCCTCCACTCCATAATCACGCGTATGGAAGACATGAGTTGAAGGAAGCTAGAAATAAACCCATAAACACGTGCATAATTATTTTCACTCTCAGCACCTTTTGCTACTCTGAAATTGGCAATACTACTAGTGGTTTAGGGTTAGTTGAGCTGAAAACTGCAATGGTGGGTGAAAGGATTAGAAGAGAGCCATGGGGCGAAGCAGAGAGATGGAAAGAGAAGAGGAAGGTCTGGAGAAAGCTCCAGAAGGGACGTATAACCAAATTCATAGAGAAGCTTCATGGATTTGATGCGGAGGTTACTAAAGCTATGGTTGATTCCTGGCAAAATGGCAGGGTCAAAATTGATTGTGTTTCCCACCAAATCAATGAGGGTCTTATTGCGGAGGTGACTGGATTTTCTCAAGATGGCTTGAACTTCTACAGGGACAAGAAGATGTCCGCCAATGCTGTCAACGACTTTGTCAAGGATGATAAGGAGAAAAGCAAATTGGTCAAGATTGACACCTACTATGACATTGATTCCATCAAAAAATTCTGGAGGTATGTTCTTAGGATTATCATTGAATATGTCACTCTTGACCCCAAGTTTGATAGAATCAGGACTCATCATTTTGTTCTGTTAAATCATTTTAGACACAAAGTGAAAATTTCTTTTCCTTTTTACATTTTCACCTCCATGGCCAAGAATATAGAGGGGTTCAAGAAATGCCCTGTCAAAAATCATGCCCTCCATGAGGGTCTCCTGCTTTTGATTTATGAGTTCTTGAAAACCCAAACTAGAGGTAAAACCATTGGGGTTTTGGGTAGTGCCTCGGAGGACACTGATAGTTTTGATTCTAGGGATGAGCTTTTAGTGAAATCAGAGAAAATTGACACCCCAAGCATAGCTATCCTTGTTACTCATGATCCCCGCATCCCTAGCAAGAAGAGCCCCAAATGTCTTCCCCCTATCCCTCCCTCTCCTCATCCTAAGGAGGTGAAAGAGGCCAGTGATGATGATGTGGAGTCTTAGGAGGAGGAGGAGGAGATGGGGAAGGAAAGTGAGATGGAATAAGATAAGGGGAGAGAAAATGACAAGGAGGTGGTGACCCCTATGGACCCCAAGGTTAACCCCAAGAAAAGAAAAGTGAACCAAGCCCTGCCCTAAGATCATCCCAGCGACCCTGTTGATGTTCCCCCCAGCCCCACCCTACCCTATTCACCTCAGGAGGTTCCCATTTCGCCCTTAGAGGAGATGATTGAAATCATGGTTGAAAAAGGGGGGGAGGTAATCAGAAAGAATAAGAGGAGGGCCTAGAGGAACTTCTAAGGGGACAAGGTTAGTTTGGGTATTGTTAGAGAACCTGCTAAAATCTAGGTGCTGGAGGACCTTGACAAAAGTACCCACTACGATGAGCTCATTGACCCGACTCTTTTGGTTATCTCTGACAATGTGTGAGAAACTAGCTTCAACTTCCTGAACAATGCAAAGAACAGCCTGATTGACAACTTTCGTTCCATCAAGTGGCTTTTTCAAAAAATTGAGGCTCTGAAGGATAGGAGCAACCAACCCAACAACTAGGATTCTGACAAGGACTAGGAAGCAAGAGGAAGCAAGGACCAGGTGGGTAGCCAGGAGAAAGACAGAGGTCAGGTCCCTAGAGACCATCAGGATGATAGACTCACCTAGCTTGAGCAGAAGGTCCAAAGGCTGGATTTTGTCCACCAGATAATCACCAAACAGATAGTGGACACCCTTCACACCTTGAATGAGATTATTGTCAATCTGGGGGACTATCTGACTACAACTGGCCTTGAAAGGGATGCAGAGCAGAACATAGAGCAAGGATTCAACCGGGATGAATTTCAGAAAGATGCCCATGACCAGGTGAATCAGGGGAACCAGATGAACACTCCTACCAGGATTCAAGAGGGCGTGGCCAGTCAGAAGGACAATGATGCTGCAGAAACCCTGCAGGCCATGGACACGGATGGCCACTAGCTTGTTCGCTTGGCTTTTCTTTTCTATATCTGGCTTTTGTACTTTGGCTTCGGGCCTTCTTTTGTCTCTGGCCTTTTGTGACAGTTTTTTGTTTGTTTAGTCTATTTCATCTCGCTCTTTTCGTTGTAAAACTTTGGGTTTCAGGATCACTGTAAAACCTGTTTTACCTAATAAAAAACACTAAATATTCTATTGTAACTTGGTTAGCACTAAACATGCAGATCTTAAACTATTTAAATATGATTAACCTTACTTAACTTAGTTTCACAAACATAAAGAAAATAACATGAACACATGAGACACCAAGATCTGACGTGGAAACCCAATTTGGGAAAACTACCAATTGTAACTAGTTACTATTTTTCACTCTTCTGAAGTGAGAAGCCATCCCAATTAAAGCTTACATAAAACACTATTAGGTGTGACCCTATTAAAGGATTTAATTCACCCTATTAGGAGTGGCCTTATAAGAGGTCTTCAGACACTTCAATTTAGAAATGCCACCTTCTTTGAGGATTTGGCAAATAGTTGTTAGGCTAACTCTATTAGGAGATTTAATTCACTACTACAATTATTAGAGAGTAATAATGACTTGACCAAATTGCTGATGTAATTGACTTTTGCTGATTTGAATCTCTGTTCTAGCTTGATTACTTGATCCTCCTTGATCATAATGTTCTTTGTAGCTCGATCAACTCAGATACTCTGATATCCTTCCAATTCACTTCCTTAATTAATCTTCTTCAATCACATGCTTCACATTCTTCAATCCTCAACTTTACCTTATACTTATATGAATAGACTTGTCAAGTCCACTTGAATATACTTTTGAAAAAATAATTTTCATCCTGTAATTTAGATAACATTAACCATTAAATTAATCAAACTCAATATGTTATTAGCTGACTAATAAATAATTGAGTACTCAGTCAACTCAAAGAAACTCTTTGTTAATTGACCCAACTTGGTCAATATTAATTCTAAACTAACTTTCCTTTGGTAATTGAGTGAACTCAGTCAACTCAAGATCCATGTGGACTTTCCTTTGGTAACTAAGTGAACTCGGTTAACACAAGATCTTCCTTCAATGCCCGAGTGAGCTCAGTAAGACCTAACTATAAACTTGGTTGTAACTGGAATGCTCGGCATACACAGGAAAATGTCTTCAATGCGTGAGTGAGCTCGACAATAATTGACTTGCTCGGTAAGGCTTAACATTTTGTGTAACATCAAAGACAACATACAATTGGATAATTGTTTTCAACAATCTCCCTCTTTGAAATTGATGGCAACACAATATCTCATAGTACAATGAAATATTTAGAGAAAAATAGAAGTAAGGACAATATACTTAGTTTCATTATGATTCTCATCCATGAGAACTCCCTCTATTAGTGAGAACTCCCTCTATTAGTGAGAACTCCCTCTGACATCAATCTCTTCCTCTAGAATGACTCTTTGAATTCTTTGACTGTAATTTCTCCCTCTAACATCAAACTTTTCTTCTTTACAGATATAAAATTTCTATGATATGACAAAAAAACTCCCTCTTTGACATCTCATGTCAAAGACAATAATCAATGTGTTTTTCATGTACCTAATGTATCAATTCATATGCAATCTGATCTTGTTCGATAAGGCTTGACATTTTGTGTAACACCAAAGACAACATACAATTGCATAATTGTTTTCAACATCTTTGTCTCAAATTTTGCATATTTATTAACAAGCTAACTTGGTAATCAACAAGAAGGAACTTTATCTTTACCTTGTGCACCATTTTCAGCCAAGTCCTGATCTTCTCCTTTCCTCTCCTTTGTCTATCAGTTTGTAAATGCTCCCACCATAGTGAGGCATGACCTTTCAACCTACTGACTACAATTTTCACCTTTCTATTATCATGAGTGTTTTCAAATTCAAAGAACTTCTCCATATCAGAGATCCAATCCAACACAACATTGGTGTACAATTTTCTATCATAAGGAACAACTTCTATAGCAAACTTCGACTGTGCCCTAAACATTACTCTTAACAATCTTTCTTCATCTTGATCTTCTTGAGGCTCTAGATTAGGGTTTGGTGCCATAACTTTATCATCACTCACATCATCAAGATATGCTCCTCTCCTTTAGGCTATCTCTACAACATCTAATCTGGCCAATTGTCTAACCACATCATTAAGTAAACACAATGGAAGAAAAACAAAGAAAACAACACCAAGGGGGGGGGGGGGGGGGGGGAGAGAGAGAGAGAGAGAGAGAGAGAGAGAGAGAGAGAGAGAGAGCAAGTACTTTTATTGATTCATCAAATGTTCAACATACATGCCCAACTATAAGGCCTTCTGGGTTATGACCAGATGCAAAATATATATCACTAAGTTCTATATTTGGCTTCAAACTATCAACATCTACTTTTACTTCCCAGTCCTCTAAGTTCTCTCCCTAAAACCAAACCAAATACCTCTACTTATACTTTCCAAAATGGCTTACAAAAGATTCTAGAACATTTCATCAAAGAAAGGTTGACCTTAAAGTGGTCAACACTCATCCCTAGATAAGATCCTATTGATACATTCACGATCTAAATTAAATGCAAAAGTTAGCTCCAACTAAGAACCAAAAGCACTGACAACTCAATCAATGAAGGACCCAAGTATCAACAACAACAGATTTAGTTAGCACATGAAAGAACACTTGGTCAACATTAAAAAACTTGGTTAACATGATAGGAACTTGGTCAACATAGCAAGAACTTGGTTGACACTATTCGAACTCAATTGACACTAAACAACTCAGTCAGCACTGCCGGAACTTGATTGACACTACCAAAATGAACAAAATAGAAGGATTACAAGGCAACCTAGGATGCTTATGCATCAAGATATCATAATATCCTTCATCCTACTTAAGAAACCCCATATTTTTTAGATTCTTGGCTTTAGCTTTAGTTTAATTGTCCCCGAGTTGTTAAAATGTTATAGGACACTTCATACTCGTGTGTCCCCTTAAGTGCAAAAAATAGAAAATGTGTCAAACTTTGATGAAGCATTTATTGAGACCTACACCACATAGTAAAAATTTATCTAAGGTTGCAAGTCCATGCTATCACTGCCTACAATAACCTCTCCCATTTTTAGACAATCTAACCCTATTTCAATTTTTTGACAATTTTTTAGTTGTTGCTAAAGTACTTAGTTGAAAGTTGGATCATTTTGTAGATTTCAAATCACTCATCAAGGGCTGAAATTATTTGTACTAACATCTTCTATTGAGTGGTTAGACACCAAGAATGCCTTGTTCAACTCCCTAAGTCCAAGAAACATTTTCAAGACACTTTGTACCAATGCATCCCCCTAAGTACTTAAAGTGGGAAGGGTTAAAACTTTGATAAATAATTCCTCAAGGCCCATTCCACATATGAATGATATATCTAAAGATATAGGGTCATGTCACTACTATATAGAATAACCTCTCATCATTTTGGAAGATTTGTCCCTCTTTGAAAATATTGATAGTTTTTTAATTATTGCAAGAAGTTGCAAAAGTGGTTAGCTGAAAAAATACAATATTGTTAGGAATGTCCTTGTTTGGCTCTTTAAGTTGCTAAAATTTTCTAAGACATTTTGTACTAGTGCATCCTCTTAAGTATGTGCAAATTTTTGATAGAGTGTTTATTAGGGCTCATGTCATGTAGGAAAAAAACATACAAGGATACAACTTCTGGTTTTGATACCACAACATACACTAACATTCCTCGTGTTCAAAAGATTTGACCCTATTTTAAAGCAATGACAACTTGGTTGACAGATCCAACATTTTGTATTTTTCAAATACTCATCATGGGCTTAAATTGGATATGCCAAATAAGTTTAGTTGGTCAAGTAGATACAAATAATTCCCTCTTTCATCTCTCCAAGTTGTCAAGGTGTTCTAGGACACTCTATATTGATGCATCCCCTTGAGCTCATGAAGTGCAAAATGCATCAAACTTTGATAGAGCGTTTCTTGGGGCCCATGTTATATAGGAATGATTTGTTTGAAGCTATGCAGTCACATTACCACCACTTATGATGACCTACCCTAGTTTTGATAGATTCAAATCTATTTGGAAGTGTCAATAAACTTTTCAGTGGTTATAAATTACTCGATTAAAAATTGCAACATTATATATCTTTCAAACTGCTCATTGTGGGCTAAAATTGTCTACATCAATATGTCTAGCTATGTGAGTAGATATCAAAGATTGCCTTTTCTTATATCCCAAAATCACCAAGATGTTCTAGGAAAATCCATATTGGTGCATCTCTTCAAGTGCATAAAGTGTTATATTTTGATTTAATGACAATTATTGGCTTGTAGGAATAAATTTAAATTTGTAGTTAACATGTATTTAAGAGTTTATCTCTTGGTCTTTAATTGAGATTATAATAATTATCTAGGTGTTTCATGTCGGGGACATATCTAAGCATTAGTAAGACATGATCACATGCATGAATATATGCAAGACATGAACTCCAAATGCACATAAGAGAGGGATTGTGCACTTAAAGCACAATTCATGCATTAGGACACCTATAAAGCATAAAACATACATGTTAATATACATAATACATGAATTCACCTAGGTTGTGAAGCGTAAATGTGAATACACATAAGAGATACCATATGAATCATGGATATAATGAAGTTCACATGTCATGAAGCATATATATGTATACATGTACAACATAAATAATGTAGCATACGAGTGAATTCACTTAGAGTCATGAGGCATATATGAATACATATAGTGCATAAAGCATGAATTCACATAAGTCATGAAGCATATGTTTGAATAGACATAGGAAATAAAATGTGAATTATTTAAATGAATTCACTTTGGTCATAGAGAATATATGTGATTACACATAGCAAATAAATCATGAAGCATGCATATGATTTCTCTTAAGTCATAAAGCATACATGTGAATAAACATGGTAAATAAAACATCATTTATATAGATGAATTTACTTAAGTTAGGATGCATATGTGTGAATATACATAGAACATAATGCAAGAAATGTACTTATGAAATTAAAATAATGTTAAGAAGCATATATATTCAAATACACATAGACATAAAGCATGATGTGTACATATGAATCACCTTAAGTCAAGAAGTATACAAGTTAATATAGTGTAGAACATAAAACTTGAATCATACATGAGTCATGTGGTGTATACACATGTATTAACTAAAGTCATTAAGCAAGCATGAAGTTTATAAGGGATACACATAAATACACTTAAGGCATGAAGTGTGAAGTAATAACATAGATATATGCAAAGTATAAATATATGTAAGGCGTGAAAAATTTGTAATCCACAAGGAATGAAGTAGTTCACATGATACATGAGGTGCATACATATAGAATGAAGCATAGCTACTCATAAGGCATGAAGCCATATAAATATATCTAATAATTTAATATATGAACTATATCCAATACAATAATAAAAGCTTCCTAAAATCACATGGACATAAAATGTCACATCAACATAGTACAAAACATATATCCAAAAGTGTCATACAAGCAGACAAAAAGGGTCCCTAATCTAGTCCTTTCTCACAAGGAGAAGAAAATAACCCTTGAGCTACCTTTTATGTCTGAGTGGATGGAGATGTGTATGATGTCAGAGCCTTGTGAGTACACTCACTTGTCCTCCTTTTTAGACTCCTCTAGAGCTCCAACTACACAAATATGGACATCACTAATGGATTTATATCAAAATTGAATTATAGAATGACATAGAATAACATATTTATGTAATTCTATCAAATATTCAATGTATTCATCCATGGGAGGGGCACACTCATGATTTGGAGTGATAATCCCTTTAACAATAATTAAGATAGCATTTAAACTACATACATGAGTATCATTAACATTTTCATTAGATACCGTCCAAAGAATAAATAAAATCTACCGGTATCATTTATACCTTAGTCAATGCTAATTTTTTTTATGAGTGCTACAACAACAACACAATCCAACAAGGCACGAACATTAGGAGGTATATCTGTGGTGTCATGAAAAATGGGACTAGAGGAATGTTATAATGCCCTACAAAGGAAACCTGAAAGATTAGGGTAAACATAAACTTTTTTTTTAATAATAACATAAGTGTTAGCAACATAATCTCATAAATGTAACAGACATTGCATAAGCAAGAATAAAGAGTACAATGATTATTAGACAATTGTGCATAAGTAGAATTCTTTAAACACTTCTAAGGGTTCTATGACATCATGTACATCACAAAAAAATAATACATATGTTCTATAGATATCATAATAACTCAAACAAAAAGCAATGAGTTATGTGAGACTAAGCTAGATGATATCTCATTACTAATAATAGAGGACACCATGTCATTCATTGAAATCTACTAAGAAGAGGTTCATTTTAAATACCAAATAAAATGTGGCCATAAATAGATCAAATCTAGATAGCAAGGACATCAAAATCAGCACAAGGATAAGGGTATCCAAAACCATATACATATGTTCCCTTGATCTAGTGCAACACCATCCTGCCATGCGTGCATAGGTCTACAAGTAGGTAATAAAAAAGGATGACACACAACAAGAATCTATATATACATATAATAAATGAACACATGTATAGAAAGATAGACAAATGCACAAGAGTGTGACAAGTTTACACAAGAACACTAGGCATTAGAAAAACCCGACACTTGCACATCAATCCCCAACTATGACATGTATCCCATCTAACCATGTGGTACCCTTAGGCCCATGCTTGCAAAGATAGACAAATGGCCAAAAAAAACATAATGCACATAAGACATAAGTTTACACACACCATACACATGCATATAATTAAGAAATCATAATATAATCCAATTCAAATCTTAGATAGCAGGATAACAAGTTACAAATATACTAGGTCACTACTCAAATCTAAATAGAGGTTTTATATAGATACTCAAGAGTGAGGGTGTCATCACATAACACATGATGGGTCATGCAACTTCAAGCAATCCTTCTCTTATTAGGGAATCTCTACTAAGCCATATCAATATCCTTTTAAAAAAGGGTAAATATGTACGATATCAACATCCTCAAATGGAATGGTATTGTACCTTATCAACATCCACATATGGTAAGGTGCTATACAATATTAATGTCCTTAGACAATAAGACGATGTCAGATGATATCAATGTCCCTAGAAAATATGGTATTTTTTTGTATCTTATAGTTAACTCTTTGTAGTTATATTTAATATTCATGCATTTATTATGTTATCAATTCTTATTAAGAACTATCAAAGTGTTACCTTGGTTACACCTTTATGTTCCAACCCCCCTTAGAGAGCCACTCCAATCAACTACTTAAGAATGGTCATCTCATTACAAAAATGAGGCACAATGCAATAATATAATAAAATGCTTAAAATTTATAAAACCACAATGAAGTGGAGTGAGCTCTATTAGTCTCAACTAGGAGCATGAGTTTCTCAAGATCCTATCAATGAGCATGATTTGTGAGATCTCAAAACCATATATCAAAATATCAAATGGGATCTCAAATCAAGTACAAATTAGGCCAATAATTAAAGAAAAAATGTAAAGTAATATCATAATAGAAGTACCCAATTGGTCAGGAACCAAGAGCTTGAGTTTGTCAAGATCCTTTCAAGTAAGCATAGCTCAACTACTCTCATGATGCAACCTCAAATACATGCATTGAAAAAAATACAATCTCGATTAAAAAATAATAAAATCAATGACCAAGGCAATAAGATAGTGCACACACATGATTTATTGGCCTTGTCACCAAGAGCATGAATCCAACAACAATCCAAATAAAAGTACATGGGATATTGATATATATAAAATACAAATATCACTCACAAGAAAAATCCAAGCATAGATCTTTTAAATCACAGTTCTACAAAAGGGAGGTCAATAATATGATATGACTCAAAGGTCATTTTAACACAAAAAGCAATAAGATAACTTACTTTGTGTAAACAAAATTGCTACCATGGCCAATAGTAAGGATCAAAAATTGATCCCAAGGTGTTTTTTTATACTGCAAGGCTATACATTTAATCTTAAAGGAATAAATTAGAAATCAAAAGGCTTGCAAAGCAATATTGTACGATAACTCAAAGGGTATGATCACATGGCCATCAAACTAAGAGGATGAATAAAAAACCCCTCACAAATAAAATTACATACATAAAGTCGATAACTCCACAAAATAATAACTCATCAAATTAATACAAATTTAACTTTTTCAAAGTGCGCCCTAGAAAAAAAATAGTTCCAAGCCATTTCCAACATTGATGGCCATTAAAAAATGCACAATTTAAATTTGGATTTAAAAAAACAAGGAATAATCCATTGGTCTCTTGGCTCCCAACAACTCAATTTTCAAATAAAATTCTTGACCTAAGAACACATGAAAAAATGGGCAACATATCATTACTTGGATTCACATTCCAAAATACACAAATACATTGAAGCCCAAACATGCATGGAATTGAATCAAACATATGGGTGATAAATATCATCTCATCCCACAAATTAAATTAAATAAGAAATGGAATTAAAATTTGAATATCCAAGAGAGTTATGAGTTTTTCCTAGAAATGGGGAAAATACCAAAACAAAGAAGGAAATTCGCACTCTATCGAAATAAATGAGATTCTTGCAAAAAGGGAGAAAATTATGACAGAAATCACACAAATCCACTACCTACTAAATTCTCACGCTCAAGTCATTTCATGCAATAACCAAAATTCAAATTGCTAACCAATAGGGTTTTGAGAGAAAAACCCACTTCAAAAAAAGTATAAGTGAAAAAGAAGCCTATTTTGATATGATAAGTCACTTTGTCACTCAAATGCAAAAAGTGATACAATTAAACTGACTAAAATCAATATATAGAAAACCAATAAAATAAAATAAACCCAACGTGGATTAGATTAGCTTGATTCCAATTAAATGGAACTACACAAATTTTTTTTGTCAAGGAACATAAAATAGACAAAAAATTAAAAATAGATATGTATTTAATTAAATCCAACTCAATTATCTTAACCATAACCAACTATGAATAACAAATTATGCATAGGCACATCAATGGTCTTCCACAATTTCTACAAATAACATTTACACCTTACTCAAGTGGTAACTAGAGATATAATAACAAAATCATGGAATCATCACCCATACAGGGATGATATTGGTTAAATAAGAAGGTGACTAATTTTACTATCTTCTATGCCACTATTGGGGGATAAAGACACATTCATACCTATAAAGCCAGGTGGAGTAGATTTCTAGAGCATGTTCATTAAAACATGTGCACATCAAGTGTAGTTGCTCACAAATAAACAATTGAAGCACATATATAATAATCAATAAATGAAACTAATGAAGGGTTTTTTTACTTGACATGTTCTCATATATTCAAATGTTATGAAACCATTCCTTTATATTCATGTTTCAATAATCATGATAAATGATCATTTCATTTAAAATAATGAATTAAATAATGTTTTACATCATTTATAGAAAATATTAATTTAAACCCCAAATTTTAACTAATAATCAAATATGGTAAGGCACAATAACTCAGTGACCACTCACAAATATATTACTAAGCCTCAAGAAAATATGACAATATAATCATAATCCAACATCCTTAGATCTAAAATAAACTAATGTCCCTGACAAAATTTTCTTAATAAAGTGTTTCCTTAATCATGTGAATCCATATTCATTTTTTTTGCAAGAAACTAAGATGGATTTTGTTCATTTGGATCGGTTGGGAAAGAGATTTTATAATTGGAAGAGTGTGTTTGTAGAAGTTGGTGGAGCCTTAGGAGGTCTCAAGATACTTTAGAAGGAGGTTTCAATTGAATTATAGGTTGTAGCTCGAGGCATCAATTAGTAGTTGGTGAACATTGTATCCAAATATCTCCTCTCAAATTTTTGTGCCTTTAATATTTAAGGCCCAAACAACCCAAGTTTTAAAAAGGAGTTATGTGAGACCTTATCTTCACAAATGGATCTATATAATGATAGATTATTTCTACTTGGAAGAGATTGTTATGTCATTCTTTCCCAATAGATAAAAAAGAGGGAAAAGGGTGGAGGAGCCAAAGTCAAAAGGATTTCTCAAACTTTGTTATGATTAGGGTCTAGTGGGTGTAGAATTAAGGAACAACGACTTCATTTGGATGAATAGAAGAAGTGGATTTTTAAATATTGTAGAAAAATTGGTTTGGTTTTTGTTGGTTTTTAACTAGAGGTATGACTACTGATTAACTAGCTATGTTAGGTTGAGATTATTCTATCTCTTGGGGTCTTATCACTTTCCAATATGCTGAAGGATTCATGAGGATTCTACACCAGAAAAGGGTGCCTTTTAGATTTGAAGGAATGTGGTTCAAATATGAGAATTTTTTGGATATGATTGCTCCATGGTGGGTAATTCTCCTCCTCAAATTGGGAACAAATCTTTTATCTTTTCCAAAAAGTTAGAGTGTTTCAAAGAGCAGCGAAAAGTATGGAATAAAGTTGTTTTCAAGAATGTATTTGTGAAGAAATTTAAGTTGGAATCTAAATTGGAATCCATAAACTTGAAAGTTACTATGAATGACATGGATGAAGAGGACTATCTAAGGGAGAAAGAGCTCAAAAGCTACTACTCTAAAGTGTTTACAAAGGAATAAACCTTTTTAGAACATAAATCAAGGGAAACTTGGCTTAAGGTAAGCTTGAAAAGACACCATTTCAATTTACAATTGCATTCGATTTCAATTTACAATTCCATTTAGAAGTGCTAAGTCACATTATAAGGTATGAAAATTAGTGATGCTATGTTACAATTGATGTCCCTAAGGGAATCGATCCGTCACAATTGTTTTTTTTTCTTCTTATTTTTGTTTTATTGTTATTGTGATTTTTGTATAAATAGATTTTGTTTATTTTTTCCTTAGCCTATCGACTATAATATAATTATTCAACAATTTCTATCTATGCAACTCTACATAGTCAATGCAAAACTATTTCCATTTAATTTCTTTCGTACCTTCAGATCCTTATTTTCCTTTTTTCCTACCAATTTTCCTTATTTCCTTGTAGCAGCAGCATAAGGCCAAATGGGAACTTGATTCTCCCATACCTATTACAATTTTAAGTGCGACACCAAATTGCCCTGGCATCGACCTTCTTCAACCTGTCTATGGCACCTAAGTTGATCCTTGTTCCATTTTCATTTTTTTCCAGCTAAGTGTGGCTTTTAGGTGCTATTTTCACACATTACTTCACCCCACCCAATATTGCCACTTCAGATTATTACATATCAATCTACTCATGACTTGAGAATTCAAATAAATTAAAATCAGTCCTTTATAACTAGGCTCAAACCATGGCTTAAGTTCCTGTTATACCATTTCATTTTGGCTATGATAAGCTACGAACACATGACTCTTGGAGTTTTTCGTTCAAAACCAATAGTGTAAATTTATTTTTCTTTATTTAGTTTGAATGTGAAGTTAGTTTTTGTTAGTATTGTTCTTTTTTTATTAAATGAAAATTAAAGCCATATTTTACATCAAATTATCTATGTACATGGTAATTTTAGTTGTTTTATGTTCTTTACACCGGATGACCATAGTTAGTTCAAAATTAAAAATAAAGTAAACTCTATGTTATAAATTAAAAAAAATCAAATAGATTTAATGTATTTTAAATTTAAAACAAATAGTAAAATTAAATAAGTATTGTATAAAATATTTTATTTAGTTAAGAAAATTACTGGATGAAGAATATAATAGTATTTTTAAATATTTATAGTAGTATTTTTTTAAAATTATCTTTGGATAATTAGAAATTAATAATAGTTAATTGTAATTATTAGGGATTAAATTCGTAAATTATTCTAAATTTAATATAGTTTCATACATGTATATAATTTTTTACTTTCACATAATATTCTAAATAATGATATTGGAATAATAATTTTCCTTTGATAGTCTATTGTTTATGTTTAAAATGACATTAGTATTATTAAAATGATAAACTAACTCTCATAATTAAGATCTATAATTGGAATTAATCAATTTAGGTGAAAGTCACATGTTGCAAACTAAAAATAGGTTAACGTATTATCAAATTGATAGTTGGTTCTTTTTCGTCCAAGTATGAATGTCATTATAGTGGATGGGACATTTTGAAATTGTAAGGGAGATTTGGTTAAAGGCTCATTGTAGAACATTCTTTATTGATCACAAGAAAAGCCATTCTATGACTTAAATTATTCTTTTAAACTTTATAAGTTTACATAATTATTGTCTTTCAAGTTAATGCACTTCTTAAACAAATCATACATGTTCATATTTTATTCAAAATATTGTCAATAGAACTAATGCATTATCTTTATTAATGCCCTCTATTTGGTAGGCATTAGTTGTGCTTTGGACATAGTAACCTTCTCTACAACAACACATAAGAGCATACAACACATAACCTATCTTTTGTTTTTTTCATGGCTCTATGTGTCTTAAATTTGTGTGTGTGTGCATGTGTGTGTGTGTGTGTGTGTGTGTGTGTGTGTGTGTGTGTGTACACGCTTATATACGGTTTCCATAACTTACATTTTATCTACAAATAGTGTGACACAAGAAGAAAAATGATTGTAAATTTCTGCTTAATAATAGTTAGCAAAATGACTACATTATTTAGACAGTGTGATTTATGCATTTAAGCTATATAGAAACTCCATAAATTTAAAAAATGATAAGAAAATTTTAATGATTAGTATATATATTGGTAACCTTGGTTGTAAGCTACATATTCAAATCTATATATAATTTTAATTTTTCACTTTAGGTGAAAGCCACATGTTCTAAACAAGGAATTATTGTAATCTATAATTAAACTCATACCTGATTCTTCAAGATAGTGTATAATACATGTATATGTCAAATTTAGTTAAAGTCTCAATGTAGAACAATTTTTCTTGGTTGTGAGAAAAGCCAACTATGACTTCAAATATTCTTTTACACTTTATAAGATTTCATAATTTTTGGACTTCAAATGAATGCTCTTCTTAAACAAATAGTAAATGTTCATATTTTATTCAAAATATTATCAATGAAATTAATGCATTATGTTTATATATTTGGTAGGCACTAGTTGTTCTCTACACTTAGCAACGTTCTTTACAACAACACATAGTTTTAATTTCTCAATTTAGGTGAAAGTCACATGTTGTAAACAAAGAAGTAGGTTAAAGTATAATTAAATTCATAGTTGGTTCTTCTTCGTCCACCTAAGAATGCCACTACAATGGATGACAGATTCTGAATTTGCAAGGGAGATTTTGTTGAAGGCTCAATGTAGAACATTCTTTCCTGACCGCAAGAAAAGCCAACTATGACTTAAATGATTCTTTTACACTTCATAAGTTTACATAATTTTTTACTTTCAAATTAATTCTTCATATTCACATTTCTTTGTCAAATATTTATAAATATTTAATAATTTACTCAAACTGCATTGCATGTATTAATATTATATAATATATATAGTACATTATATATTATATAATATATGAATGGATAGAATATATTTTATGCTTCAGTTAATTAAAATCTAATTGTAGGTTACTATATGCATTCAATTGAAACCCATGCCTCATATATAATAATCCATTGTCTAGACTTCAAGATAGTGTATAATGCATGTATATGTCATTGTTACATTGCAATGATTTTGTGTATCTATTGTGTCAAATGAGCGTTAAATTTTGATTTGTGTTTCCTACTTTTTTAAAAATCTTTTCCCATGTAAACTTTGCAATAATAGTAAATATTTTTATTTACTTTGGGTTTTTTTTAATAAAAAATTCAAGATGAAAAACAACATTGTAGTCAACATGGACTTTAATTTCACTAGAAATATTCATGATTCGATGTTCACTTCACCATACATTGAAATAGGAGACACCAACTTAGGTAACATTGATATAATGGTTTGTTTTAAGGCCTTTTGTCTTAGTTTGTTTTATAGTTTTGGTGCTGATGCACAGTTCCTTGTGGGTTTTTTTAGTTGTTTATGTTTGATACTTTGTATATGGTTTAAGGTCCTTTACAACCCAATTGTACTTAATCAAAACATTGATATAATGGAGTTTTCGATTACGATAAAAAAAGGTGGGGGAACATCCTTTCTTTCTCAAACCTTTGCTCTTTCTGGCTTAGTCAAGGTAGTTGCATTTCCAATATCACTATAGTCACTAGAATTGGTATTACACTATGAACAATTCTATGAAGAAGATGAAAGAAAGGTGAAAAAATTGCTTGGTGTTACAGTTCTTGATATTAGCCCAAAAATTATATGAAAAACATTTTGTATTCCTCAATATGCGCAATATGAATTTGTTGATTTGAAAATGGCTACTGAGTGTTATGCACATAATAATAAGAATGTTATGCAATTCATGCATGATAAATTGATGTTGTTGAAGAAGAGAAAGAGTAAGAAGGCAAGAGGCCAACATAAAAGAGAGCTTCTTGAGGGTAAAGATCATATTTTTCTTTTGAGTAGGGTGTTTGGATGTCTTGATGTGGAACAAATTTAGCCATGGATAGTTTATTTTATCAAAAAAATTAGTGACAAAAAATGTTTTTATTGGGCAACAATTATTAGAAATGGATTGCCTGATGTTTTGCAAAGAAATTTTTTTTTATGACATCATATCTGGTATATTTGTTAGCTTCCTAGGATGACTATCCAGGTTTAAGTAAAGTTGACAAGTTTGCTGGGGTTGGGTTAGAAACATACAATTGTTATCCTCAATTAGACTTTTGTAAAAGTGAGAGACACTATTGTACAATGAATGATGCATTTATTTTCACTATAGTAAGAGGTCTTAATAGTGATCTAGGAAAATGAATATCATATGAGGTAGGTAATGAATTAGAAAAATATGAGAATTAGTATTATCCAATTTCAAACACTCACTTACATTAGAGTTGCAGGATTTCATGGTTGTCCTTACAAATTGCCGTGGTACCCATTTGATAAATTTGTACTACTTGAGTTGTGTAAACAAGTTGTTGAAGTAATCAATAATTTTGTATAGAAATATTTGAATTTATTTAAGTTTCCAATTGTCATGGGTGAATACTCCTGGTACATATATAGAAATTGCTAAAATAAAAAATGTAGAAATGGCTCATCTAAGTATGTATACTTTTGGTGATGGTAGGAACAACTTTTATTCAAAAGAAAGGATAGCTACAATTATTGATTCAAGTTATAAGTTACATAAGCTAGATTTAGAGGATCATTGGGAAAATTGTCTAAATGAGAAAGAAGTTATAAAGAGGGAATATTGCAAACTAACTATTGACATCATGCGAGCTCGTAATTTTGACAGAATAATGGAAGACATTGAAGAGGATGGGAATCAACTGCATCCATCTTACCAAACACAAAACATGTCAAACCAAATTTTAGATATTGTTAACTTGTATGTTGATGAATATGAATCATTTGAGAATAGAAGGATGAATATGATATTGATGTCTATGGAATGGCTAGAAAAGCCATATTGATTACTTGCCTTGTGTTCAATAGATCACACAATTGAATATCAGATTACAAGTCACACAATGCGGTAGATAAAGTGAAAGAAGACATAACATATATGACCAATACAACTACAATCAATCCATTTTTATTTGAACATAATTATATTAGAACTGAAAACATTATTGACGAAGAAGGAGATGTTTTGTTCATGAAAAGGGAAAGAATTGGTGTGGAATATTTTGATGTGAGGATATTAGAAGGTGTGTCACGTAAAGCATCACCAACCAATCTTTTGACATACAACTCACCTTCTTTGGTTTCCAATCATCATTATTCTAGCTTTGACTCTAAAGAGTGTGGATGATGTTCATTGTCTCCATCTACAAAATCCTTGCCTCGGGTGCCAAATAATGACGTAGGTGGAATATATAATGCATTTACAGATGGAAAAATGTTTTGGAATATTCAAATGGGAAGAGTACTTTTGAGTGGGGGGGGGTGGTG
Source organism: Cupressus sempervirens (assembly GCA_028749045.1). NCBI lineage: Eukaryota > Viridiplantae > Streptophyta > Pinopsida > Cupressales > Cupressaceae > Cupressus > Cupressus sempervirens. The sequence continues at coordinate 373,201,808 of CM053790.1, forward strand.
AATCAAAAGTACCAATTGTTATCCTTTCAAACTCTTAATAACATATAATTGAAATTAACATGCATGCAAGTAAACAAACATAAAATGAGAGGATGCATCAACACATAACAGAAGAGATTTTGGTGACCCAAAAACCCTCCAAGAATAAGAAGGTAAAACTAAGGTGGGGATGACACCCACAAAATTATTGCAATAATGAGTACAACCACTTCTGATGGTTTTCCCTGTTAAAGGCTTTACACTGTGTCAAAAGTGACCTATTGAAAGGATTTACAAACACTTTACATGAAGTGTCACCTTGTTAAAGGATTTACATAAAGGTTTTTAAACCTACCTAATACATAGGATTTTCTTGTCCTTCTCCAAAGACTCTCCTACCTAGTTGTTAAGCTAACCTATCACCATAGGATTTCAACCTCTAATACAATTGTGAGAGAGTATTAGAACTTTTGACCCGATTGAATGCAATCTCAAATAGCTGGGTTTAGGCACTTGATCTTCTCTTTCTCTTTTGATCCTTGCTCGATCCGATCTCTAAATATGTCCCTTGTTCTGCTATGGTCAACTGGATATAAATGCTATCCCTTTCACTATGTCTTTTCTCTTCATACTGAAATTTCACTATAATCTCCCCTTATACAACTTTTCTTCCATACATACAATGGTGCATTCGTCCTCTTTATAAATAATGTGAAGACTTAGGGTTAGGTATGGATCTATGTTCCAAATTGAATCTCAAATTCCTTCTCATATTTTGCATTTTTCTCATTGGTTGCATGCCTTCACTATTTTTTTGATTGGTTGCATGCAGATTTCATAGGGAATACAAATGACTCATCCTTATCCTCTTTCTCCTTTGAAATTTCTCTAAGTCGGCTCCAAAAATGGTTTACATCTTAATTTGTGCAAGTACAAACTCTTATGTTGATCCTGCGTTGCTCGGCACATGAAGTATTACTGATGCTTGACACATACTGTTTCTAGATTACTCAACATCAACTACATTTCTTGGTTTGCTTGGCACTTGTTGTATCCTGTATCACTCAGCATATGTTGTTCTAAGTTGCTCACTATCTGAATGATTCTGTTACTCAGCATATGAACAATTCTTGTATTGCTCGGCACATACTATACTGTAATTTGCTTAGCACTAACTATGACTCGACACCTATTGAAATTTTGGCTTAACATCTATTGTGTACTTGGCATGTATGATGAAAATGGTTAAGTGCGTTGACACTCATTTGTCAATACTATTTATTTGACCAACAATCTCCCCCTTTGACATGAGTGTCAAAAACACTTAACTAAGCATTGATGATCCTAACCTTATTGTGTACATTCTTTACTTACTCAACTTTCATGCAAAAATTGCAAAAATTTCAAAAAATTGTGAGTGGCAATATACCTTATAGCTCCCCTTGAGTTGATTATGCCTTTGAAATTTGAAATTTTGTACCAATATGCCTGATCCTTTATGTCCTTTGATCTGTTTCTGCATTCTGACCCTACATGCTATATCTGATCTATGTGATGTGCCTGTATTCCATGTGATTACCAAAAGTTTACATCTCTTCTTTACTCCTTTATTCCTTGTCTCCCCTTTTGGCTATTTACAATCATTCCACTTTATTCTCAGAGTGAAAGAATGATAAAAATTTTTCAAAATTTGGTAATTACCCATAGTGTTTACATATCTCCTCCTTTTCTTATTACTCCCCCTATAATATATATCTCCCCCTTTGTTCATTCTCCCCCTTTTTGACACTAATGCCAAAGGGTTCTATGGAGTAATACCATATTTAGCCAACAAATTGCTATTTATCTCCATTATTGTTTTCAAAGCTACATCCCAATTCTCCAAAGCAATGTCCAATGACTTGTGCTGGATGGTAGTCTCTGTAGCAAGGTGTACAAGTCCATCAAGGGTAGAAAGATTGGGATCTTTCTTTAATAATTTCTTAGCATAAACTTGTTCTTTGTGGAGGACTTCTAAATGAGGGGTTATAGAGGACTAGATCTACATCAATTTAGCCTTTATATTTGCCTCCTCTGCTGTTAGCACAGCTAACTCCCTTTGTGTGTGAAGTGTCTGTGCAAAATGCTTCTCACTTTGAGCTAGATCTTTAGGTAATTGCATACTAGAGATTTTCAAGTTCCTTTCCAAGCTCATTATTCATTGATTAGTTTCTTATGTGAAATTTGAAAAATCATACAACTTCCTATATAATGAAAAAATATTTTCAAGAACAATTTTGGCTTGATCAATTGTCTTGTTCAAGTGCAATGCCACTTGATATCTTTTCATTAACCTTACCTTGAACATTAATGTCTTGGTCCTCATTTGTCACCTGGTCAACTATGTCTGATAGCTGCTCAATTATTGGTTTTCCTTCATTTGGTGACTGCAAGTTGAAGGCATCCATGAAGATGTCCTTGATATCATGAAGTGCTTTCTTTTTTTAAAACTCTCTACTCAGAATTTCCTACCTCATCCTTCTATCCAATGCATTTTTCATTTTAGTCATTTGTGCCATTGTGATAGTTTTGGAATCATAGGAGGGTATCTCAATTTATTCATCTAGTTTAGGGTCTCCATAGTGAAGTACCTTGGCCACTCTTGTTGAACTTGAGGCTGGCATGGAAAATTGCAATGGAATAGCTTCAGTGCTCGGCTCCTGAATAGTCTTAGTAGGAGTGCCAGTCTTTGGTAATTCTACCAATGTCTGAATGGCGGCCTGCTCCTTTTCTTTTGCTACATCATCCTTCTCACCTAATTTCATCTCCTCTTTACTCGACATCTGAACATTATCCGTAATTACACTTGGTGGAGGCGGTGGTGGCAACATCAAAACTTTAGATTTAGTGTATGTAAAAGGTTGTACCTTTGGCTTCACCTTCTGTCTTTATGGTGTTGCTACTGCTCTTTGTATTTCATCTACACTCATCAATACATGATTTATGTATAATTGTGCCTGTAGAGTAGATTGGTGAAGGATCTTTGAGAGATCCTCTGTAGTGAGTGGGTTGACATTTTGAGCTATTTTGTCAGTAACATCCTTTATAATGACTATCTTTGCAGGTGTAGTAGTTGAGTGAGGAGGGCTAGGAGGTGGAAATTGTGTGTCTTGCACACTCTGTTCTTCTTCCTACTGTTGGTCATCTGTTGCCATAATTTCTTCTCCCTTAGCTAGTTCCTCCTCTCCTTTCTCTTCATTCTTCTCTTCTCCTTTCTCTTCATTATGTTCTTCTGCTCTCTTTTCTTCTACCTTTTCTTTGGCACTTGTTTTTGCCTTATTTGTTTCTTCCACCTTATCATCAGTTATCTTGTATATTGTCTTCCATATTTGTGTGGATTTATTTACAACATCTTCAATTTTATTTTGAAGAATACAAATGGCTCTATATTTGTGTACAAACTTCCCATTATGTTTCTTATTAGCCTTAGTTATTTGAGCCTTTGACATATCAGGATTCACTTGTGCTAGGGTAGATTCTCTAATCTCCCTTTCCATTTGTAAATAATAATGCCATTTATGTTCTACTATCTCATACAATTCTTGTGGCATAGTGTTATCAAGCTCTAGAGGTGTGTTTTTGAATTCTGCCATCATGGCATATACAGATTCCTCTATTTTATTATGTTCCTCCCTAGTGAGCTTAATAAAATTTAAGGACTTCAAATCATTCAAGTCTGCATTTTTTATTTTGTTGCAAAGTTTATCTATTGTAGATTTTGGAAGATGGCTTACCACTTTGAATTGACTTATATCTTCAGATTCTGTCCTTTCATCATCTATGTCTAGTTGAGCCACATATCTTCTTCTTTTCTTAGACTCTTCTACTGGCTGTCCAATAACTTTCTTCTTTTCTTTTACTGCCTCTTTGGCCTTTTGAGTTGATACTCTTGTTGTGGCCCTTGTTGTTGTTGGCTTAGTTGGAGCTAGCTTGGTTGGCATTGATTTTTTTACCTTCTTGGGCTTTGACTGAGCTATAGGCTGTGTTTTTTCCTTTCTCTTCTTTTGCTCAATAGGTGTAGGTCCTTCCTTGGCTTCTTCTTCCTCAGAACCTTCCTTTTTGTCTTCTTCTTTCCCTTGTGTTAGCTCTTCTATCTCTTGCCCTTGATCTTCTTCTTCTTCACCGTCTCCTTCCACTTCTTCCACTTCTTCTACTTCACCTTCAATATTTGCTCCGAACGTCTTCTTTATTTTCCTCACCATTTTATCCTTCTTCTTAATAACTGAAGCAATTTTTAGTTCTGTCTCAATTTTGGACTTAACAACATCATAAGTTTCAAAGTGAGGAGTCGCTTTATCAATTTCTTCTGCTAACAACACTATGATTGCTGCTAAGGCTTCATTAATATCTTATTCATATCCTAATGGCTTTAGCCATCTTACCCTTGGTATTGTAGCTTGAATGTATGTGAAGTCAATATCAACCAAGAAGCATATGTCATTGACATGTTTCTCAACTAGTGAGACTAGTATCCTCATCCTTTGCTTCATAGACTTCCTAAAGTCTTCAAAATAGCTAGTCATCTGGGTTTCAAAATTGTCTCCCTTTTGATCAATGAACTCATTAATTTGAGTGATTGCTATATTGTTAGAATTTTAGTTTACCTTCCCGATTGAAGGGAATTATTTCATCACATAAAAGAATATGCACATGAGAACTGAGCCAAATTTACACTATGCACCTTTTGATCTCCTTATGGCACCTAAGTTCTCATTGATTTGTTGCAACATGAGTTCAGCCAGATCATAGGTGTGATCTTTCTTTACCAACTTGTATGCCACATAAAATGCTATGCAGGGAACACTATTTAGTCTACTGGATTGATAAAATTTATGTGAAATTATACTCACAACAAAGTCAAGAAGGGGGTCATTCACAGTATCAATAGCCATTCCCCATTGTTCCATGTTGCACCTGTGTTCTTCTCAATTACCTCCTTTTTGTCACTTCTCAATGTTTTTGGTTGATCTAGGGTTGGAAGACTAGTAACCCTATGCACAATCCTCTTAGTAATCTTGACCGGTCTTGACTCTAGCCACAAACATCCATCATGAATTCAACTCAGAACAATGCAAATCCATTTTGTTTTAAACACTATGAGAAAAACTAAGGTTTTAGTTAAACCCTTCTTCTTAACGATTAACAACTCATCCTTCAATATCTTATTCTCACATAACTTATCATAGGCATTGAAGATTTCTAGGTCACTTATGGCATCAATTTTACAATTGTAACATTTCCTTAAGTCTTGAACCCTGATGACTTTGGGTGGAATGACAGATAGTGCACCAGCTAGGTCATTTTTATAGGCTACTTCAGGGATTGGTCTGAATTTAGGCTGTTTAACTTCATTGCTAACTAGTTGAATCTCATGATCTCCCTTTGCCTTAGGGTTTCTTGAGTTAGAAGCCATATTACCAAACTAGGGCTATAAAATGTATTAAAAATTGAAACTTTGTGTAGCTTGACACTTAATAAATACCTTCAGATTGATGAGTTCATGCTAAATCTCTGTTGTATTTGATCCGAGTGATTGTAAGGTAGCTGCTTGATTACCTCTTAGCTCTTCTAGTTTTTGCTCTTCATTTGAATGCTGTGAAAATGAACGATTTTCTCTTTTATTAGGCTTGAAACCTAGCATTTGTTGCATTCGTGCTTTACAACTATACACTTGGCTTCCAAAGGATTTTCCAACTCGGCATCAACTATATTTCACTCACTCGATAGCTACTGTTATCTCTTTACTCGGCATCCATTAGACTGTTTAACTTGGCATGTACTAGAGTTTTACTCGGTAACCAAAGCTCGGCGTCATCTTCCAACTTTTATCCTAGCATCTTAACTTATGATGATTTCTTCTTTGCAGTGTTCCTATGTTCTTTTTGGGCTGATGTACGATACAACTTTATATGTATTAGCCCTATGTGCCTTTCTAGTGCTTAATTTTATGAGGTGTGATCACTTGACCTCTTGGGTGAAGTGATCTCTCCATTTGATGTGCTGCATTCACCTTTCTTTTTCCATGTCTTCTTCATATCTTCCCTAATGTGTTCCTCATTAACTTTTTCTTTGCCCTTATTAACTTTAGTCTTGGGTGCTTTGACTTTTGTTGGACAGTTCTTGCTGATATGACCATTCTTTAAGCATCTAAAACAAGTAGTTTGATTTAACCATCTACTGTATTTTCCCTTAAAATGTGTTCTTATGCAATTTTTAGGAATGTGTCCATACTCTTGGCAATAATGACAACTATACCTGGTGTTGGAATCCCAATTGTAGTGATGTGCATGATTGGTTCTTCTTGGAGGATGATTAGGTGTCCACATAGGCTTTGATCTGCACTCAAAATCTCTATCTCCATATTTTTTGCAATTGTAGTAGTTACCTTCAAATCTTAGTGTCCTTATAATCTTGGTTCTACATTCATGTGCTTGATGTCCTTGCCTTTTGCACTTGTGACAAAAACTTGCATTTGTGGGCTTAACATGCTGATGACTATTCTTACTTCTGTACATATTAGAGGTATGTCCCTTTTTACCACATAAATGACAAGTGGGTTTAGTGTTCTTACCTTTGTTTATTTTTTCTTCTGCAGTCTTAGATGATTCTCCTTGTTCAGTGTTGATGTAGCCAAGTCCTGAAGTATCATTTCTAGCCCTTGGTGATTTCAACAATTGCTCAAAATACTTGATGGCCTCATTGGGTTTGTTGTAGCTTTATGCTATTTCCTTTTCTCTCTTCAATTCATTCTACAATTGTTCATTCTGCATCTTCAAGGTGGAGATCTCAATATCCTTCATGTTCAGCTCATGATGAGCATTCATCATCTGGCTCAAGGTATCTAGCTGCATATTTAAAATCTTTTCAAATTCAATTGTCTTCTCTTCTAGTATATTGATGAGATTTCTCTTATTGTCTTCTACCATGACCTTGTCTTCAATAGCTCTTTTCTTTTGTTCAGTTACTTCACAAAGCATTATGGTTTATGATTCTTGTTCAAGCTTGAGTAATCTAATTTCTTCAGCTTGTGCTCTGCTTTTCTTCATTAATTCTATTATTGCTGCATCAAATTTTCTTGGAATCTCCATTGGAAAATATGTGTGTGGTATCAATCTCCTTGTAATGTATGTCATTTTCAGCTATGGCTATCTCCTTTCTTCTTTTCAAATATTTTCTCAATTCCTCCCTGACTTCCTCTACTTTGTGTAGAGCTAGTTGCACATCAATCACCTGATTGTCAATGATCTTCCCAAGTTTGAAGACTTTCCATCTTCTGACCTTTTTCTCCAAGCTATTAGGATTTTTCTTATGAGAACTAGAGCTCTGATACCAATTGTTGGAATATTCAAATGGGAAGAGTACTTTTGAGAGGGGGGGGGGTGAATCAGAAGTACCAATTGTTATCCTTTCAAACTCTTAATAACATATAATTGAAATTAACATGCATGCAAGTAAAAAAAGATAAAATGAGAGCATGCATCAACACATAACACAAGAGATTTTGGTGACCTAGAAACCCTCCAAGAATAAGAAGGTAAAACTAAGGTGGGGATGACACCCACAAAATTACTGCAGCAATGAGTACAACCACTTCTGATGGCTTGCCCTGTTAAAGGCTTTACACTGTGTCAATAGTGACCTGTTGAAAGGATTTACAAACACTTTACATGAAGTGTCGCCCTATTAAAGGATTTACATAAAGGTTGTTAAACCTACCTAATACATAGAATTTTCTTGTCCTTCACCAAAGACTCTCCTACCTAGATGTTAAGCTAACCTATCACCATAGGATTTCAACCTCTAATACAATTGTGAAAGAGTATTAGAACTTTTGACCTAATTGAATGCAATCTTGAATTACTGGGTTCAAGCACTTGATCTGCTCTTTCTCTTTTGATCCTTGCTTGAGCTGATCTCTAAATATGTCCCCTGTTCTGCTATGGTTAATTGGATATAAATGGTATCCCTTTCACTAAGTCTTTTCTCTTCATATTGAAATTTCACTATAATCTCCCCTTATACAACTTTTATTCCATACATACAATGGTGCATTCATCCTCCTTATAAAGAATGCGAAGACTTAGGGTTAGGTATGGACCTACGATCCAAATTAAATCTCAAATTCCTGCTCATATTTTGCAATTTTCTCATTGGTTGCATGCCTTCACCATTTTTTTGATTGGTTGCATGCAAGTTTCATAGGGAATACAAATGACTCATCCTTATCCTCTTTCTCCTTCAAAATTTCTCTAAGTCGGCTCCAAAAATAGTTTACATCTTAGTTTGTGCAAGTACAAACTCTTATGTTGATCCTGCGTTGCTTGACACATGAAGTATTGCTAATACTTGACACATACTATTTTTGGATTGCTCGACATCAACTATGTTTCCTGGTTCACTCAGCACCTGTTGTATCCTATATCACTCGGCATATGTTGTTCTAAGTTGCTTGGCATATGAATGATTTTGTTACTCGGCACATGAACAATTCTTATATTGCTTGGCACATACTATAGTGTCATCTACTTGACACTAACTATGACTCGACACTTATTAAAATTCTAGCTCAACATTTATTATGTACTCGACATGTATGATGAAAATGGTTAAGTGTGTTGACACTCATTTGTCAATACTATTTATTTGACCAACAAAATGAACTTGAAAATAAGGGTGCTTTGATGATTACAAGGGCTATGAGGTTGTATAAAAATATATTTGGAAAATCTAGCAAGGGAGCTAGATGATAGAATTCAACAGGACCTTGAGATTTGGACTCAACAAATCTCAATTCTATGAAAAATGAAATAAGTTCTTGTAGAAGAAATGTTCTCCATAGGTATTCAACACAACAAGGCCTTATTGCAAGAATGGTTAAAGGCATGTAATATGATAAGGACATTAATAATAAGTTGTAAAATAAAATAAAATAAAATAAAAGGGTTAGCCCAAATGTCTTTTACAATGATAGAGAAGTTTGTATAATATCTTGCTTGCTATTTTCTACAAAGTCCTTTGACTATTCAACCCACATATTATATTATACAATAATTTTTTGACTCTCTTCATAAGAAATTAGTTAAAGATAACATTGACATTATGATGTTGAGAAAAAGTAAAGTCTATCAATTCGAGGAACAATTTGTAGAGATTATTGATACAAGAAAACAAATGAAAAAAATATTACTTGTGTACAGGTGAAACTAAAATACCACTTGGGTCGAAATGAGGATTTGTTGAGAGATTTTTTCACCTCATTTACTTTCCAATATCCACTAGACATCAATGACACTCACCAATATTATCATATTATATGGGAATGACACATTTTACTTTTATTGTGATATAGTTGTATGCGTAAGTGCATACTCATAAAGTTTGTTGAAAATTTAGAATATTTTTTTATAAGTTTGTTTCATGGGTTGAAGATTTTTGAATGTCTATTTTTTTTTAATGTTTTTATGTATAAACAAAAAAGTATATTTTTATAAAATATTATAATTATGTTTTTAGTTATAATTATTTACATGTAATATTTGTAAAGTCTAACAAGACTTAAATTTGATCGCATAGTTATTCTTTGTTTTATTTGTAACATGCATAGAAATTGAACACTAACTTTAGAAAGTATTGGTTTATGACATATTTAGATAGCATGAATGAATTTTCTTCCAATATCTCATGTCAATTCATTGAAAGGTTCAATAAAATATAGCCACTTATTTGTAAAATGTTAAGAAAAAATAAAAAAGAGAATGAATTTAGATGTGAAAATATTGAAAGGATCATAAATTATATCTTCAAACATATTTCAGTAATAAAAATTAAATTTTCTATGCATGTTTGATTAGTGGAACTGAAATGTGAATAAAATTATGTTAATGTTTCTATTTGATGATAAATTTTAGACATCATATTGAATTCTATAGTGGAATACTTTGTTGGGAAACTTCAAAATTTATTATTGATAGTATTTTAAAAAATATGACATATTCCATATTTTGTAGTCAACAAAACAATGGCAAAAGAAATATTTATAGGCAAAATTGAGTAGTGGAACTTAAAAATGAATGATAATTGTGTTGATGTTTCTATTTGATGATACATGTTATACATGATATTCAAATCAAGAGTAGAATACTTTGTGAGTCTTATTTATTTTTCATGTAATACATTTTGGTTAAAATGTGAACCCTCGTAATTTTCCACCTTCAATTCCCAGGATTTAAATTTTATATCATGTAGATTATCATAGAAGCTTAAAAAATATAGTTTTGATTAATATGTTTGGTCATTGATTCATAGTTATGTTGTGTAGAAGTTTGGAATTTCAGTCTACCAATAGAAAAGACAATATCAAATGGAATATAAGAGAGAATATAGAAAAAGGTGACAAGAACAAATGGATGATAAAGAAAGGGAAAACAAACGCTTGTATCATAATCAACAAGAAAGGCAAATATATGATAGAAGAAGAGCATAGATTATGGATGAAGAATTACATGGCCAGAATAGAATTGAAGGGAATATATGTAATACAACCCCTTAGACAATTGCAGATTGACATGGAGAACCTCAAATAGAAAAAAGGCAACAATTTCATACTAGAGATTTGAACTTTAACTTTCCTGAGAAGAAAAGGGAATATAGAAGAGAATATCAAAGATGGTATAGAAGAAGGAAAAAAGAGAAAATGAATGATATAGAAAGGGAAAACTAATGTATAAATAGTGATCAATGGGATAGGAAAAGAAACATTGGAAGAATAGAAGAAACAATGGTAGTAGGATTGGATGGAAATAGAGTTGAGGGAAATATGACAATTACCAAATCTAAAATATTTCAAGAACAACAAAGACCAATTGACATAGAGAATGGTCAACAAATCCATTTTGTAAATTTCAAATTTCAATCTACTAATGATGGGAGAGAATATAGAAGGCAATATCAAAGACAATATAGAAAGAGATGGAAAGAACAAATGGATGATATACAAAGGGAGAACTTGTGTGTTAACCATAATCAACAAGAAAGATAAATAAATGCTAGAAGATCAGATCTTAGAAGATTTGCTTCTTACTTTCCTCATCCAACTTTACCTGTAAAAATAGGAAATTCTCCTACAAAGAAGAAACATATAAGTGAAGCTTTTTAATTTCATTATACATCCATTTGTCCATCGTTGTCCCAATATTAGCTCTATCTTTGGTTTTATTTAGAAATTCCAAAATATTATCATCACTCTCAAAATCATTATTCCTTAGAATATTTTTTTTTCCAGCTTTTCCTTAAAGTCCTGGTTATGGGAATTGGGCTCATTGTTTGTACCAAGATTAATATCTTTGTGACTGCATTTGTCTAGAGAAGCATTAGTTGACACTAGATCAAGGGAAAGGGTAGTTATAATAAGGGAGTTCTTAACATGCTCTATATCTAGAGTATGGGTAATTAGAATGATTAGCCCATCTTTGTCGTTATTACTATTCTCCTTCCTATCATTTTTATCATGCAAGACCTCCTTATTCACCATCTTTCCACCATCCTCTTTAATGATAACACCCTTGATCTCAAGGCTAGTATAAATCCTATTTTTTCTTTTACACTTCGAGAAAGGGACATTATCCTTAGCTTTACCCTTATTAGAAGAGGGCTTCCTCTCTTGCTAACAGTACTAGGGAGAAAATGTGGAGAATCATGGGCCAAGATATCATCCAGGCTAAGAGTAGTATCATTGGTCTCAAAAGAACACCCATCACTTGCAGTATGGGCCAAGTCATCGTCCGAGGGGGAAAAATCATCTGAGTTCTAATCAGAGTCTATTTCCATAGCTAGAGCCCTCTTGTAGCTATTTTTGTTTTTCATCAAAGAACTACCAACAATCTCCTTTCTGCTAGATGTGCCTTCCCCTTCCCTTTTCTATTTACTTCTAGAAACAGAGTGAGTAGGGGAATTTTCATGACAAAACTTAGTGATAAGTAGGATGAGATCCTCATGGATTATAGGTCTAGAGTACTTATGCTTATGGGCTTTGAGCTTTTTGAGGAGAGAATGTGCCAAATAGTAAGGAAAGGAGATTCTTTTCTTATAATGGAAGTGATTTAGAAAAACAAAGTGGTATTGATGAACCCTCAAAACCCTTCCATCCATAATAAAATACATCCACAGATAGGTGAGAACTTCCTACCAAATGTCCTTAATTTGAGAAAGATCATAGAAGTTATCAACCTTCACCAGTCTCGCATCCTCCTCCTGGTCATTTTTGGAAAGCACTTGACCCCTCTTTTTAAGTTATTTTTTACTTGAAAAATTACATACCTTCATTCAACATCCCAATAACCTTAGCAATAAAATCAACATTAATGATAAACTGTCTTCCATAGAACATGACCATGTCACCATCCCAAGATTTGTAGAAACTATCTATCACATGAGGTTTGTAGCCATGAAGTTTTTCAATATAGTTGGTCACGCTCCCTTTCTCGAGCTAGTGCTAGATTTCTTTCTTCTTTTTCCAATAGTGGCACTTCTCGAGTTCCAAATTTTTTACTTCCCCTCCCATATTCATAGAAAGAAACCCACTCTACAGAATGTGACTGAGAGAGCTAAGAGAAATACCTCAAGAAAGGTTCAACATATTACCTCTTGAAAGCTCAAAATGCACCCACAATCCGTGTGAAGTCCTGACAAACATGCAAGCACAAAAACCATTCCATTTAAATCAATAAATGAAAGTAGTGATGATTTGGTAAGTGCAAGTAGTGAGCATATCAAATGTACATTTTCCCTTCTTGAGATATGTTTCTTTCATAATTAAACTTAGCTTTTAAATCATCATCCATGCTTGGCTAGTCAGTCCACATGACAATTTCATTACTATTGATTGCCAGGTTGGCCATCCAATCAGCCAACATGTTCGTCTCATAATAGTTATGAGCAATGAACACATTTTAAAACAATTTGAGGTCTTCTTTGCTTTCCCAAAGAAGGTTAGAAATATTCTAGGCATGGTCATTTTTATTATTAAGGAAATTGATAATATATCTAGAGTCCCCTTCTAGCCAAAGATTCCTATAACCAGTATCCTTAGCCAACTTGATCATATAATATGCTCTAGCCATCTCAACTTTGTGGCTATTATTAATTCCAAGAGGAATAGCCTAAGCCTTGATGATGTTGCAATTACAGTCCCTAATGACTCCCCCACAACTAGCCTTGCTTGAGTTCTCTTTGGAAGCATCATCAAAATTAGCCTTTATCCAACCATTCAGAGGGGATAACCAGATGACATTCTCCCTCAAATTATCCCTTTTAACTTTACTATTTTGACTAGGATGCTCCAAGTTGATATTTTTTGAGGGGCCTAAATGTGATATAAAATTCTCCTTTATGTTTTCGATAATTCTTTTACCAATGACCCATGAGGAGGTGCTAGTATCTCTAAAGATTTTGTCATTCCTTTCTTTCCACAAGCCCCAATAGACGTGGGGAAAATATTATCACTAGAGGGTGCAAACATGTTCTCATTTGAATGAGCTACTCTAGCTTAAAAATTGTTAGAAAGATTCTCCTAAAAAGTCCATTGCATATCCCAGAAATTCAAAATTTCCTTCCAAACATCCCTAGCATAAAAACAATGAAGAAAAATATTCTTTACAAATTCCATATCATTTCTACAAAGACAACACCAATTGGTTATTATCATCCCTCTTTTTCTAAGATTGTCTACAGTGAGAAACTATAGAGAAATCCAAAAGAAAATCTCAATCTTAGGGATTAAACCTTTGGTCCAAGCTTTAACCCATGGGAGATCAATTCTCTTTCCTTCAAAAAGGGAAGAAACTTTGAAATTACCATGTGGGTGAAGAGCCTAGATGACCATGTCTTGGGAGTTGAGATTGATACAAGAAGAAAAGAGAGAGAGTTGAATAGGATGAAGATTGATATCCAAAGAGGTAAGGCCCACCCATATGTTGTTAACCCAATAGTCATTGAATTTAACACCAAAGGTGGCTTTGCAGTGCTTAATGATCTGCTCATTGTTGTAAAACAAGTTCAGGGGAGAATCCCATAGACAAATTTCCAAATGGAGGACACATTATCTAAGTTATCAACATAGAGAAATCCATTTAGAGAGGGAGAGTGTTGAAGATATTTACTCTTCCAAATTTTACTCCAATCCCTATCATCTTTGAAAACTCTTTAACCTTGTTTAGCCAAGAGGGCTTTATTCATTTCTCTGATAGGTCTAATGCCCAACCCTTCAAGATTCTTGGGCTTGCAAATAGAGTCCCAAGCAATAAGAGGAAGTCATTTTTTATTCTCAGTCCCAGACCACTTAAAATTTCTTTGAATTCTCTCCATAGCATCAACATACTTAATAGGCATTTTGGGCAAACTAAGAGCATAGATGGATAGACTTTGAAGGCAAGAATTGAGAAGAATAATTTTACCAACTTGAGTTAGGAAAGTGACCTTCCAGCCTGCAAGTTGTTTGTTGTGTTTGTCAATGAGCATTTCCTAGAAGGAATTAGGCAGCTTGGAACCAAGAGGGAGGCTTGGGTATGAGCCAAGGAGGGAAACAATTCCATAGCCCAAAATCCTAGAGATTTTATTCTATCTCTCCAAGGGAGTATTCAGAAAGAATATAGAGCTCTTCTCCCAATTGATGAGTTGGCCTGGGGATTTAATATAGAGATTTAAAGCATCCTTGTAACTCTTAGCTTCCTTCACTGTGGCAATCCCCATCAGAATTGTATCATCCAAAAAATGCTCATGGGAGCTAACATTGGAGATAGAAGAGGGAAAGAGGCCATGGATACAACCTTGAGCATTGAGATGTTTAATGTATCTTTCCATACATTTTTCCATAATAATAAATAAGATAGGAGAAATGGGACCCCCTTGCTTGAGCCCTCTAGAAGAAGAAAAGAAATTAGAAGAGGATTCATTGATAAGGACGACCATAGATGTCATCATCACAAGCTAAGAAATGAGCTAGATGCATCTTTTCCCAAAGCCAAAGGACTCCAAGATCTTAAATAAAAAGCTCTAGTTCACTCAACCATAGGCCTTGGACAAATCCCCCTTCATAAGGAAACCTTGATTTTGTGAAGCCACCATAGAATGGATGTTTTCATGAATAATAATAACTGAGTCTATAATTTAATGACTAGGGACATTGCCACTCTGTTTAGGGGAGATGATGTTCGAAAGGATAGAAAGGATTCTCAATGTAAGGACCTTGGAAATGATCTTGTCAATAGAGTTGCAAAGAATAATAGGATAGAAAGCATCTAGAGTATTATCCCCCACCTTCCTTGGAATGAGAGCTAGAAAGGTGGCATTAAGATCTTTCAAGAGGCATATGGATCCAAAGAAATCCTTGACAACATCACACACATCTTTACCAACAATGTGTCACTGTATTTGAAAAAAAACCATCGGGAAACTATCAGGGCCTAGTGCTTTGTCACATTCAAAAGAGAAAACAACTTTATGGATTTCAAAAGTAGAGGGTATTGAAACTAAAAAAAAATTTTGATGGTCAAAAATAATGGAAGGGATATTATCTAGCAATTTTTTTTGGCTGGAATCATAGAGATTTTGGTCAAAAGAAAGCAGGGAGGAGAAAAAATCCTTCATTTTGATATTAATATCTTCCTCATTAGTGAACTCTTCATGATCAATCTTGAGTTTGGAGATTCTATTAGCGGCCTTTTGCTTCAAGGTAGTGATGTGAAAGAATCTCGAATTATGGTCCCCTTCCTTGAGCTAGATAGCCCTTGACCTTTGTCTCTAGTAAGACTCTTCAAATGAGATAACAATCTAAGTTGAAGAAATGTTGATTGCATGTCTAAGTCCTACTTTATAGGTCACACATACAACGAGTGGTCAATACAAATATAAAGGACATACAATAAGCTTCCCCCAAAATATAGAACACATATATAAAACCCTTCCATGTCTAATTAAAGAGTAGCCAATAATTATTGTTCAAAAAAAGGATTAACATGGTATAAATTATAACTTTACAGTCAATAAAAATTGGGTATATTGAGAACTTAGGTACAAAACATAACATGATGAATTCTCTTCAGACATTGAGGTTGATTTCCATGCTTTAGATGATGTAGAAATAAATAGTGATTGCAATATTTTCAACCAACTGAAGACAATTCATGTTTAATTTTGACTTAGATGCACAAGAAATTATCTTTGTAGAACCAAGACTAGAGCTAGATGAATGAAAAATAGTAAATCACACAACATCAATGGAAACATGACCACCTAATATTTAGAGAGAGATGGAATTTATGAAAGAATGGGTAAAAACACCACATATAGATCCTTTAACACTAATTGAATGACCTTCAATTGGTGCATCTCTAGTGAATGAATATATTACACCAAGCTTGCTAGATATGGGCTTACCTACATTATTCCCAAATGGCCAGTGTGATTGGTTAGAATCTCATCTAAGACAAGTTCACCTCCATGAATATGTCAAACATATTCTTAAATATAGTGACCACCATTTTGGAAAGCATATAAGATTTAGGTATTATATAATACACATGATAATGAGGCATAGAGCACAAAATTCTAGTGCAATGTTTGCAAAATGACACATTGACGAGTTGCCAATCATGATAAATGAATTGCAAGAACACATGGAACATGTACCAAACTCACACCTTGCTAATAAATTGAAGCACTTTGGCATGACATTAAGAGGTACATAGTCATGTTGGGCAAAATGTCGAGGATAATTATGTGATATACTTAATCAAATAGGAACACCAACAACTTTTTTCATGCTAAGTGCACTATTTATGTATTGGCCTAATCTTCATGCACTAATGCCAGGAACACTACCAACAAACCTGTGAGAAGCCCAAATTTGGAGAAGATAAAATGTTATTGACTAACTTCATATAGTCTCCCACTACATGCACCTCAAACATACAAATTTTTGAGAAGATATTTTAGAGAAAGGAATTAATGTTAAGGACTTTTGGTTAAGATATGAATGGAAACATAGGGGAACCTCATATGTACATGGGTTTATATGGATCTGTGGAGCTCCAAACATGGATTCTATAGATTGAAATAATGAAGAATAAGTCAAGGAAGCTGAATTTTATTTCCACAACATTGTTCATGCATGGAAAAATACAAGAGAAAATGTTCACCAACACAACATAGAGGTATATTTATAATGAGTTGATAATTTTTTTATTCTTTTATACATATCTATCCATTTCTAAATAATACCAATTTTGAAGTTTACATTTCTTATTTTAGGCTTTATCAATTTTGCACAACATCCATGCTTAAAAAACACAAGGCAACTTGTGGAGATGGATATTAATCATGATTATGAGGAAATCTTAAATATTGTGCAAAGATATACAATTTTTAAAGAGGGTGCATGCCTTCAGAAAAAATAGGGAAGAATGGCTTGTAGGTATATAGATATATTACATTAGAAGACTTTTTTTGTAATATAATTTATTTTTAAATAAATTACAGGTACAATTTCCCTTGGCCTTTAAATTAAATGGTTCAAAATTATATGAAGACATAAAAATTGGTGAAAAGAAATCTGAGCCTGTAAGAAATGATGATAGAATCAATTTATGTAATCTTTGTACATATTATGAATTTGGAGAGCTAAAACAGACTGGCAACCTATTTTATAAAAGCATGTTATTATTAGAAACATCACAAAATATGTAGCCAAGATAGAAAAACGTTTAGAAACCTACCATCAAATGATATGTGTTTAGCCAATGTAGAGAATCCTGATGATTTTGCCTCAAAGGTGTACATGAAACTTTTAACTAAAACCATTATTGAAAGAGATGTTGGAGATCAAGAGACATGTCACATGCTCTTGGAACTCCCATTAGTTGAAAGTAGCAGACAATTTGTCAATCTCAATATTTCCAATAATATATTTAAACCTGTAACTATAAATAATGAAGATGGTAGTGAAGAACAAACATAATCATTTATCAATGCATATAAAAGTAAACCCCTCTCTACGAAAGCTATATCATTGATTGATGTATCTAAATCATGGATATATAACACAAGTCAAAAAAAGAAAAACATATAGGAATGTATGAAAAATGATGCAATTGTTAGAGTTTATCCAAGATTTGTGTCCGTCCCAGCACGTCAGTCAGAAAAAATTATTGAATTTTGCAAATTAGAATTGGTCCTCTACAAACCATTTCGTAACCTTGGAATAGATGTTGGTGCAGACAGCAACATGATAATTTCAAATTGAGTCATTGAAATGACATGTCCAAAAGAGTGTGAATGCAGAAGATAGTTACAATATTAGTGATTCTGAAAGTGAAAATAATGAATTTGGCCAAGGCAACATTACTAAGCATGATTGAGAAATAATTTCATGATTGTATTATGGACAAACAATGGGTATTTTTGAAATTGAAATTCTAGGAAGACATGATACTGATAGACAATTTAATTGGTCAAATGAATATATGTTTGATGAACATTCTACAGATGCAATCATTTTATTAGTAGGATGTAAGAAAATGGATGCACTCTAAATCTTCACACAAATCAACATATCAACTACGAGAGTCTTAGTGAAAAATAGAGAAACACATTTGACATAATTATGTCACACTATCATGGGGGTCAAATCATGGCTCCCTCATATATGATAGTTCAAGGAACAACTAGTATTGGAAAATCATATTTAATTGGTGCAATTTGTAGAAATCTTAAACAATCAACAATGCCTAACTAATCTCCTCTTCTACTATTCGCGTTGACAAGGGTAGAAAAATTCAACATAGATGGATCAACCATTCATTCAAAGTTGAAAATTCCACTAAAATATTTTACACAATTTGAAGGACCACGTTTGACAAATTTTCAAGAAGAAATGAGATATATTAGATATGTATTTATAGATGAAATGAGCTTTATTGGGGAGAAGCTCCTTGAGAACATAGACTCTCAACTTTGTCAGGCATTCCCTCACAATGACAATCTCAACTTTGCTGGTTTTCATTCATTTCAAAATTATATGGTAGATGCATGAAAATTTATTTATAAGATTTAGATATATAAACTTAATATATTCATATTCTAAGATAATGCCAACTCTTCATTTTTTTTCTTAGGAATTTGAATGATTTTAGTTGTGACCTGAGACAACTCCCTCCGGTGAAAAACAAGACAAAATTTGGTAGTAATAGACAAGAAAAGCTACTATGGGAAGGCTTGAAAATAGTAGTTACATTGGAAAATGTTTTTAGACAAGATGGAGAGGATTTTGAACAAAAATAATTTTGTCAGTTACTAACAAATCTTAGAGATGCACAACCAATAATTGATGATTGGAAGTTATTGATGTCAAGAACAATGAGCAATATTTCTCCAATGATAAATAATGATTTTGATAATCATGCTCATTTTTTTCCACTAATGATAATGTTCATAATCATAATAGAAATAAATTACATTTTTTGAATCAACCTATTGCGTGTATTATTGCAACAAATGTTTCAAATGTCAGTGGAGCAGAGGGAACTTCTCTTGATGAGCTTGATATAGAATTATTGATCTCAAAATATCCAAGAGTTATGTCAACTTCAAATCTATGGATAGAAGCAGGCCTTGTAAATGGAGCTTAAGGTTATGTTCAATGTTTTAATATAAATCTAGAAGCATGCCACTAGAACTACCCTTGTATGTCATGGTGAAATTTGACACCTACTCTGGATTCCCAGTCCTTGAAGAAGATCCAAATGTAGTACCTATAAGTGAAATACAAAGAGGTTCTAGAACTCAAATACCATTGAGATTAGCTTGGGATTGGCATACACAAATCTTAGGGTTTGAGACTTCAAAAGACAACAATTGATATATGACCAATAGAAAGATCAAGAATGACATTTGTGGCGATATCTTGTGTAAAATTATTACAAGGATTGAAAATTATGCCACCATTTTCTTATGATAGTAATGAGAAAATTAAAAAGGGAAAACAACTTGAAAAAATAAAAGTTGAAGAAAGAAGACTTAAAGCAATAGAAATCAATTCATATAACAATTTTTAATGAATATGAAAACAAATTTGAATAAGATAATTATTAATTTATAGTACTACAAAAAAAAGTGTTTTTAGATAGTCATTCTTATAAAATGTGATCTTGTATGTTTCATTAAAGCTTCTAAAAAATGATTTTAATTTTTTCATCTCCAAAATGCTATGTTATTTTCTCAATTCATGATATTGGTGCATTTAATTTTTTTAATTAAAATGCTTTTATCAAAAAACATTTTTTGAGGATTTCATATTAATATATTTAAATTCATTACCACAAGTTGTCTTGTTATTTAAAAAAAAGTGAGAACATCACTAATCCCATCCATTATTTGTTATTATTTTTTGTAATTTTTTGTCTAGATACTTGAAGAAAATTAATATGTTGAGGCAAAGAACAATTAGAGTTGATGACTTGTATGAGTAGATGGATCTACAAAGAATTCATAGTGAAGAAATAACAAACTATTTGTGTTAAAAAAGGCTTCACCAGGAAATAGATCTACTTAGGTTTTGACCACCAACACTTAGAAATTTTAATCATTTCTACAAAATCCCATTTTTACAAAATTGCTTTGTTGTGAAGAATGTGATCCAACTGAGTTGTACTTTATTCCAATAGAGATTTGGTTATAACAATCTCCTTTTTGACCGAAATGGATGAGTATGCCCCGCTCTAGTTAAAAATAATGCTTAGATCACCACAAATTAGTAAGTACTCAAGCACTGCCAAATTTTCACTATCATTGAAAAAATTTTCATTTGCAATTTATTGGGATAACAAACACACCATGGAATCAACATGTGGTTGAGAGATGGGGACCTCAAGCAATTTTTTTTAACTCTTCCATTTCTTGAATGAGTAAGATAAAATGTCACAAAACAAATACCCATATGGACACAATCAGTTTGTGAATTTTATCCAACAAGGCATGAAGATACAGGCACTTGGTATCTATGATGACACACATTTGAGAAACTTTATTGGTTCGACATACTAAACCCCACAGCTGAAGACTTAATTCCACCAAATATAATTCACTATGAAGATGATAGTGACTAAATAGATTAATTGATTATTTTTTGTGTCAAATTGAATTACTTCACTTGAGAGACATGCTTTCAAGCTTTAAATGCGACTTTTTAAAAATAATTTTATTTCTTTAAGAAAAGATTATGAAAAAGTATGTCTTATATTGTTTCAATAATAACATAGTGGTGTTCATAGTTGATGAATTATAGAGAAAAATAGTTTAATTTTAATGTACTTAAGAAAAAATCTCAGAATAATTCAAAGTTGAATATAAAAATTGTACATAAAATAAGATATGTTGACATGTGTTACTTGATTTGTGTCATATATCAACTAATATATAGTAATTTAAAAAAAAATTTGACATTTAAATTTTCCACATTACTGTAATAAATTGACATCTTGTATATTTAACTGAGAGAAATATTGACATATTATCCTTTATCCCCCATTCTTTTTGTTATTATGGCTAACTATTTGGGGAGATATATTGGGGAATTGGTCCAAAGAGGAGTCATTAAGGGTTTGCAACCCTCTTCCCACCCTCTTATTTGTTCGCATGGAAAATTTGTTGATGATACTATTTTTATGGGTAAATCTGAAGTTAAGGAAGCCATAAGTCTTATGCAATCCATTAATTTATATTCTTTAGCCTCAGGTCAATTGATTAATTGGAATAAAAGTGCTGTTTTCTTTTTCAATACCCCTATTCCTAGACAAAATAAAATTGCTAAGATCCTTGGTTGTTCAATAGGGTCTCTCCTTTCAACCTGTTTAGGTCTTCCTCTAGGCTTGAAAGTCCCTAATTCCTTTTGGGTTGATCTCATTAATAAATTTAACAAGAAATTGGCAGGTTGGAAAGGTAATCTTCTAAGTTAGGCAGGTAAATTAATTCTTCTCAAAGCTTGTCTCCAAAGCATACCTACTTATGCCTTGAGCCTTTTTAGAATTCCATTAAAATTTGCAGAGGCTATTGAAAAAATTGAAAGAAATTTTTTATGGTCTGGCACTAAGGACAAAAAGAGAATGCATTTAATTGCTTGGGATCAAGTTTGTAAGCCCTTCAGTGAAGGAGGATTGAGAATTAGGAAAATTAGAAGTATGAATAAAGCTCTCTTGGCTAAACAAGGATGGAGAACTTATCATGATAACAAGGAATGAAGTACCATTTGGAAACATAAGTACCTTTTCAATGTTAATTCTCTAGCTAATTTCTTCTCCTCTCCTGATGTTATTCATCCTTCTATCATTTGGGGAGCTATTCAGGGGACAAAGAAGACTCTTGTAAAAGGGTGCTCTTGGAAAATTGGAAATGGGCACAAGGTGAGATTTTGGGAAGATGTTTGGTTAAAGGATCATCCTCTGATTGAAGATTTTCTAATATATGCAAACAAAGATATGGCATTTTAGTTTCTCACTATTGGCAGAATAATTCCTAGGTGAATTTATTCGATATTGATCAAGGTTTCAATAACATTCAACTATCTCTAAATGCTATTTCTCTTTATCTGTCTCTTGAAGATAAGATAATATGGAATGCTGATCCAAGTGGCCTATTTAAAGTTTCTACTATCTTTGCTTCTAGGGAAAAGGGAAATCATCCTTTGTGGTCTTATGCTTCGATTAAGGGTCTCATACCCAAAATTAATATCTTCTATTGGTTAATGATTCAAAATAAAATTCTGACAATGGACAATCTGCAAAAAAGAGGCATTAATGTGGTCAATAGGTGTTCTTCATGTAAAAATGGTTTTGAAGATAGAGATCATTTGTTTATGAATTGTGCGTATTCTCAACAAGTCTGGGCTGAGATTCTTAACTACTGGAGCTTGACCTAGGTTCACCAAAACAATGTTGAACTTTCTTTTAAAAGTTGGAATTGTCCTTCGAAGGACCCTAATGTTCAATTTCTTTGGAAATTAACTCTTCCTCATCTCTGGTGGGGCATTTGGAAAGAGAGAAATAATAGAATATTCATAAATAAAGAATTACCAAGATGGATGCTTGGATAGAATATCATTAAAGCCTTCAAGGAGAATTTTATTTCTTAGAGGAAAACTAGTCCAACATTTCAATTTGATACTCCTTTGTGATCTGAAGATCCTAATTTGAAAATTGATAATCCAAGATTGACCATAAGATGGAATACTCCTCCCAATGGTTGGATTAAAGGGAACTTTGATGGAGCCACTAAGGGCAATCTGGGAAGAGCGAGATGTGGAGGATTTTTGAGAGATCATGTGGGAAATGTAATAGATGCGATCACAGTTCCTATAGGTCACTCTAATAGTCATATTGATGAAGCTACTACTGCCCTATACACTATAAAGATTGCAATTGATTTGGGATACCCTAATCTATGGTCGAAAGGTGACTCTTTGAATATTGTTAACATTTTGAATAAAAAAAATTCAATTTCATGGATGATAGAAGCAACGATCATGGAGATCAAATCCCTAATACATAAATTTGAAAAAGTTGTCATTTCCCATACTTATCGAGAGGCCAAAGGGACTCCTGACTGGATAGCCAATAATTCATTACAATTAGGATATAAGGTGAGGTGGCTTGATGAGTTAAACAACCATGTTGATCTAAAATCTATCATTAATTATGATGCCATTCACTCCAAAGTGGGAAAGATTTGCCTGAATTAGAAAGTTAATGATTTTATGGAGTGACCTTATGGCTGTCAGATCACCTTCCCTGAGGAAGTACACTCATATGAATGTAATGTGGCCTTTGCACATATCATTGAATAAGCGAGCTCCTTTTCAAGTGACAAAAATCTAGTTTTATTTTAATTTGGCTCTCTATGTTTTTTTGTTTTTGGTTCTTGGCTCTATCTATTTTCTAAATGTGGGGGGTGAACCATGGAAGCAAGAACCTAAAAAGTGTGATGAATAGAAGGTTCGAAAGGAAGTTTGGAACATCTTACAGAAAGGGAAGGTGACCAGTTACCTGGAGAGACTGCATGATTTTAAACCCCATATCATGATTGCCTTTTTTAATAATTGGTCCGCTAATAGGGTCCTTCTTCATGGAGTCACTATGAATTTAGCAGAGGACTTTATTGCTGAGATCACAGGGCTCCCCACGGTTGTCATTAAGTTCACCCAACAAACCAATATCTCCAATGATGCCTACAAATTTTTTTTGAAGTCGGATGTTGAGGAGAAACAATTGGAAAAGAATGGAGATTTCTTTGATGTGGAGCAGATAAAAGAAATTTGGTGGGATGTGCTATGTTGTATTCATGAGTATTTCATCCTCAATGGTAGAAATAAAAGGGTTCATAAATTTCATTTTTTTTTTCTCAATCATTTTAGGCATAAGGATAGACTTTCTTTCCCTTTCTATCTATGGTTTTCTTTGCTTCAAAGTTTTCATGCTCATAGGAAGAAGGAGTCTCGTCCTATTTTGCATGAAGGTCTGATTCTTCTCATAGAGGGTTATTGTAAAAATAAATCTATATCCTCTACCCCTTCTAAAAAACATAAGGGTTCTCACTCAAAAAACATTAAGAAGGAGAGCAGTGTAAAAGGAAAAGAAAAGGACCCCAAACGTAAACCCTCTAATACTCTGAAAAAAGTTTTGGAAGAGGTGTTTGAGTTTGAGAATATTGTTAGCTCAAAGAATGATATCTGTGAGGAAGATGATGGTACAGATGTTGGGGATTTTAGCTCAAATTTGGAAGGATATTTAGAGACCAAAGGAAAAATTGAGAAAGGGAATGAGACAGACACAAGTGAAGGAAATTTACAATAGAGCAACCCTAAGAAGGAGGACATTCAAACTGTTTCTAGTGGAGGGGTTAAAGACAAAGATATTCTTATTTTGAATCCTATTGAGGTGAGAGAGGAGGATCAAATAGTTAATCCTACCTTATTTGCTATAGAGATTGGAGGTCATGACAAGGAGGACCTTGATCAGAATGAGATTCCTATTGAGAATAGGGACGAGGAACAAAGGGATAGGGAGGAACATGTAGATATGGTTGTCTCCCCTTCTCATGAGTTTGCAGATGATATCATCGATTCTCTTCAGAGGGAAACCAAGCTCTCCTTCCTGCATTCTACCAAGCTCAAAGCTAACTCCATTCTCCATGTTGATTCTTGGATTTATAATGAATTGATGGGGTTGAAGAAGAAAGTGGAAACTCTGCAACACATCCAAGATATCGATTGTGCTGAAATCAGCCATTTGGAAGAGCAAATGGGAGATATTCCTAATAAACTCAAAAACTATGAGCAAAATCTCAGAATGCTTATCAAGGAAAGTGGAACAAGGATGGAACAGGTTACTTCTAGTATCTGTGCTACTACTACGAGCCTTGGCAAAAGAGTCAATGAAGAAATTATATCTCTTGAGGGTCCAAGCAAAAGAACAAGGCAGAGCTCGAGGAAGAAAGCCTTGAAAGATGCTGCTGATTCCATCCAAGATACTGCTATGATTGGTAAAGAGGTTTTCAAGATGATTACTAAGCTGCAATAGTTGCCTTAGGTTTTTGTTCTTTGGTTTTGTCCTATTCTGGTCCTATTTTCTGGATGTGGTACTTGGTACTGGTTTATGGTCCTGTTAACTAGTTTTTGGTCTAAACTATTTTAGTGGTTCCAGGTCCCTGTAAAACCTGGGTTCTCTTTTTTTGGACTATGTTAGTGGTTTCAAGTCCCTGTAAAACCTAATTTTGTTGTTGGTTTTAGGACTTCTTTCCTGGTGGTTTTATTGCTATATCTTTTCTCTAGTTGTTAAAGGGTTTCGGGGTCCCTTCAAAACCTGCTTTTACCGTAATCTAAAACTAATAGAAATATAGTGCATAATAATGAGCATGAAAGTTTATATTTCCTTTCTCCATGTTTACATATAAAAGTTTGTCTACATGAACTATTTTCTTACATATTTCCATCTAGATGTTTATATAAATTGATTGTTTCATTTCAAATAATAATATATTATATTTCATGTATAGAAAATGGATCTTCAATGCCAGGTAGGCAACTATACAACAATGAAAAATCAAGTTGATGTTTCGAGTAACACAACTATCAGTCGCACATAATCATTTGGTTCTAACGGGTTTATGGAAACCAAAATTGAAATACTTGCAAAAAAGGTAGAAAAAATGTAATGGAAATTGTTAATGATATAGAAGATTTTTCCCTTGGCCAAGCAACTATTAAACACTATGATATAACAATAGGAAAAGACATTTTGGCAAGTGTACACAAAGCTTTTTATAGTTGTTGAAGAATTTCAAGGTTTCATACGTCAGATATTCTATGTTAAGCATTACGAGATGGGGGCAAGTGATACAATTCGCAATGAGTTTGTTCACTATTTACGAACAAAAGTGAAATCGTTAAAATTGGCTTCTTTGTTTTCTCTTCAAAACATTGTCAAAATAATAATTAATTAATAGTATGTATATATGTCTCACTATAGACTCCAAAATATATATCAAGAATATATATATTTTATGCTTTTTCTATGCTAATTATGTAATAGACAAATCTCATGTTAGCTATTTTGTTTAAAAATCTTATGACCATGGGCTTGATAATCTCAAAGTTTGCACATTTAAAAATGGCTAATAATCTATTTTGTAACTAACTTTATCATTAAAATATTTTTCTACATTACTTTAAGAATTCAATATCTTGCACGAATCTTACATATTAATGTTCATACAAAAGTTAAA
Source organism: Cupressus sempervirens (assembly GCA_028749045.1). NCBI lineage: Eukaryota > Viridiplantae > Streptophyta > Pinopsida > Cupressales > Cupressaceae > Cupressus > Cupressus sempervirens. Next base: position 373,228,649 of record CM053790.1, read on the forward strand.
ATTTTGCATATTAATCATTTATAAACTTTTAGATTGTCACATGCACTACACATATATAATTTAATCTTCGCTACATTGTTATGGTTTACAAGTGAATCTTATTATGGTTTACAAGTGAATCTTATTTACCTTTTTTATCATAAAAAACATGTATGTGATTTTCTACCTATGATACAATATTAATTTTTTATCTACTTGTATATCTTAGTGCAATATAGTCATGAAAATCATATTTTTCATGAGAGTGTTCTTATGAAATTCTTATACATAATTATTCTTTTAATGCTTATTACATTTACTGAAAATAAATCATAAATATAATCAAATTCAAGTCTTACTTAAAAGAAAATGAAATCTACAAATTTAATTAATCTGTTGTAAAATATAAAACATAAATTTTCTGATTTCAAATTAATTTTATCTAAGTTGAAATAAATTATATAAATATACAAATTATATTAGAAAATTTACATTATAAATGTTAGAATTTTATCTTATGACTTGCCCAGCCGGATGCTATTAGCTATATGTATATTATATTTATATAACATATATAGAGATAGTGGTCATATGACTGGGCTTGGAACACCCGAAGCCTAGCGACACTTGGAACACCCTAAGCCTAGCAACACTTGGAACACATTTTCAAATTATTAGACATAAGTTGTCATTTAATTTAGTTACATAAGATATCAAGTCATGTAAAAGTTAATGCTCTCCAAGTAGTGTAGAGCATTCCTAGATGAACAAAGTTGTGGAGTGTTTGAATGCATTAAAATAGGGGTAATGTTTTAGAGTGAAAGTAAGATTCAGTTTGGTCTTAGTAGGCTTGAACATGAAGTTTTTTTGTTCATAAATTGGCCTCTAAAAATGTTGCCGATGCTGACATTTCAAGCCGTTTCATTGTTGTAGGTGCATTTGAATTGTGTCTTCTTATATCAACCAAACATGACCATCTATAGAGGTATTTTATGTCCTTTCAAGCTGAATGGTGACATATTCATATCTACTTCATTAATGCTAAGAAAATCCCTTATGTATATCAATCAAGTTATCATTTTGAGCCATATAAAGTGTTTTCAGGCTTCGTATGGGAAAAAATGCTTGTGTAAAATTGATTTCATTGTTAATTTAAAAACATGGTCGTGGACCAAAGAAAATGATTCCTATTCAGAGTGCAGATGTTTATTGGATTACAGGTTACAACTTCACATTTAGATGTCAAAAAGTTGCAAACAAGATAGAGCATTGGATGAAGCATATAATAATAGTGAAATAAAGGATATAAAACCTAAATACAACATTATATACTCTAGTTTAAAAATGCAGTGTGGGAAGAATGACAATGAAAATGGCAAAGTGCATATGCATAGGAATTTAAGCAAGCAAAAGTAAGCTTGTCACAATCATTAATATTGTCACGTCTTGCTCTTGAATTATTTTCTTTTTCCTACTTATGTGGAAAATAGCCAAATGTTAACTTGGTCAAAGATGGTTTAATCTTTTTTTTAAGATAAATGAAGTTTAACATCTTAGATTACACCAAAAATTAAATGGTTTATTTTAAGATAGAATACATGACTTGGTATGTTATGATGGTGTTGTCATAAAATATGTTGTTAAATGTCGTGATTTAATACCAATGTGATTATGCTAATGTATTTACTTCCCAATGATGATGTAATTAAGATGTCTTGGATTATGATGGGTACTGACTCACTATTGAATTCGAGTGTCTGAGTGGATGTAAGAATTGTCACAATGAGAGTGTGGTTGAGGTAGAGAGGGATAGCCTCTTGAAAGAGGATGCATCGGATGACCTGTTGCCCCACACACACATCACATAGAATTTCATGTTGTTTTTTGTTAGTTTTACTAAAGTTAACCTTGAAAGTTCAAAATGAAATTTAGATGTTGCATTTGATTTGGTTTTATGAACAAATGTATAGATAGATTTTTATTATAATATGTCACTAATGGATGAGTTTTTAAATTTTTTTTTTTTAATGATATATAAACAAAAATCCCAATTTGAATGTTTAAATAGGAACTTAGAATTTGATTTTAATGTACTTGTACCCCCATAAAATTAAATTAATGTTTTTTTAAATTTTAAATTATTTATTTCCAAAGGCAAAAAGAGGAAGCCACCACACGAGAATTAGGTCAGTTATATTTTGGGGATGTTGTTAAAAAGAAGGGGGTTGGGCATGAAAATGATAGGCAACTGCAGACTGGAAGGGTTAGGTCAGGCGAGAAGGATTTTTAGATTCCCATCTTTTGTTTTACAATTCTTTAAATTTGAATCTTGCTGTTAGAATGTAGCCTAGAATGTAATTCTTACTATTTAGAATGTATCTTTGGAATGTAATTGCTACTGGTATGTAAATTTGGAATTCAAACCCTTGTTGAATGGAATGTAACTCTGAATTTGAGTCTTGCATGATTGAGCATCTGCTTTCTACCCTAGCCTTGAGACGGTAAACTCCCTTGGCACAGATTTTCCTCTCACCCACCGTAGTCTGCAAAAGAAATAAACTTTAGTCAAGGATTATAGACATTGTTGGTTAGGGGAGGAATTTTTAAACAAACACCATGTTAGTATGAGAGAGTGGCATCCAGAAGGATTCGATTGTAGGCACCTTCAAGTTCCAAACTATCTATCAAATCCATGAATACATAGTTGATTCAACATGTTTCAATTCTTAATGTCATCATCTTTTCTTTTCTTGTTAGTTGTTTTAACTTTGTGGAAAGTAGGGTTGTGTGTTGTCCATATTTAAAACCCATGCTTAGCCTTAGGTTGCCAAGCTGGGAAATGCTTCAAATGACATAGGGTTCTTGAAACAAAATTTTGCCCAATCCAATCTAGTTTATTTCGCAATACGATTCTATATCTTATGATGAAGTCGTCAGTTTATTTTTGTTGTCGTCTTGTGATCCTATAATGGCTGCCAGATGGTATTCGGTGATTCTCTTCATATGACTGGAGTGTCATGTCTTTTTGTTTTTGGGAGGCTCTATTTTGTCTTTTTATATATTGCAAGAAAAGGATGGATAGTTTAGTGTTCTAATAATCTTTGTGCTAATAGTTTTATACATGCTTGTTGAGAGTGGTATAATTTTTTTTGAGTGTTGCAATTACTTTTGCGAAGAATAAATTCTAGTATCTTGTGTGAGGATGAGAGTGTTTTCATGTACAATTTTTGAGATCAGAGTTTCATCTATACTGTTCATGTTCATTGTTTTGACTATGATTAATAAGTGTACACTAAGAAAAGTGCACTTCTCTAAACCCTTCTATCCAAGGTTTTCTATAGATTGGAAAGCTTAAAATGGCAGCTTAGAGCTCACTAGTCATGGAGTGCAAGAGGCATACAAATGAGCACAAAAGAAGCTCTCAACTGAGCCTTAGAAATGCAACCCTTGCTAGTTAACCATGAGATGAGAGATTCTTTGAGAAAGAACAAGAATTCTAGTGTCAAAGAATTTTTGAATATGCGATGCAAGGATGAGAGTAAACTAAGATGAAATACATAATGCAACTAAGCTAAGCAAATGAAAGTGTTACATCCATACTAATTAGACTATGTGATCTAAACTATTGTAAAAGAACTATACTAACATGCAACTAAACTAGGATGCCATAAGAAAGTAATAGAAGTTCTCCACAAAAGCTCTCAAGAATTTAAATAGAAAACCCTGCAGGATAACAATACTCAAGAGTGTGGATCCTTTGAGGTGGAAAACTCTCTCCCTTTTAAAGTTGTACACATGGTAGAGATCAATATGGAGATGGTGAATGATCAACGATTGCGTTTGAAAAGAAAAGTGATCCATGTGCACACACAAGTCAACCAATAGAATATAAGTTGCCTTTCCACATAAGACAAAAGTCTCAAAAAACCTTTTCTTTTAATTGCAAAATAGAAAAAGGGCTTTATGTGTGCACTTTATGTGGGTTAGAAGAAGGGGGTCTTTTATTTAATTAGAAAGGGACATGTTCTTTTAATTAAACTTTAGAATAATATAGTCAAACTATAGGTTATAATCAAATTAATCAATTATTAGCAATTTGGTCTAGGTAAATGATTAATTAAATTAGCCAAATGCAGAGAAGGGGGCTAATGGTCTAGATGACCATTTTTAGGTGATTACATTTTCTCCTCTTTGACTAATGTGTGATCAATCTAAGAACACATTGTAATCACCTAAAAATAGTCATCTAGACTATTAGACCCCTGCTCAGCATTTTGGCTAAATTAATTTAATCATTTATCTAGACCAAATTACTAATAATCAATTTATTTGATTATAACCTATAGTTTGACTATGCTATCCTAAGTTCATTATTTGATTAAAAGAACATGTCCCCTTTTAATTAAATAAAACACCCCATTCTTCTAACCCACTTAAAGTGCACACATAAAGTCCTTTTTCTATTTTACAATTAAAAAAAAAGGTTTTGTGACTTTTGTCTTATATGACAAGTCAACTTATATTCTATTGGTTCACTTGTGTGTGTGCACATGGATCACTCATCTTTTCAAATTCCACCATTGATCATCCACCATCTTCATCTTGATCTCTACCATCCGTATGAATTTAAAAGGGAGAGAGATTTTCCCCTCAAAGCATCCACCATCATTTGAATATTGTAATGCTGTAGGTTTTCTAACAGGTTTCTTTGGAACTTTGTGGAGAACTTCTCTTTCTTGTCTACATTCTCTCATCCATGGCATTCTAGCTTAGCTTAGCTTTCATTTTTATATGTAGCTTAAATCATATAGTCTAATAGTTGGATTGTAACACTCTCATCCATGCTTAGAATAGCTACACTTTTCATATTCATTCTAGCTTAATCTTTAGTTGCATTGCATCCTTGAGGAACTCCTTGGGACATTTGCATTCTTGCATCTTGTCTTTGGAACCTCCCATTGCATGGTTTACTAGCAAGAAGAGTATCTCTAAGGCTCATCTGAGAGCCTTCTTATTCTTGAACTATACTTTTTTGCACTCCATAGATAGGGAGCTCTAAGCCGGCATCCAAGCATTCCAAACTCATGGAATCGTTTGGATAGAAGGGTTTAGAGTGTGACACATTTCTAGTGTACATTTTTGGTGCCCACCGTGGGGCTTGAATCAAGTTTTTAGCTCTATTTGATTTTATTTTTTATCTTTGATTTTTTACAACAGCATATTGGATCTAATCAAGTACTTTTATAGAATTATCACTTTGGTTTTAAGGCCAACCCATAAGTAGATTGGTTTGAAGGCCAAAAATTTAGTTGGTTTAAATATTTGATCATATCTTTTAAACCGCTTTGATTTTGATTCTAAATTTTTTTTTGCTAGTTGGGTATGTATCTAACATGTCTTAGTATGATTTTTAGAATATTTTGAAATGATTTGCGGAAGTTATGATTTTTCCTTTATTTTTCATAAAAAGTTGTTTTTGATCACAAATCAGCATATTTTTTTAAAAAACTTATATTTTTATAAATATTTTTTAATTATAAGGGGGGTAATTTCTTTGTGTTTTGACTTTTGAGGTCGTATTGGGGATCAAAAACCCAATTTGATAAATCTGGCCTGTTTTGACAAAATGGGTCCCTAGGCCACAAATCAAGAGATTTTTTTGAATTTCTTGCATTTTTGAAAAGATCTCTGATTTTTATTAAGGGTCTCTTCTTTTCATTTCTATTTTTGAATCCAAAATCATAGCAAAAAAGTCTAATCTTGTTGACTAGGTCAAAAGCAAAGAGTAAAAATGAGAGCATTTGTGATTAGTTTGCACTTTCTTTGCATACACTTGATTGGAAGATAACTTGGATCTTTGAGGCAACTAACCACTTTTTATTGCATTATTTTATGTTATTTCACACTAACTTGTGGTGCTAACAAGTTGTGATTGCAAGTTTCCATCCTTGTGAAAAAAATTGAAACATTGCATAAAAAGAATGCATGTCAAAGCTTCAAATGCACAAGGGCTACTAACGATTGTTTGTAGGGTTGCCCAACGCATAAAAATCCAATTTTTTTTGTTCTTTACTTTTACATGTGTGGCACATACTAGTTGTTTATTTTTAGGCACCTTAAAACTTACAATTTAGATCTTTTGGTGATAGGAGAGTATGTTCTTCACCCTTGTGGTGAATCAGAAATCTTGACTTACCATTTGGTTTCAAGAGTAAGAGGCAACCGAATATTCTTGGCATGTTTGGGAGAAAATGATTGGAATAGGTGAGTATGCTCTTCACCCTTGTGGTGAATCAGAAATCTTGACTTCCAAAAGTTGATCCACTCTTTGTGTAGTTTAGAATCCTTTAGATGGCCTGCTCTCGAACAACCTGAGATGAACGACCCAAGTGGGGACAAGAAGATTACCCAGCTCTTCCAACCCACTATAAACTCAAGGCTATCAAGGACACAAAACCTTAGTAGATGTAGTGTTTGTCTTCGCCTAGTGTGATCGCTTATGGGATTTTGACCATAGGGAGATCACTAGGAAAGAATGCTTAAGGTACTCTTGTGGTCACGAGATTGGTTACTCATCGCAAGGTGAGGTGTCTCGTAATTAGGAGCAAGAGGAACACTATGAACGGAAGTCCTATTTAAATACCCTAAGTTAGTAACTACCTTTTTTAGCTGCTCAACTTCTTGGTGCAAGGATCGATCCTAGTGGACTACCCGGATCACCCCAAGATTTTACACTCACCATCTGTGTTTCCTTAGTTGTGCTTATGGCACTTCCATGACAAAGCCAATATCTCTTGTGGGAAACCACTTGGTGTGAGGCAAAGGAGTATCAAGTGTGGGCCAAGTTGTTGAGTAATGAACAATGACTTTTAGGTAGATATTTCTTGATGTGTTCTCAAATGTGCTAGACCTATGAAAATCTTTGAAACATACACATGATGATAGTTCTAGGGATTTCTTTTGAGATGTCACATATGCTTGTATCATGCAAGGTTTCTTTTTCCCTTGCTTGATTGTTTGAAGAATACTCCATGTGTCACTATCTTGCTTGGAAATAAATTGCTTTTGAACATCAAATTTGCTATGCTATCAATTATTGTCAAACTTTGTCAACCAAGTCAAAATGTCAAGCGCAAACATTTTCTTGTGTTACTTACTAAGGGGGGTTTCATCATTTGGCATTGATTTTTTATGTCTCTAGTGCTTAAACATGCTTAAAGTGGCTCTTTGGTCTTAGTGCTCTTCGTCTTTTTATTTTCATGGTCTATGTCCACTTGCTAGTTATCCTTTTTCTGAAATGGTTACCTTGATTTCTTGACTACACTCTTGGGTTGGGAAAGTTGTTCACTTGTCACCTCACTTGCTCTATCTGCTTGGCTATTTGGCTTCTTGCCTAGCTCTTGACTTGAGTCACTAGTGTCATAAGTAACTTGGACACTTTCTTGGCAAGTCACTTTACTCTCTCTTTACTATATTGGAAAGTGAATAATCTACCTCTCTAGTTTGGACATCAAGTTATCTTATGTCACCTTGTTAGCTTCCTCTAGTCTCCTTCATGCTTGATTATCTATCTACCACTATGGCATTCAAAGCTTGTGCTATCAAATCTCAGCCAAATCTAGATGATCATGATATCCTCCATGCTGCTAAAGAGTTTCAAGATCTATATGCACAATACAAAGAATTGGAAGAGACAAATGATCTTTCTTACCTTCATCTCTCTAAGCGCATGACAGAAATGAAGTCTAAACTTGAGAAAAGGTTAGAGGAGAAGATTGTATCATTACATGAATCTTCCTTAAGGTCTTTACATGCATGTGAGTCACCTTCTTTGAGGTCATCCTCTTCTTCTAGGTCTACATGCTCTACTTCAAGACATCAAATGTCCTCATCTTCTAGATCTAAAGACCTCTTTAGAGAACAAGAAAGTGATACCTGCTTTGAGCCTATGCTAAAATTTCATGATGGACCTATCTTTGACCAAGATAATGATGAAGACATGGATGTATACCATTCACTTGAGAAACAAAAAAAGGACTCTAGAAATAATTTTGATAGAACTTTTGCTCCCTTTGAAGATTTTTATGATGACACTTTGCAAAAACTTCTTGGCAAAAAGATCATCATGTTACCTAAGTCTAGCTCATATGGAAACCCATTCTTAGATATCTATTGTGCTTATCATCAACATAATGAGCATAGTACTTCAAATTGCATTGAGCTAAAACATAAAATCCAAGATCTTATTGATAATGGAATTATTGGAACCTCTAGTGACTCATGTGTTGAGGATACTTCTCTTGAGCAAGATTATGTTGATGAACCTATTTCTAGTATTGGCTCCATTACATCTTCCACTTCTTCCAACACTCATGCATCTCCCAACACTTCAAAGCTTTCCAACATGCCTCCATCAAATAAAGAACCTTATGCTTTCCACATTGACTATGTGTATCCTCAAGGGCTACCTCTAATAGAAACTCAAGCTAACCTTCACTTGGCGACAAACCTTTTCCATGCTACCAATCCTAAACATCCTCAACCTTCATGCACTGCTATGCCTAATCCAAGCACTACTCCATTCACTCTTCATTCTCCCTTTTCCTTAGAAGTGGCTCCATGTCAAGAGGACTCTCAAAAAGAAAAAGCTATAAATGTCAAGAAAGATCAAGATCAAGCACCCTTTTATCTCTTTCAAGATTTTTCCCCTCCATATCCTATATCTTGTCCACCTCCTAAGTATGATGAAGATACCACTTCCATTATCTCCCTTGAGCTTACTGAAAATTATGAGAAAAGTTCTCTTCATATGCTATTCAAAGCTACTTGTCAAGATCAAAGTGTCCCCTCATGTTCTAATTCCCCATATCCACTTCAAAATTGTGCTCAAGCTTCAGTTGCTCCAATTAAAAAGGTTGTTCCTATCAAAGCTACTCATGAGTCTATTGATGGCTTTGACTATGTTGCTCAATCTAAAGATGTTTATATCCCTTCCCACTATCCCTTTGCATCTTCTAAATCTATCCTTGGTCCTTATCCATCTAAGCTAAAGCATTCAAACCTTCCATCCATATTGGGGCATTATGTTCCTTCATCTTCTACATTTTCCACTCCTAGCTCATTCCCTAGCTCTCCTATAATACCTCAAGATCAACAAAGACACTCATCCTCGGTAACTTTTCACCCATCTATACATCTAAACTAGTCATATAATCCTTATTCATCCACAAATCCCAAGTCCTTTGGAAGTGAGAATAAACATAAGAATCCATTGAAAAAGAAAGATCACTATGTTCCATCTAATCGACATGTGAATGCGAAGAAGGAGAAAGCACAAAAGAGACTGCAAAGGTCCATTATTGAAAAAGCTAAATCAAAGAAAATATGGGTTCCTAAACCCATTATTGAAGAAATGTGTTTTGAAGTATCCCAAGGAAAATCTAAAGCTATATGGATTCCCAAGTCTCTTTTAAAAGACTTGAATATTGAAAATACTTCAAAGTTGACATTCAAGCTTCCAAAGGCTTCCATTCCATCTTCTTCCAAAAATATTTCTAAAAATATTCCAAAGCCTTCCCCTCCACTTTTTTCCAAATCTCTTCTACCACCTCATACATCTAAACCTCATCCATGATTCTCCATTGTTCCAATACCCTTCAAGGTGTGTGTCAATGTTGATCTTGTCCAATATTTCAGCTACCCTCATGAAATCCTCTAAAGCTTACACTTACTTTCTATACATGAACTGTTATCCTCCATATATTCTTCCTACTACCATTTATCTTTCATCACCCTATCAACATCTTTGAGCATACCTTTCTATGGTCTTGGCTTATCATGACTTATCTTTTCTATAGGAGCACTATCTACATTCAAACAGCTTGAGCTCTTTCTAAAAATTAAAAAAAAAAAATAGAAAAAGAAAAAAAGAAATTTAAAAAAAATTAGAAAAAGAAGTGCCTTGGTGAAAACTACTTCTTGTGGCACCTTGGATAAGTACCATGATGAAAACCTGAGAAATAGGCGTCATGCGTAATTCTTCCATCATCCATCTATCCCCTCTTCTCTCTTTGATCTTGACAATGTTGAGCTATCTTTGCATATTGGCTATCTTATCCACAAGATTTTCTATTGTGCTCTCCCATTCACTCATAGCCTCTATCTTGAGCTTTATTCTTATTGCTCTATCCCATTACTATCCTATCTAGTTGACCCCTGAGTCTTGATCATAATAAATGAAACATGGTTCTCATAGGTCTCTTGACATGGCTACTCTTTTGGACTACACATTTCATGCTATCTCACTTGTTGGCTTCATTTCTTATCCTACATGCTATCTTTCTCATTACTTCCATTGCTTATCCAAAATATGCTTCATATGACTATTTCACCTCTTTCCCTAGCTTGGGTACTCTTGAGGAGTCAATTCTTGAGGATCACTTTCACTTGCTTCACATTCTTTTCTTATGCATCTTTTCTTATCCATCGGCTTCTTTCTCCATCATGTCCTATACCTTGCTAGACATTGGGAGAAAATGATGTGATCTTGCTTGAGAACTAGTGATCTCTAAATTATTCTAAAAAATCCAAAAAATCATATATGATGCTGAAAAAATCCTAAAAGTCAGAAAATGTCCTGAAAAAATGATCATCTTAGTGAAAACTTAGCAATAGGCACTTTGATGTATCACCAAAAAAATTAAAAAATTGAAAAATACAAAATTGTTTTGAAAAAAGTCCTGAAAAAATCTATCAAGTGGTGAAAACCTAGAAACAGGCGCTACTTGAAACCCTCGCACCTATGTCTATCTGTCTCAATCATCCACTTTGCTACACATTTCCTAGCTTGGAATTGTTTCTTGTCCTCATCTTGGGGGCATAGCTACTTAGCCTATTGAGGTATTCTTGTGCATTAGGGTTTCTTTGACAACTCACAAAACAATGTTTCTCAACACTTCCCCCACCTTGACATCTAGTGTTTTTCAACACTTTTCAGATAGTTTACCTACAGTCTCTGATGTCGCGATATTTCTCACTATCAGAATCAAGTCTTGAAGAAATGGCCAAGTGACTTACACACACACACACTTTAACACTTAAACGACTGAGCTATGCTGATCTTTATCTACTTTGTGTGATGTCTATGATGATTTCTTTACTATATGTTCCATCCCTAATAGTCTTTCAAGGATGTCATTGACTAGAAGACTGGGGGCATGGGGCATGTTTTCTTGATTTCTGCTTGTGGGTATAATTTGTTTGTCTATATTTTTGTAAGCATTTATGCTTGACCTATTCAACATTTTGACTTACAAATGTATCATCCTTGACTATTTCGCAAGACCGCACTTGGGGTTTATTCTGGTGCTTATGCCTTGATACAGGTGTAATCTTGCTAAATTAAACTTAGGGAATCTAATTGCGTAGTTATCTTGACTTACATGTCTCTTATTCTTAGATTGGATTTCCACATACCTATCTAATATCGATCATATTCATATCCCCATGGTTATACTAGTGATGGTTGTATGATCTCATGATGTCCTTAATAAATGCTCAATGATGAAATTAAGAGTCTAAATGTTATGCGCTTCTTGCTGGTAAACCACTTTGCATATTAGCTTGCATTTTAGGTTCATTTTCTAGCTTAATCCTATATTCTTGCATATGGGGAGAGCTCTCTCTTCATCTTTTTGTGGACATATCAGCTAACTTCTTTCATATATTTCTTTGCTTTCTTCTTGTTCATGTCTTTTCACCTTCTTAATCTTTCACTTCATCTCTTTTCTATCTTATCATCACATTATATAAAGTTTTGACCTCTTAAATAATTTCAACATCCTAGATTCATTTTCGAGATCAAAATCCAAATTCAAGTTCATCTTGATGGTCAAAATTGTCTTTTAAAATTCTACTTTCTTCTGAGGAGTTAACTGACCTTTTGAGGTCTAATCTCTTAATCATTACTGGGTCATCTTCATTTCTTCATGTCTTCACCATTTCCATACTTCATATCTATTTCAATTCATTGTTTCATGTCTAAAATCACCTTTCTACTCATTTTGACCTAATCTTTATGCTATATCCTTCAAGGTCAACTCTAGTCAAACTAGGGCATTTTATCAATTTCTTATAGTCATTCTTGGGTTCTAATCATCTATCTGTCATCTTGGGCATTGCTATATCCTAATTTTCTCATGTCTTGCTAGTTTTTGTATCCCCTTACCTCATTTCAATTTTGATCCCAAGGGGGCAGAAATACTCTATCATTGATTGCTACAACTATCTATTTCTTAGGAGCATTTGTTTGATCTTCTCACTTGTTCTCGATCTATCTACTTTGCTAAGTGTTAGCATTCTTCTTGAATTCTGACATCATCTTTTTCTAGTGTTCAGTACTACTACTATCAGGCTGTACATTTAGGACTTGCTATCTTTTTCTACATTTCGTTTTTCAAAATCAGACATCTATATCTACCACTGCCTACTTGGCTTCGATTTTCTTTGACATAATGTGTTCCTAGATCAATCACGCATTAGTCAAAGAGGGGCAAATTTAATCACCTAAAAATAGTCATCTAGACTATTATCCCCTTCTCAACATTTTGGCTAAATTAATTTAATCATTTATCTAGACCAAATTGCTAATAATCAATTTATTTGATTATAACCTATAGTTTGACTATGTTATCCTAAGTTCATTATTTGATTAAAAGAAATTGTCCCCTTTTAATTCAATAAAACACCTCATTCTTCTAACCCACTTAAAGTGGACACATAAAGTCCTTTTTCTATTTTACAATTAAAAGAAAAGGCTTTGTGACTTTTTGTCTTATATGACAAGTCAACTTATATTCTATTGGTTGACTTGTGTGTGCACATGGATCACTCCGCTTTTCAAATTCCACCATTGATCATCCACCATCTTCATCTTGATCTCTACCATCTGTATGACTTTAAAAGGGAGAGAGCTTTCCCCCTCAAAGCATAGAAATGATGAAGACGTGAAGAAATGAAGATGCCCTAGCAATGATTTAAAGATTAGACCTGAGAAAGTCAACTGACTACTTAGAAGAAGGTATAATTTTAAAATGCAATTTTGACCATCAAGATGAACTCAAATTTTGATTTTGATCCCAAAAATGGATCCAAGATTTCAAAATTAGCCAAGGGTGCAATTTTTGCAAAATTCTGAGGAGTTTGAAAATTATTTCAAAAATGAGGTCAAGAGCTATAAAAGGGGACCAAGTGTCATTTTCAAAATCATTTTTCTTTTGTGATTTTGTGAGAGCTTATGAGTGGTACAGAGGGCATCATGGCCTTGGAAAACATCCTACTTCATCAACACCATTCTAAGTGCAGCCGATTGCACAATTGGCCAAAGTAGGGGGTGTTAGTAAGTGACCTCTTTTTCATCATTTTTTTCAAACTTTTTGGTATTTTTTTTGCACATTTTGGGGGTTTTAACACAAAATATCACGTGATATTTAAAAAGTATTGCACGGGTACTTTACCAAATATTGCTGATACATTTTGTTACAAAGTATATTGCATGCATGTTTTATAGTTTATCATATGGGACATACCCATTTGTCATCTGCACCAGTGCAAAATATCACACGATAGAATTGTGTCACACAACTTTATGAAAAGTATCTCATGATATATTTCTAGCAAATTGTGTCACCTACAATAGGAAAAAGTATCGCACAGATGGTTTTAAGCATGTTTTTATTGATTTTTTTGCATTATGATAATGCTTTTGATGCTTTACTGATGTGCTCATGTCATGTGTTTATAGGAGGTATTCCCAATGGTACTTATTCAAGGCCTCAAAGTGGTGAGGTTGCATGTTGTAGAGTATTTGATAGATGATGAGCATGCTGCCATATCTACCATGGGTTTGCGATGGGTCATATATATGCCCCATTTATGGGCAAACCATAGGCCGCTAACCACACTTGCTGAGAAGTGGCATAGCAAGCATAACACCTTCCACCTGCCAACTAGAGAGGCCCTAATCACATTAGAGGATGTGTATTGCATTCTTCGAGTGCCATGCTATGGTGATCTAGTAAGTTGCGAATTCGATTGCTCTTGTCATGTTTTGAAAGTTCTAATATTGATGCGAGGGATACTAATGTTAAGCTTGGTTATGTCATAGGTGTACTATGATTAGACCTTGACAGAGGGGCGAGCCATCATGCAACAATTGTTCCATGATGTCACCATCCTAGATTTCCATCTGGGTTGGGAGTGATTGATTGCTAAGTATTGAACAGATTACCCTCTTCTTGTACACTCGAAAGTGTCACACTCTAAACCCTTCTATCCAAACGATTCCATGAGTTGGAATGTTCGAATGCCGGCTTAGAGCTCCCTATCCACGGAGTGCAAGAGAGTATATTTTAAGAATAAGAAAGCTCTCAGATGAGCCTTAGAGATACTCTTCTTGCTAGTAAACCATGCAATGGGAGGTTACAAAGACAAGATGCAAGAATGCAAATGTCTCAAGGAGTTCCTCAAGAATGCAATGCAAATAAAAATTAAGCTAGAATGAGATGCAAATTGGAACTATGCTAAAACATGTACGAGAGTGTTACAATACCATTATTAAGCTATGTGAGATTAAGCTACATGTAAAGATGAAAGTTAAGCTAAGCTATAATACCATGGATGAGAGAATGTAGACAAGAAAGAGAAGTTTTCCACAAAGCTCCAAAGAAACCTGTTAGAAAACCTACAACATAACAAAATTCAAACGACGGATGGATTGAGGGGGAAAGCTCTCTCCCTTTTAAAGATGTATGGATGGTAGAGATCAAGATGAAGATGGTGGATGATCAACGGTGGAATTCAAAAAGAGGAGTGATCCATGTGCACACACAAGTCAACCAATATAATATAAGTTGACTTGTCATATAAGACAAAAGTCACAAAGCCTTTTCTTTTAATTGCAAAATAGAAAAAGGACTTTATGTGTGCACTTTAAGTGGGTTAGAAGAATGGGGTCTTTTATTTAATTAAAAGGGGACATGTTCTTTTAATCAAATAATGAACTTAGGATAGCATAGTCAAACTATAGGTTATAATCAAATAAATTGATTATTAGCAATTTGGCTTAGGTAAGTGATTAAATTAATTTAGCCAAAATGTTGAAAAGGGGGCTAATAGTTTAGATGACCATTTTTAGGTGATTAAATTTTCCCCTCTTTGACTAATGCATGATCGATCTGGGAACACATTATGTCAAAGAAAATTGAAGCCAAGTAGGCGATGATAGATATAGATGTCTAATTCCGAAGAGTGAAATGCAGAAATAGATAGCAAGTCCTGAATGCACAGCCTGATAGCAGTAGTACAGAACACTAGGAAGAGATGATGTCAAAATTCAAGAAGAATACTAACACTTAGAAAAGCAGATAGAGTGAGAGCAAGTGAGAAGATCAAAAAAATGCTCCTAAACAGTGATAGAGTATTTTTGCCCCCTCGGGATCGAAATTGAAATGAGGTAAGGGGATGCAAAAATTGGCTAGAAATGAGAAAATTAGAATATAGCAATGTCCAAGATGACAGATAGATGATTAGAACCCAAGAATGACTATATAAAAAAATTGATAAAATACCCCAGTTTGACTAGAGTTGACCTTGAAGGATATAGCATAAAAATAAGGTCGAAATGAGTAGAAAGGTGATTTTAGACAAGAAATAGTAAACTTAAGTAGATATGAAGTATGGAAATGATGAAGATATGAAGAAATGAACATGCCCCAGTGATGATTCAGAGATTAGACCTCAAAAGGTCAGCTAACTGCTCAGAAGAAAGTAGAATTTTAAAATACAATTTTGACCATCAAGATGAACTCAAATTTGGATTTCAATCCCGAAAATGAATCTAGGATGTCAAAATTATTTAAGAGGTCAAAAATTTATATAATGTGATGACAAGATAGAAAAGAGATGAAGCAAAAGATTAAGAAGGTGAAAAGACATGAACAAGAAGAAAGTAAAAAAATATATGAAAGGAGTTAGCTGATATGTCCACAAGAAGATGAAGAAAGAGAGCTCTCCCCATATGCAAGAATGCAAGACTAAGCTAGAAAATGAACCTAAAATGCAAGCTAATATGAAAAGTGGTTTACTAGCAAGAAGCACATAGCATTTAGACTCTTAATTTCATCATTGAGCATTTATTAGGGACATCATGAGATCATACAACCATCACTAGTATAAATATGAGGATATGAATATGATCGATATTAGATAGGTATGTGGAAATCCAATCTAAGCATCAGAGACATGTAAGTCAAGATAACTACATGATTAGATTCCCTAAGTTTAATTTAGGAAGATTACACTTGTATCAAGGCATAAGCGCCAAGATAAACCCCAAGTGCGGTCTTGCAAAATAGTCAAGGATGATACATTTGTAAGTCAACGTCTTGAATAGGACCAGAATCAATGCTTACAACACTATAGACAAACAAAGTATACCCACAAGCAGAAATCAAGAAGACATGCCCCATGCCCCCAATCTTCTAGTCAATGACATCCTCGAAAGACTATTAGGGAGGGAACACATGGCAAAGAAATCATCATAGACAGCACACAAAGTAGATAAATGTCAGCATAGCTCAGTCGTTTAAGTGTTAAAGTGCGTGTGTGTAAGTCACTTGGCCATTTCTTCCAGACTTGATTCTGATAGTGAAAAATATCGCGACATCGAAGATCGTAGGTAAACTATTTGTAAAGTGTTGAAAAACACTTGATGTCAAGGTGGGGGAAGTGTTGAGAAACACTATGTTGTGAGTTGTCAAAGAAACCCTAATGCACAAGAATACCTCAATAGGCTAAGCAGTTGTGCCCCCAAGATGAGGACAAGAAACAATTCCAAGCTAGGAAATGTGTAGCAAAGTAAGTGATTGAGACTGATAGACATAGGTGAAAGGGTTTCAAGTAGCACCTGTTTCCAGGTTTTCACCACTTGATAGATTTTTTAGGACTTTTTTTCAATTTTTTTGGTGATACATCAAAGTGGCTATTGCTAGGTTTTCACTAAGATGATCATTTTTTCAGGACTTTTTTTGATTTTTAGGATTTTTTCAGCATCATATATGATTTTTTTGGATTTTTTAGAATAATTTAGAGATCACTAGTTCTCAAGCAAGATCACATCATTTTCTCCCAATGTCTAGCAAGGTATAGGACACGATGGAGAAACAAGCCGATAGATAAGCAAAGATGCATAAGAAAAGAATGTGAAGCAAGTGAAAGTGATCCTCAAGGACTGACTCCTCAAGAGTACCCAAGCTAGGGAAAGAGGTGAAATAGTCATATGAAGCATGTTTTGGATAAGCAATGGAAGAAATGAGAAAGATCGCATGTAGGATAAGCAATGAAGCCAACAAGTGTGATAACATATAAGATAAGCGATGGAAGCCAATGAGAGAGATAACATGAAAGCATGCAATCCAAGAGAGTAGACATGTCAAGAGGCCTATGAGAACCATGTTTGATTTATTATGATCAAGACCAAGGGGTTAACTAGATAGGATAGCAATGGGATAGAGCAATAACAATAAATCTCAAGATGGAGGCTATGAGTGAATGGGAGAGTAGAATAGAAAATCTCATGGATAAGATAGCCAATATGCAAAGATAGTTCAACATTGTCAAGATCAAAGAGAGAAGAGGGGATAAATGGATGATGGAAGAATTATGCATGATGCTTTTTTGCCAAGTTTTCATCATGGTACTTATCTAAGGTGCCACAAGAAGTAGTTTTCACCATAGGATGGATTTATTTCTCTTTACTTTTGCTACCAAGGTGCCACAAGAAGTAGTTTTCACCAAGGCACATTTTCATTTTTTTTCTTTTTTTTCTTTTTTTGAATTTTTAGAAAGAGCTCAAGCTGTTTGAATGTAGATAGTGCCCCTATAGGAAAGATAAGTCATGATAAGACAAGACCATAGAAAGGTATGCTCAAAGATGTTGATAGGGTGATGAAAGAGAAATGGTAGTAGGAAGAGTATATGGAGGATAAGAGTGCATATATAGAAAGTAAGTGTAAGTTTTAGAGGATTTCATGAGGGTAGCTAAAATATTGGACAAGATCAACATTGACACACACCTTGAAGGGTATTGGAATGGTGGAGGAATCATGGATGAAATAGCTTGAGAATTAGATGTATGAGGTGGTAGAAAAGATTTGGAAAAAAGTGGAGTGGAAGGCTTTGGAATATTTTTAGAAAGATTTTTGGAAGGAGATGGAATGGAAGCCTTTGGAAGCTTGAATGTCAACTTTGAAATATTTTCAATATTCAAGTCTTTTAAAAGAGACTTGGGAATCCACATAGCTTTAGATTTTCCTTGTTCTTTGGGTGCTTGAGAGTGCATTTCTTCAATGATGGATTTAGGAACCCACATTTTCTTTGATTTAGCTCTCTTAATAGTCGACCTTTGTGGTCTCTTTTGTGCATTTTCCTTCTTAGCATTCACATGTCGATTAGATGGGACATAGTGATCTTCATTTTTCAATGGATTCTTATGTTTATTCTCACTTCCAAAGGACTTAGAATTTGTGGATGAATAAGGATGATATTATTGGTTTAGATGTATAGATGGGTGAAAAGTCACCAAGGATGAATGTCTTTGTTGATATTGAGGTATTATATGAGAGCTAGGGAATGAGCTAGGAGTGGAAAATGTAGAAGATGAAGGAACATAAGGCCCCAATATGGATGGCAGGTTTGAATGCTTTAGCTTAGATGGATATGGACCAAGAATAGATTTAGAAGATGCAGAGGGATAGTGGAAAGGGATATCAAAATCTTTAGAGTGAGCAACATGGTCAAAGCCATCAATAGACTCATGAGTAGCTTTGACAGGAGCAACACTTTCAATAGGAGCACTTGAAGCTTGAGCACAATTTTGAACTAGATATGGAGAAGTAGAACACGAGGGGACACTTTGATCTTGACAAGTAGCTTTGGATCGCATAGGAAGAGAACTTTTCTCATAATTTTCAGTAAGCTCAAGGGAGATAGTGGAAGTGATAACTTCATCATACTTAGGAGGTGGACAAGATATAGGATATGGAATGGAAAAATCTTGAAAGAGATGAACGGGTGCTTGATCTTGATCTATCTTGACATTTATAGCTTTTTCTTTTTCAGAGTCCTCTTGACATGGAGCCACTTCTAAGGACAAGGGAGAATGAAGAGTGAATGGAGTAGTGCTTGGATTAGGCATAGTAGTGCATGAAGGTTGAGGATGTTTAGGATTAGTAGCATGGAAAAGGTTTGTAGCCAAGTGAAGGTTAGCTTGAGTTTCTTTTAGAGGTAGCCCTTGAGGATACACATAGTCAATGTGGAAAGCATTAGGTTCTTTAATTGATGGAGGCATGTTGGAAAGCTTTGAAGTGTTGGGAGATGCACGAGTGTTGGAAGAAGTGGAGGTATCAAGGAAACCATCACTAGACATAGGTTCATTAATATGATCTTGCTCAAGAAAAGTATCCTCATCACATGAATCAGTAGAGGTATCAATAATTCCATTATCAATAAGATCTTGGATTTTATGTTTTAGCTCAATGCAATCCGAAGTAATATGCTCATTATGTTGATGATAAGCACAATAGATATCCAAGAATGGGTTTCCATATGAGCTAGACTTAGGTAACATGATGATCTTATTGCCAAGAAGTTTTTGCAAAGTGTCATCATAAGAATCTTCCAAGGGAGCAAAAGTTCTATTAGAAGTATGTCTAGAGTCCTTTTGTTGTTTCTCAAGTGAATGGTATGCATCCATGTCTTCATCATTAGCTTGGTCAAAGATAGGTCCATCATGAAATTTTAGCATAGGCTCAAAGGAGGTATCACTTTCTAGCTCTCTAAAAAGGCCTTTAGATCTAGTAGGTGAAGACAATTGATGTCTTGAAGTAGAGCATGTAGACCTAGAAGAAGAGGATGACCTCAAAGAAGGTGACTTACATACATGTAAAGACTTTAAGGAAGATTCATGTAATGATGCAATCTTCTCCTCTAACCTTTTCTCAAGTTTAGACTTCATTTTTGTCATGCGCTTAGAGAAATGAAGGTAAGAAAGATCATTTGTCTCTTCTAGTTCTTTGTATTGTGCATATAGATCTTGAAACTCTTTATTGACATGAAGGATATCATGATCATCTAGATTCATTTGAAGTTTGGTAGTGCAAGGTTTAGATCCCATAGTTTTAGATGCAAAGCCAAGCATAAAAGAGCCTAGAAGATAACTTGATGTTGAAACTATAGGAGGTAGAGTGTTCACTTGACAAGATAGTAGAGAGAGATTAAAGTGACTTGTCAAACAATATGTCCAAGAAACTTACGACATGAATGACTCAAGTCAATAGCTAGGAAAGATGCCCAAATAGCCAAATAGATAGAGCAAGCAGGGTGACAAGTGAACAACTCTCCAACCCAAGAGTGTAGTCAAGAAATCAAGGCAACCATTTCAGCAAAAGGATAACTAGCAAGCATGCATAGACCACGAAGATAGAAAGACCAAGAGCAAAGAGTCACTTTAAGCATGTTCAAGAACTAGAGACATAGCAAATCAAAGTAAAATGATGAGACTCCCCTTAGCAAGCAACACAAGAAAAAATGTTAAGACTTGATGCTTTGACTTGGTTGACAAAGTTTGACAATAGTTGATACCATAGCAAGTTTGATGTTCAAAAGCAATTTCTTTCCAAGCAAGATAGTGACACATGGAGTAGTCTTCAAAAAATCAAGCAAGGGAAAAAGCAACTTTGCATGATACAAGCATATGTGAGGTCTCAAAAGATTTTCTTAGAATTATCGTCATGTGTATGTTCAAAAGATTTTCACAGGTATACCACATTCAAGAACACATCAAGTAATATCTACCTAAAGGACATGGTTCATTACTCAACAACTTGACCCATGCTTGATGCTCCTTTGCCTCACACCAAGTGGTTGCCCACAAGAGATATTGGCTTTGTCATGGAAATGCCATAAGCACAACCAAGGGAACACATATGGTGAGTGTAAATCTTGGGGTGATCCGGGTAGTCCACTAGGATCAATCCTTGCACCAAGAAGTTGAGCGGCAAAAAAAGGTAGTTACTAACTTAGAGTTTTTAGATTGGGCTTTCGTTCATAGTGTTCCTCTTGCTCCCAATTACGGGACACCTCACCTTGCAATGAGTAACCGATCTCGCGATCACAAGAGTACCTTAAGCATTCTTGCCTAGTGATCTCCCTATGGTCAAAATCTCATAAGCAATCACACTAGGCGAAGACAAACACTATGTATACCAAAGTTTTGTGTCTTTGGTAGCCTTGAGTTTATAGTG
Organism: Cupressus sempervirens; assembly: GCA_028749045.1. Lineage (NCBI taxonomy): Eukaryota > Viridiplantae > Streptophyta > Pinopsida > Cupressales > Cupressaceae > Cupressus > Cupressus sempervirens. The sequence goes on from CM053790.1 coordinate 373,249,987, forward strand.
GGTTGAAAGAGCCAGGTAATCGGCTTGTCCCCACTTGGGTCGTTCCTCTCAGGTTGTCCGAGAGTAGGCCCTCTAAAGGATTCTAACTACACAAAGTGGATCAAATTTTGAAAGTCAAGATTTATGGTTCACCACAAGGGTGAAGAGCATACTCTTCTATTCCAATCATTTTCTCCCAAACACGCCAAGAAGATTCAGTTACCCCTTGCTTTTGAAACCAAATGGCAAGTCAAGATTTCTGATTCACCACAAGGGTGAAGAGCATACTCTCCTATTACCAAAAGACTCCAATCACAAGTTTTATGTGCCTATAAAAAATGAACAATTAGTCAATGCCACACATGAAAACAAAAAAGTAAGAAATTTTGGGTTTTTATGCTTTGGGCAGCCCTACAAACAATGTTAGTAGCCCTTGCACATTTGAAGCTTTGACATGCGTTATTTTTATGCAATGTTTCAATTTTTTTTCATAAGGATGGCAACCTGTAATCAGAACTTGTTAGCATCAAAAGTTAGTATGAAATAACATAAAAATATGCAATAAAAAGTGGTGAGTTGCCTCAAAAATCCAATTTATCTTCCAACCAAGTGCATGCAAATAAAGTGCAAGTTAATCACAAATGCTCTCTTTTTTACTCTTTGATTTTGACCTAGTCAACAAGATTGGACTTGTTTACTATGATTTTGTATCCAAAAATGAAAATGAAAAGAAGATACCCCTATTAAAAATTAGAGAGATTTCCAAAAATGAAAGAAATTTTAAAAAATCTCTTCATTTGTGCTCTAGAGATCAATTTTGTCAAAACAGGCCAAATTTATCAAATCGAGTTTTTGATCTTTAATACGACCTCAAAATTCAAAACACAAAGAAAGAACCCCCATTAGAATTGAAATTTTTTTCTGAAAATGTAAGTTTTTAAAAAAAATTCACTGATTTGCGATTAGAAACGGCTTTTTATGAAAAATAAAGAAAAAACTCATAACTCCTGAAAATCAAGTCAAAACTCTCTGAAAATCAGACTGAGACATTTTGAGCATATACCAAACCTACAAAAAATTTTTAGAACCAAAATCCAAGCGGTTTAAAAGATATGATCAAATCTTTAAACCAACTAAGTTTTTGGCCTTCAAACCAATTTACTTATGGGTTGGCCTTAAAACCAAAGTGATAATTCTACAGAAAAATTTGATTAGATCCAATATGCTGCTGTAAAAAACCAGAGATGAAAAATAAAAGCAAATGGAGCTAGAAACTTGATTCAAGCCCCATGGTGGGCGCTAAAAAAATGTACACTCGAGAGTGTCACACTCTAAACCCTTCTATCCAAATGATTCCATGAGTTGGAATGTTCGAATGCCGGCTTAGAGCTCCCTATCCACAGAGTGCAAGAGAGTATATTTTAAGAATAAAAAAGCTCTCAGATGAGCCTTAGAGATACTCTTCTTGCTAGTAAACCATGCAATGGAAGGTTCCAAAGACAAGATGCAAGAATGCAAATGTCTCAAGGAGTTCCTCAAGAATGCAATGCAAATAAAAATTAAGCTAGAATGAGATGCAAAGTGGAACTATGCTAAAACATGTATGAGAGTGTTATAATACCATTATTAAGCTATGTGAGATTAAGCTACATATAAAGATGAAAGCTAAGCTAAGCTATAATGCCATGGATGAGAGAATGTAGACAAGAAAGAGAAGTTTTCCACAAAGCTCCAAAGAAACCTGTTAGAAAACCTCCAGCATAACAACATTCAAATGATGGATGGATTGAGGGGGAAAGCTCTCTCCCTTTTAAATATGTATGGATGGTAGAGATCAAGATGAAGATGGTGGATGATCAACAGTGGAATTCAAAAAGAGGAGTGATCCATGTGCACACACAAGTCAACCAATAGAATATAAGTTGACTTTTCATATAAGACAAAAGTCACAAAGCCTTTTCTTTTAATTGCAAAATAGAAAAAGGACTTTATGTGTGCACTTTAAGTGGGTTAGAAGAATGAGGTCTTTTATTTAATTAAAAGGGGACATGTTCTTTTAATCAAATAATGAACTTAGGATAGCATAGTCAAACTATAGGCTATAATCAAATAAATTGATTATTAGCAATTTGGCTTAGGTAAGTGATTAAATTAATTTAGCCAAAATGTTGAAAAGGGGGCTAATAGTTTAGATGACCATTTTTAGGCGATTACACTTCCCAGCTTGTTGTGTTCACTGGTATCTCAGGCCTTGGTGATAGAAAGGGTCTAGAAGGGCTTCCCACTAGCATGGGGTTGATTGGTGGCAGATCTGGTTGTACGGTCACATAAGATGGCATGGGGACCAGCAATATTGGCTGAGATGTATCATGAGCTCCATGAGGTGGTTATTATGAGGGCCATTCATGGGCATGCGGAGTAGTGTTGGCACATATATGGGCCTAGGAGTATATTGTTGTGATTTGACCATGGGTGCAGCTACGAGAGTGGAGCCAGCTGTATATTTTTTGTTATAGAGGATTTAACCCACAAACTCATAGTGGGGATGTGACCTATTACTAGTGGGTTTTTGATGTGCTAACAACATTCACATGGTGGCCTTACTAAGATTGCCACAGATGGTTCAATACATGGGAGCTAGATTATATGAGGTACAATAGGCCACTGGTGGGTAGGAGCTTAGATGTTGTGGAGCGATTTGTGATTAGCTAGGTATGGTGGTAGTTTGTGGGGTGATAGGTGATATTAGTGGAGCCCACCACCTATGCTCAGATGCATTCTGATGAGGCACAGGGATGGTTACCAATGTTGGATTATCAGACAATAGTATGAGATACAACAACTCTAGTGCAGCCTCCCTAGGATTATCGCCCAGATGTGGCAAATGTAGGAGTAGATCCAACATATCTTTATGAGAGATAGAGGCATCCATTCTCACAGTTTATAGAGCCTAATGCACTACCTGTAGTAGGGGGACACAAAGGTGGAGGCGAAGGTGGAGGCAAATGTGGTAGATAGATAGAGGTTGCAAAGGGGTCCTAATTAGGGAGGAGGAGGATGCAAGCACAGGTTGTGAAGGAGGAGGAGGAGGAGGAGAAGGTACCACAAAGGTAGTGGCAAGTGAGGACAGTGGAGGCATAGGAAGAGCAACCAGTGAGGGGAGATGACAAGTGAGATGTGAGGATCCATGCTTTGGAGGCAGAGCTACAGACAGCTTGGGTTGCGATTGCAGTTCAAGATTAGCAACTCATAGATGAGCAAGCATGAGGGGATGAGCTTTGGAGGGAGCAAGATGTTGCAAGGCAAGAGGAAACACATCATGGTGCATGTGCCACCTACTTCTATGCTACCTACAGGGGTGTAATGCGACTAGTGGAGGGACTCCCATACTACTTAGAGCAGGTGAGTAGATCAAAGGGTGCAGTACAACCGCTTGATAGGAGATAGGCTCTCCACGAAGGCCACCACCAGTTGCAAAAGGTGGTAGCTAGTCATAGGTTGATTATGACAATTTTGACTATACTCTATGTATTTCTTAGATGGATATCCAGATTTTGGATCTCATTTTTTTGTATATGTACCAAGACACATTGATATATATGAGATACTGGATTTGATTAGCAACTTTGTGTACTTGTCTCAAAATGGATGTTTTTAGCATTTTCAATTTTCATGTGATGTTTCAATTTTTTTTGCTCATGTATGCGTTGTTTGGATGCTTAGATGTATATGCCCATGTATCTCTCTTATGTATAATGTTTTTAGCTCTTGTGCATATGATATAGACTTATGTTTATGAAAATATGTGACACTTGGATAGATTGAATGTGATGTTTAGATTAATCCCTTATGATGACAGGATAGCAAAGGATGAGGTGAAAGATCAAGAAGATGGAAGACATGATAAAGAAGAAAATCTGAAAGCAGTTAGCTAACATGTCCACAAAAGATGAAGAGAGAGCTTTCTCCATATGCAAGATTAAGCTAAAAATGAACCTATAATGCAAGCAAACATGCAAAGTGGTTTACTAGCAAGGGATGCATAATGTTTAGACTCTTATTTCATCATTGACCATTTATTAGGAACATCATGAGATCATACAATCATCACTAGTATAATTTTGAGGATATGAATATGATCTATGTTAGATAGAAATGTGGAAATCTAACCTATGCATCAAAGACAAATAGGTTAAGATGATGATACAGTTGGATTCCCTAAGTTTAATATAGCAAGACTATACTTGTATCAAGGCATAAGTGTTAGGATAACCCTCAAGTGTGGTCTTGCAAAAATAGCCAAGGATGATATTTTAATAAGTCAAAGTGTCAAATAGGACAAGCATAAATTCTTTAAACACTATAGAAAAATAAAATATACCCACAAGCAGAAATCAAGAAAGCATGCCCCATTGCTCCCAATCTTCTAGTCCATGACATCCTCAAAAGACTATTGGGGAGGGGAACATATAACAAAGAAATCATCATAGACAATACAAAAAGTAGATGAAAATTAATCGAGCTTAGTCATTTAAGTCTTCAAGACTTGATTTTGATAATGAGAAATATCACAACACCAAAGACTGTAGGTAAACTATTTGAAAAGTGTTTAGAAACACTTGATGTCAAGGGTAAGATAGTGTTGAAAAACATTTTTTTGTGAGGTACCAAAGAAACCCTAATGCAAAAGGATATCTTAATAGACTAAGTAGCTATGCCCCGAGATGAGGACAAGAAACAATCGCAAGCTAGGACATGTGTAACAAAATGGGTGATTGAGATTAATAAACATAGGTGCAAGGGTCTCAAGTAACACTTGTTTCTAAGTTTTCACCACTTAGTAGATTTTTTTAGGACTTTTTTCAATTTTTTTGTATTTTAAATTTTTTTGATTTTTTTGGTGATGCATCAAAGTGCCTATTGCTAAGTTTTCACTTAGATGATCATTTTTTTAGGACATTTTTCACTTTTTAGAATTTTTTCAGGATCATAGTGTGTGCTAAAATGTTGTCACACTTCTATGAATCATTACATGTAAGAAAACTCAAGAATGAGCCCTCACAAATCGATCCATAGCTCTCTACTCATAGAGTGCAAGGGTTTGCAATGAAGGCCCTCAGTTTGACCTATTTTTGTGCCCATGCAAGTACACCATGAGATGAGAGATTCAAAGAGGAAAAGCAAGAATGCTAGTCTCCATGATCTTCAAATATGCATGAAAATAAGATCTAATCTATGAAAGAAAAATCTAATCTATCAATGCAAAATCTAAGATAAAAGCCCATGATGGGTGCAAGAGAGAAAAAGACAAGAAAATAGAAGTTCTCCACAAAAAGCTTTTGTATTCAAACTCCTTCAAAAATTGGTCTTCAAACCTGCAGCATAACGATAGCATAATCATGGGTCTCTAACATGAGGAGAGGGCTCTCTTTTATAAAGGAAATTATGGAGGTGAGAGGCTTCTCACAACCAATATGGGATAATAGAGCTTGATCCATGTGAGACAAAATTTCACCAATGAGAAAAGAGGAGTGGTTGAGAAGAAAGTGGTGATCCATGTGAGACAAAATTCCACCAATTAGAAAAGAGGAGTGGTTGAGGAGAAAGTGGAAAGATAAATCCCACTTAGATCACTTTTTTAAGTGTAGAGAAATTAAATAAAAAGAATTTATTTTATTTTATTTTTTCATCAAAAGAGATATTTAAGTGGGATTTTTATTTAATTAAAAGGGAGCAAGTTCTTTTTAATTAAATAGAAGATATTTAATTAAATTAAAAGAGAGGTTTTTCTCTTAATTAATTAAATGTGGATGAACTGTTTAATTAAAAGAGAGGTTTTCTTTTAATTGAATGGGGATTTTATTTTATTTAATTAAAAGAGAAAATTTTATTTTAATTAAATAAGACTTGGAATAAAATGATCAATCTTAGAAATGAAATAAATCGAATTTGATCAAGGAAATTGATTTGAATTGATTTAATAAAATATTACAAACCATTGATTCAGAAAATTTGATAAATTGATAAATTGAATAATGGGGGCCCATAGTCTAGGCGACCATTTTTGGGTGCATACACATAGATATGTACAAGATAGTTGAGCAGTAAGCCTTTAAGCATATAACTTCTTTAAGTGTAGGACATTGATAGGCTCTGCAAGTTCTTCACCTTTAGGAGTAGACAACTGATAAGCATGAGACCCAAATTTTGCTATGATAATGTATGGGCCTAACCAATTAGGTTCAAACTTTCCCTTCTGCTTTCTATGCTATTGATTTTTCAGATTTTCTCTAAGCATGAGCTTGCCGACTTGAAACTTACATGGATGAACCTTCTTGTTATATTGAGTAGACATGGACTTCTGATAAGTCCTCATGTGATCAAAAGTTGCCTTACCATGCTCATCAAGAGTCTCTAATTCCTATATTCTCATAGCTCTATGGTCTTCATTTGTTATTAACCCATGTAAAGAGACTCACAAGGAGGGGATCTATACTTCTAATGGGAGAATGACCTTAGAGCCATAGAGTAAAGAAAAGGGCATGGCCCCTATAGGAGTACATATGGTAGTTTTGTAGGCCCAAGGTGTTGGATTTATCTATAGATGCCAATATCTCCTAGACTTATGAACTGTGTGATTCAAGATTTTCAGCAATGTTTTGTTGGAGGCCTTTGCTTGGCCATTCCCTTGAGGGTAATAAATAGAAGACTGGTGTTGTTTGATCCAAAACTTGTTGCATAACTACCTTAGGTGCTTATTTTTGAATTGTCCTCCATTATCAGTGGCAATAGAGGAAGGAATACCATACCAAAAAATGATGTGATTTAGTATAAACAAGGCAACATGTTTGCCTGTACTTGTAGATAATGGCACAACTTCAACCCATTTAATGAAATACTCAGTTGTTGTAATGATGAACTTGTGACCACTAGATGACCTTGGGTGAATCTTTCCTACCAAGTCAAAGGCCCATTGTTGAAATGGCCAATATGTCACAAAAGGAATCAATTCACATCTAGGAGCATGAATTAAGTTACCATGGAGTTGACATTTTTGACAAGACTTGGCATAACGAACAACATCAACTTGTATTGTTGGCTAGTAATAACCCACCCTAAGCAGCTTTCGAGCAAGTGTAAGGCCATTAGAATGTGCCCCACAAATGCCATCTGAACTTCAACAAGTGCCTTTTTGGACTCTTCTAGCTCTAATCACCTAAGCAATGTTCCATCTAGACCCTTTCTATACAAGTCACCAGAGACCAAGATGTAATGCGAGGCATTGATGAGGAATTGGCATTTTTGGTTGAGTGTGAGGTTCTCAGGAAAAAATTGATCATGTAGGTAAGAGAAGATGGCAGCATAGTGGGAGGAATCATGACCTACAATGGTGTAGATCACTTGATTATTAGAGGAATCATAGGAGGGATGACACAGTTCTTCTACCAAGAACTCAAATTAGGATTCATGTTCTTGTAGTTGGAGAATAGATGCTAGAGTGGCCATGGCATCAACAACCTTATTTTCTACTCTAGGAATTTGTTGGAATGTCACAAAAGTGAAGTAGTTCTTTAGAGCATCTATCAACCTTTTGTAAGGTATCAACTTGTCATCTTTCATTTGATAGTCATTATTCACTTGGTTAATAACAAGTTGAGAATCTCTGTAGATATGCAATTCAGTTATTCTCCATTCAAGAGCCATATTGATCCCATTTGTTAAAGACTCATATTTTGCCATGTTGTTTGTACAAGGGAACAAGAGTTTGTAAGATTTGGGGATCATAAATCCATGAGGGGAAACAAACAAGATACCTTCTCCAACTTCATTTTGTGTATGAGACCCATCAAAGAATATTTTCCAAGTTCTCTTAGTGATGTACATAATTGAGGCATCTAGAAATTCAGCTTGTATAGGTGTTATATCCTCTAGCAAAAAATTAGCTAATTGGTCAACTATAGTTTGTCCTTTGATGGCTTTACGTTTGACATACTGAATGTCAAATTCTAAAAGAATCATCATCCATTTAGCTAGATAACTAGTAAGAATGACTTTGCTCAACAAATATTTTAAAGGATCAATTTTAGCAACTAGGTGAACTGTATGTGCCAACATGTAATGTCAAAGCTTTTGAGAAGCAAAGACCACTGGAAGACAAGCTTTTTTGATGCCGGTATAGTTCATCTCATAAGAAACCATAGTTCAACGAATATAATATGTAGCCCATTCTTTACTAGTCTTATCACTTTGGGCTAATAGCACTCCTAAAGAAGAAGCTGTAGCTGAGATATATAAGATCAAAGGTTTTGCTAAAATAGGTGGCATCAAAACTAGAGGTTTTGCCAAGTATCCTTTGATTTGATTTAGACATTATTGACACTCGTTGTTCCAAATATGAGTAGAACCTTTGTGCAAATTCTTGTTAAAAGGTCAAGCTTTATCAACCAATTGAGAAATAAACCTTCTTATGGACTGTAGATGCCCTTGTAGACTTCTAAGTTGACTGATATTTCTTGGAGGAGGCATATCCATGATAGCCTGGACCTTTTTAGGATCAACCTCAATACCCTTTTGCTTAGATAATGTAGCCTAGCAATTTTCCAAAAGAGACACCAAAGACACACTTTTTGGGCTTTAGCCTAAGTTGGAATTGTTCCATACGGTCCAATATCAAACTAAGGTCTTCAAGATGTATATCTCTTTTCCTAGATTTTGCCAGTGTGTCATCAACATAGTCTTCCATATTTTTATACATCATATCATGGAATATGGTGGTCATTGCTCTTTGGTAGGTAGCATCAACATTCTTGAGCCCAAAAGGCATGATGTTCCAATAGAAAGTACCCCATGCACATGTAAAGGTTGTCTTCTCTTGATTAGTTGGAGCTATCTTATTTTGATTATACCCAAAAAACCCATCCATAAGGGAGTACATTTCATAACCTACAGTCATGTCCACTATCATATCAATGTTTGGTAGTGAAAAGTCATCCTTGGGGCATGCTTTGTAAAGATCTCTGAAATCAATACAAAATTGGATGGTTTTATCATGTTTGGATATAGGTACAATGTTGGAGATCCATTCTGCATAGTCAATTGCTCTAATAAAATTTGTACTCAAGAGTTTTTCCAATTCTGCTTTCACCAACAAGGTTACATGCAGATGCATCTTTCTCAATCTTTGTTTAATAGACTTGGTATTAGGAGAAATAGAAAAATAAGCATCTCTAAGTATGTCCATGCAAAATTGATCTTTTTATCTTGAAAAATTTGGGCAAATTGCTCCTTTTCTTCAACTAACAATGATTGAGCTACATGAATGATTTTAGGAGATTCCTCTATCCCCAAGTTGATTGGTTGTGTAGGCTCGACGAGAATTGATGATCTGTCTTGAAAATAGCTTAGAAAACTACCAAGTACCTCATTTGCAGGTGCCTCAAAGAGATTTTCACCATTAGATATGTCTTTATTTTTATTATTTTTAGGTTCAAATACCGCCACAATGTGGTTTTTGCTATCTGACCATTTATTTTTTCTTTTGATTTTATGACTAAGGTACTTGATATTTGATTCTGTCATATGAATTGTGGGTTCACTGGTGGAAGAAGTGATGGATTCAATGGCATTTAGGTAATAGGTGATCTCATAGTCATTTTAGAAATACTCTATTTTTGTTTTTTGATGTTGAATGGACCAATCTATGAGATTAGGATGAATGAATGAGAGTGAGGTAGAAGCTTCAAGATTATTGATTTGAAAAGAGTTATCTCTGGTGACATGTGAAGTTGAGCCTATAGTGAATGTTGCAAAGGTATCCATATTAAGAATAGTCCTAAAGGGACCAGTGTGGTCTACTAAAGCATTTTGCAAGCCAAACTCATCAAACCTTACACTAGACTCATCTACTGCATTTGATTTGATTGCATAAGTGTGAATGACATCAACCTCAAGTTCACAAGAGGCGTCTAATAAACTTTCTCATTCATACTCTTGAGAGTCTATACTTTGATCTCTAGTGATTAGATAGGCAATATTTTGTCTAATTTGTCCTCTATTGAAATCTTTAGGGTCAGTTTCATCCTGTTCTAGCTATCTAGAGGTAGAAGCCTCATCATCATTATTAGTAGTGAATGTTTCTTCTCCCAAAAGAAGAGAAGTTATGGGTATAATGTCTTCATCTTGTGAAGTGGTAGCAACAAAGGGAGAATCATCATCCTCTAATTCACTAGATATGAGCACATTTTGAGTAGATACTAGTATATTATCCTCTAGCCTAAATCCTAGGCCATTAGTATCTTCGGCATTACGACCTTGAGTATGACTTTAAGGTTTAGTTAGAGCTTTTTTGTTACCAATTAAGGACACATGACCTTAATAGCCCCTTCTTGCAAGCATCTTATATCCTTTTCCATATCATTTGGGAGAAATGGTAGTGGTGACTGTAATATCCTCCTTATCTTCCTCTGCCCTATATATCTAATCTTTAATAGCTTGTTCTTCTTTTCCTACTTCTAGGGGAACTGAGGACTACACAAAAGTGCCAAAAAGAGTCATGGCAGATGCATAAGGTTTCTTTTTGGTAGACAACTTCCCATAAGACTAAGGGGAAACAGGTAGAGCAGCAATAGAGTCTAAAGTGTATTCACCCATACCAAGACTCATAATTTCATTTTCTGTTCACATTCTATTAAAAATGGTGTTGGCTCATGAGAAGAGTGATTATGTGGAACCAGTGTTTCAATAGTAGACAATGTGTTGATGGAAATTGAGTTGTCATCAGGCACAACTACTTCAGTACCATTAAAAGGGAACTTGACGCATTGATGATACATAGAAGGCACTACTTGCATGTCATGAATCCATGGCCGTCCCAACAATAAATTATATGCAAGGGGTATATCTAGGTCTTGGAAAACAACATCCTTCTCCATTGGACCAAATCTAATTGGTAGCACAATTAGAGCCTTGGAATGTCTTTCAACCTCATCATAGGTTTTTATGGTAATCTTGCACCTAGGGTTAATGGAAAATTCTGACATGCCCAACTATTGGATCATGTTAAATGAAATAATGTTAACCCTACACCATTGTCTATCAAGACTTGGTGAATGTGGGTACGAAAGATTTGAACTTTGACATGGAGAGCAAGGTTGTGGGGATGACTGAGATCTCAGTCATCTTCTTTGAAAAAAGTGAGGTGGTGAGGTGAAGAGATATGATTCACCATAGCTTGGAACCATTCTGCATCAATGTCTGTGGGAACATTGGTAGAGCATAAAGCTTTTTTGAGGATGTCCTTGTGCAAAGGAGGTAAATCTAACAACTTGAAAATAGAAATTTGAGTTGGGTTACATTGTAATTAACTAACAAGGTCATAGTTGGCGATCCTGGAAATAGTTGGGTGTTTAGAATATGAAGCATTCTTAGGATCCTGGGCAACTTTTAGAACAACCTTAGATTGCTGCCTAGTAACAACATTAAGTGGTTCACTTTGTGATGGAAAAGAATCGATCACCCAGAGCACCACCTTAGATCTAGAGTCACTATGGTATTGAGGAACATCACATTTTTTTAAGAGAACTTTGGGTCATTCATCTACATATTAGTTGTCATCATTAGGATTTGCCATGCATAAATACTTAACAAGTTCAAGCATACCTATATTATTGTTTGTGTCAGCATAAGCATAGATAATCTTGGCATCATGATTCTTTTTAGTGGCTTTAGAGGTTTCACCCTTCTTGTATTCTAGTAAGGGTTGTTTAAAAGCTTTGTGATTAATATTTTTGGTGAGACCATCTATTAAAAATTTTCCTTCCTTAATAAGATCTTGAATTATATCTTTGAGTTTAAAACAATTTTCAGTGTTGTGACCCTTACTTCGATGATAACTGCAGATATGATCCTCTCTCCACCACGAGGTTTTGAGAGGTGGATCATAGGGTTGAGTATTATTTGGAAAAGTAATCAACTTGTTTGCAATTAGAGTTTTTAAGATCACTTCATAGGGCTCAACCATTGGTGTGTAAACATGTAGTTTCTTGGTGAATTTAGAGCTCTTGTCAAGTGTTTGTGGTTTCATATTTTCTTGTTGCTTTGTGGTATAAATGGTAGTAGAAAGATTTAAAATAGGTTCCTTGGTCTTAGAAGTGTCCACTACTCCATCATTGACAACATACTTGTTTTTATTCCACAGTTTACCTTTGTCTTTACCATTTCCATTGTTGTTCTTGTCTTTGTTTATGGCAATATCACCTCTTCTGATAGCAACATCTTGAATACAATATGCACTCTCAACCATGGAATTGGAGGATGTGAATAACTATTTCCTTAGATCAAAGTATAATTTTGGTATGAGCGTATTGACAAAAATATCAAATTTTCAGCCTCAGGAACTTGCATGGGAAAGCAAGAGTATAATGACCTCCATCATTGAAGATATGTTGCAAAGGATTCTCTCAAATTTTGTTTGATGTTGCATAAGTCTAGCATTGTTATAGGATGTTGAATATTATAGGAGTATTGCTAAATAAAACATTGTGCAAGCTCACCAAATGCTTTAATAGGAGGACTCAATTTGGCGAACCATTCCATAGCTTGCCCTCTTAAACTCTTAGGAAATAATCACATAAGGAAGGTGTCTTCATGCATAAAATCCATGCTAAGAGTATATAAATGCCTCACATGATCATGAGCATCACCATTTCCATCATATTTTTCATACTTAGGAACCTCTATATCCTTAGGAAATGGTAGCATGTAAAGATTCCTATCAAATGGAAAAGTAAATATTGATTCAGAAAATGAATTTTTGGATGGTTCTTTTGAAGTTTGCAGTTGTGCAAATTGTTTCCTCAATTCTTGTATTTCTTCCCTTAAGATTTCACCTTTAGTGGGTTCTCATTTTGGAATTATGCGCTCTATATCAAATTCTTGGGTGAGTTTCCATCCTCTTGCTGCCATGTATTAGAAGTATTGGTCTTTATTTTCCTCTAAAGCTCTAAGCATCAATTTTTGAGCAAAGCCTTCTTGTTGGAATTTTATAACATCCTCGATAGTTACTTCTTCATCACTGTCATGATGAGAAGGGCATGTGCCCATGGTGACTCTAGGAGTTCTTGGAGGTGTGTTTTTTCCATCATTGGCATCAAAAGGATTTTGAGAACAAGTCCCCTTGTTCCCTTCATGGTGGATAGGGTTATTATTTTTAGCTTGTTAATGTTCTTTCTCCCTAGCATACATGGCTTCTAAGATCCTTTGATTTTCATGTGCTTGTTCTTCTAAATGACATTGGACTTCATCGAGGTGCACCATGGTGACCAAATTGTTCTCACCTTTAGGTGTCTCAAAGGGTGTGCCAAATGAGTTTTCAAAACTGTAAAGTGAATTATGCCTAATGTTAGCTATTTATGTTTCAATAGGTTCAGGGTCTTCCACACAAGGCTGTCCATGAGGATGTCTAAGTGGGGTTTCTAATTGTTTGAAAATAAAAGGGGTATAACTACTACTCCCAACTTGAAATCTAGTTGTAACAGATATGTAAGGACTTGTCTTTGTTTAATAAGACAAGAAAAGTAAGTAAGGTTTGAAGCTCTTACAATCAAGATTAGTCACTTGTCAAAGTATAATAGATGGCTTGTCAAACAATGCTCAAGAATTTAAAACACTGATGACATGAGCTGAGCAATAGAGCAAGAAGCTGAATAGAAAATAGCTAAAATAGAACAATAACCAGATTTTGACAAGTGATTTATCAGTGATGTTTTAAGACTTACACCTGACAGACTAAACCCATTTTTTAGACCTAGGACAACTTCCTAACACACAAATGTTTAACCAGGACCAGGGGGATGGAAGTAATGAGACCCTAGGTCAGAAAAATTAGAATATAGACTCTATTTTGACAACAAATAACCTTAGGTGATACTTTCTCAAAAACCAGGTGATAGTAGGACAACATAAAATGTTGTGCGACACAATTTTCAGTAGCAGGGTGATTCTATTCTCTTTGGTGATAGTTTGCACAAAGTGAGTTGATAGATCTTGGTATGCAAAGGCAATATATTTTATAACATAAGTGAGACACAATTTTGAAAAATTACTATCATGCAATATTTCTCTAGAGACCAAGCAATAAAGTGCTAGTTTGTTTGCAAAAGACCAATTTCGACTCCAAGATTTGTATTTCAGTTTTGACAATCAAATGATTTTTAGATTTGACAGTGTGCATTTTTAGTTTATGTCAATTATCAGTAAGGTTTGCAAATAATAAGTGTTGAACATGTCTCAAATAGTTGAACAAGGGTAAAAATAACCTTGCCAACATGCACTTGTGATATTAGGACAACCTTTCTACCAATATTACCAAGATTATTTGGTGTATAAGAATGTTAGCACTGGTCAACACATTCAAAAATAGTAGCCAAGCAATCTACCTTAAGGTCACAATTCATTACTCAACAACTTGGCCCACACTCAATGTTCCTTTGCCTCACACCAAGTGGTTAACCACAAGAGATATTGGATTTGTCTTGGAAGTTCCATAAGCACTACCAAGGGAACACATATGGTGAGTGTAAATCTTGGGGTGATCCAGGTAATCCACTAGGATCAATCCTTGCACTAAGAAGTTGAGTGGCAAAATAAGGTGGATACTAACCTAGGGTATCTAGATAGAGCTTCCGTTTATAGTGTTCCTCTTGCACCCAATTAAGGGACACCCCACCTTGCAATGGGTAACAAACCTTGTGATGACAAGAGCACCTTAGGCATTCTTGCCTAGTGATTTCCTAATGGTCAAAATTCCATAAGCAATCACACGAAGTGAAGATAAACACTACATCTACTAAGGTTATGTGTCCTTGATAGCCTTGAGTTTATAGTGGGTTGGCAAAGCCAGGTAATTTTCTTGTCCCCACTTGGGTCGTTCTTCTTGAGTTGTCCAAGAGAAAGCCCTCTAAAGGATCCTAACTACTAAAAAATGGATCCACTCTCAAGGATCAAGATTTTTGATTCACCTCAAGGGTGAAGAGCATACTCTCCTACCTCGATTGCTTCTCCCAATCATGCCAAGAAGATTCAACTACCCCCTTGCTTTTGAAATCCAAAGGTGGGTCAAGATTTCTAATTCACCACAAGGGTGAAGAGCATACTCTCCTATCACCAAAAAACCTCAATCACAAGTTTAATGTTCCTAAAAAAAACTAGTAGATGCCACACATGAAATCAAAAAGCAAAAAAGTTGGGGTTTTTTATGCATCGGGCAACCCTATAAATAATCGTTAATAGCCCTTATGCATTTGAAGATTTGACATGAGTTCTTTTAGGCAATATTAAGGTTTTCAAGATGGAAACCTATAAACACAACTATTAGCACCATGGGTTAGCTCCAAAAAAAAAACAAATCGTAAATGGTCCTTTGAAAAATAGTTAAAGACCTGCAACAAGAACAATAAGCAGCAAACAGAAATTGAGAACTGAGTGAAAACACCCCAATCAACAAGAAAATCCTTGTCAGGTGATAGTGTTTGTTGGAAGACTATCGTGCACAAAAGAAGCTCTTAGCTGAGCCTTAGAAACACATCCCTTGCCAGTAAACCATGAGATGGGAGATTCTTTGAGTAAGAGCAAGAATTCTAGTATCAATGAACTCATGAATATGCGATGCAAGGATGAGAGTAAACTAAGATGAAATGCACAATGAAACTAAGAAAAGCAAATGAAAGTGTTACATCCATATTAATTAGACTAGGTGATCTAAACTATTGCAAAAGAACTACACTAACATACAACTAAACTAGGATGCCATATGAAAGAAATATAAGTTCTCCACAAAAGCTCTCAAGAATTCAAATAGAAAACTTACAACATAACAGTACTCAAGAGTGTGGATCTTTTGAGGGGGAAAATCTCTCTCTTTTAAAGTTGTATGGATGATAGAGATCAAGATGGAGATGATGAATGATCAATAGTTGTGTTTGAAAAGAAGAGTGATCCATGTATACACACAAGTCAACCAATAGAATATAAGTTGACTTCCCACATAAGACAAAAGTCTCAAAAAGCCTTTTCTTTTAATTGCAAAATAGAAAAAGGACTTTATGTGGGCTAGAAGAAGGGGGTCTTTTATTTAATTAGAAGGGGACATGTTCTTTTAATTAAACTTTAGGATAGCATAGTTAAACTATAGGTTATAATCAAATTAATTGATTATTAGCAATTTGGTCTAGGTAAATGATTAATTAAATTAGTCAAAATGGTGAGAAAGGGGGCTAATGGTCTAGATGACCATTTTTAGGTGATTACAATAAGAACTAAGTTTTATTATCAAACTTATCACATTTTTGGGTTTATGTCTGAGAAGATACCTGTGTGCATTGTAAAGCATTCTCAGTTGGTTACTTTAATTTCTGATGAGTGATATCATAATATGTTGAAATCACATAGATATTTTATTTGCTTTGGTATTTCCTTCCATTTAAATGCATATAGACATTGGACCTTGGGTGTCATTCCACTCCTTCCTGACCAACCTTTGAAGTCGCAACTAGAAAATTATAGAGTGACATAGGTGGGTGTGTGCACGTTCATGATAGAACAAGACTATCCAAGTTAACTGTTGTTTTTTTCCAATACCTAACTCTTCTAATAGTAAAAATTTATTAGATTATATTAGATATTATTAATAAAGATTCATTTTATTCTTTTTGTGCTGAAAAGAATAATCATATATGTGTTTTAATCAATTGCAAAAGTATTCAATCAGCATTGATGTGTTTGATTATATGATATGGAAAAAAAGATCATGTGTTTTGTTCAAATACAATAGAATTCATTTCAGCATTACTATGATTGATTGTACCATAAGGAAAGGACAAACATTTGTGATATGTGTTTTTCAGTTGCAAAAGTATTCATTCTAGCATTATTATGATTGACTACACCATAAGTAGAGAATGAACATATGCGTTATGTGTTTTATTTCGATGCAATCAGATTTAGTTTGAACATCTTGTTGTAATTAAGTGTATAAATGTTCATTTTCTTCATGGATGGATATAATGTAGCAACACTGGGAAGGATATAATAGATACTTCATGTTAGTTTCTTCTATCTGCCATTTCTGTAGAATGGATACATGTTGTTCTTGTTTCTTCTACCTTTGAATCTGGCTTTGTAAGTGCTTGGCCAAGCCACTTGTTACTACATTTAATTATGTGGTCCAGGTAATGCATATGTGTGTGTGACTATGCTTATTTGGTTTTACTACATATGTGTAGATGTGTAGTGTTATTTTATTCCCTGCTACATTCCTTGATTAGGCTACTAGGCACATGGTTGCATGCAATATGTTTCATGGCTGCACTGGATCCATCTGATCCATCTCGTTCTAGGAAGCTAGGCTTCTTGTGCTAGGGTCAGGGCATTCTTCATGTCAAGAAGAATCTTGGGGGAGTTCCATGGTTGGCGAGGTAAAAACACCTGGGCCACACTCCCATCTTAGGTAGCACATGGATGACATCCTATGACTTTGGAGATAGGTTACACTAAAGCTCACGACAGGAATGGAAAAACTTAGCTTTTATTGTATTTTCATCTTTGAGATGAGCTGTTCTATGTAATTGTATATAAGAGAAATGTAAATTCTGGAAACTGATGCAAATATATTTCACTATAGTTGATGTATGTTTGGACCAGGAACTTAGTCTTAAGTATTAAATAGTTCTCTAACATAACTTGTGATGTTCAATGTGATTAATCATCACCATCATGATGTAATTTTGAACATTCTTTGAATATTCTAAAGATGTGAAATTTCAAATCAGCACCTTAATTTTATGTTGAAATTGTTGATAAACTATTTGTTATAATAAGTAATTAATGGATAACGAGTCTTGACTTTTCCACATTGGTTATGATTGGTTCTTTTCCACTCTTTCCACAATTTTTTGATGTGGCATTTTTTAATTAGGACAAGGTTCTTACATATGGTATTAAAGCATGGTTTAAACCTAGGCCCTTGGGCTACTATGTTAACTTGCACCAATATTTGTTAGGTGTTTGAGTTATCACCATGGCCATAAGAGCTAAATGAAGAAGTGGGTCCAACAATGGTGCACAAGCTGAGGAGCCTAATGAGAGGTTAGATAAGATATTGGCACTATTGACCTAATAGAGGGATTTGTTACAACAACAAGGCCAAAGGATGGATAACTTGGAGCATGAGACTCAAGGTAGGCATGTTGAAGAAGAGGCAAGGAAGCATAATGAAGACCAATGCTCTAAAGCCCTACATAAATAGGAAGAGGAATTGAGGAAGAAATGCAAGAATGAGTAGTTAGCTAAGGCTCTGAGGAGATTTGAGATAGAGCTAAAGGCAGAAGTTTACCATCAAGTTGCTCTCATTAATTCTAATAGGGTACAAATAGTAGTTGACTTGAGCAAAGATCTCAAGAAGGTGACTCCATCCACGTTTCATGGTAGAGCTTCTGGGGAAGATGCTAAGGCATGGATTAGTAGTATGGAGAAGTATTTCCTAGTTTGAAACTATAGGGGAAAATCTAGAGCAGTTTGGGCCACATTCCAACTAATGGGTGTGTTGGTGTAAATAAGTATTTACTTATTACACTTACTTAAGTTTTACTTAGGTTAATGCATTATTTAATTATTTTGCATTATTTTATTATTATTTTAGGAAAGACACTTAGAAGTTTGTGTACTCTCATTGAGTTACACAACTCTAATTATGCACATGGTGTCTACAACACAGGAGTATGCATCATTCACTAAGTTGTCATGATGACAACATAGTTATCCGCACTCCTCATTTAGCACATGTTGTCTACACCATTGATTTGTGTGCTACACCATTGTAGGCTTATCCTCACATCATCGCACTTAATCTCGTGCTTAATGGAGGATAACCCATATCTAGTGGACATGTGCCTGGTTGTATGACATATCATGATGCTAACTTCTATGCATTCTAGAAGCTCTCCTGAGGCCTTTATATTCAGACACTCCTAGTGTACTCTTGAATCCAGCTATTGAATGAATATCGTCATTCTGATCATACTCTGTCTATTTTGGTCTACTGTGTGCTTGTCTTGAGTTCTTTAGTTCTTGGGTGAATTTTGGCCTAAGCCAAATTCTTACATGGTATCAGAGCCAACGAGGATTCTCATCACATAGCCATTCGAGACCGTTCATGCTTTAGCACCTCGACACAAATTTGAAGGATCCATAGAAATTGGGAGCATCTAGAGCTAGATCTAACCTCACCGTTGTGTCCAAAGCATCGATTCAGTGAAGATCGACTATAAATTCTCCTATACTTGGTGAAAGTTGATCATGAGGCAAATTTTTTTTGCAAACTGGCACTCAAAGGCATCGATTTGAAATTGAGTATGATCATTTTAATTGATCTAATTAATTCTTGTTTAGATCTGCATTAATTTCTTCTCTGCAATTATTGGGCATTTTTCAAATTTCGTTTTCAAAAATTTTCATATAGTCCAGCAGAGAAATTTTTTTTGCCGAATTGGATAGTGACACCCTGGCTTGGCTCCTATATTTTGGTGGTGTTTTATTTATTACTGTAGGGTTATTATTCAAACCACAGGCATCTCTATGAATTATAACCCCACAGGCCGTACTCTGCAATCAACTCCGGCCATAGGCCTAAAAAATTTGGCTAATATTTTTGGTATTATGAAATTCGAATAGCTACAGTGTCACTAGCTGGTGACCACCATAATCCCGAGGGGCAATCCTTCAAAACTCCCGCCAACAATGGTGAGTTCTTTATTTTGCTCTTGCAGTGGTTTTGTTTTATATAGTTGCGCAATCCAAATCCCCATGCAAGTGGGATAAAAGTTTGGGAATTCGACAAGACTAAAATTTTGATTCTTGACACAGAAAGCTATATTTCCAGAAAACCCTATGACAGTCTGACAACGATTCCCTATGCCAATCTTCTGACACACGGTAAGAGCAGAGGCTGCCACGGGGACCTCAACAGAGTCAGCATAAATATGAATGCGACATCAGCTGCTGAATCCCTCGCCACGCAATGATCCAGTCAGCATCCAACTTGGATGACACATTAGAGACATGTCACACTACCATGCAGACAGTGGATTTTTTTCGTACTGTCCGTACATTCTGTACAATATGGAATCCACGTCATCTGCTACATCAGCTGGAGGGTAGGTTTGTGCTGACATCATCAATTTCACCGCCTTAAAATTGAGGCTTGTATGGATGTTAAAATAGGTCAAATTATAACTACTATGACGGCCATGTGACTGTCAAATTTAACCTCGTATTTCACTGATGCAACCCCTCTCCAAATTAATTTTGGTTTTCGCAGTCCGACTTCAAGAGGTCATAACTTGCACATCCAGACTCCAAATCAGGTGCAATTTTTTTTGAAATTGGGTAGAATTTTCTAAATTTTTTAGTGGTGCAGCTAGTTTCTAGTTTGGTGCATAGATTGTTCAAAATTTGTATTTTTTGGTGATTGTACCTGGATAATCCTGCATTTTACAACTTCAAATGCTCTGAATAGGTACATCTGGAGTCGAAAATAGGTTCTATTTTTTTTGAAAGTGCATATTTTTTCGTCTAATTTCTAGATCTACTATCAAATTGTAGTGTTGTGTGGACAAAATTGTCACTTTCAGAAATAGGGCCTTTCTTTTCTTTGTAATGCTTCAGTATTGTAGCACATTGTAAAGTTTTAGATTTGTACTCTATTAAGAAGTTGTAACAAGAAAAATTAGAAGTCCACAAAGGCCAAAATTGGCAAGTGGCTCATTTTAATCGCACTACTGATAAAATGCCCAAAGCATCTATTTTGGGGGGGGGTTTCTTAATTTAGTGAAAAGGGGGAGTGTTCTTGGTGTTGTGTTCTCTCTTTTCTGCACATTTCTTTCATTTTCTACATTATGGGCAACTTTAAGTTTCCTAAATTAACTCCTCATAACTATGCTTCGTGGTCAATAAAAATGTTGTATCACTTAATACATAATAGAGTTTCACAATATGTAGATGGTACTCTTCCTAAACCAACAGGTGATAATGTATTTGCAAATGATATTTCAAATTGGGTAGCAATGAATAGGAAAGCCCTAGGTGATATATGTTTGGGGGTAGATGATAAAATCATGTATAAAATCAAGAAATGTACTACATCCAAGGAAGTTTGGGATACCCTTGAAAGCCTTTATGGGAAAGTATCTGAAGAGGATGTGTTCAAGATTGAAGATGAGCTTGTTTCCTTAGATCCTAAGTCATATGAATCAATACAAGACTTCATCATCAAGGTGAATGAATTAAGGAAAAAGCTTACTGATTGTGGGAGTTCTATCAAAGATGATAGACTAATCTATCTTATACATAACAAGCTGCCATCGGAGTATTCCAAATTTGTATATTCTTTTAACACCTCAAAGACTACCTTAGGGTCTGCCTACAAGAAAGTCACTTTTGATGAATATGCAAAATTGTTGGATGATGAAGAAAATAAGTTGAAATCAATGGGGATTCTCAAATCACCTCAGTCCAAAGCATTGGTGGCCAATGAGGGTTCTCAACATTCAGTTGGATAGTCTTCAAATAAAGGAAAGGGTAAGAAGAAATAGAAGAGTAAATTTGAGTATGCAGAAAAGACAACACCTCAATCCAATCAACAAGGCAAGTCCTCGAATTCCAACAAGAAAGGGGACACCAATAAGGAGAAGAAGAAGTGTGCTTATTGCAAGAAAACTGGTCATGAAGAGCATGATTTTTATCTTAAAAAGATTGATGAGTTAACCAACATCATGAAGAAACATAATGATCCATTGTCTAATGCTTACAAGGAGAAAGGTCTTCTTCAGATTTGAAGGGAAAAGGGCAAGCACTCATGGCTAATTCAAACTCTTCAAAGGAATGGATATTTGACTCAAGTGCCTCATATTACATGGGTTCTTCAAGAGAGTATTTTTTCTTCATTGAATCACTCAAAGGTACTGCACATCTTCATAGGGAATGATAGCAAAATGGAAGTTGAAGGGAAAGGCAACGTAGAAATGGAAAATGGAGAGTTTCAAGAGGTTCTCTATGTTCCAAACCTAAGTTCAAATCTCCTCTCAATCTACCAAGTCACTCACTTCGGAGATGGACATAGAGTTGAGTTCCTTCTAGACTTAGTAAAAGTGCACAATCTTAAAGATGATTCCTTGGTTGCAGTGGGGAAAGTGAATGATCACAAGAGGTTATAATCTTTCTCTCATTTTGTACCCAAGTCTTCTTCAAAAGCCTTGTTATCACAATCTAATTCAAACATGCAATTATGGCATGAGCGGTATGGTCATCTTGACTACCACTATCTTCAGCAACTTTGCACATACCATATGGTGAAAGGTCTACCTCAAATCAACTTTTCTAAGGGTGAATGGTCAACAGATTCAATGGATATGCATCCGAAGGGGAAATTACAAAGGGGGAAGTCTTCAAGGGTAACAAGTGTTCTTCAGATGGTTCACATGGTATTAGCAGGTCCTTTTGCATTCAGCTAGGGTCGCTACATACTTACCTTAGTTGATGACTTTTCAAGGTTCACTTGGGTCTACTTTCTGCATAACAAGAATGAAGTGTTGGACAAGTTTCTAGCCTTCAAGGCTCATGTAGAACAGAAATCTAGAAAGGCCATCAAAGTACTCTGCATGGACAATGAAAACATGGATGTGAACAGAAGACTTAAAGACTTTTGCAAACATGAGGGAATTGATCTTCAAACTCCTTCAGCATTCACTCAGCATAAGACAGATGTTGTAGCTTTGAGGATTCGAACTCTTAAGTCTATGGCAAGTTGCATAATTCATGCCAAGTCTCTCGATCCATCATTAGAAGTTGAAGCAATCTCTAGTGCCACTCACATTCTTAATCGTTCTCCTCATCCAACCATAGATGGAAAAAATCCTTTTGAGGCATGGTGCAGTAGAAAACCTATTGTGACACACTTCAGAGTCTTTGGTTGTCCTGCATGGGCAAAGGCATCTTCTAGGGGATGCAAGGCATAGTCATCTCGGCCTTGTACCTTCATTGGTTACGAAGGCAGTGTGAAGGTATATAGACTTCTAGATCCTGAGGCACATCAAATTTTTGTGGAGAAGGATGTACATTTTGAGGAAAGTTCACCCAGCTTGTCCTCTACTCCTCTTCACACATCATATAGTGTGGAAACTGATAGTGATTTCAGTGATAGTGCTTCAATAGATTCAGATACGTGGAGTTCTATTGATAGATACAGTGAGAGGTCACTTTGTCAGTTCAGTCTGCATGCATACATCGCCACAGTGATAGGTCCAAAACAACAAGGTACTTCCAGTCTTCCAAATGCAGGTTCAGTGATAAATTTGGAAGATAGTATTCATGATCTACCTCTTCTTCTTGATGCAAAATTACCTTCTTTAGTTGTCATGAGGGTTCCATCCACATCTCTTGTTCATTCGCGACATGATTGATCCTCTTAGGTTGGAGTGATTATGGATACTTATGATCAGCAGTTGCAGCAGGGTTCTTCATCAATTGCAGAGACAACTAGTTCTTTGGGACAGGTTCTTTAGCTAGTTGAGCAGGTTTTAGAGACATAACTTATCCATGGGATTCTTTCCACACACAGTGGAAGCATCTCATTTGTACCTTTGGCATTGTTTCTTCCTAAGGGGAGGAACACCATTCTGCAGTCTTGGATCAGCTTCTTCATTGGAGCAGTCACTGTTCAACATTCTTCTTTGGGGGGGGGGGGGAGCCCATCCTATCTCTCTTCCTCTTCTCATCATTCTCTTATTTATATATTGGATGTATGTCGTAATGGGGGAGTCTTGATTACTCCATCCATCCATGCATCCTTCTTTATCTCTCTTTTTGGGGGAGGGTTTTTCCCATGAGGTTTTCCCTCTTTCCCCACTTTATGGGAGATTGCATATCATTATGTACATGGGTACCTAACATGGCCTAGTAGCCGGGACCCATATTGCATTTCATCCTAGATTTCGTAAGCTTAAGGGAATTCCCCTAAGTTTCACTTAAGGGGGGATGTTGGTGTAAATAAGTATTTACTTATTACACTTACTTAAGTTTTACTTAGGTTAATGCATTATTTAATTATTTTGCATTATTTTATTATTATTTTAGGTAAGACACTTAGGAGTTTGTGTACTCTCATTGAGTTACGCAACTCTAATTATGCACATGGTCTCTACAACATAGGAGTATGCATCATTCACTGAGTTGTCATGATGATAACATAGTTATCCACACTCCTCATTTAGCACATGTTGTCTACACCACTAATTTGCGTGCTACACCATTGTAGGCTTATCCTCACATCATCGCACTTACTCTCATGCTTAATGGAGGATAACCCATATCTAGTGGACATGTGCCTAGTTATATGACATATCATGATGCTAACCTCTATGCATTCTAGAAGTTCTCTTGAGGCCTTTATATTAAGGCACTCCTAGTGTACTCTTGAATCCAGTTATTGAATGAATTTCATCATTCTAATCATACTCTATCTATTTTGGTCTACTGTGTGCTTGTGTTGAGTTCTTTAGTTCTTGGGTGAATTCTGGCCTAAGCCAAATTCTTACAGGGTGAGGCAACTACATGGTGGAAAAATTTTATGGCCAAAAAGAAGCTCCAGCATGGGGAGGTAACCTGGGAAGAATTCTTGCATTTTTTCTACAAACGATGGTTACCTCAACTATTCTATGACAAGAAAACAATAGACTTCTACAAACTAGTTTAGGGGAACATGATTGTTACACAGTATCATGAATGATTTTGTCATTTGCTGAAGTATGTTCCTCAGTATTAACATGATGAACTATTTAGAACTCAAAAATTTTTAATGGGTTTGCAACTAGAGATCTATAGTGAGGTCAAAATGCAGGAGCTTGAGACCATGGACTTTGCACTACGCAAGGCCCTTAAGTAGGAATAGAGATTGAAGTATGCTTCTTCCTATAAATCCTCCAACCAAAACTATAAAAGGAAGTTCCAAGATAATAGGTTATATTAGGATAACAAGGGTTATTAGGATGACATGCAAAAGGGAAATGAAAAGAAACAACAAATTAGAAACATGAAGGATAAGGCACAAGAAAATTATGATAGGAATATGAACAAGGAAAACTAGAACAACAACAAGAATCAAAATCATAGAAATGGAAATGGAAGGAATGGAAACAATAGAGGTGATTAGAATAGAAATGATGATAGGAGAGGCCCTAGGACAAGATGTTTTGTATGTGGTGGTAACTATTTTGTTGCTAAGCGCCCACAATGGTCTGATAGGAGGGACCTTCCTCCACAACACCACATTCATGTTGTAGTTGATCATAGATAGGAAAATTATTAGGCCACTCCTATATAGATGATTGGTACACTTTTTGGTTACCCTATTTCTATCCTTATAGATACTAGTGCTATTGAATGCTTTGTAGATCCTAAGATAGTAGCTAAGATACCTATTAAGGATGGTTTTATGACTGAACCTTGGACTGTAGAGTATGGTAACATGTTGAATGTAGGGTAGAGCAATGCTTATTTTGTAGTGAGTTGGAACTCCCTGGCTTTTGAATAGAGGTCAACTTGAATGTAGCACCTTTGGGCTCATACGATGTCATCCTAGGCATCAATTGGTTAAGTGAGTATAAAGCTTTAGTAAACTATCAGGATAAGGTGATTGAATGCCTTGATGACATAGGGCATTCAATGAAATTGAATGGTTTCAAATAAACCTTGGAATTGAGGCAAATTTTAACAATGAAGTTGAAGAAAGCCAAGAGGAAAGGATGTTAGTTATATGTTGCCCATGGTAAGAATCTAGAAGAGACCCCACCTTGACTAGAGGATCATCCTATTTTTCAGGAATTCAAAGATGTGTTTCCAGATGATTTACCTGAACTACCCCCTAAGAGGAAGTTCAATTTCTCCACAGATCTTGTGCCAAGAGAAAAACCTCAATCAAAGGTTCCTACCGTATGACTTCCACATAAATGTATGAGTTTAATACTCAGCTATAGGAACTCTTGGATAAAGGTTTCATTTGCCCTAGTGTATCACTATTGGGAGCTCTTATAATCTTTGTTAAGAAGAAGGATGGTACCTTAAGGTTGTGCATTGATTACCACATGTTGAACAAGGTGACCATTAAGAATTGATACCCTCTCCCAAGGATTGATGAACTTTTTGATCAAATGAAAGGAGCAATCATATTCTCTAAAATTGATTTACGATCTAGATATCACCAACTTTAGATTTAGGACAAAGACATACCCAAGACAATATTCAAAACAAGGTATGGGCATTATGAGTTTGTAGTCTTACCTTTTGAACTGACAAACACACCTGCTACTTTCATGAACTTGATGAACAATGTTTTCAGAGATTGTCTTGATAAATTCTTGGAGATATTTATAGATATATTAGTATACTCCAAGAATTTAGAAGAGCATGAAAAGCACTTATGCATAGTTTTGTAGCATTTCAGAGAAAGGAAGTTGTATGGGAAACTCTCCATTTGCTTATTTTATCAGAAGGAGATCCACAACTTGGTGCATATTTTATTAGTTGATGGCATAGCAGTGGATCCTACAAAGATTAAAGCCATCCTTGAATGGCCAATTTAGTAGAACGTAAATGAAGTTAGGAGTTTTATGGGTCTTGCTGGGTATTATAAGAAATTTGTTGAGGGATTTTCTAGTATAGAAGCACCGATTACATCTCTCCAGTGCAAGGGTAAAAGATTTGAGTGGACAGAAGCACTTGAGAAAGCCTTTCAATTGCTTAAGAAAAGGCTTACTGCCACTCCTATTTTGGTCATACCAAACCTAAATGGACATTTTGTTGTCACCATAGATGCTTTAGGAGATGGGCTTGGGGGTGTATTGATGTAGGCTGGTAAGGTTTTTGTCTACAAGTCCAGGAAGCTCAAATTGCATGAAGTAAATTATGCTCCTCATGATTTAGAGCTAGTCGTGATAG
Organism: Cupressus sempervirens; assembly: GCA_028749045.1. NCBI lineage: Eukaryota > Viridiplantae > Streptophyta > Pinopsida > Cupressales > Cupressaceae > Cupressus > Cupressus sempervirens. The sequence continues at coordinate 373,277,008 of CM053790.1, forward strand.
TACATGCTCTACAGATGTGGCATCATTACTTATTGGGGAAGCCATTTGAGCTCAAGACTGATCATATGGGGTTGAGGTATACATTTTCACTCAACCTAATTTGAATGCTAGATAGAGGCGATGGCTTGAAATCCTTAGTGAATATGATGTCGGTATAGAGTATATTAAAGGCAAAGGGAACAGGGTAGTGGATGCACTTAGTCGCAAGAGACATATTACTGCTATCTTTGCATCTCAAACTCGTATGGTTTCAATAATTTAAAAGTTTTTCCTTCCCCTAGCCCTTGATTTAGTTTTTTTTCCTTCCTATTCTCTTAAATTTTCTAGTGTCTTTAGAATTCCCTTAGTGTCGCTTATCTTTCCTAGTTTTTTTTTTTGATCAATAAATGGCTGAAGCCTTTCATTATACTATTAAATACATAAAAGAAATTACACATCCTCCATTCAAATAGGCATTGGTAGGAAAGAACGGGGAAAGAAAACCTCCATATGATTTACTTGAACTACCCCCTAAGAGGGAGTTCAATTTCTCCACAGATCTTGTGCTAAGAGAAAAACCTCAATCAAAGGTTCCTACCGTATGACTTCCACATAAATGTATGAGTTTAATACTCGGCTATAGGAACTCTTGGATAAAGGTTTCATTTGCCCTAGTGTATCACTATTGGGAGCTCTTATAATCTTTGTTAAGAAGAAGGATGGTACCTTAAGGTTGTGCATTTATTACCACATGCCGAACAAGGTGACCATTAAGAATTGATACCCTCTCCCAAGGATTGATGAACTTTTTGATCAAATGAAAGGAGCAATCATATTCTCTAAAATTGATTTACGATCTAGATATCACCAACTTTAGATTTAGGACAAAGACATACCCAAGACAATATTCAAAACAAGGTATGGGCATTATGAGTTTGTAGTCTTACCTTTTGAACTGACAAATACACCTGCTACTTTCATGAACTTGATGAACAACGTTTTCAGAGATTGTCTTGATAAATTCTTGGAGATATTTATAGATATATTAATATACTCCAAGAATTTAGAAGAGCATGAAAAGAACTTATGCATAGTTTTGTAGCATTTGAGAGAAAGGAAGTTGTATGGGAAACTCTCCATTTGCTTATTTTATCAGAAGGAGATCCACAACTTGGGGCATATTTTATTAGTTGATGGCATAGCAGTGGATCCTACAAAGATTAAAGCCATCCTTGAATGGCCAATTTAGTAGAACGTAAGTGAAGTTAGGAGTTTTATGGGTCTTGCTTTGTATTATAAGAAATTTTTTGAGGGATTTTCTAGTATAGAAGCACCGATTACATCTCTCCAGTGCAAGGGTAAAAGATTTGAGTGGACAAAAGCACTTGAGAAAGCCTTTCAGTTGCTTAAGAAAAGGCGTATTGCCACTCCTATTTTGGTCATACCAAACCTAAATGGACATTTTTTTGTCACCATAGATGCTTTAGGAGATGGGCTTGGGGGTGTATTGATGTAGGATGGTAAGGTTTTTGTCTACAAGTCTAGGAAGCTCAAATTGCATGAAGTAAATTATGCTCCTCATGATTTAGAGCTAGTCGTGATAGTACATGCTCTGTAGATGTGGCACCATTACTTATTGGGGAAGCCATTTGAGCTCAAGACTGATCATATGGGGTTGAGGTGTACATTTTCACTCAACCTAATTTGAATGCTAGATAGAGGCGATGGCTCGAAATCCTTAGTGAATATGATTTCGGCATAGAGTATATTAAAGGCAAAGGGAACAGGGTAGTGGATGTACTTAGTCACAAGAGACATATTATTGCTATCTTTGCATCTCAAACTCATATGGTTTCAATAATTTAAAAGTTTTTCCTTCCCCTAGCCCTTGATTTAGTTTTTTTCCTTCCTATTCTCTTAAATTTTCTAGTATCTTTAGAGTTCCCTTAGTGTCACTTATCTTTCCTAGTTTTTTTTTATTATCAATAAATGGCTGAAGCCTTTCATTATACTATTAAATAAATAAAAGAAAATACACATCCTCCATTCAAATAGGCATTGGTAGGAAAGAACGGGGAAAGAAAACCTCTAGTCTTGCCTAAGACACAGTCCTTTATTATATAGATTTAAAGGGGCATTCCCTAATTTATTGCTTACAACTTAGAATATCTCTGTGAGCTTGGGATCATCAATATGTTAATGTTTTACATTGATTACATTATGCATATCCACAAGTAACAAAAAAACAATATTGAGGCCAATCAAAGTGGAGAAAGGGGAGAGAAGATCCTAGCCTACACCTTGTTCCATTGAAAAATCTCTGCCTTGTGCAACACCAGGTTGCCAAACAGAACTAGAAAACATCTTTTGCTTCCAGTAAGGTTAGTAACATAGACTAAAATAGTAGGAATTAGAGTCAAAATAATTCTAAATCAGAAAAGCATCACATACTTCCACCAGAATGTATCTTGATTAGCCACCCAATCACCAACTAAGACTATTAATATATAATGCAGAATACTAAAAAAGATACAAGACTAACATAGCTTATAAAATAATTAGAGTATAATCCAATGTTTAACCATTTAAGCTTTGGAAGTTAGAAGTGACTTAGTTTAAAATTATTCTACCTTTATAAAGGTTTGTATATAAGGGGTTTGGAAGAGTCTAGAAACAACTAGATGCCTGTTTTAGTCATCATAAAAACACTTTCAAGGATAGCAGCATGAAACATTTTGTTTATTATTTATGATTAAATGGTATAATGTGTAAGGGTAAATATTTCTCATCTACATATAATGATTAGTTTATTTAGCATCATTTCTTAATTTTAAACAATTTATTATTTCATATTTAATTTTAATTTTGTTATCAAATAGCATTATTAAATATTATTAAAATTTCTCCATTAGCTCCCTTGTTTTTTATCCTTCTATAAATAGAATTTTTTAATTAGCTATTAACCTTTAGTAGATTTGGTAATTAATATATAAAAATGTTAATTTAATAATATTATCTTATTCCCTATCTCTAGAAGAGTGTCTTTATTCTTTTTATCCTTCCTAATAGTTTTCTTGTGTTTATTCTTCACCTTTCCTATCTTTATTTAGTAGCCTCATTATTCCTAATATTTCTCAACCATCTTAATTTTTTCCCCTTTTCGTTCGATCTCTTCTTCATACTTTAACTTTCTCTAACTTCCTGTCTTATTTTCACTCTCCTCCTTATATACATGTCAAGCCTCCTTCTTCATAATTAAATCTAATCTAATTAACTATAATTATTGTCATGTCACTTTTAATTCCTGTTAGGCTAGGAAATCATTTGCACCCTTTCAGTAGTTAATTTTGCCACTACTTTTTAGTAATATTTGTGTCTTTTCTATTCAAACTTGTCCTTATTGTGAGTGATGGAGTACACTTGCCATCATTAGATAGTTGGATCATAACTTAAGTATGATTTTAGGAGATCTAAAGGCTTTTATTCTCAAGCTTTTCTTGATCTCTATGTTGTCTCTCTTATCTTGGAGCCTTGAATTCTTGAGCTTTAGGTTTTAGTGGCCAGATTCTTTGGCTCTCCTAGTTTGTTGGTGTCTTTCCCATAATATGCATGGACATTGGAATTGTATTGTTTCATAGCTTTGAAAGAAGAACCATGACATTTTTAGGCACAGTTAAGTCGAAGAGGTGGAATAATATACTTCTCAATCAGGATGACATGGTTTGGTTTGTGGTAAGAAGAGATCTTGGAGAAAAAAATTTTAATTCCAATAATTCATGGTACATAAATAGTGATATTGTGGGATGTCTCATAGTGATCTCTTGAAAGTGGGCATCACTTAGTTTGATATGACTAACCCCTATGAAGCCATATTTGATCCAACATGGCTAAAAGGTTTATGTCAAGCTATTTTCAACATTAAGCACAAAATAGAGATTCCATTCCCTTGAATGTACATGAAGTAGCCCATTGGTAGTCTTAAATGGGCCAAGGTCCCAAAGTGCTCAGTGTTAATCATTAGAGACCAAATGAAATTTTGATAAAATTTGGCTTGAGATGGAGACCAATGTGCATTTTCTCATTCATTGGTGTAATCTCACCAGGGAAAGAAATAAATTTTGGCTTCTCCCTATCTTCAATAAAGTTAATTTGGATCACAATTCCCTTAGCTTCTAGCTCTCAAGACTTAAAAAATCTATTTACCCCAAGAAACTAAAGAATGGTAATGCTTCCGCTCAAAGTGCTAAGGAGGAAGATGAAGATACTAATGAGGAGCTAATACTAATTTTTCATTATGAAAAGTAATTAGGGTCATAGACCATAGTTTTATGTATCTTTGTAATTCTCATTTTAGGGTACTTTGTAGTCAAGTTCCTTTTTAGTTTCATGTATTTAGTTTCATACTCTCTGTTAATTCTCTCAAACATATATCTCTTAAACTTTATATTTTGATGGAACAATTATAATCTACTAACTTAGTTTTGCTATTTTATTATCCTTTCTTGTCATACATTCTAGTAAATAATTTTAAAGTTTCTATGCATTAAATTAGATTTTCAGCATAAGATTTATCTTTCATGAATTCATTTGCAATCATATATGGGTTTTCTGTATAGATATTTCTAAATCCTCTTAATCTAGGTTTATGTTTTAATTGGCTTAAATTTGTATCCAGAGTGCATGAAATTTAAACTTCTCCACTTGATTTTGAGGACTATAACTCCCATCAATATGATAAATGTAAAATTTGGGTTTTATTTCACTATTCTTCTCTCGATTTAGATTAGTATTTAGGGTCATTTAGCTTGGATCTTTAGCATAGTCCCATCAAAACTTTAATTTATGTTTTTTGTTTTGATTAACTATTGTAAAATATTTCTTATTAAATAGTGTAATATTGATTGTTTAATTAGCTCATAATCTTGTTTACAATTTCTAGTTTTCATATCCATTTAATACTAAAATGGGGTTTGTTAAAATTATTCCTTGTCTTCCATTTTTATCCTTGTTAATCTCTTTTCCTTCTAAATTTTAAGTTTTTGATCCTCCAGTGGGTATCTTTTCATAATTTCAAACATGAACTCAGAATCTGCTGAATAGTGGATTTAACCCATAAGCGTAATCTTGAATGAGAACTGAAGTATGCTTGTTTTTCAAAATATAAAGACATAATCCTAAACTTTTCACACTCATTCATAATTTTATTTACATAAATTCTACCAAGTAATAAGATTTATTAGCTTTAAAATATTTTATTAACATTTAACAATGGTAGATGATAGATTGGATCATAGACAATCAAATATCTATCTTAAATCCGGATAAAAAGAAACTTTAGAATTAAGTCCTTTTATTCTAGCTTGATCTTATCCCTACTTTTCCTTGTCTTCATCTCCTTGTTTTTTGGGTTTGCTCCTACCTTTGTTTTTTTAGATTTTCTTTTACTTTTTCCTCCTCGTGAGTGGTTATTTCATTTCTCTTACATGTTGGTCTCTTTTAAAGAGATCACCTACTATGTCTCTATTCTCTTGGGTTTAGTATTATCCTCCTAATTAATGTAGTCCATATCCATCTTTCCTTTTTTAGTCTGTTAGATTCCTGTCAGGTCTATTCTGTTAGTCCTAAGATCATTACTTTCATTTTTTTTCTATGTTTAGTTTTCCCTTTCCCTTTCCTCTTCCTTTATCCTTGGGTTGCATCATAAAGCTTTTCCTTGTTCTGTATAGGCTTCTTTCTCCTAGAGAAGAATATCTTAGGAGATATTGTATGTTCATATTAACCAAATTTTTTAATCTAAAAATCACAATATTGCTAGAGATGTTGTTCCCCTATCTTTCTACACTTCCTTGTTCATTGTCTTTTCATTTCCTCTTCTTTTGATTTCCTGTTTATTATCTTTTGTTTATGTACTAATTAATTTTATTAACTTTCTTAAGTTTTTTTCAACAATAACTATTATTCCAATGATGTCTATTTGATTTCTTAAAATGAGTATACTAAATGTTCCACCTCCTCAAAACATCATATACAATTGCTTATTTAAAAAATAAACAGTATCCGAAATTGATTAGGCTCACATAAAGATTGAGATTTCTCAAAAATGGAAACCATTATTAAAATCCATGGGCCTAAGAATCATATAGCTTTTGATGGATTGATTATAGGCATCATGATCATGGACATTCTATTATCTACACATTTCTTAGTAACGAGGGTGGTTTACCATATTTTGGGAAAGTAATTTATTTTCAATACTGACATAAATAGAGTCCCATTAGATATAACATCCATGTTTATAGAAATGGTACACACAATTGAAGCAGAAAAATTGCTATTGATCTTCTTTGTAGAAGATTATTTAAAAATATGTATTTAGGAGACTTGGAAATTTTTTTGATTAATATAAATGAAGATCGACTAATACTAAGACCTTTCAATTATGATAAAAATATCTTGAGAAGAAACGACATTTTTCTTTTCCTTATAATATTTACAAAAGATTGAAGAAGGTTAAAAAAATGGAACTTTGTAATTAGAAGAAATGTTTATTTTCAAATGCATTTCCTTTATGTTAGATTTACTCATGATTTTGGATAGATTGATAAGTTTATGGAAGAAGATCTAGTAGGAATATGGGAAGATATTGAGAACATCAATTTAGAATATATCAAATCTACCCATCCCTTTGACAAGCTTTCAAAATTGACATCTTCTTCTCAATTTTTTTTTTGATTCCTTTATGATGTAATCTTCTACTCATGGACACTTGTAAAGTTAATATAATATAAGCCTTGATTCATTTTATCTATAAATATATTTATGACCAATATTTTTTTTTCCAAATACAATATATGTTGAAGTTAGGTAACTTGAAAGATTTTGTAAAACTCAATTAGTCAATTCAACTAATTCTTTGCGAGGTGCTAACAATTTGATCTTAGTCAAAGTTTCATTGTAGGTTCAATGTAATATTAATGGATTTTAGAGTGCAAAACAGAGGAAGATTCATCTCATATACCTGAAAATCAGAATTAATATATTAAAAATGATCTAAACATAATATAAGTAATTACAGGCCTCAAGGCCTTTTATCTATTAAAAAAAAAGAAAAAGAATAAAAATAAAAATAAAAGTATTATTAGAGAGGTAACTTCTAATAGTAAACTCAATAAATAATTAAATCATCTTTTGTCTAACATGTATCATATCATAAGTAGGTTCATAAATTCAATCAATTTAAGATCAAGAGTATATATCTCTATTGTTCATCAAATGAGTAGCAAATTCTTATAGGTCTCTATTTTATACTCATGTGAAGAGTGTCCTTGTTCTACTTCTCTTTCACAATTTATAGCACCAACATAAAAAAATGTCTAACTATGGACCTAACCATCAACTTGATAATAACGAAGGGGATAGCTTTCATCACTCTAGCACCCAAATATTATCCCTTGCAATAATTCTTAGTGCCATGAACTACATTGGAAAAATAGATTTCATAGACTTTTTCATCACATGTATGCTTACTTAACCAAGGCCTATGGTTAATAGTATTAATGACTACCTTCCTATCTAGCTTGTTTGCAATCTGAAAGCCTATCAATCTATTGGCTTATCTCTTCCTCTTGACATTTGTAGTTAACTCCCATCCTCTACTCCCCATGCATATTGTTTTTGCTATTGTTTACCATGCTTTCAAGTTTTATCATTGCCTATAATAACCTCTCCTATTTTTAGAATATTTGACCCTATTTTAAAATGTTGACAATTTCTTAGTTGTTGCAAAAATACATAGTTGAAAGATGGAGTGTTGTTTACATTTAAAACCACTCATCAAGGGCTGAAATTATCTTCATTGACATCTTCTATTGAGTGGTTAGACACCAAGAATGCCTCATTTAACTCCCAAAGTCCCAGAAACATTTCAGGACACTTTGTACCAATGCATCCCCCTAAGTACATAAAGTGAGAATCATTGAAACTTTGATGAAGAATTATTCAAGGGTCATTCCATGTATGAATGATATATCTAAAGATATAGGGTCATGTCACTACTACATGTAATAATTTTTCACCATTTTAGAACATTTGGCCCTCTTTGAAAATGTTGATAATTTTTAAGATTTCAAGAAGTTGCAAAAGTGGTTAGTTGAAAAAATGCAACATTGCATATATTTCAAACCATTTATTATGGGATCAAATAATTTGTACCAAAAATTTGGTTGGGCAGTTAGACATTAGGAATGTCCTTGTTTGGCTCTTTAAGTCATTGAAATTTTCTAAGACATTTTGTACTTGTGTATCCCCTTAAGTATGTGCGAAACCTTGACAAAATGTTTCTTAGGGATCATGTCATGTAGAAAAAAAATATACAAGGATTAAAATCATGGTTTTGATACCAATATCTACAATAACCTCCCTCACATTCAAAATATTTGACTCTATTTTAAAGCATTGACAACTCGGTTGAAAGATGTAGCATTTTGTATTTTTAAAATACTCATCATGGGTTCAAATTAGCTATGTCAATAAGTTTAGTTGGAAAAGTAGATACAAATAATTTCCTCATTCATTTGTCCAAGTTGTCAAGGTGTTCTAAAATACTCTATATTGATGCATCCTCTTGAGCACATAAAGTGCAATATGCATCAAACTTTGACAGAGTATTTCTTGGGAGCCATGTTACATAGGAAAGATCCTTTTAAGGCTATGCAATCAAACTAACACCACTTAAAATGACCTCAAACAATTTTGATAGATTCAAATCCATTTGAAAGTGTTGAATTTTTTTAAATTATTGTAATATTACTCAATTAAAAGGCACAACATTATGTATCTTTCAAATAGCTCATTGTGGGCTAAAACTGTCTGCATCAATATGCCTAGTTGTATGAGTAGATATCGAAGATTGTCTTTTGTTATCTCCCCAAATCACCAAGATGTTCTAGGATAATCCATATTAGTGCATCTCATCAAGTGCATAAAGTGCAAAGTGTGTTATACATTAATTTAATGATTTGATGATGATTGATGGCTCATAGGAATACATTTAAATTTATAGCTAAAACACATTTAATAGTTTGTCTCTTGGTCTTTAATTGAGACTATAATTGTTGTTTAGGGTTTTTTTTATGTTGGGGACATATACAAGCATTAGTAAGGAACGATCACACACATGAATATATGCAAGATATGAACTCCAAATGCATAGTAGAGAGGGATTGTGCACTCAAAACATGAGTAATGCATTAGGACACCTATAAAGGAAAATAATATATGTGAATATACATTAATACATGAATTCACTTAAGTTGTGAAGAATAAATGTGAATACACATAACAAATAAGACATGAATCATGCATATAAGTAAGTTCACATTTCATGTAGCATACATATGCATACATGTAGAGCATAAAGAATGAAGTATATAAGTGAATTCACTTGAATCAAGAAGCATATATGAATACATATAGTGTCTAAAGAATGAATTCACATAAGTCATGAATCATACATGTGAATACATGTAGGAAATAAATTGTGATTTATTTAAATGAATTCACTAAGGTCAAAAAGAATATATGTAAATACACATGACACATAAAGCATGAAACATACATATGATTTCAATTAAGTCATGAAGCATACACATGAATAAACATGGTAAATAAATCATCATTCATATAGATGAGTTTACTTAAGTTAGGATGCATATATGTGAATATATATAGCACATAACACAAAAACTATACTTATGAAATTAAACTAATGTTAAGAAGAATATATATGAATACACATACACATAGACATAAAACATGATGCATACATATGAATCACCTTACGTCAAGAATTATATATGTAAATACAATGTAGCACATAAAAATTGAGCCATGCACATGAGTCCTGTGGTTTATACATGTGTATTTACTATAGTCACAAAGAAAACATGAAGTCTATAAGGGATACACATAAATACAATTAAGGCATAAAGTGTGAAGCAAAAACATAGATACACACAAAGTATAAATATATGTAAGCTATGAGAAAGTTGTAATCCATAAGGAACTAAATAGTACACATGATACATGCAGTGAATAGATATAGAATGAAGCATAAATCATAAGGCATGAAGTCATATAATAATAATAATAATTTAATACATGAAATATATTCAATATAATTATACAATATGTGAGGCCTTGCCCCGACCCATCATAGCATAGTGATACATTATTATTTTGATACTCATGACTCGATATGTAAAGACACTATCAGATACTTTGAACATATTATATTATTTTATGTTGTGTGAAGTTTTACTTTCAGATATTAGGTTTAGTTATTTAACTCTTTATGAACATGTGTACTGAAGTAAGTAAATGCAAAATTAACACTTCGATTATGAAATTTTAATGATTGAGAATATGAGTAGAACAAAATAAAACAATTGAATTATCTGAAAGACAAATTTTTTAATTTATGAGATTTCCTTGATATGCTATATACATATACGCATGTGATTTTCTAGAGCTATTGATGTGTGCAATGACTGTGCAGGGTATTTTAGCCTAGGAACTTAATGGGGAAATGAAATTGAACCCTATGTGCCATTTGTGGAAACCATGTTGTTCATATTTTACTCATACCATGAGATGTATGAATGTATCATTCTATATTCAGTAAATGTTAATGTTTCGTAATAGTGTTTTTTTAATAGTGTCACTGGACACTCATGAATTGTTATGCATTCTAGCATGCTAGTTAGGGTTATCTGGGTAATCTATGGACCTAAGTCAGACTAAGTGACCTTTTTTCTAATGAGTTTTTAATCAAATTATTTACCCCTAATCCAAATTAGTGTTTAATCTACATTTTGGAGTTGTTTGTTAGTCCTATAAATTTCTAGCATTTGTTAGGTCCCAAATTTATTCCTAAGGCCTAAAATCATGAAATCTTATTACCCAAGGGGTATGGGTATGGGTTGGGGGCATTTTCCACCCCCCCAGCCCCTTTTGTTGACTTTTATGGTCACTCAAAAAGTCCATTTTTGGTTTAGTGCGAAAATAGAATGATTTCACCATGGGTTGAATGACCCTAACCCCACCTTGAGGTTAGCCTTAGGTTTAGTTGAGTTAGAAACCTCTAGATCTTTAGGCAAGTGGGGGGGAGTTATTGGATTTTGGGAGAGGTAGTTGAGTTTTGATCTTATTTAGAGGCTTTTTTGAGGAGGTTTAGGTTGTTCACCCAACCTCTAGTTTTAGAGGAATTTTCAGAATTGAAGAGGAAGGATATGAAAGCTATCTCTTCTCAAACTTGATCTTTGCCATAACCTATTTTCTTGAAGGTAGAAATACTTTACCTCATTTTGGTTCTATGTAGTGCTTCATGTTTCAGTTTTATTACTTATGTATGTTTGTATGTGTGATGAGTATGTTGGGAGGGATTGGAAACAACTTTTCTTCAATGTTTTTCCTTTGTGTGGTTTTGGAATTTCAAAGTTTTCTTTCATGGGTGTTTGGCATTACTCACCCTTAGATAAGGCAGAAGTGGCCATTTTTGGGGAAAGGTATTCAGTTGGACTCCAACAATGTAGAGTCTCTTCTTAGGATGATAAGAGGGAGAGAGGGTAGGGTGTTATGGGCCCCTACCTGTCAGCACAAACCAAATATGAGTTTTGACATGTATGAATGGAAGAATGAGAGTTCTTGAGTTATAGCCTTGATTGGGCACTTGTTTTGGTGTTGTGTTTGACATCTCCTATTGGAAAAATCCACCTTCCTCCTAGTTTTGATTCAATGTTGAATCCTGTTGTGAAAACCCAGTATGGAAATGAATGTCTGATTTTGTTCCTTGTTATGTTTGTTTGTCACTTGGCCAATTTTTGTTTCCTCCACAATTTCAGCGATGCATTGTAGAAAATGAAATGGATCCCTTGTTAAGGGCCATGATGGAAATTTATTTTGATTGTCAAAATTCAATTATGTTCGAGATTAAAATCTTGTGTAGAAATGTATTTTAAACTTTGTTGTACTAGCAACGATGTCAGGTTTTCTTACTGGTTCTTTCTCGACAGAGCTTTGAATTAGGTGGTCAATAAAATAATGATTGAATAATATTTTTGCATTGGAGTCATTTAGTATTTCAGTTTTCCTTTGCATATGCTTACTTCAAATTTGATGTGATGATGATTCACCTTATTGTGACAATTATACACTTTGAAATTTCATCCATTGGATATATGTTATTTGGATAAAATGATGGTATATAAGTAAGCAATTTAAATTCAAATCTTGTCAAGTAAATTCTAAGTTTCATGAATAAAGATCTAGTCTTGCTTCTTTCATATTTATTTGAATGGAAATTAATCCTACACTATTGTACCCTCAATGCGTTATAATCCCATGTTTTAAATCCATCGAGAAAATAAAATTAATTCACGATAACCTTCCCCTTGGTCTAATAAAGATGATGGTATTAAATCTATACAAAAAAAGAAGGGATAATATAGGTCTCAAAAATATCCCCCTTGGAAAATTCTATAATTAGCAATTCTAACACTTAGAAATTTTTTTTTGCCTCCAAAGAGTAGAAACTCTCTGTTTTTTGTATGGGCAAATAAATTAATTGTTCCTTAGAGTAATAGAGAATATTCTCTGAATACTTTAATTTTGAATCTTAGATAAAATAAATAAATTATATTTATAATATCCTAAAAATATCCTAAAACCAACTACTTTACTTTTACTCTTAACTCATCCTACCTTACTTTCCTAAGTGCTAGTTTGAACTCAAAAAAAACAAAACAAAAAAAAATGGATGTGTGAAACCTAGTCAATATTGTACTATGTTAACTTTTTCCTTAAAGTGATTTGACCTGGGTTTGGATTTTCAATTTTTTTTCCACTCCATGCGAATTGTTTTACTAGCAAAAATGAATTGGGGGTTGCATGCCCCTATGACTGGTCTGACATATTTATTGCTATCAAATGGCATTGAAGGGGTAGTTTGCATGAGCACAGGGTGGTTTTTTGTTTCAATTTTTTTTTTCTCCTTGCCTTTTTAACTTGCCAGATGTAATTGTGTGGTAGAAGGGGGGGATAGACCTATGCAATGCAAACTTAGGACAACGTGTGGAAAAGCTTTAGGCATGGGCAGGAGTTAGAGGGAAGTAGGGTGTGGTGGGAGTTAAGGGGGTTAGTATTAAGGTTAGATTTGTATTAATGTTAGGAATGGCATTTAGTTTAGTGTAGGTTTAAGTTAATTTAGAATTGGTTAGTGTTTTAGTTTTATTTGTTTTGTTGTTATCTAAGATTAGTTTTAGTGTTCTTTTGATAATATTGGTTAGTTTAGATTGTTAGGTAGTTAGTGATTAGATTAGTTGAGATTAGTTAAGTTGATTTAGTTAGTGTTTTATATATTATTTTTTTAAATATAGTTTAGTTTAGTTTTGTAAATGTTAGTTTAGTATTAAAAGTAGCTTAGTTTAAAAGATAGTGTAGTTTAAATTAGAAGTGTTTAGATTTTAGATTAGTAGAAAATTTAATTAGTATATTCAAAGTTTCAAGTATATTTAGTGTTAGCTATTATCTTGTTTTATTAAGTTAGCACTAATCGAGTAGCTTGTTTGCAATTGTTAAATTTAGATTTAAATTAAATAAAATTTTTAACCAATAAGTTTGTTATGTTTAAAACAAGTTTATTAGTATATGTTTTTGATTAGATAAACAAGGTTTACAGGGATCCTGAAACCCAATAGTTAAAACATATAAGGCTGATAATAAGCATAAAGCCCAGCCAAAAAGTAGAGTTTTGAGAAAAGAATAGGAAAAAAGACAAGTAATACCACAGCCTAAAGCCAAAAAAAAAGCCAAAACACAAAGAAAACAAAAGAACAGGCGAGAGTTATTCCTCGCTCTTTCACTCCAGCTCTTGCATAACTTGAGTAGCCTCAAAGGCCAGTTGATTCTCCTCCACTTCTAGCTATTGCACCCTTTGGTCCCCCTAATCTTGATAAGGAATGGTGTTGTCCTTTGCAAAGTCATCCTCCATTCTGGCTTCATCCCTGTCTTTTCCTTCCTCATTATCTTGCATTTATCTATCTTTGATCCAGCCTGTAAGAGAGATGATGTTGTTGTTAATGGAGCTTAACAAAGAGAACATTTGATTCACAAGGTTGTGATTGTAGTTCTCCAGGTTGTGTATCCTTCTTTCTGCTAGAGTGAGCCTATCAGCCAAATCTGTCCTCATGTTAACATCCATCCCATTCCTTGTTGCCTCAATATGTCTCACCTATTCTTTGACCTCCTCCAGCTCATGGAAAAGCCATTTGATTGATCTAAAATTGTCAATCATACTGTTATGAGAATTATTCAAGAGGTTTATCCCTATCTCCCTGGCTCTGTCCAAAATAGCCACTATTTTTGGGTCAATGAGTTCTTCCAGCCGTTGTTCCTCTTGATTTTCCACAAGGATTTGGGAATTCATGGCCTCCCTGAAGATGCCCATATTTGAAGTCTTGACATTAAAGTTTATCCAAGCTTTCCTCTTATCATTGAACTACACTTCCCCTTCTGCATACCTTGCATTCTCCTCTTTTTGCTCCTCAGGTTGGGCTTGGAGGTGGACAAGAGATAGGGGCAACACAGACGCCTCCTCAAACTGAGAGCGCACTTCTCCCTCTTGCATTTCTTCCTTCCACTTTCATCTTAATTTCCTCTTGTGTCTCCTTAACCACCTCCTCAGACTCTGGCTCCTCATCATCACTGTCTCCCTCCTCATCCTTCTTAGGAGGCTTCTGCCCAAAATCCCTAGGGCTTTTTCTTCTAGGGGTTATGGGGAGGGCAATTTTTTAGCTTGGTGAGTCGCTAATTTTCTCGAAGAAGAGATCCCTCCTTCCTTAGAGCTTAGGCTCTAAATTTCATCCAAGTTAGAGGAGTAACTAGAGCTACCAAACTCCACATTCTCTACCTGAGGGGGAGTGATGCTTATGGTCTAAGCCTTGAAGTGCTCATGGATAAGTAGCAACAACCCCTTGTGCAGAGCCAAGTTTGCGGTGGGCTTCTTTTTGAAGCTATCCATCACCTTTCTCATAGAGGTTAATAGATAATATGGAAAGGACATATTAGCATTATGCTGAAAATGATTCAATATAACAAAGTGGTGGGTACAAGCTCTATCAAACCTAGGGTCCAACGTGATGTACTCGATAACAACTCTCAGAACATACCTCCACCCCTTCTTCATGGATTCAGGGACATAGTAGGTGTCAATATTTCTTAGTGCCTTCAATTCCTTCTCACTCTCCACAAAGTCCCTAACTGCATTGGCCAAGAGCTTCTTATCCCTGAAGAATTTCAAACCCTCAATAGGGATTTCGGTGATAGTCACAATCACCTCCTCTGTTATCCGAAAGTAGACCCCGTTCACCTTCACCCTGCCATCCTTCCAGGACCCCACCATACTTTTTCTCACCTCCTAATTGAATCCATGCAACTTCATGATATAATTGGTAACCCCACCCTCTTCTAGTTTTTCCCACACTTTCTCCCTACTTCTCCATTTCTCAAAATCTCCCACTGGCTCCTTTCTACACCTTTCACCCACCATTTTTGCACATTACACACCCTCTTTACTCATGTACTCCTCACTCTATGATTGAAAGGTACCTCCGAGAGTAAGAAATAAATAGAGAAAAATAGTCATACTATTGCTCTAGAAGCGAGTGTGAAAAACAACCCACAAAGCTTTTTGATTAATCAATAATGAATCACTGCAGTTATGATTTCCCATGCTTCCATTTTGAAAGGTACCCTTATTTCTTAAAACCTTCATAATCATAATTATAGATTGATTTTCTCTGTACTTTCTTGGATCTTGTCCAAGTTGATCAAAATTTTAATGTCTGTCAACAAACAAATTCTAGGATGCCAAGTCATTTTTTGGTCTGCATCGACCCCAATGTTTGCAAACCTGTTGGCAACCGAGTTTGCTTCCCAAAAAATATGAGTGACATGGATTCTATTAAATTTGGCGAGGGTCTCACGCGTCTCATCAATTAGATTTGCAATTGTCCATTATGGATGTGAGTTTCCAATGATGCACTTTATAATGTTATTCAAATTCCCTTTGAGCCATAAATTGGTAACACCAATTTCAAAAGCCAGTTTAACGACATTGCATGCGACATTCGCTTTCGCAAAATGATTGTTTTGGAATCCTAGCGAGAGATAAAAAGCTTCAATACTATCTCCATTTTCATTCCTTATCACACCTCCACTACCGGAGGAGCTAGGGTTGCCCTTGGAGGCTCCGTCAAAGTTGGCTTTGTGCTAGCCTTTAGGGGGGAGGAGCCACTTGGCTTCCTATCTTTTCCTCGATCTTTCTTTTACCTTCTCCTTTTTCCTACCTCCTATCTCAAATTCTCCCCCCTTCCTCACAAAAAAGTTTTCCTTTATGTTATTGAAAATATTTCTCCCAACAACTAAAGCCGGCTCCTCCCTATCTCTAAAAATCCAATTATTTCTCTCCTTCCATATGCTCGAACAAAAATGGGGCAGGATCTAAGAGCTAATTTTCTGCAAGGCAAACCCATTGAACAAGCCATGCC
Organism: Cupressus sempervirens; assembly: GCA_028749045.1. Taxonomy (NCBI): domain Eukaryota; kingdom Viridiplantae; phylum Streptophyta; class Pinopsida; order Cupressales; family Cupressaceae; genus Cupressus; species Cupressus sempervirens. Next base: position 373,293,591 of record CM053790.1, read on the forward strand.
ATTGACAGAAAAAGTCTAGAAGGTTAGAAGGAAAGCACTAGCTATGGCCTAAGTCCTGGGTGAGGATGCCCCAAATTGTCTTGGAGAAAGAACAATGAATGAACATATGGTTACCTATCTCCGAGTCTTCTTTACAAAAAACACATCTGTTGGTCATGATGTGACCTCTTTTGATGAGATTTTCCTGGGTTAGAGTTTTATCTTGAAGAGCCAACCAAAAAAACATGTTTACTTTTGGCGTGAGGCCAGGGATCCAAGCCCTTGACCAAGGGGGATACTCTTTTAAGCTCCATAAAGAAAAGTACCTAGAGGCAACCGAATAGATCCCATTGGCATTATCCCTCCAGACTAGTTCATCCTTATTGTTTCTAAGGGACAAGGAATTAAGCTTGATCATGATTGATTTGAGGTCATCTGAGATAATGGAAAGGTCCCTCCAACCCTGTTTGGTCCTATAATTGCTGACTTTGTGCCAATAAAGGTTGATGCAATCATTAGCCCAAAACCCATAGCTAGGGTTGTTCATAAGGGGGCCCTGAGAAAGCCAAATGTCAAACCAGAACAAAATGTCCTCCTCATTACCCAACTTCCAAGAGACTTTTGAGTTAGCCAAATCCCTGGCTTTTAAGAAACCATTCCAAACAATAGAACCTCTTGGGATATCCTCACTGAAGAGGGTGAACTGAATAGAGGGCCTCTTTATATACTTATTTACTATAGTGTCTCTCCATTCCCTTGTGCTACTAAAGATGTGCCAAATTTTCTTTTCCAAGAGGGCCTTATTGAGGTGAATCAACTTCCTAATTCCTAGACCTCCATTCTTCTTGGGGAGACAAAATTTGTCCCATGCAACAAGGGGGTACCTTTTATTCCTTTCAGCTCTTGTCCACAAAAAATCCCTCTAGATTTTCTCCATCCTCTCAATGTATTTCACCGATATAGTAAAAAGGCTTAGAGCATATATTGACAAGTTTTGAAGGATGGATTTAACTAGTTGACATTTTCTAGCTTGGCTAAGAATGGCTCCTTTCTAGCCTACCAGTTTCTTACTGAACCTTTCCATGATGCCATTCCAAAAAGAATCTAAAGGGGTCATTCCCAAGGGGAGACCAAGGTAGGTAGAAGGAAGCTTCCCCACCTAACATCCCAAGATTTTGGAGATTCTCTTCTGTCTTTCCTCCAGAGTATTGATAAAGAAAACAAAACTTTTGTCCCAATTGATGAGTTGCCCTGACCCTCTAGAATAGGTGTCCAAAGTGTCTTTCATAGCCTTTTCCTCCTTGACTGAGGCCTCTCCACCCATAATAGTGTCATCAAAAAATTGCTAATGCATAAAGGGGGTGCATTTGGAAGAAGGTTAAAAATCTTTGATCCTCCCTTCTTTCTTTTTCTTCTCCACGAGTCTGCCAATGCATTTTGCCAGGATAATAAAGAGAATAGGTGATAGAGGATCCCCTTGATGTAGGCCTCTAGTAGGTTTGAAGAAATCAGAGGGGGATCCATTAATTAAAATAGCTAGAGAGGGAGTGGTGACCAGTTGGGAGATTAGCTCACACAATTTGACATCAAAGCCAAAAGCCTTCAACACCAAATCCAAAAAAGACCAATCAACCCAATCGTAAGCTTTGGACATGTCTAGTTTGAGTAACATCCCTTCTCTCTTTCCAACTTCCATAGAGTGAATCGCTTCATGCACCATAATAATCAAATCTAATATCTATCTGCCCAAAACAAAACCAGATTGTTGTTGAGAAATAATAAGGCAGAGAAGCTTAAGAAGCCTCGAAGTGAGCACCTTCGAGATGATTTTATAAAAGGAGTTGCATAAACTGATGGGTCTGAACTTATCCAAAGTGTCTGCTCCTGGCACTTTGGGAATAAGAACTAAGAATGTAGAATTTATTTCCTTTAGAATATTTCTAGCTCCAAAGAATTCTTGAACCGCCTTCACAACATCCTTCATAATGATAGGCCAGTACATTTGGAAAAAGGTGGGAAAACCATTAGGGCCAGGCAATTTATCCACTAGAAGAGAAAAAAGGGCTTCTCTTACTTCGAAATTAGAAGGAATGGCCCAGAGCAGATTATTATGGTGCGATTTATTAGTATATGTTAGACTAATAAGATAATGTTAATTTGTTTTGTTTTATCATTTAATCAAATATAAAGTATATTTATGTGTATGTTAGATGTGGCATTTATTTAATAGCTTTATGCTTTTTATATTTCAAAACCATTAGACCCGCATTCATTTGAATTGTTATTCAAATAATTTTAAAATATTGTTGTAATATTAATGTAATAATGAATCAAATGTTGATACCAATTTAATAATGAGAGTTTAACTTTAATGATTTATTCCTTCTCATGATTATAAACTTAAGATGAAATGTAGCAAACCTATTCTTGCACTTGTGAATCAACTCTTAAACCTTAGTGAACCTTATTATTATTAATTATAAAAAAAAAAATCGTGTGTTTTTGCCTTCATATTTTGGGCATGACATTTTGGTATCAGAGCCCATGTTTCAACACTAGAAACCTTAAACCATTATGCTTCTAAACTTATACTAAAACATTAAATTGTGTAGGATGCCTCCTGTTACTCAAAGCAACCGACGAGGCAGAGGTCGTAGGGCAAGGGGTGGTAGAGTTGGACTGGAGAAAGGACCACCACCACCTCCACCACCTCCACCACCACCGAACCCAAATTAGGACATTTTGGATGCCCTTCAGACATTGATTGGTGTAGTCCAATAAAGGGTACTACCTATAGTTTAGCCAAGACAATAGATTTCCATAGTGGAAGTAGAGGGACCCAGAGGAGGCAGGGTCGGAGATAGAGAGAGGAGTAGGAGTCCCCCACTGAGATAGATAGAGGGATAGGGCAAGCGTGAGGGTGAGTCAATACACCAGAGAGGACCCCCACTTGACAGACCTCCTAGGCATATAGGAGATGATATCAGGGAATTGATACAACTCAGGCCACCATTCTTTATCTATTCCACTGAGGGAATAGTAGTAGAGGCCTGGTTATAGAGCCTACAATGGTGCTTTGGATTATGTCCTTATGGGAGTAATCTAAAGGCATGTCTAGCAATCCATTAGTTGAGAGGAGATGCCTCCAATTGGTGGCATCAAGAGGAGATTATTGGAGGAGTGAGGATGGATACCCTCACTTGGGACTCATTCTTGAAGAGATTCTGAGAGAGGTACCTGTCAGAGCACATCAGACAGAAGCAGATAGAGGAGTTTCATCCTCTATATCAGAGGGGTCTTACAGTAGCTTAGTACGAGAGCAAGTTTCTCTAGCTCCTTCCTTATGTTGAATACATGAAGGATGAGAAACTGTGAGTGCATCGCTTCATCACGGGACAAAAATTTTCACTTCAGGGTCCAGTTTGTTTGGCCTTCCCTACCACCTTCAGACAAGTAGTGGAGATAGCACTAGTTGCTAAGGATACTTGGGGTAGATAGGAGTCACGAGATCAGTCTCAGAACTGAAATTCTACCCAGTAGAAACCCCCTTGGAAAGGGAATCAAAACTATACAGTAGGTGTACACTCGAAAGTGTCCCACTCTAAACCCTTCTATCCAAACGATTCCATGAGTTTGGAATGTTTGAATGCCGGCTTAGAGCTCCCTATCCATGGAGTGAAAGAGAGTATATTTCAAGAATAAGAAAGCTCTCTTATGAGCCTTAGAGATACTCTTCTTGCTAATAAACCATGCAATGGGAGGTTCCAAAGACAAGATGCAAGAATGCAAATGTCCCAAGGAGTTCCTCAAGAATGCAATGCAAATGAAAATTAAGCTAGAATGAGATGCAAAGTGGAGCTATCATAAACATGTATGAAAGTGTTACAATACCATTATCAAGCTATGTGACATTAAGCTACATGTAAAAATAAAAGCTAAGCTAAGCTAGAATGCCATGATGCCATGGATGAGAGAATGTAGACAAGAAATAGAAGTTCTCCAAAAAGCTCCAAAGAAACCTGTTAGAAAACCTGCAGCATAACAATATTCAAAATGAGGATTGGATTGAGGGGGAAAGATCTCTCCCTTTTAAAGATGTACAGACAGTGGAGATCAAGATGAAGATGGTGGATGATCAACGGTGGAATTTGAAATGAGAAGTGATCCATGTGCACACACAAGTCAACCAATAGAATATAAGTTGACTTGTCATATAAGACAAAAGTCACAAAGCCTTTTCTTTTAATTGCAAAATAGAAAAAAGGACTTTATGTGTGCACTTTAAGTGGGTTAGAAGAATGGGGTCTTTTATTTAATTAAAAGGGGACATGTTCTTTTAATCAAATAATGAACTTAGGATAGCATAGTCAAACTATAGGTTATAATCAAATAAATTGATTATTAGCAATTTGGTCTAGGTAAATGATTAAATTAATTTAGCCAAAATGTTGAAAAGGGGGCTAATAGTCTAGATGACCATTTTTAGGTGATTACATTTGCCCCTCTTTGACTAATGCGTGATCAATCTGGGAACACATTATGTCAAAGAAAATAGAAAGCCAAGTAGGTAGTGATAGATATATATATATATATAATTCCAAAGAATGAAATGCAGAAATAGATAGCAAGTCCTAAATGCACAGCCTGATAGCATTAGTACTGAACACTAGGAAGATGATGTTAGGATCCAAAAAGAATTCTAACACCTAGCAAAGTGAATAGATCGAGAGCAAGTGATAAGGTCAAACAAATGCTCCTAGGAAATAGATAGCTGTAACAATCAACAATAGAGTATTTTTGCCCCCTCGGGATCGAAATTGAAATGAGGTAAGGGGATGCAAAAACTGGCTAGACATGAGAAAATTAGAATAGAGAAATGTCCAAGATGACAAATAGATGATTAGAACCCAAGAATGACTATAATAAATTGATAAAATGCTCCAGTTTGACTAGAGTTGACCTTGAAGGATATAACATAAAAATTAGGTCAAAATGAGTAGAAAAGTGATTTTAGACATGAAATGGTGAAATGAAGTAGATATGAAGCATAGAAATGATGAAGACATGAAGAAATGAAGATGCCCCACCAATGATTCGAAGATTAGACCTCAAAATGTCAGCTAACACTCAAAAGAAAGTAGAATTTTAAAAGACAATTTTGACCATCAAGATGAACTCAAATTTGGATTTCGATCTCGAAAATGAATCCAAGATGTTGAAATTATTTAAGAGGTCAAAACTTTATATAATGTGATGATAAGATAGAAAAGAGATGAAGCAAAAGATTAAGAAGGTGAAAAGACATGAACAAGAAGAAAGTAAAGAAATATATGAAAGGATTTAGCCCATATGTCTATGAAAAGATGAAGAGAGAGCTCTCCCCATATGCAAAAATGCAAGACTAAGCTAGAAAATGAACCTAAAATGCAAGTTAATATGAAAAGTGGTTTACCAGCAAGAAGTGCATAACATTTAGACTCTTAATTTCATCATTGAGCATTTATTAGGGACATCATGAGATCATACAACCATCACTAGTATAACTATGAGGATATGAATATGATCGATATTAGATAGGTATGTGGAAATCCAATCTAAGCATCAGAGACATGTAAGTCAAGATAACTACATGATTAGATTCTCTAAGTTTAATTTAGCAAGATTACACCTGTATCAAGGCATAAGCGCCAAGATAAACCCCAAGTGCGGTCTTGCGAAATAGTCAAGGATGATACATTTGTAAGTCAAAATGTTGAATAGGTCAAGCATAAATGCTTACAACACTATAGACAAACAAAGTATACCCACAAGTAGAAATCAAGAAAACATGCCCCATGCCCCCAGTCTTCTAGTCAATGACATCCTCAAAAGTCTATTAGGGAGGGAACACATGGCAAAGAAATCATCATAGACAGCACACAAAGTAGATAAAGATCAGCATAGCTCAGTCGTTTAAGTGTTAAAGTGCGTGTGTGCAAGTCACTTGGCCATTTTTTTCAAGACTTGATTCTGATAGTGAGAAATATCTCAACATCGGAGACCGTAGATAAACTATCTGAAAAGTGTTGAAAAACACTTGATGTCAAGGTGGGGGAAGTGTTGAGAAGCACTGTTTTGTGAGTTGTCAAAAAAACCCTAATGCACAAGAATACCTCAATAGGCTAAGTAGTTGTGCCCCCAAAACGAGGACAAGAAATAATTCCAAGCTAGGAAATGTGTAGCAAAATAGGTGATTGAGACTAATAGACATAGGTGCAAGGGTTTCAAGTAGTGCCTGTTTCCAAGTTTTCACCACTTGACAGATTTATTTCAGGACTTTTTAAATTTTTTTTGTATTTTTGTATTTTTGATTTTTTTGGTGATACATCAAAGTGTCTATTGCTAGGTTTTCACTAAGAAGATCTTTTTTCAGGACATTTTTTTGATTTTTAAGATTTTTTTCAGGATCGTATATGATTTTTTTTGGAAATTTTTAGAAGGTTTTAGATATCACTAGTTCTCAAGCAAGATCACATCATTTTCTCCCAATGTCTAGCAAGGTATAAGATATGATGGAGCAACGAGCCAGTGGATAAGCAAAGATGGATGAAAAAGGAGTATGAAGCAAGTGAAAGTGATCCTCAAGGATTGACTCCTCAAGAGTACCCAAGCTAGGGAAAGAGGTGAAATAGTCATATGAAGCATGTTTTGGATAAGCAATGGAAGTAATGAGAAAGATAGCATGTAGGATAAGCAATGAAGCCAACAAGTGAGATAGCATGAAGTGTGTAGTCCAAAAGAGTAGCCATGTCAAGCGACCTATGAGAACCATGTTTCATTTGTTATGATCAAGACTAGGGGGTCAAATAGATAGTATAGCAATAGGATAGAGCAATAAGAATAAAGCTCAAGATAGAGGCTATGAGTGAATGGGAGAGCACAATAGAAACTCTCATGGATAAGATAGCCAATATGCAAAGATAGCTCAACATTGTCAAGATCAAAGAGAGAAGAGGGGATAGATGGATGATGGAAGAATTACGCATGATGCCTGTTTGCCAGGTTTTCATCATGGTACTTATCTAAGGTGCCACAAGAAGTAGTTTTCACCATAGGATGGATTTATTTCTCTTTACTTTTGCTACCAAGTTGCCACAAGAAGTGGTTTTCACCAAGGCACATTTTCATTTTTTTTCATGTTTTAAAAAAAAAAAAATTCTTTTGAATTTTTAGAAAGAGCTCAAGTTGTTTGAATGTAGATAGTGCTCCTATAGAAAAGATAAGTCATGATAAGCCAAGACCATAGATAGGTATGCTCAAAGATGTTGATAGGGTGATGAAAGAGAAATGGTAGTAGGAAGAGTATATGGAGGATAATAGTTCATGTATAGAAAGTAAGTGTAAGCTTTAGAGGATTTCATGAGGGTAGTTGAAATATTGGACAAGATCAACATTGACACACACCTTGAAGGGTATTGGAATGATGGAGGAATCATGGATGAAGTAGCTTGAGGTTTAGATGTATGAGGTGGTAGAAGAGATTTGAAAAAAAGTGGAGTGGAAGGCTTTGGAATATTTTTAGAAAGATTTTTGAAAGAAGATGGAATGGAAGCCTTTGGAAGCTTGAATGTCAACTTTGAAGTATTTTCAATATTCAAGTCTTTTAAAAGAGACTTGGGAATCCATATAGCTTTAGATTTTCCTTCAGATACTTCAAAACACATTTCTTCAATAATGGGTTTAGGAACCCATATTTTCTTTCATTTAGCTTTTTTAATAGTGGACCTTTGTGGTCTCTTTTGTGCATTCTCCTTCTTAGCATTCACATGTCGATTAGATGGGACATAGCAATCTTTCTTTTTCAATGGATTCTTATGTTTATTCTCACTTCCAAAGGACTTGGAATTTGTGGATGAATAAGGCTGATATGACTGGTTTAGATGGATAGATGGGTGAAAAGTCATCAAGGATGAGTGTCTTTGTTGATCTTGAGGTATTATAGGAGAGCTAGGGAATGAGCTAGGAGTGAATGTAGGAGATGGAGGAACATAAGACCCCAATATGGATGGAAGGTTTGAAGGCTTTAGCTTAGATGGATAAGGACCAAGGATAGATTTAGAAGATGCAAAGGGATAGTGGAAAGGGATATCAACATCTTTAGAGTGAGAAACATGGTCAAAGCCATCAATAGACTCATGAGTACCTTTGATAGGAACAACATTTTTAATAGAAGCACTTGAAGCTTCAACATAGTTTTGAAGTGGATGTGGAGAAGTAGAACATGAGGGGATGCTTTGATCTTGACAAGTAGCTTTGGATAGCATATGAAAAGAACTTTTCTCATAATTTTCAGTAAGCTCAAGGGAGATAGTGGAAGTTATATCTTCATCATACTTAGGAGGTGGACAAGACATAGGATATGGAGGAGTGACATTTTGAAGGAGATGAAAGGGTGCTTGATCTTGATCTTTCTTGACATTTATAGCTTTTTCTTTTTGAGAGTCCTCTTGACATGGAGCCACTTCTAAGGACAAGGAAGAATGAAGAGTGAATGGAGTAGTGCTTGGATTAGGCATATTAGTGCATGAAGGTAGAGGATGTTTAGGATTAGTAGCATGGAAAAGGTTTGCAGCCAAGTGAAGGTTAGCTTGAGTTTCTTTTAGAGGTAGCCCTTGAGGATATGTGTAGTCAATGTGGAAAGCATTAGGTTCTTTATTTGATGGAGGCATGTTGGAAAGCTTTGAAGTGTTGGGAGATGCACGAGTGTTGGAAGAAGTGGAGGTATCAATGAAACCATCACTAGACATAGGTTCATTAATATGATCTTTCTCAAGAAAAGTATCCTCATCACATGAGTCATTAGAGGTATCAATAATCCCATTGTCAATAAGATCTTGGATTTTATGTTTTAGCTCAATGTAATTTGAAGTACTATGCTCATTATGTTGATGATAAGCACAATAGATATCCAAGAATGGGTTTCCATATGAGCTAGACTTAGGTAACATGATTATCTTATTGCCAAGAAGTTTTTGCAAAGTGTCATCATAAGAATCTTCCAAGGGAGCAAAAGTTCTATCAAAAGTATGTTTAGGATCTTCTCGTTGTTTCTCAAGTGAATAGAATGCATTCATTTCTTCATCATTATCTTGGTCAAAGATAGGTCCATCATGAAATTTTGGAATAGGCTCAAAGTAGGTATCACTTGCTTGTCCTCTAAAGAGGTCTTTAGATCTAGAAGATGAAGACATTTGATGTCTTGAAGTAGAGCATGTAGACCTAGAAGAAGAGGATGACCTTAAAGAAGGTGACTCACATGCATGTAAAGACCTTAAGGAAGATTCATGTAATGATACAATCTTCTCCTCCAACCTTTTCTCAAGTTTAGACTTCATTTCTGCCATGCGCTTAGAGAGATGAAGGTAAGAAAGATCAGTTGTCTCTTCTAGTTCTTTGTATTGTGCATATAGATCTTGAAACTCTTTAGTGACATGGAGGATATCATGATCATCTAGATTTGGTTGAAGTTTGGTAGCACAAGGTTTAGATCCCATAGTTTTAGATGCAAAGCCAAGCATAAAAAAGTCTAGAAGATAACTTGATATTGAAACTATAGGAGGTAGAGTGTTCACTTGCCAAGATAGAAGAGAGAGATTAAAGCGACTTGTCAAAAAATATGTCCAAGAAACTTACGACATGAATGAATCAAGTCAATAGCTAGGCCAGATGCCCAAATATCCAAATAGATAGAGCAAGTAGGGTGACAAGTGAACAACTCTCCAACCCAAGAGTGTAGTCAAGAAATCAAGGAAACCATTTCAACAAAAGGATAACTAGCAAGCAGACATAGACCATGAAGACAAAAAGACCAAGAGCACTAAGACTAAAAATTCACTTTAAGCATGTTCAAGAACTAGAGACATAGAAAATAAAAATCAAATGATGAGACAACCCTTAGCAAGAAACACAAGAAAATGTTTGCATTTGATGTTTTGACTTGGTTGAGAAAGTTTGACAATAGTTGATAGCATAGCAAGTTTGATGTTCAAAAATAATTTCTTTCCAAGCAAGATAGTGACACATGGAGTATTCTTGAAACAATCAAGCAAAGGACAGAGCAACCTTGCATGATACAAGAATATCTGAGGTCTCAAAAGAAATTCCTAGAACTATCATTATGTGTATGTTCAAAATATTTTCATAGGTCTAGCACATTCGAGAACACATCAAATAATATCTACCTAGAAGTCATGGTTCATTACTCAACAACTTGGCCCATGCTTGATGCTCCTTTGCCTCACACCAAGTGGTTTCCCACAAGAGATATTGGCTTTGTCATGAAAGTGCCATAAGCACAACCAAGGGAACACATATGGTGAGTGTAAAATCTTGGTGTGATCCGGGTAGTCCACTAGGATCAATCCTTGCACCAAGAAGTTGAGCGGCTAAAAAAGGTAGTTACTAACTTATGGTGTTTAGATAGGGCTTCCATTCATAGTGTTCCTCTTGCTCCCAATTACAGGACACTTCACCTTGTGATGAGTAACCGATCTCGCGACCACAAGAGTACCTTAAGCATTCTTGCCTAGTGATCTCCCTATGGTCGAAATCCCATAAGCGATCACACTAGGCGAAAACAAACACTATGTCTACCAAAGTTTTGTGTCCTTGATAGCCTTGAGTTTATAGTGGGTTGGAAGAGCCAGGTAATCGGCTTGTCCCCACTTGGGTCATTCCTCTCAGGTTGTCCAAGAGCAGGCCCTCTAAAGGATTCTAACTACACAAAGTGGATCAACTTTTGGAAGTCAAGATTTCTGGTTCACCACAAGGGTGAAGAGCATACTCTCCTATTCCAATTATTTTCTCCCAAACATGACAAGAAGATTCAGTTACCCCTTGCTTTTAAAACCAAATGGCAAGTCAAGATTTCTGATTCACCACAAGGGTGAAGAGCATACTCTCCTATTATCAAAAGACTCCAATCACAAGTTTTATGTTCCTATGAAAAATGAACAATTAGTCAATGCCACACATGAAAACAAAAAAGAAAGAAATTTTGGGTTTTTATGCTTTGGGCAGCCCTGCAAACAATTGTTAGTAGCCCTTGTGCATTTGAAGCTTTGACATGCGTTCTTTTTATGCAATGTTTCAATTTTTTTTCATAAGGATGGCAACCTGTAATCACAACTTGTTAGCACCAAAAGTTAGTGTGAAATAACATAAAAATCTGCAATAAAAAGTGGTGAGTTTCCTAAAAAATCCAATTTATCTTCCAACCAAGTGCATGCAAAGAAAGTGCAAGTTAATCACAAATGCTCTCATTTTTACTCTTTAATTTTGACCTAGTCAACAAGATTGGATTTCTTTGCTATGATTTTGGATCCAAAAATAGAAATGAAAAGAAGAGACCCTTACTAAAAATCAGAGAGCTTTCCAAAAATGTAAGAAATTCAAAAAAATCTCTTCATTTTCTCCCTAGAGATTGATTTTGTCAAAACAAGCCAAATTTATCAAATCAAGTTTTTGATCCTTAATACAACCTCAAAATTCAAAACACAAAGAAAGAACCCCCATTAGAATTCAAAAAACTTTCTGAAAATGTAAGTTTTTCTAAAAAATGCACTGATTTATGATCAAAAATGGATTTTTATGAAAAATAAAGAAAAAATCATAACTCCTGCAAATCATGTCAAAATTCTCTGAAAATCGGACTGAGACATTTTGAACACATACTTAACTTGCAAAAAAATTTAAGAACCAAACTCTAAGTGGTTTAAAAGATATGATCAAATATTTAAACCAACTATATTTTTGGCCTTCAAACCAATCTACTTATGGGTTGGCCTTAAAATCCAAGTGATAATTCTACAAAAGCACTTGATTAGATCCAATATGCTACTGTAAAAAATTAGAGATAAGAAATGAAAGCAAATGGAGCTAGAAACTTGATTCAAGCCCCATGGGGGGTGCCAAAAATGTACACTCGAAAGTGTCCCACTCTAAACCCTTCTATCCAAATGATTCCATGAGTTTGGAATGTTCGAATGCCGGCTTAGAGCTCCCTATCCATGGAGTGCAAGAGAGTATATTTCAAGAATAAGAAAGCTCTCTTATGAGCCTTAGAGATACTCTTCTTGCTAGTAAACCATGCAATGGGAGGTTCCAAAGACAAGATGCAAGAATGCAAATGTCCCAAGGAGTTCCTCAAGAATGCAATGCAAATGAAAATTAAGCTAGAATGAGATGTAAAGTGGAGCTATGCTAAAACATGTATGAAAGTGTTACAATACCATTATTAAGCTATGTGAGATTAAGCTACATGTAAAAATAAAAGCTAAGCTAAGCTAGAATGCCATGATGCCATGGATGAGAGAATGTAGACAAGAAATAGAAGTTCTCCACAAAGCTCCAAAGAAACCTGTTAGAAAACCTGCAGCATAACAATATTCAAAATGAGGATTGGATTGAGGGAGAAAGCTCTCTCCCTTTTAAAGATGTACAGATGGTGGAGATCAAGATGGAGATGGTGGATGATCAACGGTGGAATTTGAAAAGAGGAGTGATCCATGTGCACACACAAGTCAACCAATAGAATATAAGTTGACTTTTTATATAAGACAAAAGTCACAAAGCCTTTTCTTTTAATTGCAAAATAGAAAAAGGACTTTATGTGTGCACTTAAAGTGGGTTAGAAGAATGGGGTCTTTTATTTAATGAAAAGGGGACATGTTCTTTTAATCAAATAATGAACTTAGGATAGCATAGTCAAACTATAGGTTATAATCAAATAAAGTGATTATTAGCAATTTGGTCTAGGTAAATGATTAAATTAATTTAGCCAAAATGTTGAAAAGGGGGCTAATAGTCTAGATGACCATTTTTAGGTGATTACAGTAGGGTCCTCTAAGGGCCAACAGTCTTAGCCACAGAAACCACAGTAGCAACAAAAACTTTCATAGGGTTATTAGGGCACCAAGCCCAAGAAGTGGCAGTCTTAGAGTCCCAAGTAGGATCAAAAAGTTTAGGCCCCACAGTCACAGTCAGTGAAGACTCAACAATCTTCCAGGGGTGGATATAGTGGATCTAGTAGGTTAGGAGGCCCAGAACACTCTGGATCACAGGGTGCATGATCTTATACCTGAGAACCATGCTACACTTATGGGGGCATGGGTCATATAGCTAGAGAGTGTTCATAGGGATAGGCATTCGGTGGTCAAAGAGGGGTTTTTTCAGAGGCAATAGTTGGTGACATGGGTAGATCCCACAAAGTTTTTGCAGTAATTGACAACTGCCAGGCTAAGCATCAAGCCATAGTTATAGAGGCTATAGGTATTATACAGGGCCATATGGTTGCAATTTTATTTGATTCTAGAGCTACTAACTCATTCATATCTCCATATGTGGTGGAGTATTTTGGGCTAGTGGCAATTAGGTAGGATGTCAGTTGGGAAGTAGAGTTAGCTTCAGGAGCTAGAGTGTTAGTTAGTTCCATGGTACATAATTGCCAGATGTAGATTGGAGACATGTCCACGATGTCTAATCTACACATTACCCCTCTAGATTCTTACGATGTTGTTCTTGGCATGGATTGGTTTTATGCCCATAGTGCCAAGATAGATTATCGACAGAAGAGGGTGGAATGTGTGGATGATGATGGTATCTCTAGGGAGATCTTTGGAGTGAAGAAACCTGTATCCCTTCATATGATTTTTTCTATGTAGCTTAGACTGTGCATGCAAAAGGGTTGTCAGTTGTTTGCTATCACCATTAGTGATAGAGAGGAAGATTCATAGGGGGAGCCATCCCTCGATGATTTTCCAATCCTACAGGAACTTGCAGATGTGTTTCCTTCATATCTCCCTGGTATGCCTTCACTTAAAGCAGTGGATTTTCATATAGATCTTGTGCCAGGAGCTAAGCCAATTTCAAGAGCACCATACATGATGACTACTCATGAGCTTAGTGAACTAAAGACTCAATTGGAGGAGCTCTTAGAGAAGGGGCATATTTGACATAGTGTGTCACCTTGGGGTGCACCAGTGATCTTCATCAAGAAGAAGGACGGGTGACTTAGGTTGTGTATTGATTATCGACAATTGAACAAAGTGACCATCAAGAATCAATATCCTCTTCCCAGAATCAATGATCTCTTTGACCAGTTGCAGGGTGCCCGAGTATTTTCAAAGATTGATCTAAAGTTGGGTTATCATCAGTTGAGGATTGTGGATAGTGATATCCCCAAGACTACATTTCATACTAGGTATGGTCACTACGAGTTCACCATGGTACCATTTGGTCTTACAAATTCTCCAGTTGTATTCATGGGCATCATGAATGGAGTATTTCATACTTTTTTGGATAAGTTTGTGAAAAACATGTCTAGGGGAATGCCAACCTTCTTAAACTCTATTTTAGAAATCCAAGTAACCTCTAAAGTTGGATTTCCCTTCCATTGGATGAGGTGCTCCATATACACCTTATGCCTTGTAGACTTCTTTACTCTTGAGTGTAACACCTTCTCTAGCTGCAAATTGCTCATCTTAGGTGATGCGGTAGGTTTAATGTCATGTTGAAAATCTTGCTATATTTGAGGTAATGTGCCTTTGAATTCCACCAAGTCTTGTTCATTGAAAATAGGGGCTATGCCTAAATCTACTGGTAAGTTTACTTTATAGGCATTTGTTCCATACTTTGCCAATATTTTGTAAGGCCCTAACCTCTTCATCCATAGCTTGGTAGGCACACCATTTTTAAGCCTTTCTCTATTCAAATGGACCATTACATAGTCACCAACAATAAATTGAACATATTTTCTCTTTTCATCCACTTTTGCCTTTAATTTGTGAGTGTTATCTTGGATGGTCTTCTTGACTTGCTCCTTAATCTCCTTCATGGTTTCAAAAAAGTATTTAGCTTGACCACTTCTCTGATCCATGTCTCCAAGATATCTCAATATACATACACCCCTTGGATGCATTCCATAAACTATCTCAAAAGCACTCTTGCTAGTGGTCCTATTCCTGCTATCATTATAAGCATATTCTACCTGTGAGATGATAACATCCCAAGTCTAACCATACTCTTTAGTTAGGAACCTAAGAAGGTTAATTAAGGTCCTATTCACCATTTTAGTTTGACCATCCATTTGGGGATGGTAAGATGAACCAAAAGACATGTTTGTACCAAGCTTTCTCCACAAGGTTTTCCAAAAATGGCTCATAAATTTGACATCCCTATTTGACACAATGCTTAATGGAAGTCAATGAATCCTTAAAACTTCCTTCAAAAATAGATGGGCAATGTGACTTGCATAATTAGTTGTCCTACATGGGATGAAATTCCCCATTTTGCTGAATCTATCAACAACAACATAAATTCTATTGTACCCTTCCTTGGTTTTGGGTAAACCTACAATAAAATTCATACACAATCCCATGGCTTATTTGGAACTGGTAAAGGCTGATAAATACTTGCATTGTTCATTCCTCCTTTGGCTTTCATGCATACCATACATTGCTCCACATACTTAGTCACATCCTTTGCTAGCTTTGGCCAATAATAGAACCTTTGAACCAATTCTAAGGTTTTGCTGACATCAAAATATCCACTTAGGTTGCCATTATGCTTCTCCTATATTAGGTTTTCTCTTATTGAACCCCTTGGTACACACAATTGGTTACCCTTGAATAGAATCCCATTTTGCAAAGTATATTCTAAAAATTTGCTATGAAAATGATTCTCAAAATCATTGCATACCTTGTAGGCTTCAACACAGTCCTCATCTTCCTTGTAGAGGTTCTTAAAGATCTCTATCCCAATGCTTTGGAGCTGAATTTCTTAGACTGTCATGGTCCTTCTACTTAGTGCATCTTCCACTTTGATCAATTTCCCCTTCTTGTGCTTGATTGTGAAGGTGAAGACCTACAAGTACTCCATCCACTTTAAGTGTCTATTGCTTAGCTTCTCTTGAGTGTTGATGTAGCTAAGAGCTTGATTATTTGTAAACATAACAAATTATCCATTGAACTAAGGCACATAGCTCTAAGTCATATGATGAATAGTTCTTCTTAGCCTCATTAAGCTTCTCACTATAGAAGGCTACTAGCCTACCTTCTTGACTCAAAACCCCACCTACTGCTAGGCCACTTGCATAACATTCTAGGGTGAATAATTTCTTAAAACTAGGCAATTTTAGGATAGGTTGTGTAGCTACTTGTTTCTTCATCATTTCAAATGACTTATTAGCTTTTAAATATCACTTAAACTTAGACTTGACTCTACCCTTTATAGTATCAAGCAAAGAATCACAAATACCACTGAAATTCCCAATAAATTTCCTATAGAATTGGGATAATCCATGAAAACTTATTACCTTAGTAGATGTGGTAGGTGTTGGCCAATCTAGTATAGAAAAAACCTTCTCCTTTTCCATCTTAACCATTCCTTGAGATACCACAAAGCCTTGGTATACAAGTTCTTGTTTGAAGAAATCATACTTCTCAAGATTGATCGCTAATTTCTCTTCATGAAGTCTTTTCAAAACTGCCTCAACATGCTTGATATGGTCTTCTTTAGTCTTTCTATAGATGAGTATATCATCTAAATACACCACCAAAAACATGCCTATGAAGTCCTTGAGCACTTCATTCATGAGCCTCATGAATGTGCTAGGAGCATTGGAAAGACCAAATGGCATTACAAGCCATTCATAAAGACCATCAATAGTCTTAAATGTTGTTTTCCATTCATCTCCCTCTTTAATCCTAATTTGGTGATACCCACTCTTCAAATCTAACTTAGTGAAGTATTAGCTCCTCCAAGACAATCCATAAGGTATTCAATCCTAGGTATGGAAAACCTATACTTGATTGTAATCCTATTGATGGCTCTTGAGTCTGTACATAATCTCCATTTATCCCCTTTCTTAGATGCCAACACAATAGGGACTACACATGGGATTATGCTCTTTTGGATCAAACCTTGATCCATCAGTTCTTGGACTTGTCTGGCCACTTCTAAGTTCTGATCTAGAGTGAGCTTGTATGCTTCCTTATTTGACAAAGATGCACTTGGAACAAAGTTAATTTGATGACTTATAACCCTCCTAGGAGGTAGGGTAGCTGGAGTACCATTGCTCACTATGTCCTTATATCTTTCAAGCAAAGTTTTGACTTTAACTAGTAAAGATTCCTTGAATGCATTTTTCTTTGCTTCAGACTTCAACACTATTGCATAACTATAACCTTCCTCATCTTTGAGATCTTCAACAAATTCTTTCCCACTACAAAATAGTACACTAGGCACTTTAGATTGTGTTTCCTCCCCTTTCAATAAAGACTTAATTTTGAAGGTCTTTCCTCCCTTTTTAAAGGTTATGGCATTAGATCTACCATCATACACAACCTCCTTATCAATTTTCCAAGACCTACCTAGCAAAAGGTGGCAAGCAT
This sequence comes from Cupressus sempervirens, assembly GCA_028749045.1. Taxonomy (NCBI): domain Eukaryota; kingdom Viridiplantae; phylum Streptophyta; class Pinopsida; order Cupressales; family Cupressaceae; genus Cupressus; species Cupressus sempervirens. The sequence continues at coordinate 373,310,999 of CM053790.1, forward strand.
CCATAGGCAATACATCACACAACAATCTGTCCTTGTATCCTGATATGGAAAAATCCACCCAAGCTTTATCATTAACCAAGATGCTCTACCCCTTGTTAAGCCAAATAACCTTGTAAGGGTTGTCATGAGGTATCTTCTAAAATTTCAATTTAGTAACAACCTCCTCTGCTATTACATTATCAATGGACCCTGAATTCATGACCACTTTGTACACTTTCCTTGAATTTTGCATTTTATCTGAAATAATGCCCTTCTATGTTTAGGTTCATCAGGAGCTGGTTGTTTGATCAACACTCTCCTAAACATGAGATTCTTACCTTTTTTAGTTTCAATGTGGTCCACATAAGATTCCTTGCTACAGTCCTCTTTCACATATGCCATCCTTTTGTCTTCATTTGAGAAAGAAGGCTTCTTTGGGCATCTATAGGCTGGATGTCCCAACTATCCACAATTATAAGATTTCATACTTGCAATGTATGAGTTAGATCTACCTAATCCTCTTCTCCTACTTGTTCCTCCTTGGTTACCTCTCCCTCTATTATAACCACCTCTTGAGGAGTTGTCACTAGTTTTCTCTATGAGCTTGCTCTCACCTTGATTCTTCTACTCACTACCTCTACCCTAGTAGCCTCCCCTTTGTCCTCTCTAATTTATGCCCTTGCCTCTATCCTTGAAGTTGGAATCCCATTTTCTTTTGTTCTTTTCCTCCACCTTTAGAGCTAGCTGATGACACCTTTAGATAGTGGTAGGTGCCCACAAACTAAGCTCCTCTTGTATATTCCACTTCAAACCACCTAAGTATCTAGCCACTTTAATTGGATCTTCTTAGACTTTCTTTTTGGATCTCAGAAATAGCCTCTAAAATTCCTTAGTATAAGAGGTTACATCTAGGTCTTTTGCTTCAATCCTTGCCTTCTTTTGTGGAGTTGGATCTCAAAGTCTTTTGATAGAAAGTTCTCCTTCACTTTAGTGACCATAGCATTCCAATTAGCTATAGGAGTCTTACCCATGCTGATTCTCTCATTTTGTACATATTTCCACCATTTTAGAGCTAAGCCTCTAAGCCTTGACTTAGCCACTTTAACCTTTTATGCCTCTACTACCCCCTCACACTCAAAATGATTTTCCATGCCATCTATCTAGTCCATGACTACATCTATGTCCATCTTTCCACTAAAAAGTGCCACACCTTCCAAAGCTTTTCCTCATAAGGATTTGATAGCCTTCAAGAAGGGCTCTTCATTCAAGATAAGGTTAGGTTCAGGCACAACATCCTCCTCTACTACCTTCTTACCCTTTTCATTGTCTTCTTATTCCTTCCTCTTTGTTGCATCAACAACTTCTTATAATTTTGTTGTAACTTCTTCTAAGGCTACTTTGAGGAGCCTATTCTTCTCCCTTTTCTCATCAACTTCCTTGGCTAGTTCTACATTAGTCACCATATTGGCTTCACCTACTGATTCCCCAGTACTTGTAAACATCCACCACTTCTTTCCAAATATTTAACCTACTCTAACACCACTCTAATGTAACAACCAATATTTCTCTCGAACCCCAAGCTCTTTAGGGTCTCCACTAGGTCATTCACTTGACCAAATAGGACTTTTACACACCTTATTTCCTCTAAGGATCCTAGCCAATGGATCCTACTCCAACTGGTGCACATCAATTGGATAGTACTAGCTTACTCATCACTTCCTTCAACACACTTAGCCCCAATGCTCATTGGACCTTCCCACATGATCAAATGGACACCTAAGTAAGCCTTAGGTCTCTTTTCAATATTCTAAACCCAAAGCAAGAACAAAACCCTAATCAAGTTGCAATCCACAAGTGAAATTGCACTCAAATTCTTGGAAAAAGGCTACAAGGATTAGCCCTCCAAATGCACAAAAACCAAGATAGCCAAGTGACTCGGCCAACACAACAACCAAGCATCATTGAGATCTTAGTGCATGCTGAGTGCCTTCGACGAGTGAGCCCCTCCTAGGTTGTTGAGCACCTCTTCTTTGACTGAGTGATACTCCAAGTACTCTCAATAGAAACTACTTTGAATTTGTCCAAGACCTCTAAAGTAGTTCTAGTGTGATTCATTAGTTCTAGTGTTTGTTATGGTTTTGAAAAATTCTATTGGCGTAACTAGCTTGAGAAGAAATCATCAAATTGTGCTTGCATAACTTTTCATCTTGCATGAGTGAAATTTTTGTGGCCTTGTGATTTGATGAAGGGTGAAACATCATACAATCATTAAGTTTCTCACTGACGATTACATCAGTGGAATCAAGGAAGTGTCACTCCTTTCATTGGTTACCTACCAATTTCTTAGAAATTTTAAGTCACAGATGTGTTATTTTTCCATAGCTTATATCCATTAGGAATTTCAATTTCATGCTATTTTCTTTGAAGTTTTATTATTTTCTTTGCTAACCCCTTGTTATAGTAGGAATTCATACTAGTTGCATTCATAAAAACATAAAAAATACAAAAACATAATACTTTTGGGTGTTTTATTTTGAAGCAGTGTGTAGACTCTTCGTCTTATCTGAAATCAAAATGAACCAACAAATGCCTCCTTGTGAAAAATCACATTTATCTTCAAATGAGTGGATTCTAGTAGGTCTCAAGATCAATCCAGAACCTTGGAGTTGATTCACAAAATTAGCTTTTCAAGAGAGGAACTTGCAAGAATTCCTACTATTTAGCATCGTGCATAACGATAGCTCAACAAAAGTAGTTCTAGAAGGAGGGACACACTTTTGATTCTTAGAAAAAGAAGGAAAATTTGCCAAACTTTCAAAATTTTACACTTTTCATGAAAATATGGGCTTTCTACAAGTTCAAAATTTTTTTTGAGTTTTTGAGAAATTCAGGTGCATAGGTGTACAACTCCATAGGTCCATAGATCTATAGTTGTGCAGGTATGCAAAACTCTATGGTGTGCCTGATTTGTGAGAAAGTGTACTTCTACAGAGGTGCACTTTTCCCAAAGTTGGTGCAAACTAGAGGGTTTTGATCCAAAATCCTTATTTCAGTGAGCATTAAGATCTTCACCAAGGGCACACGAGTTTCTTGAGCTTACCCACTTTCACAAACCATGCAATGATAAAGGGATTCCTTGAATTAAATCAATTTCATTTGAATTTTCATCATCTTCTTCAACTCCTCTTCCACTCCAACCACCTGATGGACCACCACATACTCCAATAGTTCCAACTCAACAACCACCCTTAGGTCTACCAAATCCTCCAATGGCCTTTTTTGCAAACACTAGAGACTCACCAATAAACTTGAGAGGTGCACTCTATGACTTCCCTAAGAATCTCAAAAAGTTTTGCCCAAGGTTCATCTATGAAGAAACATGAACTGTTGAAGACCACATTAAAGTATTCAAATAAATTTGCAACTGAAAGCAGATTACCAATGAGGATGTGGTCCTTCCTTTATTCCCCCACTCTTTGGGGGAAGTTGCTTACAATTGGTACATCAATTTTCCACCTAGATGTATTGGAGATTGGGATAATTTTGAAAAATTATTCCTAGAACAATTCAAAACTTTTATCAACCTAGCTATGATACGTCAACAATTCATATCAATAAAAAAGGGACCCAGCTGAGACAGTTTCATGCTTCAGTCATTTCTTTCACATGGCATACCACAGGTTGGAAATGCCATACACTATACCAGTTGAAGTGGCTATTTAGATTTATCTGAATGTTATGGACCCTCTTACTACTATCTTTCTAAGAAGGCTTCCTGCAACAGATATCGATACAATTGAAAAGGTCTTTGCAGAGGCAATAACTTTTACTGAGCAAGCCAATCCTAATGGAGGAGGATTGATGCTTCTAGCCCAAGCTATCACAACAATGCCAACATACCTAGTTAGAGTGTCCCTAGTGCCTAGTCAATTCATACCTATAAACCCAATTTCACTATAGCAGGCACCCACTCCATAGAACCTCGTGCTAACATATCTAGGGCATGAACCTCCAAAGACTACTTTCTTTGAAAAGAAGGCAACAGTTCCTGTAGAAGCAAATAATAGCTTCATTTTCAGAATTTGATCAAATGAAAATGACTATGTCAGAAATGAACAATAGATTGATTCATCTTAGTTTGTCATAAGGATAGAACAACAACTTCCAGAGAAACAATGCTAGTCCTTACAATAATAATTATACCCAAAATTACAATGAGAACTTCAATGGAAACAACAACAATACAAGAAATAATAATGTAGGGAACAACTTCAATCCTCCTCAGTGAAATAATGGCTTCTAGAGATAGAAACAATGATGGAACACCCATCCAAATAATGGAAGTATTCATTTAGATAATAAAAATAATAATGTTCAGTATGAAGATATCAATTAGTATGATGATGGTCACAATGCATCTAACAATGATGGTTCGTACTGTAATGGAAACCAAGAAATGAATCAAGGCTAACAAGTAAATGATAATACTCCTCTTATGCAATTTAGCATTATGCTATTAGAATCCTATGACCCCACACAAAAGCCATTGTTAGAATAGTCAGCTAATGAAGAGTTCTCATTTCCATTTAGCCAAGAACTTGACCTTCAACATGAAGAGATGTTTGCCTTTTGCAGTGACAATCAAAATATGTACAACTTGAAAAGTAGAAAGGGACCTCTAATAGATGGAATTCCTCTAGTGCTACAACCAACTCCTCTCGATCCAAGGGTGAGCAATAATCTAGTGCAATTAAACCACCATCTCGAGGACCACAAAATTAGAACCAAGTGAATATACCAACCGTATTGAAAAATCTAGCTTGTTCTATCGAAAGATACAATGTAGTGGAGGACTTGAAATGAACAAAGGCCAACATGTCAATGTTTGACATGTTGCAAAACTGTCCACAACAATGAGAGGCACTCATGAAGACCCTGGACCATACAAAGACTACCCACAACGCGACTACTACTCGTCAAAAGATGGTGTTGCAACAAGTTAATATGGCAAAGGCATTGCCCACCATGTTTAAAGACATAGTAGAGGTGCCCCCATTTTTGCTCAGCATCAGAATATATGGGAAGAATCTTCACAATTTCCTCATTGGTTTGAGAGATTCATGCAATGTCATACCATTATCCATAATGCAAAAGCTAGGGGTCACCCCTCAACCTACCAACCAGATAGTGATACAGTTCAACAAAACAAAGGTGAAAGTCATAGGTGTATTCAAGGATGTGTGGATACAACTGACAATCAACTCCTAAATTCAAGGCATCATTGATATACATGTGGTTGATATCCTAGAGATGTATGGATTACTCCTTAGTAGAGAATGGATGAAGTGTCTAAGGGGATGGTTTTCCATCGATTTCACTCAGCTTTGGTTACCATGAAAAGGTTTGAAAAATCAAATCAAGATAGATGTAGATCCCAAGTTAAAAAAGCTGGTTATAGATTAAAATTCTCCTAATGAGGTAATCTTCTTATAAATAGATTTAGGCTCCTACAAGGTGATGTCTTTTGATACAATGTCAACCAGAAAACCAAATGATCATGATATGGACTCCGTGATTTCAACCCTAAAAGATAAGGTCATAAACACAATTCATATACCATATGATGGCTAATTTACAATGTCTAGGAGAAGAAGTTGATCCCAATATTCTCCTCCTTTTGGGATTTTATCGATTACATAAAGTTAGCCATTCAGAGTTTGAATGTTCATCATGTCAAGAAGCAGTTGCTAAGGTGTTGACACAAATGGTCGAAGTAAAGAAAGTTGATGACCCACAAAATGGACCTATAGAAAACCTAAGTCCTACAAATACATCTAATGCTATTGAAGAGATTGAAGGGGAAATTAAAGATTTGAATGCATCATATAGCGACACCTCTTCAAATGGTGGAGGTTTGTCTTCTCTTCCACCTAGAATGATCAAAGTACAAAGAAGAAGATGGTACATAAAAGGCTAGGGATGGACTTTAGTGATCATTCATCCTCCACCTAAAGTTGAAGAAATTAAAGAATTGATAGGGGAAATTTAAGACAAACAAGAAAAACACACACCTCCTCTATGAGAAATTCACAACGGAGAATCATTAAGTTTGTTTCCTAGAAAATTAGAATGGGTTCCTAAGAAATAATCCTTTAAAGCTCAGATAAAAGAGAAATTGAGAATGAATAAGCATAAGGTTAGAAAACCCAAGGAAATCTCAATTTGGATCCTTTGTTTTGACAGTTCCAAGTGAAAATCAGGAGCTGATATAGGTATTGAGCTAGTTGGAACAAAAGGTAAATCTTTCTATCCTGCATATCAATTGCAATTTAGATGCACTAATAATGTTGTAGAATATGAAGCATTGATTTGAGGACTTCTCTTTGCACTCGAGAAAGGAGTTATAGATCTCATTGTCGAAGGAGATTCTCAATTGGTTATTTGACAAGTAAAATCATTGTATTCTTGCAATGATAAGAGATTGCTTGCCTATAGGAAAAGGGTATGGGATCTGTTAGATGATTATGAAGCTTTGAAAATAAAGTCTATTCCAAGGAGGAAAAACATGGTAGTTGACGCCCTTGCTATTTCAGCAAGTGCATTGTAGCTAGTTGAAATGATTTTTAGTTGAGTTGGTTGTTGCTCCATCTATTCCTAACAATATCACGAACTTCCAAGTTTTTCAGGATGATCAACATATTTTGGAATTTATTATGTGCAATGGCTACTTTAAGGGACAATAAATATATGACACCCCAAATGATGAACCTGAGGATATCACAACTCAAGATGAAGATGGAATCTTGAACCTAAAAACCAATAATATTCCAAAGGGAATGATTGAATTAGAGCATATCTTTGATCATGATGAATCAACACTTAACAAAAGAATCTTTGAAGAAAAAGGGACTGAGGAATATGATTCATATAATTTAGGAGCGAAAGATGATCCCAAGATGGTAAGGATTGGGAAAGCATGTAGTTTATAGGAAAGGGAAGACATACTCAAGTTACTCACATAATATAAGGATGTTATCCCCTGGAGCTATGAAGATTTGAAAACATATGATCCTTAGATCATTACGCATGATATCCCACTCAAACCTAATGCTTAACCTTTCTAATAAAGGAAAAGACCTTTCAATCCCATCCTTGAGCCTCTGATAATGAAGAAGTCAAGAAATTGCTAGATGCAAAAATTATTTTCCCTGTGTGTCACTCTACATGGGTGGCTAATTTAGTTATTGTAAGAAAAAAGACCAAAGAGATTCAAATTTGTGTATATTTTCACAATTTGAACATGGCATCTTAGAAGGACAATTACCCATTGCCCTTGTTGGATGAAGTCTTACAAATTGTGAATGGTTTGAAAATGATGTCTTTCTTGGATGGATATTCTACTTACAATTAGGTAATGGTAGAAGAGGAATATAGACTAAAGATTGCCTTTATGATCAAATGAGGGACCTTTGCCTATAGGAGGATGCCATTTAGATTGATTAATGCAGGGGCTACATTTCATCGAGCCATGGATGAAGTGTTTAAGAGATTGATTAATAGATGTATAGTTATTTATATGGATGACTTAACTGTCTTTTCAAAAGATTGAACTACTCACATTGCTGACCTAAGATAGGTGTTCAATAGGTGTTGTAAATGTTCATTTGGGGTCACTAAAGTAAAACTTCTTGGTCATGTGATTTCTAAAGTTGGCATCTCCATAGATCCTAATAGAGTTGAAGCCATTTTGAAGTTATCACCCCCAAACAGTTGGAAGGAACTCAAGTCCCTCTTTGGAAAGATAAATTTTGTTCAAAAATTCATAAATGGATTCACAGAGATTGTGCATCCTCTCAATAATTTTCTTAAGAAGGGAGCTAAAAAAGAATGGCTTCCAAAGGTAAAGAAATCATTCAAGGATATTAAGGTGGCCATTTCCATGGCCCTAGTATTGGTAAGCCCTGATTATAACCTTCCATTTAAGATATATTCCTTTTCTTCAAATAATTCATGCGTAGGGGTCTTGCTCCAAAAGAAGGAGAAGGAAGATGAAAGACCTATTGCTTTTATGAGTTTCCCACTAAGAAATGTTGAGTTGAATTATTCTAACCTCAACAAATAGTCTTTTGCTTTGGTTAAAGTGGTAAATAAATATAGCCATTACATTTTAAGGAGTAAGGTGTATGTTGTCATACCTAACCCAGCAGTGAAAACATTGTTGATGCAAAATGAACTTGGCAAAAGACAAGGTAAATGGATGGTGATACTTCAAGAATTTGACCTAGAGATCCAACCTACGAAATTAGTCAGAGGTCAAGGATTGTCAAGGATGATAGTTGATAACCACATTTGTGATGAAAAGAAATTTGCATTTGAGAAAGAAATAGATTATGAAGATATGAAGAAAATGATGGTATCTCAAGTTGACATTGGCCAAGGTGTAGTGATAGATGTTTGGTACAAGGATATTGTTTACTATCTCCTATAGAATCGATGCCCCAGTTGGATGAATAGTTTACAGCATAGAGGACGTAAAATGAAGTGTGAGTCATATATGTTGCAAGACAACAAGTTGTACAAAATGAACCATGAAGGGACTTCTTAAAGTGCACAGTTTGATGGAAGCAATGACTCATATGATTTTGAGATTGGGTTATTTTTGGCCTGCATTATTCAAGGACACTTTTGAGCACGTGTTCTCTTGTTATGTCTGTCAAACAAGTGCTAACAAAGAAAGACACCTAAAAATTCCACTACAACCTGTATATGAGGTACACCCTTACGCAAAGTGGGGGCTGGATTTCATTGGTCCAGTGAACCCACCATCATTAATTGAACACACCTACATTCTTATGACCACTAACTATTGTACAAGATGGACAAAAGCTAAAAAGTACAAAAATTGCACTGCCAAGGTGGTGACAGACTTCTTGGAGGAACACATTGTTACCAGATTCAAAATGCCATTCACCCTTGTGTGCGATAACAAATTGACCTTCCCATCAATATTCTTGACTCAATGGGCATTTGAGAATAAGGTTATTATCAAGTTCTCTTCAAATTATTACCCACAAGGAAATGGAGTAGAAAAATATACAAAAAAGAACTTGATTACAGTAATAAGATGATTGTTGAAGGAGAACCCTAGAGATTGGCATATGCAACTGAAATATGCCCTATGGACAGATCGAGTAAGGGCAAAAAATGCCTTGGGGACTTCTCCGTATTTGCTCATTTATGGACAAGAACCAATATTTTTTCTCATCCTCATAATTCATATTTTGAAGTTCATGAGTGGATACACTAAAGATGTTGACAAAATACAAATCAAATTGATGAATCTTTTAGAGATGGACAAAAAATGGACCGCTGCATTAGATCACATGGCTGAGCATCAAGTTGTCATGAAGAGGTGGTTCAACAAGAGAGCCATGATAAAATCCTTTAGGATTTTTGACCTTGTTCTACTTTGGGATAAGATGAAAGAAAAATCGGGCAACCATACCAAGTTTCAACACTGGTGGACTAGTCCTTATCAGATCACGAAAATCTTCGGAGAAAACACTTTTAGGCTTAGTTCCTTACAGGGGGAATTTCTCCCCTTACCAGTAAATGGGAAATTTTTAAAACATTATTTTGGGCCTTAAAGAACCAAAAAACAAAAAAAAATTAGTTAGATTTTATTTCTGCACTTAGATTTTATTTCTACAGTTAGTTAAGTTTCATTTTCTGCAAGTGTGTTTATTCTCTACAAGTGTGTTTGTTTCCAATTGTGTGTTTTCTTTCAGTCGTGTCTTTGTTTCCAAAGCTATGTAAATCCTAGGGGGTAAGGTGCACTTGAGATTTTATCTCAAGATATTTTTCTAACTACTCTTTGGTTTTGATTTTAGGAAGAGGTATTTCTTTGTCAAAACATTTGGATGATTGTGTGTTTTATACCAATCGAGCAACAAACATTGCTTGTGGAAATAGGGAGACTTTCAATCTTAAATTTAGGGTTCTAAACCAACAAGCTCTCAACACTTTGTGAACTTAAAAATTGATCATCTTAGGTGTTGTCGAATTAAGGTTGAAGACAGCAAGGGATGATTTAAACTCCAATTCTTGAAGGGTTGCTAAGATCATTTTTTGGCATGAGAGTTTCTAAAAGTTCTAAAAGAGGAATGCAGGGGATGTTCACCAAAGATTGAATCGAAGAAATGACACCAATGTCCTAGCTACATAGTTTGAGTGTAGTTGGGATATAGAATAAAAAAAAGTTTAAAAAAAAGAAAAATAAAAGAAAAGGACATTGTTAAGACTGAAGGATTCTAAAGATTTGAAATGTCAAAAGATACAATTTCAAAAAAAAGTATCTTGTATTAAAACATTGCTTCATCAAGTAGTGACATTACGATCTATATGGAGAAATTCTTCAAAATTTGCTAGAAAATTGAAAGAAATTGATAGCTTGCTAAGAGCCCTCAAACTAATTCTCTCATCTGGTCAAGCAAGTGATTGGTAAACAACCTTCGTGAAGATTCTTAATGGATGAACCAGGAGGGGTAGAAGATTATTCCCGTGTTGACAGAAAACTTTGATAGACTGCATCTTGAGATGTTGAAGGGAATGAATACATGAATTACACACTCAACTCAAAGGTTTTGGATTTTAAACTTTTGATTGTGAATTCATTCAAAATACACTCAAGGCATTTAGAGTTTGGTTGGTGTTCTACACACGTCAAAAGAATGTTTACTGATGAAGAAATACCTTTGTCATTTCTTCCTTTTCTTGGGGCTATTTTTTGTGGTTCAACAATGCACACCCCATTTCAATTAGGAAATGGGGATCCCTTACTTTTTATTTAGATTTAGGTCAATTCTAAGGCCCTAAGTCTACATCTCAATGTCAAAGAGTCAAAAAAGTTTTTAAAAAAATATGGACCTGTGCACTAGCTTAGTTGTATATTTTGGGCACCACCGATGGAGGGTGGGGTTATATAAACCCCCACCCCTCCTTTATTACTCAGGTTGTTTCATTTTCTCTGTGCACTTGCTCCTTGTCAAAACTCACGTACTTGATTGAATCTCTGCACTCACAAACTCGTAGCTAATGTACCTCTAGACTCTGCACCAACTAAGGTGCACAAAACACCCCTATTGCACACAGGATCCACCAAAGCCTCCTTTAACTTGTGAAAAACCAAAAAAATAAAAAACTACTCTCCAATGCAAACATGGGGTGCACAGTTGTGCACCTAATTTGGTGTACTACTTGCACCCTCCATAAATCAAAACCTCAAATGCAAAGACTCAAGGGGTGCGTGGTGCACACCTAACTTGGTGCACTCTTGCGCACCTCAAAAAGCTCACTCCTCTACATAGGATAGCAAATCCCACATAAAAAAGAAAAGGGGAGGTACACAACGCGCACCCAGTTTGGTATGCTTGTGTGCACCCCCATTAATGAAACCCTCATATGCAAAGTATAAGGTGTGTGTGGTGCACACCCGATCTAGTGTAATCCTGCACACCCCATAACTCAAAACTTCAAAAATTGGTGCACAAGTGTGCACCCCCTATACAAACACAAAACATCAAAAAAGGAGGTGCACATTTGCACAAGCGCGCACCTTTTTTAAAAAATTCCTTAAAGAAATAAAAGGAGAATTGGATTATTTTTCATGCTTTTAATCTTTGGGTTTTCTTGATTTTGTGCTAACCATTCTTGATTTTTTTAAACTAATCACATCTTCATTCTATCATGGAGATATAATGGCATCCTCATCTGGCGAGAAGATGGCACCCAAGCTCGTGGTTTTCAAGTTCTAAGGGGTCCCGTCCAAGTCAAGATTTTAGGATGACTACATAGAGATAAAGGACATTGATTTGGGACACACAGACTTGGGATAATTTCTAGGAATCTTCAACAAACCCACAAAGAGATCGGCCTTGGTTTCTACTTTGATTTGATCAAGGTTGGTGAGCACAACTTTGCACCCCACATTAGTACAGTCATCTAAGCTCATCATGACTCTAGTACAACACTTTCTTCCCAAGGAAAGGGTGGTTAAGAGTGTAACAAGAGAAGTTATGCTTAACCTTTGACCTGAAAACATTGAAAGGGTCTTCCATCTCCCTAGGGTAGATCAATTCATTAGTCTCTCTTATGAGGAAGCTAAATGGTGGTATAGGGAATACATAAAGGAGGTGACAAATATCATCCAATCCTCCTATATCATTGAGAAGACTCCTCTAGGGAGGATAACATGGAAGGTGGACATGAAAAGGGGGTACATAAAGGAGGATATTAGCTACTATATTATTCTTTTGAGTAGGGTCTTGGGTCTATTGGCAATTGGACACCTGAATATTTTGATTGTAAACTTTATTGAGACTATCAAGATGGCAAAGATGCCACTTTATTAGGTCACCACATTAAGTGATAACTTTTGTTAACAGTTGGCGATAGTCAAGGATAAGAAGAAGTTCTATATGACTTCCTACATGGTATATCTACTAGAAAAAGGGAAACAAATTATCCTGAACTATATAAGAGAGGAAACATGCAGGATCCCAATGCCTAGCCTTACATTGTCTACCCTCAATTGGTGAGGAAAAAGAAGCTCTTGGGATAGAGAAAAGAATACAGGATCATGAATGATGCATTTATCTTTGCTATCATCCAATTTATTGAGGGAGATTATATTGAAAGATTGGAAGATTATGTGAAAAGATTATTTGATGATGTAATTGCACATATAACATCTCTTGGGGCCTACTATATCTAATTCAAAACATTCATGTATCTACAGGTAGCTAGTGCCAATGTCAACCCAAAGAAGCTCCCTATATATCCAAGTGATAGACTGGTTTTGTTGGAGATTGCACAATAGATTGAATCTACATATGACAGGGTCAGGAGACAACGAAGACCATGTTTGACATGGCCACTAGTCATAGGACCATATCAGGTGAAGAGGAAGCAAGATATTCCATCTTTAGAGTAGGAGTGGGAACATTATCCCCTTGAGTATTACAACTCTCCCAGGCCATATTTTGATAAAATTGGTAAAGTTGAGAGTCTAGCTAGCAGAGAATTCCACCACGAAGAGGCCATTGAGGACCATTGCATGAATGTAACAAATAAATACGATCATCATATTAGGGACTGTTGTAGGATGACTTTGTATTTGGTAGAGAAGGCTCTCAAAATAAGAATTCCATAGGAAATACTGCAGCATGATTTCAGGGAGCTGTTGGACTCCCTATTCAACTCAGATAAAATTGGAGAGAGACCCATCATGAGCACCACAATTGATAGGGAGGAGGGCAATGATATTAATCATTAGACGAGGCATGTAATTAGGATGATAAAGGATTGGATCAAGAACCCTTTCAACTTGATCCAATACTTGACATAATGATTTTTCACACGTAAGCCTGGCCAAAGAAAGGTAGAGGAAAGAAAGTTATAATTCCTACCTTTGCAGCCTAGTCTCCCATTAGGCCAGAAATAGTATACCAACTTGACCACCTAGCTAGATATTATCACCCTCCAGAAAGGAATGGAAAGGGAAAAAGAAAGAGGAGCTCTCCTCAATGGGCTGAAATAGAAGAGGGTCAAGTGTAGACACCTTCCTAGCAGTAGGAAGAAAATGTATAGGGGTCAGAGGATACTGGAGCTACTCAAGTTCAAGTTGACCCTCAATTGCCTCCCTTTGTGCCCAGCCAATTAGAAGAGGAAGAAACTTGACAATTCTCCATTCCTCCTCCACAAGAAGAGGCAACATCCCCTTCTGCATCCATGAAATAGAAAAGAATTAAGATCCATATGAAGAAGAGGCAAATGGTGACTAAAAGAATGGTTCTTTTCCCATCTATCCCCAAAACCATTCCTGAGGGAGAGAAGGAGGAAGAAGAGGAAGATAAGGAGGAACATGTTCCTTTATAGGGAAGAACCCAACTAGCTAGAGCTGTAAAACAACAAAGGAGAAGAAGTTCCACAATAACACTATCATCTACCCCAAAGGAACCTTTGGAACTCTCTTCTTTCAGAGGATGAGGTACAACAATGGGTGGATGAGCAGAGCGAAGAGGGCGATAACATTTTCAAAATGTCAGATTTTGATTTTATGCTCACCAGGATAGAATTGGTTGGGGACACGATTAGGAATACTCCTATAGGTGAACCTCAATAGGGCCACCAGAGTGATAGGGTCCCAATCTTACTCCCCCATCCCCACCACAAGTCGTAGTGGTAGATAAAGGCTTGGTTACTCCTTTGCCTCAAAGTTCAAAAGAAGAATAGCTTTAGAAGGAACCTTTATAAGAGGACGAGCCACAAAAAATGGTGATTGATGAAGTGTCAAAGGAGGGGAAAATGGTAGAATATTCTTGACTAGTTTCCCAAGACACTGAGGTGCAAACTAAAGGGTCTATGGAGACAAAGATTGCAGAAGAAGAGCCCTCACAAAGGGAAACAACTTTGAGGAGGAGTGATAAGGAAAAAGAGGTAGCAGAACATACTCCTTCATCCTTAAGAGGTAGGTCTTCAGCTAAATGGGTCCCAAGGTGGCTTAGGAAAGAAATAATGAGGAGCACCAAACCCTAATTTTGTGTGGATGAGGAAGATATTTTTGAGTTGGTTGAGATCTTGAACAAACCTAAATCCCCAACACATGAAGTGAGACCATTGGCATTTGTTAACAATGCTCAGGATCAAGACTTTTTTGCTCAAGTGACCATCCCTCTTGGTGATGCAAATACAAAAACCCTTAGTCCATAAGATTACCAAATCAAAGAGGTCATGATTGGGAAGCCCACATGAGATACAACTAGATTAATGGTAACCATGGGGATTAAGGAAGTTTTTTAGGAACATAGAGTAGGAAGTGGTCAAACTCTGAATGATTTGATGGAAAAACAAGATCCTAAGGAGATATTTAGCCAAAGTGGTTGGTCATCTAGATCCTGAGCACCCCGAGGAGACATTGAACACTATATTAAGAGAAGGGGGAGCTGTGCATGTAGACCCATTTTCAAAAGCCTGTCAACATTGGCGAGAAATTTTTGAAGAGAAGGGAATTTTGATTATCTAAGGGAACCTAAAATTACTATATACTATGCAAGAGAATATGAATAAAATGGTGGTAATTTTGAAGCGGGACTTCAACATTATGGATGAAGTAAGGGCCTGGAGTAAGGACTTACAAGTTTTGCAAGCAATAAAGGGGCAAAGGTAAAAAAAATTGGTAGATGTATATATAGTAGAGGAATTAGATTTGATTGATGATTGGATAGAGAAAATTGTGGATAGTAATAAAGTAATGGAAACATTACACGCAGAGATCCACCAGCTCAAGGACCAAGCCCAAGAGTGAATTTTGGAAGCAAAGAGGCATTACAATGATGCATGCTTAGAGATTTTTGAAGATGAAGAATGAGATTTTTTTTTCCTATAGAGGTAGTAGTATAGAGTTTTAAGAATATTTTTGAGGAAGCTGCTAATGATGAAGACATCTGGTAGGCTTTTAGAACTAGGGAAGCCTTATTAGAATTGGATACCAAACTCAGGGATTTTGTTGAGACTCAAATTGAGGTAGACAATTATAGATAGAAGATCAAAGAAAAATATGAGGTTTTAGACTTACCTGATGTGGCTAAAATTATGAAGATCATAGAGAAATTTAAGGGCAAACATCCAAACATAGCTTTGGGATGAAGGGGAACAAAACCCAGATGCAAGAATTTTAATTTTGACACTTAGTAAAATTTTGAGATTTTGGGCCATTTTGAGGTGCACAATTCTACAAGTGCACAAGTCCATAGGTCTGCAGGTGCGTAAGTTTTATTTTCTAGAGGTGTATTGACAGTTAACTACCCGTTCTAAAAATAGAGCTTTCCATGCATCAAAAACACATTTTGATGGTAGTTTAGTTTTGACAAACACCTAGTGAAGGATGAAATTCTATTTTTTTGCACTTCTAGACACTTCCACTTTGACTCAAAGCTTTCTCATTCTTTCTCCTCTCATAAATCCTTTTTTTTTGACATGTAAAGGCTGATGCATCTAATTAATGAATTAAAAAATGGATGGAGTCTTGCTTAGCATCAGTTAGATTGTTAGTTTGTATATAATTAGTTTGTTTTATTAATTTAAAAGAATTTTGTTGCATGAAGAAATTTCTCACTCTCAAAAAAAATTGAGGAGATGATTTCTTATAAATACTCCATTGTAATATGTAATTGGGGCCACCATTATTTTGCAATAAAATTGTCTTTGGTGCTTGCATTTAGAGTGTAGTAATTCTTGCTTGAAAGTGTCATATTTTGTAAATTTATGTTCAAGGGATTATGATTGAGCCAATAGTTGATTGCTTTTTTTTGGTTGTGTGATTCATTATTTCTAGTGTTTGTTATGGTTTTGAAAATTTTTATTGATGTAACTAGCTTGAGAAGAAACCATCAAATTGTGCCTGCATAACTTTTCGTCTCGCATGAGCGCACTTTTTATGGCATCGCAATTTGATGAAGGGTGAAACATCATATGATCATTAAGTTTCCCATCGATGATTGCATCAGTGGAATCAAGAAAGCATCACTCCTTTCATTGGTTCCTATCAATTTCTTTGAAAGTTTAACTCGTAGATGTGTCATTTTCTATAGCTTATGTCCATTAGGAATTTTAATTTCATGCTATTTTCTTTAAAGTTTTGTTAGTTTCTTTGCTAACCCCTTATTAGAGTAGGAATTCATACTAGTTGCATTGTTAGATTGCATTCATAAAAACATAAAAATACAAAAACATAGTTCTTTTCTGTGTTTTATTTTGAAGCAGTGTGTAGACTCTTCGTCTTATCCGAAATCAAAATGAACCAGCAAAGGCCTCCTTGTGAACAATCATATTTATCTTCAACTAAATGGATTCTAGTAGGTCTTAAGAACAACCTAGAACCTTGGATTTGATTCACAAAATTAGCTTTTCAAGTGAGGAATTCACATGAATTCCTATTGTTTAGTATCATACATAATGACAACTCAACAGATCCCTTTCACCAATCAATTTGGGCTTTAGTACTAACCCCTTTTGTGTCTTTTGGCTTTGTTACCCTTTTGTTTTTTTGTTTTTTTGGTTTTTTTAAAAATCTCTTATGCATCATAATGGACCTAGGGTCCTAGGTAGATGGTTTATGTCCTTTAGATTAGTGTTGTGACATTGTCCTTTTCTCCTCCTCCTTTATTGAGAGTATGACTTGCCACATAATCTTGCTAAAGTGGGGGCTAAATGTATCATCTTAAAATGGACACACTTCATTTTGAGACTTTTAGCCCTCCTTAGTATAGTTTTAGTCTTTTTGTTACCTTCTCAATCCATATCACACTTCTTTATCATATCTTGCCTTACGATGTGGCCCCTTAGGTATTTCTTTTCCACCTTTTTGGTCGTATCTTTTGATAGGAAATGTATTTCCACATTTCATCTACACTCCCTCTAAGCCTTCTAGATGTTATGATTAACCATAGATAGAAATAAAAATTACATGCAAATATAACCAATATTAGAAAATAATAAATCGCATAGAAGAGAACACAAGACACAAAGATTTAACACAGATCAACCAATCCTTGGGCTACATCTACCAACAACAAGTCCAATATTATTTTGATCCACTAATTACAATCTAAAATCCCTTGTAGCTCAATACCACTGTAAGGAGCTACAATCTCATCATAGATTATGAGATCCCTAACCCTAAGCCATTTTATACAAGATTTTTGTTGTTTACAAAATTAGGGCTAGAATAAGTCCTCCAATAGAAAAAATAATAGTTGACACATTTTACATGAGTAAATTCATTCTTGGCTTTAGGGGTGCTGCTCACAAAAACCCCTATGGGAGCATTTCCCCTCAAATACACCTTGTA
Organism: Cupressus sempervirens; assembly: GCA_028749045.1. Taxonomy (NCBI): domain Eukaryota; kingdom Viridiplantae; phylum Streptophyta; class Pinopsida; order Cupressales; family Cupressaceae; genus Cupressus; species Cupressus sempervirens. The sequence goes on from CM053790.1 coordinate 373,328,886, forward strand.
CTGCGATAGGGAGCACACCTGGGGTTTTGCCTCAGGACTTTGTCTTAGGGGCATTGCCCCCAAACCCTTGTAGTAATAATATGGGGGGTTTCCCATGCCAAATATAGTAAGATAAATTAACCTCTAGGTATGATTAGGATCCACATCACAATAATATCCTACTTGGAGACTGATCGAACTCCGCAACAATAACCTCCCACTTGGAGATTATAGCACAACTAAACCTGTAGCTCTGATTGGAATATCAAACCACCCTAGACTTCATTTTTCTTTTATTTTTTTAGTATAGAAGACTAACTTAAGATGAAGAGGAGTTTAGACTCTTCCTTGTCACTACCTTTATAGACATATCTACTAGATTATGATTTGTATGTGTCTTCTCTAGCTTTAACTTTCCATCATCCAAAAATAACCGAATGAAATGGTACCACAATTGTATTTTCTTTGTCTTTGCATATAAAATAAAATTCTTTGCAAGATGAATGTCACTTTGGCTATATGTGACACAATAATCATACTTCTGTGGGAGTCCCAATTCTTCCATGAAGAATAAAAGCCATATCATCTCCTTGGCTACTGTAATCACCTAAAAATGGTCATCTAGACTATTAGCCCCCTTTTCAACATTTTGGCTAAATTAATTTAATCATTTACTTAGACCAAATTGCTAATAATTAATTTATTTGATTATAACCTATAGTTTGACTATGCTATCCTAAGTTCATTATTTGATTAAAAGAACATGTCCCCTTTTAATTAAATAAAACATCCCATTCTTCTAACCCACTTAAAGTGCACACATAAAGTCTTTTTTCTATTTTACAATTAAAAGAAAAGGCTTGTGAGACTTTTGTCTTATGTGACAAGTCAACTTATATTCTATTGGTTGACTTGTGTGTGTAGATGGATCACTCCTCTTTTTGAATTCCATCGTTGATCATCCACCATCTTCATCTTGATCTCTACCATCCATACGACTTTAAAAGAGAGAGAGCTTTCCCCCTCGATCCATCCTCATTTTGAATATTGTTATTCTGCAGGTTTTCTAACAGGTTTCTTTGGAGCTTTGTGGAGAACTTCTATTTCTTATCTACATTCTCTCATACCATAGCATTTTAGCTTAGATTCCTGTTGCATGTTAATTTAGCTTCTATTTTGCAATAATCTATCTCACATAGCTTAATATTTGGATTGTAACACTCTCACCCATGCTTAGGACAGCTGCACTTTTCATATTCATTCTAGTTTAATCTTTAGTTGCATTGCATTCTTGCATCTTGTCTTTGGAATCTCCCATTGCATGATTTACTAGCAAGAAGAGTATCTCTAAGGCTCATCTAAGAGCTTTCTTATTCTTGAAATATACTCTCTTACACTCCATGGATAGGGAGCTCTAAGCTAGCATCCAAGCATTTCGAACTCATGGAATCGTTTGGATAGAAGGGTTTAGAGTGTGACACTTTCGAGTGTACATTTTTGGTGCCCACCATGGGGCTTGAATCAAGTTTTTAGCTCCATTTTCTTTTTCTTTTTCATCTCTAGTTTTTTACAGTAGCATATTGGATCTAATCAAGTGCTTTTGTAGAATTATCACTTGGGTTTTAAGGTCAACCCATAAGTAGATTGGTTTGAAAGCCAAAAATCTAGTTGGTTTAAAGATTTAATCATATCTTTTAAACCGCTTGGAGCTTGGTTCTAAATTTTTCTTTTAGGTTGGGTATGTGTTCAAAATGTTTTAGACCAATTTTCAAATCATTTTGATGTGATTTGCGAGAGTTATGATTTTTTCTTTGTTTTTCATAAAAAGTCATTTTTGATTGCAAATCAGCGCATTTTTTGGAAAATCTTACATTTTTAGAAAGGTTTTCGAATTCTAAGAGGGGTATTATCTTTGTGTTTTGACTTTTGAGGTCACATTAGGGATCAAAAACTCAATTTGATAAATCTGGCCTATTTTGACAAAATCGGTCTCTAGGGCACAAATGAAGAGTTTTTTTTGAATTTCTTGGTTTTTTGAAAATCTCTCTAATTTTTAGCAGGGGTCTCTTCTTTTCATTTCTATTTTTGGATCTGAAATCATAGCAAACAAGTCCAATCTTGTTGACTAGATCAAAAGCAAAGAGTAAAAATGAGAGCATTTGTGATTAGTTTGCACTTTCTTTGCATACACATGATTGGAAGATAACTTGGATATTTGAGGAAACTAACCACTTTTAATTGAATTATTTTATGTTATTTCACACTAACTTGTGGTGCTAACAAGTTGTGATTTCAGGTTGCCATCTTTGTGAAAAAAATTGAAACATTGCATAAAAAGAACGCATGTCAAAGCTTTTCAAATGCACAAAGGCTACTAACAATTGTTTGCAGGGCTGCCCAACACATAAAAACCCAATTTTTCTTGTTCTTTACTTTTACATGTGTGGAATATACTAGTTTTTTATTTTTAAGCACATTAAAATTTACAATTGGGATCTTTTGGTGATAGGAGAGTATGCTCTTCACCCTCGTGGTGAATCAGAAATCTTGACTTACCATTTGGTTTCAAGAGTAAAAGGTAACTAAATCTTCCTAGTGTGTTTGGGAGAAAATTATTGGAATAGGAGAGTATGCTCTTCACCCTTGTGGTGAATTAGAAATCTTGACTTTTGAAAGTTGATCCACTCTTTGTGTAGTTTAGAATCTTTTAGAGGGCCTGCTCTCGGACAACCTGAGAGGAAAAACCCAAGTGGGGACAAGAAGATTACCTGACTCTTCCAACCCACTATAAACTCAAGGCTATCAAGGACACAAAATCTTGGTAGACATAGTGTTCATCTTTGTCTAGTGTGATCGCTTATGGGATTTTGACCATAGGGAGATCACTAGGCAAGAATGCTTAAGGTACTCTTGTGGTCACTAGATCGGTTACTCATCGCAAGGTGAGGTGTCCCATAATTGGGAGCAAGAGGAACACTATGAATGGAAGCCCTATTGAAACACCCTAAGTTAGTAACTACCTTTTGTAGCTGCTCAACTTCTTGCTGCAAGGATCGATCCTAGTGGACTACTCGGATCACCCCAAGATTTACACTCACCATATGTGTTCCCTTGGTTGTGCTTATGGCACTTCCATGAAAAATCCAATATCTCTTGTGGGAAACCACTTGGTGTGAGGTGAAGGAACATCAAGCATGGGCCAAGTTGTTGAGTAATTAACCATGTCCTTTAGGTAGATATTGCTTGATGTGTTCTCAAATGTGGTATACTAGTGAAAATCTTTTGAACATACACATGTTGATAGTTCTAGGGATTTATTTTAAGACCTCACATATGCTTGTCTCATGTAAGGTTGCTTTGTCCCTTGCTTGATTGTTTGAAGAATACTCCATGTGTCACTATCTTGCTTGGAAAGGAATTGTTTTTGAACATCAAACTTTCTATGCTATCAACTATTGTCAAACTTTGTCAACCAAGTCAAAACATCAAATGCAAACATTTTCTTGTGTTGTTTGCTAAGGGGAGTCTCATCATTTGATTTTTATTTTTTATGTCTCTAGTTCTTGAACATGCTTAAATTAACTATTTGGTCTTGGTGCTCTTGGTCTTTCTATCTTCATGGTTTATGTCCACTTGCTAATTATATTTTTGCTGAAATAGTTGCCTTGATTTTTTGACTACACTCTTGGGTTGTAGAGTTGTTCACTTGTAACCTTGCTTGCTCTATCTTTTTGGCTATTTGGGCATCTTGCCTAGCTATTGACTTGAGTCATTCATGTCATAAGTTTCTTGGACATATTGTTTGACAAGTCACTTTAATCTCTCTCTACTATCTTGGCAAGTAAACACTCTACCTCCTATAGTTTCAACATCAAGTTATCTTCTAGGCTCTTTTATGCTTGGCTTTGCATCTAAAACTATGGGATCTAAACCTTGTGCTACCAAACTTCAACCAAATCTATATGATCATGATATCCTCCATGTCACTAAAGAGTTTCAAGATCTATATGTGCAATACAAAGAACTAGAAGAGACAAATGATCTTTCTTACCTTCATCTCTCTAAGTGCATGACATAAATGAAGTCTAAACTTGAGAAAAGGTTAGAGGAGAAGATTGCATCATTACATGAATCTTCCTTAAGGTCTTTACATGCATGTGAGTCACCTTCTTTAAGGTCATCCTCTTCTTCTAGGTCTACATGCTCTACTTCAAGACATCAAATGTCTTCATCTTCTAGATCGAAAGACCTCTTTAGAGAACAAGTGAGTGATACCTCCTTTGAGCCTATGCCAAAATTTCATGATGGACCTATCTTTGAACAAGATAATGATGAAGATATGGATGCATACCATTCACTTGAGAAACAAAAAAAGGAATCTAGACATACTTCTAATAGAACTTTTTCTCCCTTGGAAGATTCTTATTATGACACTTTGCAAAAACTTCTTAGGAATAAGATCATCATGTTACCAAAGTCTAGCTCATATGGAAACCCATTCTTGGATATCTATTGTGCTTATCATCAACATAATGAGCATAGTACTTCAGATTTCATTGAGCTAAAACATAAAATCCAAGATCTTATTGATAATGGAATTATTGATACCTCTAATGATTCATGCGATGAGGATACTTTTCTTGAGAAAGATCATATTAATGAACCTATGTCTAGTAATGGTTTCCTTGATACCTTCACTTCTTCCAACACTCATGCATCTCCCAACACTTCAAATATTTCCAACATGCCTCCATCAAATAAAAAATCTAATGCTTTCCACATTGACTATGTGTATCCTCAAGGGCTATCTCTAAAAGAAACTCAAGCTAACCTTCACTTGGCTGCAAACCTTTTCCATGCTACTAATCCTAAACATCTTCAATTTTCATGCACTACTATGCCTAGTCAAAGCACTACTCCACTCCTTCTTCATTCTCCCTTGTCCTTAGAAGTGGCTCCATGTCAAGAGGACTCTCAAAAAGAAAAAGCTATAAATGTCAAGAAAGATCAAGATCAAGCACCCTTTCATCTCTTTCAAGATTTTTCTCCTCCATATCCTATATCTTTTCCACCTCCTAAGTATGATGAATATACCACTTACATTATCTCCCTTGAGCTTACTGAAAATTATGATAAAAGTTCTCTTCATATGCTATCCAAAGCTACTTGTCAAGATCAAAGCATCCCCTCATGTTCTAATTCTCCACATCCACTTCAAAATTGTGCTCAAGCTTCTAGTGATTCTATTAAAAATGTTGTTCCTATCAAAGATAATCATGAGTCTATTGATGGCTTTGACCATGTTGCTCATTCTAAAGATGTTGATATCCCTTCCCACTATCCCTTTGCATCTTCTAAATCTATCCTTGGTCCTCATCCATCAAAGCTAAAGCCTTCAAACCTTCCATCCATATTGGGGCCTTATGTTCTTACATCTCCTACATTCACTCCTAGATCATTCCCTAGCTCTCCTATAATACCTCAAGATCAAGAAAGACACTCATACTTGATGACTTTTCACCCATCTATCCATCTAAACCAGTCATATCAACCTTATTCATCCACAAATCCCAAGTCCTTTGGAAGTGAGAATAAACATAAGAATCCATTGAAAAATGAAGATCACTATGTCCCATCTAATCAACATGTGAATGCTAAGAAGGAGAAAGCACAAAAGAGGCTACAAAGGTCCACTATTAAAAAAGCTAAATGAAAGAAAATATGGGTTCCTAAACCCATTATTGAAGAAATGTGTTTTGAAGTATCCAAAGAAAAATCTAAAGCTATATGGATTCCGAAGTCTCTTTTAAAATACTTGAATATTGAAAATACTTCAAAGTTGACATTCAAGCTTCCAAAGGCTTCCATTCCATCTTCTTCCAAAAATCTTTCTAAAAATATTCCAAAGCCTTCCACTCCACTTTTCTCCAAATTTCTTCTACCATCTCATACATCTAAACCTCTAGCTACTTCATCCATGATTCCTCCATCATTCCAATACCCTTCAAGGTGTGTGTCAATGTTGATCTTGTCCAATATTTCAGCTACCCTCATGAAATCCTCTAAAGATTACACTTACTTTCTATACATGAACTCTTATCCTCCATATACTCTTCCTACTACCATTTCTCTTTCATCATCCTATCAACATCTTTGAGCATACCAGTCTATGGTCTCGGATTATCATGACTTATCTTTTCTATAGGAGCACTATCTACAAATAGCTTGAGCTCTTTCTAAAAATTCAAAAAAAATAAAAATAAAAATAAATGAAAAAAAATGAAAATGTGCCTTGGTGAAAACCACTTCTTGTGGCACCTTGGTAGCAAAAGTAAAGAGAAATAAATTTATCCTATGGTGAAAACTACTTCTTGTGGCACCTTTGATAAGTACCATGATGAAAACTTGGCAAATAGACATCATGCATAATTCTTTCATCATCCATCTATCCCCTCTTCTCTCTTTGATCTTGATAATGTTGAGCTATCTTTGCATATTGGGTATCTTCTCTACAAGATTTTCTATTGTGCTCTCCCATTCACTCATAGCCTCTATCTTGAGCTTTATTCTTATTGTTCTATCCCAGTGCTATCCTATCTAGTTGACCCCTTGGTCTTGATCACGATAAATAAAAAATGGTTCCTAGGCCTCTTGACATGTCTACTCTTTTGGAATACATGCTTCATGCTATCTCACTTGTTGGCTTCACTGCTTATCCTACATGATATCTTGCTCATTTCTTCCATTGCTTATCCAAAATATGCTTCATATAATTATTTCACCTCTTTCCCTAGCTTGGGTACTCTTGAGGAGTCAGTCCTTGAGGATCACTTTCACTTGCTTCATACTCTTTTTTCATCCATCTTTTCTTATCCACTGACTCGTTGCTCCATCATGTCCTATACCTTGCTAGACATTGGGAGAAAATGATGTGATCTTGCTTGAGAACTAGTGATATCTAAAACCTTCTAAAAAATTCCAAAAAAAATCATATATGATCCTGAAAAAAATCCTAAAAATCAGAAAATGTCCTGAAAAAAAGATCTTGTTAGTGAAAACCTAGCAATAGGCACTTTGATGTATCACCAAAAAAATAAAAAATACAAAAATACAAAAAATTGAAAAAAGTCCTAAAAAAATTTGTCAAGTGGTAAAAACCTAGAAACAGGCACTACTTGAAACCCTTGTAGCTATGTCTATCAGTCTCAATCATCCATTTCACTACACATTTCCTGGCTTGGAATTGTTTCTTGTCGTCATCTCGAGGGCATAGCTACTTCTTCTATTGAGGTATTCTTGTGGATTAGGGTTTCTTTGACAACTCACAAAATAGTGTTTCTCAACACTTCCCCCACTTTGACATCAAGTGTTTCTCAACACTTTTTAGATAGTTTACCTACGGTCTCCGATGTCATGATATTTCTCACTATCAGAATCAAGTCTTGAAGAAATGGCCAAGTGACTTACACACATGCACTTTAACACTTAAACAACTAAGCTATGTTGATCTTTATCTACTTTGTGTGTTGTCTATGACTAGAATGTCATTCAAGGATGTCATTGACTAGAAGACTGGGGGCATGGGGCATGTTTTCTTGATTTCTGCTTGTGGGTATACTTTTTTTGTCTATAGTGTTGTAAGCATTTATGCTTGAACTATTCAACATTTTGACTTACAAATGTATCATCCTTGACTATTTTGCAAGACCGCACTCAGGGTTTATCCTGGCACTTATGCCTTGATACAGGTGTAATCTTACTACATTAAACTTAGGGAATCTAATTGCGTAGTTATCTTGACTTACATGTCTCTGATGCTTAGATTGAATTTCCACATACCTATCTGATATCGATCATATTCATATCCTCATAGTTATACTAGTGATGGTTGTATGATCTCATGATGTCCCTAATAAATGCTCGATGATGAAATTAAGAGTCTAAATGTTATGCACTTCTTGCTAGTAAACCACTTTGCATATTAGCTTGCATTTTAGGCTCATTTTCTAGCTTAGTCTTGCATTATTGCATATGGGGAAAGCTCTCTCTTCATCTTTTCCCAGACATATCGGCTAACTCCTTTCATATATTTCTTTACTTTCTTCTTGTTCATGTCTTTTCACCTTCTTAATCTTTCACTTCATCTCTTTTCTATCTTATCATCACATTATATAAAGTTTTGACCTCTTAAATAATTTCAAACGTCCTAGATTCATTTTTAGGATCGAAATCCAAATTTGAGTTCATTTTGATGGTCAAAATTGTCTTTTAAAATTTTACCTTCTTCTGAGCAGTTAGCTGACCGTTTGAGGTCTAATCTTTGAATTATCGCTGGGGCATCTTCATTTCTTCATGTCTTCATCATATATATGCTTCATATCTACTTCTAGTCACGTTTTCACATCTAAATCATCTTTCTATTAGATTTGACCTAATTTTTATGCTATATCCTTCAAGGTCAACTCTAGTCAAACTAGGGAATTTCATTAGTTTCTTATAGTCATTCTTGGGTTCTAATCATTTATCTATCATATCAGACATTGCTATATCTCAATTTTCTCATGTCTAGCTAGTTTCTACTTCCTCTTACCTCATTTCAATTTCAATCCCGAGGGGGAAGAAATACTCTATTGCTGATTGTTACAACTATCTATTTCTTAGGAGCATTTGTTTGACCTTATCACTTGCTCTCAATCTATTCACTTTGCCAGGTGTTAGAATTCTTTTCGAATCCTAACATCATCTTCCTAGTGTTCAGTACTACCGCTATCAGGCTATGCATTCAGGACTTTCTATCTATTTCTGCATTTCATTCTTTGAAATCAGATATCTATATCCATCACTGCCTACTTAGCTTTCTATTTTCTTTGATATAATGTGTTCCCAGATCGATCATGCATTAGTCAAAGAGGGGCAAATGTAATCACCTAAAAATGGTCATCTAGACTATTAGCCCCCTTTTCAACATTTTGGCTAAATTAATTTAACTATTTACTTAGACCAAATTGCTAATAATCAATTTATTTGATTATAACTTATAGTTTGACTATGCTATCCTAAGTTCATTATTTGATTAAAAGAACATGTCCTCTTTTAATTAAATAAAACACCCCATTCTTCTAACCCACTTAAAGTGCACACATAAAGTCCTTTTTCTATTTTACAATTAAAAGAAAAGGCTTGTGAGACTTTTGTCTTATGTGACAAGTCAACTTGTATTCTATTGGTTGACTTGTGTGTGCACATGGATCACTCCTCTTTTCGAATTCTACCATTGATCATCCACCATCTTCATCTTGATCTCTACCATCCGTACGACTTTAAAAGAGAGAGAGATTTTCCCCTTGATCCATCCTCATTTTGAATATTGTTATGCTGCAGGTTTTCTAACAGGTTTCTTTGGAGCTTTGTGGAGAACTTTTATTTCTTGTCTACATTCTCTCATACCATAGAATTTTAGCTTAGATTCATGTTGCATGTTAGTTTAGCTTCTATTTTGCAATAATCTATCTCACATAGCTTAATATTTGGATTGTAACACTCTCACCCATGCTTAGGACAGTTGCACTTTTCATATTCATTCTAGTTTAATCTTTAGTCGCATTGCGTTCTTGAGGAACTCCTTGAGAAATTTGCATTCTTGCATCTTGTCTTTGGAACCTCCCATTGCATGATTTACTAGAAAGAAGAGTATCTCTAAGGCTCATCTAAGAGCTTTCTTATTCTTGAAATATACTCTCTTGCACTCCATGGATAGGGAGCTCTAAGCTGGCATCCAAGCATTCCAAACTCATGGAATCGTTTGGATAGAAAGGTTTAGAGTGTGACACTTTCAAGTGTACAGCTACTTCTATAGCAACACATACTCTACCTCTATATAGGATAAAGCATTCACCTTCTCCAACCGAGAAATGCAACTCATTGTTATCCCACAACAATAAATATATAACCTATAGTACTCCACCTAGTATCAATATCTCCTACTAAAACTGAGTCAACATAGCCCTATAAGTTAGTAGTAGAGCCCCAAAAATATAAACAATGACTGGGTGTTCCTCTCAAATACTTGAGAAACTATTTAACTACATTCCAATTCTCAATTCTAGGATGGCTCATATACTTGCTAACAACTCCCACTGCATGTGCGATATTTAGCCTAGTACATACCATTACATGCTTTAAGCTCCTTATAACTGAAGCATAAGGTACCTTAGACATCTTAATGTCCTCTGGTGTCTTTGGACACATCTCCTTAGTCAAATTTAAATGACCAAGCAAACATGTGCTAACATCTTTAGATTTCTCCATGGCGAATTGGTGCAACACTTTGTCAATATAATCAACTTGATATAATGTCAAGTTTATGTTCTTTCTATCTTGACAAATTTTCATACCAAGCATTTTTTGTTTTCTACCACCAAATCCTTCATATAAAATGAATGTGCTAAATGTTCTTTTAACCCCTTAATGTGATCCATGCTAGACCTAGCTACAAGCATATCATCAACATATGTAGTTTTCATCATCTAACATCTTAAAATAAACATAATGGTCAAAATGGTAGTGAGTGTAACCATTCTCATGCATAAAACTATCAAATTTAAGATACCATTACCAAGGTGCTTTCTTTAAGCCATATAAACTTTTCTTCAATTTGCATACTAGATTCTCCTTACTTTTGACCTCAAATCCTTGTGGTTGTACCATACATATTTCTCCATCCAAATCACCATGAAGAAAAGTTGTTTTAACATCAAGCTACTCCAAATTCAAATCTTCAGTGGCCACGATACTTAAAAGAGTGTGAATGGATGTCATTTTAACAATAGGAGAAAATATCTCATCAAAATCACTGCCTTTTTTTGTGCAAATCCTTCTACAACTAGCCTAGCTTTAAATATTTTCTTACCTCTATCCTCTTCTTTCAACCTGCAAACCCAATTATTCTATAAAGCCCTTTTACTTGTAGACAACTTACATAAATCCCAAGTCTAACTTTTTAGCAAGGAGTCTATTTCTTCTATTATTGCAGACTCCCACTAAATCTTTGTTTCCACCTACATAACTTCATCACAACATTAAAATTCACCAGCATCTTTTAATAAAATATAATACAAAGAGGGAGAAAATCTTTCTAGAGGTCTACTTAGCCATGTTGATTGTCTAACATTCACTAGGGTGTGTGGTATTTGTGGTTGCAGTTATTACACAACATGAGGTACTACTAGAACATCATCCTTTGAGTATCATCTAGCACTACATAATCATTTTCTTTCTTCTCATGTTGTTACAATAGATATTTGTACAAGACTTTCTCATTGAATACAATATCCCCACTTCTTACATATTTATGATTTTCAAAATCCAAAAGCCTATAACCAAATTCATGAACACCATATCCAACAAATACACATTTCTTTGATTTTTCTTCTATCTTGGTTCTATTTTTAGAATCTATATGTGAAAATGCTTCACAACCAAAGGTTCTCAGAAAAGAATAACTCACTTTCCTACCAGTCCATGCTTCCTCTGGAATACCATAGCCCAAAGGAGTAAAGGGACCTCTATTGATCAATTATACAACAATATTGATAGCCTTACCCCACATGTTTAAGAGGAGCCTAACATGTAACCTCATGCTCCTTGCACACTCCATTATTGTCCTTTTCATGCATTTAACTACTCCATTTCATGTGGAGTCCTTGGATCAATTTTCTATCTATGAATACCATTAGTGGTGTTAGCCCTCATTTTCTCTATGCCTAATTTCTAAAAATTTTAATGTAAAAATGTTTTCAATTATGATGTGCAGCTAGGGTTCCCTTATAATTTTTTATTAATCCACTGGTGAAAACCCTAATCTAATAAAATTTGCCCATTCCTAGCATTTAGGTTTTCCTTAAACTTCATAAAAGATGTTCTACCCTAGCAAACCCTTATTTTTAAACTGCATCCTTTTTGAGATATTTAAAAATTAAAAAATTTGAAGTGGTTGTATGTAATTTTTTAACACTTTGGCATTTTGATGTGAGCTCATAAAGTTTTTAAGTGTGCGACCAGGTGACAAGTTGATTGAGTTGTCGAGGCTTTTCATTAAACTACTACATCAAATGGTGCACCTCAGCAAGACAACTAAATTTGATTTGATCATTGAGTCATGAAGGTTAAGTGCTTAAGCCCTCTTTGTATTGCTATTGAGTGAAATAGTCAGTGAAGCCTTAGTCATGCAGTCGCTTAAATGCGATAGGTATGTTGAATTTTCATAGTGACTGGGTGAAAGACTATGATCGCACGGTTGAGGCCTTAGAAGATGAAGAAACGAGGATGACCATGACTATGCAAAATTGGTTAGAAGAAATTAAAGATGCTCATCCACATGGTTATAGGGGAAACCAAATGATTAGAAGATTTGACTACAAAGGAACAATTAGGTTAAAGCATTCAAAATTACATTCAGTCATGTGATCGAGATAGTTAGGTCATAACAGACTGAATGAACTATGACCTAGTAAATTTATGAATTCCAGAGGGGTTTTTGTTCACTTGGTCACACAGTTAAGATAAGTATCAAGTCTTAGATTGCAAATAGGCAATTGAAGGAAAATATGTCTAATTGCATAGTTACAATGTTAAGTAAGTAGTGAGAAAGATAAGTTGTGACCTGGTGAATATAACTGCAAAGTGCATGAAATATTTTATTTGCTTGGTAATGTTGTTAAAGAGGAAAAGAAGAAAGTGATCAAAGAAAGCTGTGATATGGCAAAACTAGTTAAAGATACATATTTGCATGATCAATTAGTTAAGGATCAAAAGAAATGTTTAAATTGTGACCAGGTGGAAAAGTTAGAATGAAAGTATATTACAATGAGTCACACTATCACAATGCTAAAAATATTTCAGTAAGGATAGGCCATGAAGTAGCAATTGGGTTAAAAGAACATGAAGAATCTTTTGCTCGCAAGGTCGTAGGGCAAGTTTGTTATAAGATAAATAAAGATGCGACCCTATGAAGTCTTGAATAGGTTATAAGTAGGAAGTGATTGCAAAGTCACAAAAATGAAAGCCTAAAAGTAAGAAGGGTATGCAAAGCCACAACTTCATGATTGTTAAGGGGATTCATGCAATTACAAAGAAAAAGGTTAATGCTAAAAAAATGTAGTGACCACACAATTGAAGTTATAAAAAGAGGTCAAATCCTTAAGGCTCCCAGTCATATATTTAATGGCCAAAGCATTAACTAAATTGTGAAGCGATGAAGAAGATGAAAAGTTATGAATGCCTAGTCACTGGTGTTAAATGTTAAGGTAGAAAATGACTATGAAATGATTACTAAAGGGAGTCATTGGGTCTCAAGCATAAGTTTTAAAGAAAAAAATTAACTGTTAAGAGTCTCATTATGACTTAAAAGTAATGTCCTGTCAAAAAGTGCTTTAAAAGATTTGAAAGGCTAGTAGTACAAGTAGATCTTGGCACTTTTACAGAAAATTGAGATTTTTCACGCATGTCGACATAAAGACACATAAATGCTTCTCTGCTACCCTTTTCTCTATTAATAAGTTGATATAATGGTTTTTCTAAGATACAATATTTTGCACAATCCAAAGATAGAAGCTTGAGCGCTAAGAGATTTCTAGAGCTTGCAGGGATATTTAGAGTTTTCAAAAGTTGATATTCATAGATTTTTTTAAAGGAATCTGATTCTAGCAAGTCATGGCACAAGAAGAAGACAAGATAATAGCCCAAGTTGATATAGAAGAGTCTTCACAAGCCATTGAATAGGAAAAACCAAAATTGGCAACTCTATATGTAGAAGAATGGGTATATTTCCTTCCAGGGTCTTCTCATGTTCAAACCTTGAATGCACATATTTTTAGAGATGCATAACCTTTTTGCAAAGATGCTATTGTCCTTGATACCAATGAGAATGAGCTCTTTTGATACTTTTATAATAATAAGTTTGAGAAATCACTGATTTGCAACCCTTGGATCAGGAACTTGGAAAAATTAATAATGTCAAAAGTAATAGTAGATGTTGATCTGATGAAGGTATTGATCAAGTCATACAATCCTACAACTAAAGGATTTCATAGAAAGGATATGAGTATCCTGTGCTGGCTGGATAGGGAAACTTTTATTGAAGTTTTTGAGCTAGGGGGACCTATGACCAGGCCAATTGAGAAAGAAAAGATGAACAAAACTTTTAAGATTTAGAAAAGATTCTTTACTAGAAGGGTTATGAGAAGAGACATATGGCCAAGAAGGAAAAGGAAAACTACCAAAGAAGGTAGGAGAGCTTATGCCACTTGGATTCTTCTACAAATACTTCCAATACACCATTTTTGGAATCAACAAGTTGGTGGGAGTAGATGGAACTATGAATGCCCCTATGTACATATACATAATGGCCCTAGATGTCCAGGACCCAATTCATAATGTTAAATATGATTTTTTTGAATACATCATCAACATAATACATGAAGAGATTGTGGTGGCTAAGAAGGGAGAATTGGAAAATGTTAGATTCTTGCATCACTCATTGTTGATGTACAACATTCTGTACAAGAACATAGGACACATTAGTCTGGATTTTATTGAAGCCACTGAGGAGAATGGAGAGAACTTTCCCATGCAGATGTGGACTCATTTCTGGAAAAGGTTTTATCCTTATTGTAGTTCTATTTCTTTCTAAAACGATTTTATTTTTCCAATTTCAAATGTGCTTACTAATATTACTGAGAGGATACCTAGGGGAGTAAGAATGTTGATAAAACCATCTGCTCATCCCAATAGAAATAGGGTAATGAACCATGATTGGGCTAGTCTTATTTTCTTTGGAAACTTCTCAATAATTAGTATTTTTGGGTGTCCTTAGCCCCCTCATGTGCTACCTAAATATGTTTCCAAGAGATTGGGTCAGTTAGAATTCTTCTAGTAAATGCTAACGATGAACAAGGAATATTTAGGTCCTACTATTAAGAGAGGCTCTCTTGTAGACAAGAATACCAAAGTAGGGGGATTTTTAATGGGGAAAGATGCAATAGAAGAGATAGATAAATGCATTGGTGAATTTATGCTCCCTACAGCCCCTACCCAAACCTATGATCCAAATGATTTGGTGATGTATGCCCTTAAACATATGAGAAAGTATAACCTCCCTAATAGTAAGACAAATTGGGAAGAGGACTTCATAATGAATTGTTTAGATACTAAAGTATCTAGGGATAGAACCTATAAATGGAGAGAGGTAATGATAGTAGAAGAAGCCATGAAGGTAGCTGATCTGTCTTTCAAGGATTTCTATCATGAATCAAAATTGGATAGATTAAACAAGTGCCTAGATAATTTTGATCAATTAATGATACAAGTACCTATAGAGATCAAAGATAGAGTAGAGCCACAAGCCCCTCATCAAGAGGATGTTATTATTGTTGATGTGGAAGATGATCATCCAAAAAGCTCCTCATGGGATCAAGGGAGAAAGAAGAAAAAGATGATTAAGATCCCTGATAAGGTCAGAGGAAACAAACTACAAATTTTTCCTAGGGGATCTCAATTATTTAATACAATAAGGCATAATTCCTTACTGAAGCAAGCAAGGGAGAATGAGAAAATCCCCAATAATTGCAAATTCAAATGTTAGATAAGAAAATAATTCAGGCTCAAGCATTCATGAAGGATGATGAATTCATCAGACTAGATGAATTCAAATCTTTCCTCTACAAGGTCAACAAAAATGAGCTTACCCTACAACTGCAACCAAGAGATTCCCTTGAGAAGATTACAAAATTAGTGAAAAGATTGTAAGAATATGACCCTAATAGTGAGGCCCTCACTATTGAAGAGGCCAAAGATCTGGTCATAAGAAGTGGCATGCTTCTCTTCCTAGGGTGGGAGCTTAGCTCATCTTTTATGTTAGACCAAATAAGAAGGCAAGACAAGTTAGTCTCTTTTGAAGAGACAAATATTTTTGGTGAGCTACAGGGTTTTGGTTTCAACATTGACAATAAGACAATGATTGTATAGAGCATGGCTCTTGAGGGAAATAAGCCAACCCTTATGGAAGTAAAAGAATCCCCCCAAGGAAATATAATATTTTGGAATTTCATTACTGTATCTAGTGACCAAATCCATAATTTGATGAATACAACATTATTGATGGGGAAGAGCAAAATGGATATATTGGAAGAACAAATGTATTAAACATACATCATATCCAATGATGCTAGAAAGAAGTATGAGGAAGAGTTGAAGAGGACTTATGTCCTAGAATAAAGATTGGTTGCCTTGGATGAGGAGGTAAGAAGCCTAAGGAATGTGGCAAGGGCCAACACAGAGGTAAAAGACTAAGAAGCTCGAATAGAAGTTGATACAAAAAAATGTGGGAGAGAGCTAGAAAATGGACATAGATGAAAGGGATGGTTCCAAGGAGTTGGAAATCAAGACAATTCAAAACTTGATGATGCACAAGATAGGTGGCTTACAATTTTTTTCACAACACAATAGCTACATTTCAATGCAAGGAGCTGAATTCCAATGCTCAGAAGCATTAGCCCTACTTACCCCTCTAGTTACAACTTGGGGGCCATGCACACAATTCTTTGATAACTTGGTTCTCATATTGCCCTAAAAGAAAGAATTACCTAAAGTAGTAATTATCAGTACCAAAAAGATGATTAATAGAGTAAAGGAATTACATAGTTTTTTCTTAGGAAAAATGCAATTGATACAAGGTAAGATAAAAATAATTTCCATGGGAATTCCAAATTTTATTTCTACTATTCTAGATGCTAATCTAATTATAAAATATTGAATGGAATGGTTTCCTCTTTTGAGGATATTTTGAGGCATCCATGGTTTGTTGCATATTGCAATAATGAGATAGATGTAACAATTGTCTATGACACGATTTACTTTCTATTTAGAATTGAGTCAGATATGAGCAAGCTTACTAGATAATTTAAAGCAATAACTAACACTAAATGGAATAAATTCATAGATGAATTAGATAACATTCGAGATGCCACATTGCTTGATGTGGATACTGATATTTCCATTTGGGAAGTCATTGTAGACACAAAGGCTATACCATCAATTGACAATGACTAGCTAGTTTAGGGATGCAGCTAGAGGTAGAGGAGAAAAAAGGAACAAGGAAAAGGCAAGGAAATTGACATGAGCATGAAGACAAAAAAATTATGTTAAAGACCCCTGCTGATAGTGCCACCTGATAGTTTTGCAACCGCATCCAGATTTTTTATCAAGTGCAAAGAATGTTTGTAGTGTAATAGAAGATAAAATATCTTTGTATTTTTTTTCCAATAAATTTTTGACATGTTTCATTGCTTTTGAAGCTTTTTGCAATATTTCCTATAAAAGGATTTCCAAGATGTGGAGTTGAGGTCCGAAGTCTATAAAATTTTAGTGTTTGCTATTTTGCAGTTGGTCCAGTTAGTCTTTGTGTCAATTTTGTGTGATGTATTCAATTTTGCAATCTAGGAATATAAGTTAATCTTGAATGAATTTTTGTCATATCTTGACTTATTCTTTAGTTAATACTAGTAAATGTATTGTTTTCAAGGACGATTAATACAAAGGAATGTTCTGCAATATATGTATCTTTAAATTTTGTGTCCATTTTCATGTGCTAGTTATGTTGAGATTGAATGAGCAAGGTTCATGCAATTTAATGCAACTAGAAAAGGTTGTATATCAATTTAATATTGCTTTTAATTCAATGAATTAAGTAAATGCTTTAATAAATTGTTATGGTTTGTAGTCATATGAGAGGGATATTCATAAAAATGGGATTTAGGGTTCACTATTGGTAATTAATTATAAAGGAATTAAATAGGTCAAGTTTTGCTAGTTATAGTTTGTGTAGTAATGGATAAGGCATTGATCATGAATTTATATGCAAATTGAAAAGATCATGTGGTTGCACAAAGCACATTTTAAATCAAATCAATTTTACTTTTTAATAATGAAGAAATAAATTAATTGTCATTACTTCTTTGCAATAGCTTCCCTCTCAATTATAGTTAGCTACTATAATCAAGGAGTATTTTCAAATCTAAGAAGAATTGTTGACCATTTCTGCTATAGGGGATAGATGTGAAAGAGAAGTATTAGTGAGCACATGTTTGAAGAAGAGAATCATAAAACCATTCACACTTCCATCCCTCAGGTGCACCCGCCTTGGCCTTGCAGAGCCTAAAGTGTAGGGAATCTCTGTGATTCTATTGAAGTTGGTCCAAATTTGAAGAAAATCCTGTGAATATGCGATCTAGCTAGTCCTTAGGCTTGTTTATATCTTTTGCTTCCTGGTATTAGGTTTAGATTAACCTAGTAGTTTTCAAATAGCAACAAAAATAATGCATGATGTCATCATATAAATTCCATAGAGAAAAGCATAAATACACCCATATAAAGCATATAAAACATGTGCCTAATTCATCTTATATCATAACATAGGTACATCTCATAAATCTCTCAAAACGTATCAGAGTACATGATCATGGTTCACATCAATACTAATTGCTTATAGGCATGAACCATGAAAGAGCACAACAAGAAAAAAAGAGACCCCTCTTCACAAGAACATTTCCATGTCAACCTATTCTATCCCTGGCCTCATGGCTTATGTCTAGCCTCGAGGATGAACCCTCCCCTATCTATGGTGACTTCATCAGTACCACCACACCTCCACTACTCTATGTCTTGTGTGTCTGCTAAGAGTGAGACCTCGCTACTTGATAGATATTTACACTCTACTTTGGTGGCATTGACATCTCATAGTGATCCCTCTAATACTATGTCTCTACATGCACGAAAACAATCATCATGGCCAACTCTTGAAATGATGGATCCTTGATACTACTAATAAACTATGGAGACTCATGACCCTCTCCCACTACCCTTTGTATTGTTTCATCCCTCTCTGTCATAACCCAATCTCGTATAGCTATCACCACATCCCTCTTTATTGTAACCTAGTCAATCACTACTCGACGCTCCTCCAACTAACTCTAGATCCCTCCAATCACCTCTGTCATCTCTAACTCTAACTAGCTAGGCCTTATCTATAATGGTACTAGCATACCCTCTATCACATCTACTGAATCCTCCTCTATACCCATCACCGTAGTATCTACACATCTGACCTCATCTCCATCTGACACCCCTCTATCCCCCTTTTCATCCTCTCCCTCATCACCAACCCCACTTCTACTATCTCCACCCTCCTCATCATCCTCGTCCTCCTCATCCTCCTCCTCAACCTCTCCATCATCATTCCCTCCCTTTTCCTCATCATCCTTCCCATCCTCATCCTCTCCTCCGTCCCCATATGCCTCCTCTTCACCACTACCCTCCTCATCCTACTCATCCTCCTCCTCCTCATCCTCTCCATCATGATCTACCCATGGTCTTTCCCATGGTACTAGAACTGCCAAATCTCCCAATGAACTCAATCAATGCTGAGAAAACCATCTATCATATTTTGTTGACATAGTTGTATATATCACATCCATCGCTACTCCCATAACCCTGGTTGTAGCTTCTCTAAATATACATAGGCCACTTGTGTCCTAATCATCACCCACCACTCTTTGATCTTTGCTCTAGATTGAGAAAATAGAGCAAGCCCTGTAGGAACATCCTTCCTCTTGCCAAAATGCCAATGTAATCACTTAGGAAAGTACATCTCTATCATTAGGTGTCCAATCACTATGCATCCAATTAGGTAGCATTCCTACCTATAATAAAAAAGGTGGATCTCATCATCGTCCCACCCTGAGAAATCTCTATATGGTCTCCGGCTAAATTGTGTCATAGTGTTCAACTAATGCTTGAAGAATTAGGTATATCATAGTGGTGCTTGTGCCAGTATCCCTCTATAGTTTTATGCATAGGGCATGTCCTCAACCAAATCCCTCTACAACTAAATATGGTAATATGCTCATAACCCCAAATTTATAGCAATGTACCTTTAGTGTTGAAAGTCAATCTGCCTCTATATGCAACCTACTACAGATAATAGTACAACATGAAAAACATGTAGGGCCCCCCATGAAATCATACTCTCATCCATAACCATCCTCTCCAAAACTTTGTCCCATCCAATAGGGAATCCATGCCTTCTCTTATCTAGTATCAGTAACCCACCCACAACCCAACATATCACAACAATCAACTACTCATGTTTCCCTACCAATATCTCCCATCAAATCTCATAATCCTTAATCCCCAACTCTCCATTTCTGCAACCAAACATTTGGTGAAGTGTTGCTCTTCCTATAGCAGGATCATATATTTCCAACTCCCTATGGATTGGAATCTAGAGGATGCACCATACATCCTCTAAGGTCATTGTGGCCTCCCAATGGGTAGATGGAATGAACTGGTCTCTAAGTGTCATCTCTCTATCAGCATTGTCAACAACCCCCTATCCCCTCTCATCTTGGGCATGAACATAATGTGGTAGAGTCCAAGCCCTACCAAGATCTCTTGCTCGTTGGCAATCATTTGGTGATATAGAACTAAGCTCTAAGGTCTATGTCACCTTGTTTGCAATAGGGGCAAGTCCTCCTATGTAATCACGCGATGTATTTCAACCTTTTGTGGCTTTCTAATAAGTATAACCTAAGTTTTACCAAAGTTTGACTAATTTTGACCTTGGTTTGATAAATTTTGACTATTTTTGGCCATGTTTGACTAGGTTGACCTATGTTTTGAAGTCTTTCTAGGGTTTTGAATATGTACACCAAATTTTGGGTCAATTCAAGTTCACTTGCATTAGTTTTGACCCTCTACCTACCTATCTATCACCTTTCTCCCAAATATGACTTAGGTTTGACTAGGTTGACCTATGTTTTGAACTCTCTCTTGGGTTTTGAACATGCATGCCAAATTTTGACTCATTCTAAGTTCATTTGCACTCTTTTTGACCTCTACATCACTCCTTATCAATGTCCTGCCAGGTTTCATCGAAATCTAACCTAGGTTTGACAAAGTTGATGAAATTTGACTATGTTTTGACTAGTTTGTCTTGTATTTTAACCTTATATTAGGATTTTTGGCGCGTGCAAAGTTTTGAGCCATTTTGGGCTTGTTTACACTATTTACAAGCCCCTGGAGCATCTTGGAGTGCAGTTGGGGCTCCCAACAATGCTCTGTGTGCATTTGGGCATGCTAAGTGTGTTTATTACATACTTGGTCATGCAAGTGTGCTTAGTGCACACTTGGGTTTGTTTTGAGTGCACTTGGGGTAGTTAGATGCCCTAATCTACCCTTAGGACCCCGATTGGGCCCTGTTTGACCCTAACCAATCTTGAAATGAATGAAAAGCATAAAAGACATAAACAAGCCTCAATTTACTCATTGGTGGTCTTGCATCTACTCATCATTGGTATGTACATACTCATTCTCCATGATTTTGCATATTGGGTAGCCTATCCATCCTTCTTGCTCCAGAGCTCTTTTCTTTCAAATGAGAGGGCAAAAATGACCTCCAAACCCCTCTCCAAGCGCTTTTATAGTTTTGTTTCTTCCTAGATGGACATGAAAGAGGCAATTTCTATGTTGGTCATGATGCTTTTATACCTCAAACCCCATAATTTTCATATTTGAGCTTTTATTTGTTATTTGTTAGTTGCTATGGTTTCATCTTCTCATTGTCAACAAATTGACCTATCATATGTATTTTTGGTCAATTTCTCAAGGGGTACCCATATATACCACCCCTACAGGGGCATGCTTTTATGGCATTCTTGTCAGTATTCTTTGACACAACACTCTAAATCACATTATATGAAAGAGGAACAAAATGTAGATGCTTAAAAACAGTTCGTGTCTATTGTTTAATCACTTTTTCATACTAACCTATCCCAATTTTGCATTTCACTAATTCTGATCTTTTGGCCAACTTGATTATCATTCGAGCATATTTCCATAGTATCCTTCATCACTCATATCCCATTTCAAATCAATTACAAATCATTTTAGAATTGGTTCCCATTTTATCTAAAATTTTAGGAATCTACTCTGAATGATTTCAACATCATCAAAATTTCATCTAATCAACCCAAAATCATCTCAATATCATTAGAATCATATCTAATCAACCTAGAATCATCCTAAATCAATCAAGAATCATTCCAAATCAACCCTAATCAAATTGAAATATGTCAAATATCTCAAATTGATCATCATCTATCAAACTCTAGGCATTGACATGTCCCTCAGTGCCTTAGAAACCTATCAAATCTTATCAAACCTATCAAATTTGGCCTTAGAATTGTCATATCCCTCAACACTAGGTCAAATTTGTCATCTTTATCATCTTATCATTAAAATTTTCAAGTCCCTCAATGTTAGATCATGACATTATTAAACCCATTAAATAGCATTGACAATATTCGTCGATGTTATTATGATCAATCGTATCAATCAATTTCAATCATGTGACATGTACAATGTTCGTTAAATGTCACATGTTCTTAATCTATGTCATGTATCCTTGGCATGTTATCAATCTTAATCACTCTATCAATTTTATCATGGCTTTGATCTACCCACCATTATCATAGTTGATCTACATAATCATCACATTTCATCAAAGAGATAATCTCACATCTAGTTCATCAAATTGGCCAATCATTTACTAATTTGTCCTATAGGATTAGATAACCCATAATCTATTCCTGTCATTTTAATTATTTTCATCCCACATCACTAATTATTCTTACTAACCAATGTTCTCAATTAATTAATATTTATTAATTAATTGATTCATCCTTCACAAACAATGAGAATTCACATTTTCTTAAGTCTTATTTTCCACTTCTAATTTCCATTTTACTAATTTCCTTTTGTGTAGAAAAATGAATTTTTAATTAAAATATTCCACCTAGTCTTGACACATGGACATCATACGTCATAGATCCTCTCTTAACACTTGGCTAATATGTGTCATATTTGACATATATTATTCCTTACACATGACTATAATAAGCAACCTTTGTCATAGATTCTTGTCTACAAGTGGCTTTGAGGTGTCATATGTACATCATAAATTCTCCTCCACTTTTGGCCATGTTTACTTTGATGCATCCATCATAGAATCTTACATTTGGCATCTTGTGTCATATTTGTCATAGATATTCTGAGGAATGTCATCCCAAGTTGCACATTCAAAGTGACAAGTGTCCATCCTCTCATTCATGTCTCACCTCTTATGTGTTGGCTATAAATTGAACCATTTTTCTCTCATTTTCAATCCTTAGAGTCTCTATTCTCACATCAAGCCCAAACTACACTTTTCATACTCTTAATAGCATCATTTCATCATAGTCTTTTGCTTTCAATTGTGTGTGCTATAGGCAATTGGAGCTACATCAAATGAAGAAGAAAGAAGGACATGGGAACTACAATTGAAGAGGGGTTTTTTCTTATGTTTTCTTCCTATAATTCACTTGGTTTTCATGGTATATTATAAAGGTTTAGTGTATTTTGATTGAGTTTTCGTGGTTGCTCATAGTATACTAGGTTCTAGCCCATTTTCTAGTCGTACAGTGGACAATTTTATGCTCAAAGGATTACTTAGAAAATCCATACTGCTAGATATTATTGTCCTATGACCCATAAGGATTTTAAGTGATATGTTGAGGTATGGGCATCCAAGGTTCCTAAAGATTCTGGCAATTTTCATCTAGTTACTATGTTAATATGAAATATTAATTGAGTTGCAATGTTAACCAACAGTATTAACCGAGTTGTAGTGTTAACTAAGTTGCATTGTTAACCTATAGTGTTAATCGAGTTGGAGTGTTAATCAAGTTGCAATGTTAACTAGCAGTGTTAATCGAGTTGGCAGTGTTAACCGATGGTGTAGGAGCACCTAGGCTTATCCCTCTAACTTGTTACAATTTTGGCTTGTACTAACTCTGGCCAAGTTAGTAGTGTTGTTTTTTACCTTAAAAGGGATATTTTGTGTCCCTAGGTGGATTAGACTAGGATCAATCCAACCTAGGTGTTTATTGCTTTAATAGTTATTAGTGCTAGATTAGGCCTAAAGTGGGAAAAGTAGGTCTTAAAGCCTTTAAGGCTTGGGAAAGGGTAGAAATATTCCTAAAATAGATCCTAGGATGTTTCTACATCATTCTAGGTTGATTAGAGACCCTTAGCATGAATTTAGCAAAAAGATGTAAAAGTTGTCACAATGTTGCTTGACAACATTTTGCAATTTTTGAAAATTGCATGACAACAAATTGTAAGATTGGATTCTATTTGAGGCATCATTATGTGTAGTTTCCATAATGACATAAAATCAAGGGCAGGTCATATTTAATCTTCTTGGATCCCTTTTCCTGAGGCAGTGTGTGATGTGGTGGATATTTTAAAGTGGAATAGAGCTCAAAATTATGTTTTGGCACTGATAGTCATCTTGCATTGATTGGAAATATATTTTTATGGATTGACTTGTGTGATTTATTATTGGATTTGTGTAGAGTATATAGTCTTAATAATTTTATGTTTGGTACTTAAGTTGATTTAAATTCATTAGAGTAGGTTTTGAAATTGTTTTGTAAATAGTCTAGTTTTTGGGGTAGAAGTAGATAGCGTTTGCTTTTATGGTTTCCCCATAGTTATTCACTATGAAAATCATCACAATTTAGAGGAATATGTTAGGGAAATTGGAGTTTTTTTTTTTGAAATGAGAATCTATGGAATGTAGGTTAACTATTTTTAACATCATGCGGTAGGCGAGATCAGTGAGCCCGACTAGGTGCATGACAATGCAAAATTTGATGTGCATATGTAGGGGAAAGAGAAGGCATGGAACCAAGCATGGTTTTGGAAGCTTAATAGTCCTAAAGACACCTAGTAGTGATATTAGACATTTTTCAATCCATTTAGGTATATTTCCAAGTAGAAATTAGAGGACAACACAAAACTAGCCCTATAAGCCCTATAGTTTAGGAATCCACTATACGGATGACCTAGGAACCTAAGACCTCAAAAATATTCAAGGTCTTGAAAAATGGTATCAAAATATCAAGTTTTTTTTGGGGGTTATTTGGAAGTTTTGAGAAAGAATTGGAAAAACCCCACTGACTTGGGCTAATTGGCTAATTAGGCCTATTAGGCCAAATTCATAGAAAATCTTGAACTCGATAGGAAAATCCTAGATACCCTATTCAAATGGAGTTACTTGGAAGTCAAGTGAATTTTTTAGTGATGGATACACCCCTAAAACATTGGAGAAGGTAATTTGGCAAAGTTTTCCTTGGGGACACCCAAGGAAGGGTGAAGGTTTGAAGCACCCTTAATGATAGTTATCCCTCAAGGTGAAGCACAAAGAACCTCACTCATAGAATTGAGTTAGGGAAGTCTTAGGCCAGATTTTTGAAGACTTACAAGGTCCTAGAAGTGAGTCTAGGGTCTTGAGAAGGCTAGGACTAGTATAGCCCTAGATAACAAATGTGCAAGTACTCCATGTAGAAAATCTATCAAATTGGTACCAGAGCCAGGTTAAGATTAGGCATGTGGTGAATGTTTCAAGAAGAAGAAGAATCATTTGGTGAGTCTAAAATGGTGAAAAATGTAGATCTTACAAAGAAGGTAGATGAACAAGAAGAGGAGAATAGATTGCTCAAAGCTAGGCTAACTCAATTAGAGGAAAAAGTAGACGAAGTGGATGAGAAGACTGAAGAAGTCAAGGATAAGATTGAAGAAAAAAATTAAGAAGAAAAAAATAAGGAGGCTAAAATTGAGGATGAGGTCATTGAACCATACCTTGTACTCATAGAAGAACCATTCCTTAAGGAATTAAGGGCCTTAAATGACAAGGCTCTAGAATCCATTCCAATATTTACTAGTAAGATGGAACCTAAGGTAGTCCTAGATTGGATAGAAGGACTATAAAATCACTTTAAATGTGATGAATTAACCAAAGCTTGGAAGATTAAAGTTGCTAGGGCTATATTAAGAGGGTTTTCACTTTCTTGTAGGAAATTTATCTAAGATGAGAGAGAGAAGGAAGGAAAGAAGCCCATTGCCACATGGAAGGGTATGGCTGCAAAGATCAAAGATGCTTATGTACTTAAGGATTATGAAATATAGTTGCATAAAAGAAGAGAAATTATAAGATAGAAGGACTTGGATGTGAGATATTATATTGAGGAATTTTAAAGATTGTGCATGAGGTCAAGAGTTACAGAAGATGAGAAATTGGAAGTAGCAAGGTATCTTAATGGTCTCAAGTGGACTATACAAGATGAGATGAGTCTCTTGACTCATGATACTATTCTGAAATGCCACATAATAGTAGTAAAGGTAGAAGAGAAGCTAAGGAAGAAGCAAGATTCAAGGACTACTAGAGGTAAAGGAAAAGGAAGAGATAATAGAGGAAAAAGAGTTGTATATGGTGGTAGAATTTTTGAGACTAAGGCTCAAGGAGAAACCAAAATCACTAAGAAGCAAGAAGGAAGTTAAAATAGAGGTAATTATTATAGAGGAAGGAACTATAATAGTAGTCAAAGAGGAAGAAAATGTGGTCAAGGCAGAGGTTCTTACTTTGCAACTATGAAATGTTACCATTACAACCCATTGGGACACCCTGTATACATGTGTCTAAAGAAAGGCTCTACTTCACATGGAGATGATAAGAGGGTAAACTATGTTGGAATTAGTTAGAATAACTGAGAAGGTGTGGGTGAATTAGTTATCCAAGGCCCATATGTACAAATAAAACTTTTAAATGCTTAGTAGACCCATATCCATAAAATTTTATTATGCATGCATCTATTTGATCATACAATACTTAAACTTTGTAGGTTACTATCCTAGGTCAAATTTTTTTTTTGCAAAAATGTAAACATGAAACATAATAGATTCAATAACACATTTGGCACAAAGATTTTACATGGAAACCCAACTTTTAAAAAACCATCGATAGCATGCTACTAATTCTCACTCTTGTGAAGTGATGCCCTGTGAAAGGCCAACCCTATTAAAGGTTATAATACACATTGTTAAATGTGACCTAGTTAGAGGATTTTAATCACCCTATTAGGAGTGAAACTTGTTACAGAACTTTAGATCATTCACTTGGAATGTCACATAGTTAAAGGATTTAGAAATGACTATTAGGTCAACCTTAATCCAAAGGATTTACCCTACACTAATACAATGATTACAAAGTAATAGTAAGGCATGATTTGATAAAAAAATTACAACTTACTTGCAAATTACATATCTTTGTTTTAGTCCTCAATTCTTCTTGGCTTTCACACACTGAAGCTTTGATATCTTGTTCACCCTTTAAGCATTCATACTCTTAAGCCTTTTTTCTTTGCATGCATATTGTAGCCTCTTCTATTCAACCATTGAATGAAGCAATACCCTAGACTCCTTATCTTCCTTAGTTTCTCACACATGACAACCTTTTCTTCTGAACAACTCTCTCTATAAATAGAGATTTAAGATCTTTCCCACTTCACCACAATCATCCATTTTAGGGTTAGGTAGGATACAATAAATATACCCACTTTTTCATTTGGTTCCTCTAGAAACTTCTTCTTTAATCTTCCTTGAATTCACCACAAAATGGTTTACATTGAATTCTATGCTACAATCTCATCATAGTTATCTTCCACATGCTTCACATAATTCAAGAAAATAAAATAGTCAGCTCAGATTTGTCAAATCTATGATTCAACATGAATACTAGCACTCGACATCAATATGCTATCACTTGGCTTCCATACTATTCTTCCACTTGGTTAACACTAGTTAACTCAATGAACACTAAAGTTTATTGATACTCGACATAAACTAAAGTTTACTCAGCTTACACTATGTTCACTTGACATATATTAAATCTTCACTTTTCTTGGCTCTAACTGATTTTTTGCTTAGCTTGCACTAACTTTTCTTGACACCTACTATGCACTCGGTTAAGCTTGGTAGACACAATTCTTCTTACTTGTTCTTCTAGACTTCATCAATGTATCCAACCTTTAAAACCTTAAGTAAATAAACAATACTCTATATCATCACTGTCTTAATTGATCTTTGTACTCCTTTTTCATACCATAACTCAACCTTTCCTCTAAGTGATCTTGTTATCTCATTTGATGATCAAATCCTCTTCATTATTCAAACAAATGATAGTACTCAAATCAACTAAGCAGTTGTCTTACTAGCAAGTAGTAGGTTTGACATCAATGACAAAAAATGATTGAACACATCCTCATACCTGTATTAATCTTTCATTAACAAACTATGTTCAAGAAGAGGCTAGTACTAGAGGTAAACATCCCAAGGTACCCCTATTGTCAAAACGAGAGAACTTGATGATGAGGAGAACATTAATCAAGGAGCTAGTAAAAGAGGAACCTAGTCAAAGGTCACTATTTATATTGAAATGAAAAATGATGGGAAAATTTTGTAGAGTCATCATATACTTAGGGTCTACTAACAATATTTTATCAAAGGAGATAGTCAACAAGTTGAAGTTGAAGAGAATACCCCATAGCAACCCATACAAGGTCACTTGGCTAAACAAAGGATAACATGTCTTAGTCAATGAAAAAGCATAGGTAGAGTTTTCTATTGGGAAGTACAAAGAAAAAGTGTAATGTGATGTCTTACCTATGGATGCATGTCACCTACTACTTGGCAGGCCATGCATGATGGAGAAAATAATTCTTATTCTTTCAAGAAAGACAATGCAATTTTCAAGATATAGTCACTGCTAGAGGATGGAGAGATGAAGTCATCAAGTCCCAGTGTTCTTATGGTTAGTGAAAAGGAGTTCATAGAAATCTTATAGGAAGGTGAGGGAGCAGGTTTTGCACTTATGCTGAAGCCAAAAGAATAAAATACAAACAAGGAAGGCAAGAAGTTAGAATTACCTAAGGAAGTGCATGAGTTGTTGCAAAGGTATGAAGGCATAGTAAGTGATGGATAACCATCAACCTTACCACCTCAAAGAGTTGTTAGTCATCAAATTGATTTTATCCTAAGAGCTATCCTTCCTAACAAGGCATCCTATAAGATGACCCCTCAACAAAATGACGAGATTTCCAAACATATACAAGAACTCCTAAGCCAAGGAGTCATTAGGAAAAACATTAGCTCTTATGTTGTTTCCACTATCTTAGCACCTAAAAAAGGAGGAAATTGGAGGCTATGTACTGACTTAAGAGTTATAAACATGATAACAATTAGGTATCGATTCCCTATCCCCATGATAGAAGACCTAATGGATTATATAGGAGAAGCCAAATACTTTACTAAGATTGACCTAAAGAGAAGATACCACCAAATTAGAATTAATGAGGGAGATGAATGGAAGATGGATTTCAAAACCATAGAAGGTCTGTATGAATGACTTGTAATGCTATTTGGAGTATCCAATGCCCCATCTACAATCATGAGGCTAGTTAATGAAGTCCTAAAAGACTACATAGGAAAATTTGTAGTAGTGTATCTAGACGATATGCTCATCTTTAGCAAGACTAAAGAAACATCTACGTCATCTATAGATTATTTTCAAGAAGCTAAATGAGGAGAAATTGATGATAAACTTGGAGAAGTGTGGTTTTATGAAACAAGAGCTGGTGTACCTTGGGTTTGTGTTATCCCAAGGAAATCTAAAGATGGATCCAAGTAAGGTGGAAACCATTCTCAACTCGCCTATGCCAAGTACTACAAAAGAGGCAAGAAGTTTTCATGGTTTAGCCCAATATTATAGGAAGTTCATTAAGTAGTTTGATGCTATTTGTGCTCCTATGCTTGATACTATAAAAGGAGGAATAAAGAGTAAGTTTTTTTGGAATGAGCAAGCTAACCATAGATTTGATTTTTTCAAGAAAAATATTACCACTCAACCAATCTTGATTTTTCCAAGCTTTGAGAAGTTGTTCACAGTTGCATGTGATGCTAGCAATGTGGCCATTGGTGTTGTTTTAAGCCAAGAGAGAAAACTAGTGTCTTTTCACAGTGAAAAGTTAAGTGATGCTAAGAAGAATTACACTTCTTATGACCTAGAGATGTATGCTCTAGTATAAGCACTAAGGAAATGGAGACAATACTTTCTTCCAAAGGAATTTGTGGTCTTTTCAGATAATTAAGCACTAAGTTTCTTAAACTCACAAGACAAGATCAATCATAAACATATGAAGTGGGTGGAGTACCTGTAGCCCTACACTTTCAACATTAAACATAAGAAGGGACTATAAAATAAGGTAGTAGATGCCCTAAGTAGGAAACTACTAACCGTACAAGAAGTTCAGTTGCAAAGCATGGATATTGAAAGTTGCAAAGACTTATATGTTGATGATGAAGACTTTGTAGATATATAGAAGGTATGTACAGAACACAAGAACCACTTCCATGGTGAGTTTTCTAACTATACTTTGCAAAGTGAATTTCTATTTAAAGGAAGTCAGTTGTGTGTCCCTAGAGGGTCAATTAGGGAAAATTTGATACAAGAAAACCATAATGGTGGACTTAGTGGACACTTTGGAGTCAATAAGACCCAAGAATCAGTGCAAAGGTTCTATTTTTGGCCTAAAATGAATCTAGATGTTAGGAGGTATGTGGAGTGTGTTAGAAAAAAAAGGCACATCCTCTAATGCATGTCTTTATCAACCTCTCCCCATCCCAAGTAGACCATGAGAATTTTGAGCATGGACTTTGTTGTAGGATTACCAAGGACAAAGCAAGGATTTGATAGTATATATGTCATAGTTGACAGATTTTGCAAAATGACCCATTTTATTCCTTGCAATATAGTTCTAGATAATAAAGGAACTTCCTATACCTTTTACCCAAGAAGATGTTAGGAGTTACCTTGGTCATGCTCAATAATATAGGAGACTTATCAAAAACTTCAATAAAATTGTCTCTCCTTTGTTTTCCATCTTAGCTAAAGATGTTGTCTTTTCTTGGACACCTGAGTGCCAAGAAGCCTTTGAGACCATTAAGACCAACCTTGTGACTAAAATAGTTCTAAGATTTCCTAATTGGGAATTTACTTTCCATGTCCATATTGATGCCTCTAAATTTTCCATGGGTGTAGTGCTTGGATAGAGAGAAGACAACCTCTTTTACTCTATTTACTACATCACAAAAAACTTCATTAGAGAAGAGGTAAATAACATAGTAAGTGAAAAAGATTTTTTGGCTATTGTCTATGGTATTAATAAATTTTGACATTATATTACTAGGTACAAAGTGTTTGTTCATATAGAACATTCACAAAAAGTATTTTTAATGCATAAACTTGTAGCAACTAGTAGAGTTATTTGATGGTTACTCTTATTAAAAGAATTTGATGTTACTATACTTGATAAGCCTGGTTGATAAAATTTTCTTACATATTTCTTCTCTTAATTACAGCAACCAGACAATGAACTTGTCCCTATTAATGACACATTCCCTGATGATAATCTCTTTGCCATCTCCATAAAGAGTCTATGATATGTCAATATTGTCAACTATCTAGTTACATGCAAGCTCCTTTTACATTTCTCTTTGTGAGAATGTCATAAGTTGGTGGCCTTAGTGGATAATACACTTGGATATTTGGTCTCCTCTTTTAGACTGGCATCGACAATATTATGTGTAGATGTGTTTCTAACAAGGGTGCCTTTGACATTCTTCAAACCTACCATAAAAAACCACATGATGGACACTATTTTACTAAAAGGATTTTTCATAAAATACTTACTACTAGATATTATTTTCCTATGATCCATAAGGATTTTAATTGATATTTTGATATTGGTGCATCTGAGGTCCTTGAAGATTATGGCAGTTTTCACTGAGTTGCAGTGTTAACCTAGTTGGCAGTGTTTACCGATGGTGCAGGAGCACCTAGACTTATCCCTCTATCTTGTTATAATTTTGGATTCTAATAACACTAGCCAAGTTATTAGTGTTGGTTTTGACCTTAGGAGGTTTTTCTTGTGTGTCCCTAGGTGGATTAGACTAGGATCAATCCAACGTAGGTGTTTATTGCTTTAATTATTTGTTAGTGCTAGATTAGGCCTAAAGTGGGAAAAGTAGGTCTTAAAGACTTTAAGGCTTGGGAAAGGGTATAAATATGTCTAAAATATATCCTAGTATATTTCTACAAAATTATAGGTTGATTAGAGACCATTAGCATGAATTTAGCAAAAAGATGTAAAAGTTGTCACAATGTTGCTTGACAACATTTTACAATTTTTGAAAATTGCATGACAATAAATTGCAAGAATGGATTATATTCAAGAAATCATTATGGGTAGTTTCAATAATGGCCTAAAATAAATGGTAGATCATATTTAATCATCTAGCATCCATTTTCCTAATGCAGTGTGTGATGTAGTAAAAATTTCTAAGTGGAATAGAGCTCAGAGTTCTATTTTGGCAGTGACAGTCATCTTGCTTTGAGTAGAAATGTATTTTTATGTATTTATTTGTGTGAGTTAGTGTTGGATTTTTGTGGAGTAGATAGTATTAATAATTTTATATTCATTACTTAAGTTGATTTGAGTTTATTAGAGTAGGTTTTGAAATTGTTTTGTAAGTAGTCTAGTTGTTGGGGCAGAATTAGATAGTTTTTTCTTTTATGGCTTCCTCATAGTTTTCAACCATAAAAATTATCATATCCTAGAGGAATATGTTAGGGAAGATATTGGAGGTTTTTTTTGTGAAAGGAGGAGATTTGGAAGCAAGGTTAACTATGTTTAACATCATGTCCTAGGTGAGATTAGTGAGCCCAACTAGGTGCATGACAGTGCAAAATTGATGTGCATGTGTAGAGGAAAGAGGGAGGGCATGGAATAAGCATGTTTTTGGAATCCTAATATTATATAGACACCTATTAGTTAAATTAGGAATTTTTCATCTATTTAGGTAGATTTCCAAGTAGAATTCAAAGGACAACACAAAACTAGCCCTTTTAGCCCTATTAGCCCTACATTTTAGAAATCCACTATACGGATGACCTATGAACCTAAGACCTCAAAAATATTCAAAATATTGAAAAGTGTATATGAATATCAATTTTTTTGTGGGGGTTATTTGGAAGTTTTGAGAAAGAATTAGGAAAAACCCACTGACTAGGGCTAATTGGCTAATTAGGCCTATTAGGCCAAATCCATAGCAAATCTTGAAATCGATAGGAAAAACCTATATGCCTTATTAAAATGGAGTTACTTGGAATTTAAGTGAATTTTTTAGTGATGGATACACCCCCTATAGCAGTTGTCAAGTTTTCCTTGGAGACATCCAAGGAAGAGTAAAGGTTTGAAGCACCCTTAATGATTGTTATCCCTCAAGGTGAAGCACAAAGAAACTCACTCATAGAGTTGAGTTAGGGAAGTATTAGGCTAGGTTTTCCAAGACTTAAAGGGTCATAAAAGTGAGTCTATGGTCTTGAGAAGGCTAGGACTAGTATAGCCCTAGATAGCAACTATGTAATCACACCTTGTAGAGAATCTATCAACCAAGTAGGCAGTGTTAACCAAGTTCCTGTGTTGAGTTTGTAGTGTTAACAGAGTGTCCCCTCATGTGTCAAGTGAACTTGATAGGTGTTGATACTCAAAAGTGATTTTATGATGCTTGTTTATGTCTTGGTTCTGACTTTTCTTGAGTTGTCTATGTTCAGTTTCTAGTGTGAATAGACCTTGGTATTTAATTTGGTTGTATGTATATAATTTTTTTGTAAGATGACTTGTGGCTTAAATGTGCATGTAATGCAAGGTTTTATTTAATTTTTAACATACTAGGCCAACCTATGGCTTAGTTGAGTATAAGTAGGGGGGTCTTGTGGAGTCTTGAGTCATTATTGAGTGTGGGATTGAACATGGAGAAGATGAAGTAGTTAAGTGAGTGAAGTTTTCCTAAGCATGTGGACAAAGTGTTGAATGTGAGGTAGTTTGCAACTAGATCTTTGGTAAAGTTTGAGGTGAGATAGTAGCTAAGGCTTGGGAAATAAGGAAATTTCTTGATGGGCTTGCAAGCACAAGTTCTAATGTTTCTTGGAATTTTCTACCAGAGTGTGGATCTGGACTAGCTAGGTTTTGCATTGGATCTTGACAGATCTTGTAGAATTGTTTTTGTAATTTCTATTGTGTTTGACCAAAACTTGAAAGGCCTTATAGTAGGGCACATTGCATGTAATCAATTATTTTATAAATAAAGTATTATAATTGGTATCAAATCTTGCACTGGTGTATTGTTTCCCCTTTTTAGTTATTTATTGGGGCTAGGAAATCTCTATTAGGGATTCTCCTACCTTGCACTACATCATATGTTCATCATTATGATCAATGCCAACAAATGGGTCATCCTACATGATAAGATGAAATGCCACTGTATCTTCAACTTTCCATTTAACCCTTCAAAAAGTGGGGTCTTGATTTTATGGGGCTCATCAACCCACCTAAAAATAAGGAGTTTTTCCTTATTTGTGTTGACTACATCACCAAGTGAGTTGAAGTTTTCATACTCAAACATGCATGATACACCCAGGCAGTTGACTTCCTATACTTTGATATTTTTACCTACACTGGTGTTTGTTGGAAGATTACTACAAATAAAGGACTTTAGTTTACTATATAACTCATTATTGCTTTAGTCAGAGAGTATGCAATTCACCATTGGAAGTCTACTCCTTACCATCCTTAGCAAAATGGACAAGTGGAGGTAACTAATAAAGAACTTGAGAATATTCTTACTAAAAATTTTGCACTACATAAGCGTGATTAGGCCACATAACTTCCTGAAGTCATATGGGCCTATCACACCACATGGAAGACAACTATTGGTCTGACCCCTTATGAGATGGTCTATGGTAAGAAGGTTGTTTTTTCCATTGAGTTTGAGATCAAGACTTTATGAACCACATTACAACTTGGTTTAAGTGTCTTTGATGCTCAAAGGGAGCAACTTTCTCAATTTTATTCTTTAGACAAGCTTTGTCAAGATGCAGTTCTCTACTTTTGTATGACTCTTGGTTTTAGGATTTTAAAGGATAGTTTCATACGTGATGATTTGGACCTTACAAAATTGAGCATGTATATGATTTTTGGAAATGTAACGACAAACAAGTGACTGAGAGGGGCGGTGAATTAGGAACCAATAAAACTTTTCACACTTAGACTACTTTAGCTTTATCTCTATAGATTATCTAATCTACTACCATGCATGACCATAAAGTAATTAAGAAATCAACATCATAACACTTTGACAAAAGGTATGGTAACCTAGAAACCCTCCAAGTAGAAGGTAAAACTAGGGTGGGGATGACACCCACAATCTTCACTACTGCAGTAATAAAGTTGGCTTGTTAGGGCTTACAATTGATCACTTCTAGTGGTATACTCTATTAGGAGTATGAAGGACTACTAGGTCCACCTTGAAAAAGGATTTTACAATACACTGAAGTATCTTCTTTGTTAAAAGATTTGGCATAATACTATTAGGTCCACTGGTTAGAGGATTCAACTGATGCACCTGTTAGGATGAATAGGCAAGATGATCTCTGCAATGCAACTTAATTTTTTGAATAAGATCCTTTGAATAATCTGATCACCTAACTATGATGTATGAGTCTTTGTTCTTCTCTTTATACTACCTTGTAGCCTGATTACATATTCTCCTCCATACTTGCCTTTTGTCTCCAAAATAAACATATATCTTCTTTTCTTACAATGTTACACACTTAGAAAAATGAATTTTTATTTCTTATATATCCTTCAAACAATAACTCTATATCAAGTCAGCTCCCACAATAGATATCTTCATTAAAAAATAAAATCTTTAGGTCAGCTCAAGTACTAATGCTTAGGCAATACAATGTTTTTGTTCTTCTATTAATACTCAGGCAATGTTGAGAGCTTAGGTGACACTGAACCTTGGTTAGCACTAGATGCTCAGGTAA
Source organism: Cupressus sempervirens (assembly GCA_028749045.1). NCBI lineage: Eukaryota > Viridiplantae > Streptophyta > Pinopsida > Cupressales > Cupressaceae > Cupressus > Cupressus sempervirens. The sequence continues at coordinate 373,364,803 of CM053790.1, forward strand.
CATTATGGATCTCAGGTGATATAGCTAACTTGATTTACATAGAGAGCTTAGTTAACTCTGTAAAATTTGTTCACACACAAAGTTTGTTACCTACTGATAACACTGAACAAATGAGTTTATACTCTAAGCTTAGTTCACACATGAAGTTTGCTTCCCACTAATAATATTAAACAACTTAGTTTATACTGTGAGCTTGGTTAGCACAATATACCTTTATATTCTTGGGCTACACTAAAATTTGTCCCCTAATAGAAAGCTAGGTTGCAATATTAACCAACCTTTGTAGATAGCTTAAGTGGTTTGTCACTAATTGACAATATGTCTTGCCATAGGGTCAATAGTCTCCCCCTTTGGAAAGTGACAAAAAAAATTAAGCTAAGTAATTCTATCCAAAATAAAAAATTACTTACTCAAAATTTTCCTATCAAACTCCCCCTTTGAATGTGCATAGGTTCTATAACTTGGTTTGAACTGGAATGTTGTTTCTTGATTACAACTTCTCTAAATTTGAATTTTTCAAAATTGTTTTTGTTTGATTGAACATCTGATCTATATCATATACATATTCCTCTATATTTATCTATACATTTCCTCATGTACACATTTCCTCTCTAATTATATACATTCTATGTTTCCCCATTTTTTGTTACAAATGCCAAGAACATATACTTACAAAGTAATACCAAAATATGTAAGGAAATCACTATGCACTTTCAAAATTAAAGACATTGTTTTATCCCTATTTTCTTTTAGTAACTTCAAAGTGTGTAATTCAATCTAGAGTTTAGCTGGTAGCTCCATCAAGAGGCCTACAACTGACAAGTTGGTGCCATGTACTAGTGTCTTTCCATGTGCTAAATGCTTCTACATTACATCCATATGAGGAAGTATCATACTCTGGATGTCTGTAATAGCTACCCTTATTCTGGCTTCCTCCCTCAATAACTTAGTCTACAAACCTATCCAAAATCTGACCTTTACAAAATGATTTGAGTTGGTACTCGGGTCAAGTGCTAACTGGCTAGCACTACTCTTCAAATTTTCATCAATTTTTGTCATTTTGTCTTTTATTTCTTTTGTTAAAATTGATGTATCACATAATTTTATGAAAAATGAAAGAATATTCTTTACAACTCCTTCAAGTATCCCAATTAGAGTCGAAAGTTCCACTAGATCAATTGTAATCTTCTTTGCTACATTTTCCAAAACTTTATTCTCAAACTTTCTTTCTTCCCTTTCTATAAGTTTCTCCTGCCCATTTATATCCTTATTGAATTTATGTACAATATCTACTAATTAGTCTATAACATGGGCCTCATTATTTCCCTCTATTTGTAGTACATTAAAAAATATTTCCTTGATGTCTTCAAAAACTTTACCTCTATCTCTTTCTGCTCTCAACTTCCTTTGTTGTGCCCTTTTTCTCCATAGATCATTGAGGATATCCAAATGATTAGCAATAAGATTGGATTGATCTAGATTTGGAATCACAATCTCAATATCCAAGTTTATCTCATTAGATATCTTTACATTTTCTTTACCTTTTTCACTAGGAGAGACAATAATTACTTTATCTTTATCATCATCTTTCTTCTCCTCTGCACTTGGTTGACTCATAGGTGCTTCTTTGTTTTCTTTTTCAACCTTATATTCATCCTTAGGTTCCTATTTGGTTAAAGATATCCCAAAGCTAGATTGAATCTATAACTTGGTTCCTACTTGGGTGGATGGAAGACTTTGTTCCTTCCTCTCTAATTTATCTATACTCAGTTTAGTAATGGATTGGCTTGGAGTGGAGTGTAGAGATGCAATCACCGCTATTGCCATCATCTTTTTATCAGACTCTTCAATAATCTATACCTCTTGTTAAGAGATGCAATCACCACTAATGCCATCATCTTTGTATCAAACTCTTCAATAATATGTACCTCTTGTTCTTCATCTTTCTTCAATTTTCCTTCATCAAAAATGGTCTTCCAAAACTTTTTTGTGGATTGCACAACATCCTTAATATTGTTTATCAAAATTTGGAAGGCTTTGAATATGGGAGTCTACCTATTTTGATGTTCTATCATGGTCTCCTTGATTCTACATTGGAGAGGTTAGGCATGACACTTTTTAGAGTTTTCTCTCTAATGTCTTTTTGTTTTAAGATCATTAGTCCACCTCTTTGTTACTACCTTTAGTAGGACCTTAAGGACTTGGCCTTTGAGCTCATTAGGATCATACTTCCATTTGGCCATTTTCTCCAATAGAGTATCTTCAATTTGTTGTTGCTCTTCTTTGCCTCTGGTTTCATACTTGATGTACTTGAAACCTACCATACCACTTCCTTCTCTTAATATTTTAACTTGTTGGTCAAAGGATAGTGGAGGCTTCCTTAACTGAATGATAGAATTGGTTTCCTCTTCATCATCTTCATTTTGAAGTTTTAGCTTCCTCTTGTATTTTTTGGTAGTAGTGAATATAGGCGAAGCTACCTTCTTGCATGTATCCTTCTTAGGTACCCTTATAATCACTTTTCCCTTCTTCTTAGGAGGTTCTTTCCCATTTTCTTCCTCTTCCTCTTCTTCCTCTTCTTCTTCCTTTACTCCCTCTTCTTCTTCCTCTTCATCTTCTCCTTTTCCCTTAGTAAGCATGAGAGGGTCACCTTTTAGTTTCTTCTTCAAGGTCTTTGACCTCTTCTTCCCTCTTTTCAAGACTTGAGGAATTTCTATCTCTAGAGATATCCAGGTAATTTGCTTTATCATAAGTTCCAAAGTATGTTTCCTTAGGGTCAGTAGGCTCATTCAAAAGAGCCTCTATGATATCCCTTGTTTCATCAATGTTGACCTCATATCCCAATGGTTTCACCCATTTAGTCCTAGGAATGATTGCCTGAATGTGAGTGTTGTCATAGTCAACCAAGAAACAAATATGTTGAGCATATTACTCAACCAACTATTGAGGTATGTATATTACTCTACTAACTATTGATGTATCCTATACTTTCTCTACATTTTCTCCTTGAAATTCTCAAAATAAGATTCCATTATGCTATCAATATTTTTTCCCAATTATTAAATGAATTCATTAATTTGATAAATCACGGGTCTATCCTTACTCCATACAACATTGCCTTTGGATGGAAAGAAATTTTGAATATAAAAAAATAAACACATGAGTAGGTATCCAAACTTACAAATATTCTTCTTTGAAGCTAAAATTCTCTCCATTTTCTTGCTAAGTTGGCTGAGCTATTACTTGACAAGGTCAAATAATAAGTTTTTCTTCACCACCTTATAAGCCAAGCCAATAGCTTCAAATGGGACACTATTCGGTCTACTTGAGCTATAGATCTTGTGTGCAATGACATGGATCCCAAATTTGATCTCCATGTCAGAAAAATTATTTCGCTTCATTCCCTTACCATCCCATTATATTGGGGTCTTCTTTGTCAATTCACCTTGAGCTAGGGTTTTCATTATTTTGGGTTTGTCCAACATAGGGTAACATGTTACTCGGTGAACCATTTTCTTTCTAATATTTAAATGTTTCTCTAGCTAGAAGGACATGTCATGCACTCTACTGAAAATGAACTAGATCTGTTTGATCTTGAAATCCCTTAGCATGTACAAGGCATGTATCAAACCCTTGATCTCCAAGTGTTTATGTTTAGGTTTGAGTACTCCATTGTCACATAGGGAATTGTATGCTTCATTCATCTCAAATGTGCCTAATTCTTGAATAGTGAAATGGTAAAATGATTTGATATTATTAATTAGTAGTACCTTTGGTGGTATGGCCAAATGCACTCCCATAGGATCCTTTTACTTGGCAATTGTTGGATGTAGTTTGAAATTTGGTGCCTTGTAAGTCACATTCTTCACTAATATTTATGAATCCTTTTTCACCTTCATGTTGGAGTTGGAAACCATTGTACCTTGTGAATGATGATATTCATAATTAATGAAACTTTCACTAAAACTTCTCTCTCCAACACTAATTTGCCTATAGATCGCTCTAGTGCTCAAAATCACTCTAAAAACTGAATGCAAGGTAACAATAAAACCCTTGATTTTGCCTTTTGTTAAAAAAAAAAAAATTAGGGCCTCTTACATGTATCATATAGTGGTAGGTGAGACAACTTGGTTAAGTCATTCAAACTTGGCATGAACTATTCTTCTCTCATAGCTCGGTTAGAACTAGGTTCTAACACAAGTTGCTTAGTGATAACTGTACACTCGAAAGTGTCCCACTCTAAACCATTCTATCTAAATGATTCCATGAGTTGGAATGTTCGGATGCTGGCTTAGAGCTCCCTATCCACGAAGTGCAAGAAGCTAGTATTCAAGCATGAAGGCTCTTAGCCAAGCCTTAGAAATGTGCTTCTTGCTAGTAAACCATGCAATGGGAGGTTCCAAAGACAAGATGCAAGTATGAAAATGTCCCAAGGAGTCCCTCAAGGATGCAATGCAAATAAAGATTAAGCTAGAATGAGATGCAAAGTATAGCTATGCTAAGCATGTATGAGAGTGTTACAATCCAACTATTAGACTATGTGATTTAAGCTAAATGTAAAAAAAGAAAGCTAAGCTAAGCTAGAATGCCATGGATGAGAGAATGTAGTCAAGAAAGAGAAGTTCTCCACAAAGCTCCAAAGAAACCTGTAGCATAACAATATTCAAATGATAGATGGATCATTTGAGGGGGAAAGCTCTCTCCCTTTTAAAGTCGTATGGACAATAGAGATCAAGATGAAGATGGTGGATGATCAACGGTAGAATTTGAAAAGAGAAGTGATCCATGTGCACACACAAGTCAACCAATAGAATATAAGTTGACTTGTCATATAAGACAAAAGTCACAAAGCCTTTTCTTTTAATTTCAAAATAGAAAAAGGACTTTATGTGTGCACTTTAAGTGGGTTAGAAGAATGGGGTGTTTAATTTAATTAAAAGGGAACATGTTCTTTTAATCAAGTAATGAACTTAGGATAGCATAGTCAAACTATAGGTTATAATCAAATAAATTGATTATTAGCAATTTGGTCTAGATAAATGATTAAATTAATTTAGCCAAAATGCTGAGAAGGGGGCTAATAGTCTAGATGACTATTTTTAGGTGATTACAATAACAACTTAGTTACAACTCAGTTATAACTTGGTTAAACCATAATTTAGTTACTTTTCCTTGTACATCATTCTATGTTGATTTTAATTTCTTCCTTCTTGTGCATCTAAAATTGATATAAGACCCTATTGATTTCCTAGTTCCAATCATCTCTATGGATGCCTAGTTGGATGTGGATATTTCATCCAACTCATTAGATTGTATGATGATAGCTTCTTGATTTAGGCTTTCCTCTATTTTCCTTACCCATTTTTTATTTCTCTGAGTTTTGATTTCTTCAATATTTTACTTATCTTTGTTTCCTTCATAATTATTTTTTCTTTTTCTATTCATTTAGTTTCTTGCCAAGTGACCTATCTTCTTGCATACATAGCATCTTATATTGGTATTTCCTTTTCTGATGTTAGTTTCTACACAATTTATACCAATGTGGATTCTCCACAATAATGACATCTTCCCCATGTATTTTAGTCCCAACCAATGGCTACTCTTTTCTTGGTTCTATTGTGTTGAATGTTTGTATTTGATTTGCACTGAAGATTTGTGACCTTGTTTATGACATGTAAAACAATTCCTTTCAAATTTTAATTTGGTGCTATATTCATTTTCCTTGTGACCATAATTATTGCAATTGTAGCACTTATCTTTGGACTTAGATTACCTAGTATTTCTCTAAAAAACATTTTAAGTGTGACCTATTTTACCACAAGTGTTGCATATAGGCCTTGTGATCTTTTGTGCTCCTTGTTTGATGACTCTCCTTGATTTGTATACCCTAAGCAAGTAGTGCCTTTGGGTCTATTCAAAATTTTCTCATATAATTTATTCACACTTTCTTGTGATCTCAATCTTCTCTCATTTAGTTCATTTTCATCTTTCAGTTCATTACGGAGTTATATCTTTGACTAATAAATTTGTGGAAAGTTCAAATATAAAAGTTGATGAGTATACAAAAAAGAATGAAGCTGAATGTAGGTAGAACCTGAAGGCTATAGTACATTCATATATGTGAATGATAGTTCTCACAACACCCCACCTAAACTGATGAACAAGGTTACAAATCGACAATAGAATGTAAATATTGAATTGCAAGAACCAATTACCAAGCAACACACTGTAGGTGTCAAGCAACAACAAAATGATGCCAAGTCATAGAAAGAAGGAAAAAAATATTAGGAAGACAATGTCTAGCATATAGAACATGAATGAGAACCTGAACAAGAAAGGGAAAATGAGCTTTAAATTATTTTTCAAGATGAACATGTTGAAGAATAAAGAAGAAGAAAAATTGTAATAGAAAAATATGTGAGAAGACAACATGTACTTGAGAAAATCATTGGAGATAAATAATTTGGTGTTATGACAATAAAAAACTCAAAAGTGATACATGCTTACTTTGCGAATTTGAGCCCAAATCTATAAAAGATGCTTTAGATAATGAGGACTAGATACAAGCAATGAACGAATAAATTGAGAAAATTGAAAAGAACAAAACATGGACACTGGTACCTACACCAAAAGGAAAAAATGCTATTGGAACAAAGTGGGTATTCAAGAAAAATTTGAATGAAAATGGTGAAGTCACAAGGAAAAAGGCTAGACTAGTATGTAAAGGATATGCACAAGAAGAAAGTATTGACTATGGGGAAACATTTTCCCTTGTGGCAAGACTAGAAGGAGTTGGAACACTGCAAGAAGAATATGGTGTGTAAGTTTCACAATGCTCTATATGGTTTGGAATAAGCCCCTAGAGCATGGTATGAAAGATTGCATAACTATTTGGTGAAGATTGAATTTGAAAGAACAAATGATAACAATAATTTGTATTTGAAGACTAGTAAAAACAATTAGGTATTGTTATCTGAAATTTTTGTTGATGATATCATATTTGGAGGCACAAAAGCATTATACAAATCATTTTCTAATTAAATGAAGAAGGAATTTTAAATATCAATGTTTGGTGAGATAAAATTCTTTGTTGGTTTACAAGTATATCAAATGAAGAAAGGTATCTTCATCACTCAATCCAAATATATCAAATAAATTCTAAAGACTTTCGGAATGGAAGATTCAAGAACAATTAGTACACCTATGGTCACATGACACAAATTATCCAAGAATGATGATTCTACTTATATGAACCAGACATTATAAAGACCAATGATTGGAAAACTACAATATGTTGTTCATAGTAGATGTAATATTGCAATGGAAGCTAGGATAGTTGCAAGATTTTATGCAATTCCTAAGGAGAATCACATGATGATAGTGAAAAGGATACTAAGATATTTGAAAGGAACATAAAACTATAGATTATATTACATGAAGAATGATAAGTTTGAAGTAAAGGTATTTGTTGATTTTGATTAGGCTAGAAATGTTGATGACAAAAAGAAAACAAGTAGAGGTGCATTATTTATATGAAAGAGACTAATCTCTTGGACAAGGAAGAAGCATAACTGCATATCTCAATTAACAACTGAAGTTGAATATGTGACAACAATAGTAAATTTTTCATATATCATATGGATCAAGCAATTGTTAAAAGGTATGAAAGAAAAGATTATTAATCTAGTGGTTATCTATTGTGACAACATTAGGGATATTAACATATCAAAGAATCATGTAATGCACACAAAGACCAAGCATATTGATATCAAGTATCATTACTTGAGAGAGCTAGTTCAAGACAAAGAAGTAAAAATTTAGTATGTAAACACTAAAGAGAAAATAGTTGATATATTTGAAAAAGATAAATATGCTCATGAATATCTAAGAAGTAAACTAGGGTTGATTCCACTAGGAAAAACTACTTAAGCTAAAATGGTGCTCTACATCGAATGTGTTGATTAGACTATCTTACAAATTGATGTAGACATGCCTACTTTAGGAGTGACTTAAGGTAGAAGTGAGGAAGAAGGGAATAATGTTGTATCCGTCACACACAGATGATAGATGAAGAATTTTGTACTGACATGAAGATGTTTACATTGAAAAGAGGCATTAGTTAAAATGTCTTTGACATTGTTTTCAAAGAGGGACAAATGTTGTGAAGCAATTTTCATAAGCAAGATGGAGAGATTATACTACGAAGGTAAAAGAAGGATATCTTGTTGACCCTATGGCAAGACATATTGTCAATTAGTGCCAAAAAACTTATTCATTATTCAGGAAGGTTAGTTAATATTGCAACCAAGATTTCCTTTAGTCAGCATGTTTTAAGTGTAGCCTGAGAAGATTGAGAAGATCTTGTGTTAGCTGAGCACCGCCATATAGAACAAGCATCATAGTGTTAACTAAGCTAGCAGTTTTTGATGGGTGTTCAACATCAATTGAGTATCCACTACAAGTAAGGCAAGCAATGTCACCCAAGTGCATAGTGTCACCCAAGCATTTAGTGCTACCTGAGTGCTAGAGTATCACTCGAGTACAATTTGATCTGAGCATCAGAATCATCTGACTTAAAGATGTAATTTGATTATTAAAAAGGTGCCTTTTCATTTGAAGCTGACTTGGAATCAAAATATTGATTGGATAGCTATATAACAAAGATGTAATGTTTTTCAAAGTGTGTGTATGAAAAGTGTATAGTAAAGGAAGATTTAATGAAATGGAAGACAAGGAAGTGTGAAGAATAATAGATTGATTGGTAGTTAAGTCTTGTGGCTACCAAGTAGTATAGAAGGGAAGAGAACAGGAAAATCTATCACATATCAATGATTATAAAATTTAATAGAAGATCTGTATCAACAAATAAAGTTGAAAACAAGGGATCATGTTGCTAATTTCATCCTAATACTTGCATTAGGTAAAATCCTCTAACAAGGTGGACCTAGCAGTCCTTTGTAAAATCTCCTAATAGAGTATATACTTCATTGTATTGTAAAATCCTTTTCACAAGGTGGACCTAGCAATCCTTTATACTCCTAATAGAGTAGATCACCATAAGTGACCAGTTGTAAGCCCTAACAAGCCGACTTTATTACTACAGTAGTGAAGCATTGTGGGTGTCATCCCCACCCTAGTTTTTACCTTCACCATCAGAGGGTTTTTGGGTTACTAAATATTGTGTAAAAATGTTATGGTGTTGATTTATTTATTGCTTTGTGTTCATGCATGACAATAGATTAGACAATCTAATAGAGAAAGGAAAAATCAATCTAAGTAAATAGTTTTAAGTGGTTCCTGGTTCACCCCCCCACTCTCTTAGTCACCTATCTATTATTACATTTCCAATAGTTGGTATAAGAGAAAGATTCTCTTATCAGAGGCTTAGTAGCTTGAGACTAAAGATCTGAGGAAATAGAAGTGTATAAGCTAGAAAAATCCATTGAGAATGACAAACTAAAGCTACATATGGCTATGGAACAAATCAAGAATCTCAAAGAGAAACTCACTCACTCTGTGAAAAGGAGAAAAGAGATAGAAATGCAGATGAATAAAAATATGTACATAGAAGAAAGGATAGAAGAGCTATACAAATAAATAAGTTTAGAAAAATTTGATACAACCATAGAAGATCTATTAGTAAGGAATATCATTCTACAAGAAGTAAGAAAATTGAAAAGAGAACAAGAAAGTCACTCGGTTAGGCTATGTGAAGTCATGGAACAAAAGAACAAAGTAGTAAATGAAAAAGAAATTGAAGAAGAAGATAAAATATTGCTTGCATCAAGGTTAGAAGAAAATAATAATGAAACTCAACACCTTTCACAACATTAGGAAGACATGGAAAATCAGTTGAATAATGCAAATCATGAAATCACCATTCTAAGAATAGAGAATGACAAAATCAAGAATTCCTAAGAACTAAAAAGGAACTAAATGAAAGAAGGTTGATGTGACAAAAAAGTGTGAATCAATTGTATAAACAAACTTAGAAAAGACACAAAGGCACTATTGGCTTAGGGTTTACTAGAACTTCAAAAACTAAACAAGGAGAATCATCAAAACAAGGAACGCAAAAGAACAAAAGCCTACATATAACAATTGTTTAAAATTAGGATATGCATCAAATGTTTGTTGGAGTAATAATTGTAACAAGCATGGACACAAGGAAAATGAATGTAGAGCTAGACCAAAATTGGAAGGAAACTACTACACATGTTAGAAGTATGGTCACAAATCCTTTGAGTATAGATCAAAATAGTGGAATCCAAATAATTTGTACAATGGAACTAGACAAGGAGAAATTATTGGTTGGGACTTCAACACATGGGGAAGATGTTATCTATGTGGAGAATATGGCCACATTGGAGAAAATTGTGCAAGAACTCACTTCAAGAAAAGGCATACTAATATAAGATTTTATGTATGCAAAAATGTTGGTCATTTGGGAAGAAATTGTATGAATTGAGCTACAACAAATTTTGGTGAAGAAAATAAAGTGAAAACAAAGGTTGAAGATATCAAAACTCAGATGAATTAAAAATGGGTAATGAAATCAGAGGAAAACACAAGGCAAGGCAATGAAGCTATTGTGAGTTGGGTAATGCAACCACCTCCAACTAAGCATACAAAGAGACAACCAGAACTATGCATCCAAAGAAGGTCCTACATTAGTTCTAGATAGAAAAGAAAGAAATGTCCAAATCTGCATACTAAAATGCACAAAGACAAGTAAAGGAAACTAAGTTCAACCAATTAAGTTGAAGAATCTTAGTTAAATCTTAACTATAAAGCATAATTGAATCAAGCTGAGTTGGAAAATAGTTCTAATCGAGCTTCACGATGAAAAATTCTTGTTGAGTTATCTCACCTAACAAGTACAAAGAATTTATTAGGCCCTAAAGTTAAAATTTTATAAAATAGGGAAATTGAGAGTTTAATCTTTCATTGTGAATTTAGAGATCAATTTAAGCAGAAAAATTTTGAGCCTTGAGATGATTTAGAGAAAAAATTATTGTGTTGCTAAAGGAGTACTATTTGGCAAGGTGATCTATCATTGAAAACTTTCATTAACCAAGAGAAATGGCATCCACCTTTGATGCAAAGGAAAAGAAGGGTTTCAAAATATTGGTGAAGAATGTGGTTTGTGATGCACCCAAATTCAAGCTACATCTTGTGGTAGCTAAGGAGAAAGATGTCATGGGAGCTCACTCAATCATCTCTCTAAAGGTACTATTAATTCAAGATATTAGGTCATTTTACCACTATGTAATTTAGGAATTAGGTACATTTGAGATGAATGAAGGATTTGGTGCACTGTGTGAGGATGGAAAGTTGAAACCCAAACATAGACATTTAGAAGTTGAGGCTTTGACCCATGCACTATATATGCCATGAATTTCCAAATTAAGTGGATCTGACACATTTTGAGTAGGGTTCATGATATGTCTTTTTGGCTTGAGAAACCAACGAAGATCACAAAGAAAATGATCCATCAAGTCATGGGTTACCCTATGTTAAATAGACCAGGAAATACCAAAACCCTAGCTTGAGGTGAGCTTTTAAAGAAATAATTAGTAGAGTGGGATGGAAGAGGTATGAAATTGAATAATGTTATAGACAATAAAATCAAGTTCAACATCCATGTTATTTCCAACAAAATATACTACTCAAGAAGACCCAATAATGTATGTTGTAAGGTAGTTGACCTAGCATTCAAGATTGTGAAGAACAAGCTTTCTTATGATCTAGTCGAGTTACAACTGATTCAATTAAGCAAAAACATGGAGAGCATTCAGGTAGCAAAGAAGAATGTTTGCAAGTTTGGATCTTTACTAGTATGTTTATTCTTCTATGCACAAAAGTTCTTTCCTTCCAAAGGTAATGTGGTTTGGAAAAAGGATAGACCAATTATCTATTACATAAATGAATTCATAAATGATTTAGGAGAATATTGTGATGGAATTATGGATGCATATTTTGAGAACTTTAAGGATAAGATGAAAAACATATTTAGGATCCCTCAATAGCTGGTTGATCAATATGAACATGATATTTGCTTCCTAGTTGACTGTGATAAAACTCATATTCAAGCAATCATACCTAAGATTGCATTGGTAAATCCATTGTGCTACAAAGTAAATATTGATGATATGAAGGACATCATTGAGGCTCTACTGAATGAGCTAGTTAATCCTAAGGCCACTTATTTTGGCACCTATAAAGAGGCCAAAACCATAATATCTTTAGAAATAGAGATTCCTCAAATATTGAAGAGAGGAAAGAAAAGAATGGAAAATATTCAGAAGAAATTTGACAAGAAGGATGACCCTCTCATGCTTACAGAATGGAAAATATTCAAGAGAGGATAAAGAGATAAAGTCTAGTGAGGAGGAAGAAGAACCTCCAAAGATGAAGGAAAAGTAGTGATCAAAGAAACACCAAAGAAGACTACACCTAAGAAGGAAGCTACTCATGTGATCACCACTACTAAGCCTACAAGGCTAAGGAGAAAGCTAAAATGTTAGGATAGCGATGAAGAAGAAGAAGCTCAGGACATCAAACTAAAGAATCCCCCTCCATCATTTGAGAAGCAATTGAAAATATTAAGGGAAGGAAGTGACATGACATGACTAGATTCAAATACTTCATATATGAATCCATAAGCAATGAGGAGAAGCAGAAAACAAAAGATGCTTTGGTTGAGAAGATGGCCAAATGGAAATGTGATCCAAATGAATTGGAAAGCCAAGTTCAAGATGCATTACTTAAGGAAGTGACACATAGATGGAAAAATATTGTAAATACTAAAAGAAACATCAGAGAAAAACATTGAAAAGTGTTATGACACACCTTACTAAAGAATAAGTCAAGAATACTATAACCAAGCATAAAAATAGGAAAATTCCTAGATTTAAATCTTTCCAAATTTTGTCAAATAAACAGTCCACAAAAAATATGTGGAAAACTATTTTTGAGGTAATAATAAAGATGAGGATGCAGCACCAAGTACACAACGATAGAAGAATCTAACTTTGAGATTTGGGCAGCTAAGGTAATAGCTTCCCTACCCACTTCTCCAAACCAAGCTATTATTTCATAAAGTGTGGAGAAGGCACAAATTATAGAGAAGGAAAAGGATAGTTCTACATCCACCCAAGTAGGAATTGAGCAATAGACTCAAACCACCTTTGGGCCAAGCTTAATCGAGCAAGAAACCAATAAGGATGTAAACATGGTTGACAAAGAAGCTAAAGAAATCAAAGAAGAAGACAAGAGTCAACCAAGCAAGGAGAAGAAGGATGAAGGAAAAGGAAAAGAAATCATACTTTCACCAAGTGCCAAGGTCAAAGAAATCAAAAAGGAAACAAAAGAAATTAATCTTGACAAGGAAATTATAATTCCAAATTGGGATCAATCAAATCTCTTTGCTAAACAAATCAAAATCTTGAGTGAACTCTAGAGAAAAAGGGCTCAACAACAAAAACTTAAGGTAGAAAGAGATAGAGGATAGGTTCTTGAAGAAATCAAGCACATATTCTTGGATGCAATGCAAATAGATGTAAACAATAAAGCCCCTATTATAGAGCAGTTGACTCTTATTGTACATAAGTTTAAGAAAGACATAAATGGTCAAGAAAAACTTCTACAAAGAGAAGAAAGGAAATTTCAGAATAAAGTTTTGGAAAATGTAGCTAAGATGATTGGCATTGATTAAGTGTAATTTTCCACTCTCATTGCTACATTAGAAGGGGTTGTAAATAATGTTGTAACTTTATTCCCAAAATTGTGTGATACATCAAATTTCACAAAGGAAATAAAAGATCAACTAGCCAAGATTGGTGAGGATTTATAGAAAAGTGCTAATCAATTAGCACTTGACCCAAGTACTAACTCCAATCATTTTGTGAAGGTCAAATTTTTGACAAAATTATAGGTTGAATTACTAAGGGAAGAAACTTGGATTAGGGAATCATTAATAGATCTTCAGAGTATGATACTTCCCCACATGGATATGATGCAAAACAACTTGCACTTGCTAAGACATTGGTTCATGACACAAATTTCTTAGTTGCAGATACTTGATGAAGTTATCAGTAGAGCTTCTGATTGAACTACACATATTGAAGGTATTGTGAGAAAATTGGTATAACCAATGTCTATAATTTTGAAAGTGCATCATGATTTCTTTCATCATTTTGGTATAAACTTGTAAAGTCATGTTTTTGGCATTTGTAACAAAAACAAGGGTGAAAATGTATACAGGGAAATATGTATGTACGTAGTAAGTAAAAAAAGGGGTAATCTATACAACATATGTACAGTTGAACAACAATATTTTTGAAAAATCAAAATTCAATTCAGTTGTAACCAAGCCATAGTTTTCAGTTCAAATCAAATCACAAATCCAAGTATATGGAAAGAGGGAGTTTTGACTAAAAATATTGGATTAATTTTTTTTGGATTAAAGACATAACTGCACATGATAAGTGTTTTTGTCACTAATGCCAAAGGGGGGGATTGTTGACCCTATGGCAAGACATAATGTCAATTATTTCTAAAACACTTAATCATTATTAAGGAAGGTAGGTTAATACTACAACTAAGCTTTCCTTTAGTCAGCATGTTTTCAGTGTAGCCCAAGAAGATTGAGAAGATCTTGTGTTAACCAAGCACCACCATATGGAACAAGCATCATAGTGTTAACTAAGCTAACAGTGTTTGCCAAGTGTTTATCATAAATTGAGCATTCAATGGAAGCAAGGCAAGTAGTGTTACCTAAAAATCCAATGTTACCTGAGTGCAATAGTATCACTCAAGTACATAGTTTGACCCGAGCATCAACATCGACCAACTTGAAGATGTAATTCAATTATTGAAAAGGTACCTTTTTATTTGAAATCAACCTAGAATGAAAATATTTAGTGGATAGTCATATACGAAAGATTTAATGTTTTGTCAAAGTGTGTGTATGAAAAATTTTATAATAAAGGAAGATGGAATGAAATGGAAGACAAGGAAGTGCAAAGAATAGTAGATTGGTTAGTAGTTAAGTCTTGTGGCTACCAAGAAGTATAAAAGGGTAGAGCAGAGACACATCTATCATAGTTAGGTGATTACAAGCTTCAATAGGAGATTGATATTAGTAAATATAGTTACAAACAAAGGATCATGTTATTGATTTCATCCTAACAGTTGCATCAAGTAAAATCCTCTAACAAGGTGGACCTAGCAATCCTTTATAAAATCTCCTAACACAGTACATACTTCATTGTATTATAAAATCCTTTTCACCAGGTGGACCTAGTAGTCCTTTATACTCATATCAAAGTAGATCACCAAAAATGATCAATTGTAAGCCCTAACATGCCAACTTTATTACTGTAGTAGTGAAGCATTATGGGCATCATCCCCACCCCAATTTTATCTTCACCACCATTAAAGGGTTTATGGGTTACCAAATATTGTGTCAAAATGTTATGGTGTTGATTTATCTTTTGGTTTATGTTCATGCATGATAATAGATTATACAATCTAATAAAGAAAGGGAAAATAAATCTAAGTGAAAAGTTTTAAGTGGTTCCTGATTGACCCCCTCCCTCTTAGTCACATATCTATTATTACATTTCCAATAAATATTTTATAGAAGAGTATATATATCAAAGAGGGAGTTCATATCTTATGTGAGTTATACATGGATGAGAATTGGAATGACATTAAGTGTGTTTTATCAAGATAGTACATGTTTTGGATTGCATGGTAACTAAAGGTGTTGCCATCAATGCCAAAGAGGGAGATTGTTGGAAACTACATTTGAAACAATTGTTACATTGTCATTGATGTCAAACCTTATTGGTGAGACAGATTTCTATCTAATCTTAGTGTCATATCTATTTGATTGATGGAAAGGATTTGAGAAGTTGGTCATAGAAAAGGTATCTAGAGGAAAGGTTGAGTTATGAAGGGGAAACTAAAAATGGACACTTGATTAGTTAGACTTTAAAAAGATAAAGTGGTGATTTTTTAAATCATATTATAAGTGGAGAAGATAGTAACACTAAAGCCTTGAAGAAGAGATCAAAGATAGACCAATGCACAGGCTTGACTGAGCAACAGAGAAGAAGATTAAGGAACTTGAAGTATATGCCAAGTGATGCAAGTGTCAACTGAGCCACAATATGTGGCAAGCACAAATAGTGTTGACCAAGCATCACTATTGACTGAGTGTAGTATATGTGTCAGAGTAAAAGCACAGATCTGTGTCATCGTTTATGATACCAAAACCTATATTGGTCAAATCTCATTTCTCTATCAAAACTCATTTTTTTTCAAAAACTAAAAATACCCTTTTATAGATCTCAGATTCAATATCATCATTATATACATTTTTGAATGTTTTGATTCATTATAATATGTTATCATCTCAAAATATTATAAGTCAATATTTCAACATTTCAGAAGATGCTCCCTCAAAAAAGGAAAAAATAATAGTAAATCATATCAAAAAAATTAAAAAATTATATTTATCTCTAGAGGAGAGAATCCTCTTCATGATTATGTAGTTTTTTTTTAAGAAGGTATAGATTTGATAGGGAAGTTTTGACAGGAGGAAAAAATTGTTGGATTTTGATAAGGTCGAACTTAAGTACTTATAACAAAGAAAATATACATCAAAAATAATTATTTCTTTTTTTTTTCACTAGCTATACATGTCATCTATAAGATATTTTCAAATCAGAACAAAAAAAGATGATTTGCATATACTTGTTTGACGGAACTACACCCTATATTTTTTACAGTTAAAAAAGGGACTTCAAAATAAAATAAAATGAATAAATTCTCACTCAAAAAAATTATAATAATTATCGGCATAAAATTCATCCAATTCTACATATTTCATCAATTTACATCATCTTCATATTTTAAAGACAAATACCATTTTTTTTGTCATTAATGTTGAACTGTCACATTCTGATATCCCATTTCTTTATAAAAGGTGACACAAGTTTTTGTTTTTACCCATCAAGAAAGAAATTTAGTAGCAACCAAGTCATCTAGTGATGATCGAGTGTCACAACATAATACTAGTCGAGGAACAACATTTTGACAATCTATGAGAAAACATAATTTCTAGCTGACAAAATTGATTTCTTGGAATATGGAAAGTGTGTTGAAGATAGGGATGGATGACCTACAAAACTTAAATCAAGGGAAACTATGTTTACACATTTCTATGCAAGAGTTCAAGGAGAAGTTTGGAGAAGCTTCTAGAAAAAGAAGAAGAGATGAAATGATGGAGGGATTCAATGAATCTAACTTAAACCTAAGATCTACGGTAGTGTTTAAGTGGCAAAATATCATAACTATCTATTTAAGTAGGTATGAGGGATAACTTACAAGGAGGTTGAAGATTGGAGAAATTGCTGATACTATTGACCAACGAACTTAATCATAAGGTTGAGGAGGACTATGAAGAGGATAAGTTTGATTCTTGAAGGGTTGCCAAGAGAATTAAAAACTGAGATGACAATGAAGGCCAGACAGTGAAGTAGCTTGCAAGCCAAACTAAGATCTGTATTTGAAAAGTGAGTTGTACTTGAAAAATCAAAACCTATTTTTACTTTCTAACAATTATATTAGAATTTAAAATCCTTTAATCAAGGTTGACCTAATAGTCATTTGTAAATAATTAATCAAGGTGGAATTCTAATGGAATGTTCTAAAGTCCTCTAACAATGTCACTTTTAATAGGGTGATTAAATCCTTTAACAAGGTCACATTTACTTGTTTAGTGTATTTTGTAACCTTTAATAGGGTTGGCTCCTAATAGAGCTCACTTCAAAAAAGTAAAAATTTGGTGACATGTTACTCGTGGTTTATCACAAATTGGGTATCCACATTAAATCCTAGTGTCAAACTTGTGTGGATGTTTTTGATAAGGTAAATAGGTTTTAAGGGGTCCTGAAACCCATAAGTTTAACAACAAGAAAGGCTGAAAATAAGCAAAAAAATGCCCAGCCAAATCATAATCCTTACGGCTGAAAATAAGCCCAAAGGCCCAGCCCGAAATAGTTGCCCACTAAAAAGGCCAGAGAACCAACCAGAAAAACAGAGACCAGACAAAAAGCCAAAGCCAGGAGAAACAAAAACCAAAGGACAGAGACCAAACCTAGCTGACTACTTCTCCATCTCGAGCATGGTCTGGGCAGCTTCGGCGCACTCTTGTTGCTCTTCTACCTTATGATCCTGGGCATTCGTCAAATCCTGCTTATATGTTATATGTGATGATTTATTGTTAATTTTACACTCTATAAGTCTATTATTTTTAGGACAGTGGATAGCTAGTTGATGTTAGTAAAAGTTGACTATAGAGATCAAGCTATTGAATGTTAAGATCTAAAGTAGTTTAAGTGTTTGTTTTTAAATGGTACATTTGGACCTTAGATAATTGATTCACCTCCCCCCCCTTCCTCCATTATTTTAAACATTCTAACACTTTGCATCTTATCATTAGTACCATTCTATCATTGTACCCATAAATGGTAATTATCACGCCTTACAAAATAATTATCATTATCATCATACATACTTTCCATACACAATAATTATCATGTCCTTAAACTTGATCTTAAACTCAAGTTGTTTCCTTAATTCACATGGTAATTAGTGAATAGTTGGTTTGGGGAAATTTTAAAGTGGTTTCTACAATGATGGTCATGGAAGACCAACAACTTCCTCATTATAAACCCATAACAATGGAAGAAATCCAAAAACTAGGATACATGAAAGTAAATAAGGTGCTCAAATAGGCACATTGTGACACATATTTCAAATGATTGTGAGGCCATGATGAAAGGATTACTTGGAAATTTGCACCAAATTTGTTTTTTACCAAGCACTAGACAATAGTTTGTTGGTTAACAATCCCTGTTTCCATGGAAGCCATAGCCAAAGTCTTTGATTTCCCTACCAATATTGAAAAATAATTTCCAAAAATCTCAACCAAGGTGGTGGCCCCTCAAACAACTTCAAGATAGGTTTTATGAAAGGAATTTATTTGTTACTATTGTTAAAGGCTAGGGTACAAAATTGGATTCTCTTTTGGATCATAGGAAACATGTGGTCAGATTTTGGACTCAATACATAACATGCAAAGGAAGGTACATGTATGTATATGCCTACCATTTTCACTACATTTGAGAAGAGGAGAGCTTGTTAGTGTCTTGTATTATCTTTATTCATCCTTGCATTGTATGAGTAGATATGTTTAGTAGGGTCATGGTCATTTACTTGTACATCATGGTCTCATTAGGTTGCTAGTTATTATGGAATTACATGATCTTACCCCCTGGTAACTGGGACTCCTTTATTGGTTCTGACTCAAATGAAGAATCTTCTAATACAGAAATTTATGTTGATGAAATGGGATAGGATAGCTCTAAAATTATAGAAGTGGG
The DNA here is from genome assembly GCA_028749045.1 of Cupressus sempervirens. Classification (NCBI taxonomy): domain Eukaryota; kingdom Viridiplantae; phylum Streptophyta; class Pinopsida; order Cupressales; family Cupressaceae; genus Cupressus; species Cupressus sempervirens. Next base: position 373,384,260 of record CM053790.1, read on the forward strand.
TAGCCTTGTTGAAGAAGAATATGTTCTTGAGGAGCTGGAAGAACATGAAGTATCTTGCAAGAACCTAGTACCCCTTCAATGTCTTCTAGGAGAAACTCCTTGAGATGCTAGAATAAACAACAATTATAATCTAGTAGTACACTTATCAGAGTTCTTATCATACTAGGAGTGTAAACTTACAAGATAGGGTAGGTAGTGAACAATTCTCCATTTTAGAGAAAAAAAGGAAATGTAAAATGGGTGAACAAATTACAGAAGAAATCCAACTTCAAAATTTGGCTTGAGTCACTACAACCCACATTTGTGGTAAAACCCTTAAAGAAACCAACATTAGAGAGAAAGCCCATAAAGATGAAGGACCTGATGAAGATTTGCAAATTTTGTCAAACATTATTAAAAAACATGGTAAGATGGAGGAGTTAATGCATATGAATCAACGAAAGAAGAGAGAAAGAACAACAACAAATGAAGCCCAAATCTATTAGCCCTACTTTAAACTCGACAAATGCTTCTAAGGGAGAACTTTCTTGTTACAGTCATAAAGATATGTTTGATGATAGTATGCATATGGAGAATGTGAATGTGACACCTCTTGAAGAAGAAATGGTGTAGAATAATGTTGATAATATAATACCTATAATAGAGGACACTAAATTACTTAAAGAACAACATGTGGAAGTCGTTGATAACCCTATACTAGTAAACCTTATAAAAAAAATTGTTGACAAGATTAGTTGATGATAAACTTGAATCATAAATTAAGGACCAAGTACCTGAAGACAAGGATTAAGAAGGACTATATAGGATAAAGAAGAGAATGCCTACAAAATTATTAAGAATATATCACAAGAAACTGAACAATTGCATCCAAAAAAAATGAGTTTGAGAAACTTGATGACTACACTCTCCTTTTTCATGGAGGGTGGGATGTAGGGAATAAAGAAGTGTTGACAAAACAAAGAGAAGAGATTTGGACCCTAAGGGATTCTATTGCCCTTTTTTGAATGAAAAATCAATCATTTCAAGAACAACTCAAAGAGGCCCAAGTCCTTGTTAAATCCCAGGTAGAAGAATTGGATAAGCTTAAAGAAAAGGTTGAAGGCATAGTTGCTACTCTAGAACCATGTCTCATAGTTACAAAGCATGAAAGGATTTTGAAAGAAATGGAACAAAAATAATTCAAGGAGCTCTTTAGTAACCTATATAAACTTGTTCCTTTGTCTAGTTTATGCCGTTATTCTTCTCTTGTACATTAGGACATGCAAAACCCTTAGACGGGAGCAATGATGAGACTAGGATATGCTAATTATATTTTCCTTGACTTTTCCATTATTTTTCATCTTTTATGCTAATTCAGTCACCATTTGGTAAGAAAGAAATAGGGAATTTAATAAATATAAAAGGAAATTTAAAGCTTAGACTAGGAACAATAAACTTTTGATAATTTCTTATTGAATTGCATAATTGTCATAATAGGGGACTCGTAGATGGATAGATGTATGAAGAACATGACTTCTTGATGCACATATCAAATGGATGAGAGGGTGATAAGCTAGTAATCCATTTTGGTCAATATTTTTTATGATCCTTATATTTCTCAAACTATTATGCTTTCATGTCATGGTTTTAGGGTAGTTGAAAGACTATTATTCTATTTTGTAGAATGACAAATTCATGGTTTGTAATTTACAATTAATTTGAGGCAAAATTAGTAACACTTGATGTATAAATATGTATAGGTCTATAAAACCATAAAATTTGATAATATAAAAATTTGCTACTATTCCTATTATTTTGTTATTGATTTTGAATGTATTAAGTAGTTAGTGATTGAAGAATTTAGCACGTAGTGACCAAGAAGGAAGGTCCCCTTGCATTATCAGGCAATCTTTTTGAAATGCTTGTCTTGCATTATTCATGTGTGTATGTGTAAGTAATCTCTATTTTGTTATGTGAGTAATTTCTATTTTTAATGTAAGTAATTTATGTTTGTTATTTGTTGTTCATATTTGATAAGTTTAATCCTGTTGATTCAAATATGAAGCAAAGGAATTATACAGCTATAGAATATCAAATAAATTGTGTAGATAAAACATCTTCGGGTCATTCTTATCTATGTATTCATGAACTATAGGATAATGGGAATATGATAGAATATACATGTATCTATATGTTGAATCTTATTGAATGTATTGTAATCTAAAAGACCAACATTCAAATAAATACATGAAAAGACTAATTGAATCAATCGCAAACACTCATAATTAGGTTGACATATGTTCAACTTGGCCTATAATTTTGTTGTGTAAAACTCTATTCCATTTCCTATCACTACTATGACATAAAGTAGAACCAGTGTGTCTTTTCTTTGAAGAGTGAAATAAAGATCATAGTGAAAGAAAAACAAATTTATGAAATTTGAACAAAATTACAATTGGTGATGTTGTATGGCTTAATTAAAAGTAGATTAAATTCTTGAGAGTATAAATTCTTTTGAATGTGAAAATGAGATTCATTTAAAGTTTTTTTAATTGTGAGTGTGAAAGTTCTTTTGATTATCTTAAATGTGTGAATTCTTGTGAATGCAAAAGTGATTTTGATTCTTCTAGAAAGATATATTTCAATTCATTGGTTAAAGGCTTTAAACTTAATCCTTTAATATAGAGTGTGTGAATTATAATGCATTCATAAACACTTAATATATTATCTTCATCCATTGAGAAAATAGCCAATATATCTCTCACCAACTTACAAATCCTACATTGACATTCTTAGGTATAACTAAGGGCATCCTCCAAATTATATCCTAAATTGATCGAACCAAAGAGGCCCTAGTTTTACTAAGAAATTCTATATAGGAATTATTCTTGAACTTGCTTGAATACTTTTGTATTTTTCCTGCGAGTATTAATTCATGTTCAATCTCTCTCACCAGATCTTTTGCAATAGCCATACTCATAGGGGTAGCCCTTCTTAGCAAGAAATTAACCTTTGTAAGTTGAGTGTTAATGAAGAAACACTTCAAGTTCACAATAGTAGGTTGAGAAGTAGTGGGAATACAATTGGTTGCTTATTAAACTTGGCAATACTATGATTCCTTCCTAATCATCTTTCTTCATTTGTGTGAGTTGTGGTAGGAGATAAATGCTCATCTTCTATCATCTTGAATATTTTAAGAAAATTGGTCTTCAAGGAAGCCCAATATATGATGGAACTGGGTTCCAAATTATAGAACCAATCAACTGCTATACCTTGTAAAGTCTTAATGAAGACCCTTATAGATATATATTCATGCACAACACCAAAAACTCCTATATCAATGTAGAAAGCTTTGATATGTTCATTTGGGTGTTTTTTTCCATCCCCGTGGATTTTAGGAAAATTCTTACAAAAACCTTGGGGTAATGTATGTAATGGTGTTGCAATATTTAGAGGGCCAAATATTTCTCCCCCATGGACTAGTATCCATATTGGTAACACATGAGATATGAGTAGCATGAATTAGCAAAGCAACAAAAACAAGGGGTTTGAGGAAAATTTGGGAATCTTTACTAGGAATTGATGATCTATTTTTGGAAGAAGGAAATCTTGTAGTTCATGAAAGAGAAGGGATTTTAGTGAGTAAATCAAAAAGATCTTGTTGGGCCCAATATGATCTAAAAAAACATATGATTTTTTTCCTTCTTTCTCCTCATTTAAAATTTTTCAAACTTATCGCCAAAAAGTGATGGATGGATATTTTTCAACCAATAGTTTGTATAAATTTAGTCACAAAATAGGATGACCAACCACAATTTGTGAGATAAAGTCTCTCCTACCTTGAAGGGAAGGCTCCCTCTTCTTATTGTTCCTTGGATCAACTCAAGGTAAGCTAGAAGTTAAAGGTACTTTTGAGGGTGTTATAAATATTCTTTCTTCTTGTTACAAGAAAGAATCCACTTACTCGCAGAGTGGGTAAAGGGCAAGAAGAACCTCTAAAATACACTTCCATCTAGAAATTGGAAATAATGATACCTATAAACCAACACCAACTCAAAGATTGATTGAAAGTGTATCGACTAGGATATAACTCCAGTTATTCTACACTATAAAAGTAAATCACTACATTTGGGGCACAAAGAATTCTAGAAGTAGATGATTTATATGCTATAATCCTATAAGTTGTTTCAGCTCAAAAAAAATGAAAGTAAGTTAAATATAAAAAAGTGTGTGAATATAAAATAGCAATATAACCTACAGTCAAAGCTTCTAGTTTTATATTACCAAAATTGTTCCCAGTCAAAGCTTTGGCTCCAATTGTTTATTTTACTCACTTATTCTAATACACATACAATAGTAACATGAATAAAAGGAAATAGACACAAATCAAATTCAAAGCTTCTAATTTTCTATATCACAATTGCTTCCTATCAAAGCATCTAATTTTCTCTATCAAAATTTCTTTTAGTCAAATCTTTGAATCCAGTTGCTTCTATGTATTCACTTTTCTTCCAAATTGGTACTACACAATAAAAGTTATGCTTGCACAAGTTTGGCAGAGCTCTCTTGCATAAAATAAAAAATAATTTTTATAATAAGGGGAGTACTCCATATATAGGAAAAATTAGTGAGAGAGAAAGGGAGAGAAAGGTGGGAGAAACTCAACCACATTGATTATGTCAAACTAGGAAGGAAGATTTATCGGATTACATGTACTGAAGGTTCATGTAACTCGATTACAAGTAATCTATCTTCTACATCTACAAAGCTATAAATGTTATAAAATAAAATACAAGATGGAAAAGGTTGAATCAATCTTAAATATTTTCAACAAGAGCCTTATAATACATAGAAATACAATCATAAAGCATAGGACAATTTGGAAACTTCATCTTCTATGTAAAGGTGTCAACCTTGACTACATAGGCATGACTCTTCTTTACAACATTGTAACTCCATGCAATGGAGTCACATAAACGCTTTGATTCAAATTTATATGTGGAAAACTTGTTCATCGTAGGTGCTCCAAAATCTTCTGAATAAAATTCAGCATTAACTTTGTCAATGAATTAAAAAGTTATTTCTTCTTTGGTGACCATGTTTACATTCTCTATTAGGACCCTGCTTACCATCTATTTTAGATAAGCCATAATTTTTATTTCAACCACCTAGTAGCTTTCTAAGACTTCCTATGTCTTCATCAAAAGTTTTTTTGTCACCTACGCCTTGTGATTTATGAGTTCCCAATATTCATAGAACATGTCTAGAGGGATGGAATGATGTCTTATGTGATCAAGACATCCAAATCACCCTCTTTCATTTGATCCCTTGTGCCCAAACATTATTTTAGGGTATTGGTCTCTTAATTGAAAGAGGAAATCATATCATGAATTCCTTCTTCAAAAACTATAATACATTCAAGGACTTCGAACACAAATTTAATTGATTGGAAACCTTTTGTGAGAATCTCCTCGATCCAAGCCTTAGCTACCTTAGCCCTTTGATTCACCTAATTTATTTATGATGTGATAGACATGGGTTGTGAGGATTATTGGAAAATGATCTCGTAAACACATTTATTCTCCAACTTCAACTGAGTTTTCTTCTCCAAGAGTTTTTTATTCCTCTTTGGTAGATTAGAGACCACATCCTAAGCATCCTACTAAAACCCCAATGGTGATTTCTTTCTAGGTTTAATTTGGTGAAATTTTAATCAAATTAATTAATCTCTTTGTCTAGTTTATGCACCATATGCTCTACAATCTTAGCATATTTGGTCATCTTCAAATCAACTATAAATCTTGAGATAACCGAGATTATACTTGTTTGTCTTTGCATAGATATCATCTTGAGTTAGCTTGATCTTTCTCCTTTTCATGATAATGTTTCCTAACCATGAAAGCACTCTAAAACCTTCATATAATGTGACTATAATAGTGTTTATACCAAACATAGATCCTTATGTTTTCATTGCTTAAACTATAGGTGTTTTTGGAGATGCCTCTATTATGAACATTTTGAACCTTATGTACACTCAAAAGGTGTCACACTCTAAACCCTTCTATCCAAATGATTCCATGAGTTTGGAATGCTTGGATGTCAGCTTAGAGTTCCCTATTCACAAAGTGCAAGAGAGTGTTTTTCAAGTACAAGGGCTCTCAACTAAGCCTTAGGAATAATTTTCTTGCTACTAAACCATGCAACGGAAGGTTCCAAAGATGAGATACAAGAATGAAAATGTCCACAAGGAGAACTCTCAAAAATGTAATGCAAATGGAGACTAAGCTAGAATGAATATGCAAAATGTAGCTATGTTAACAAGAATGAAAGTATTACAATCCAAACTAGTTATGCTATGTGATCTTAGATTATTGCAAAAAGAACTAAACTACCATGCAAGATGCTTCTAAACTAGTATGCAATGGTGATGAGAGAATGAGACAAGGAATGAGAAGTTCTCCACAAAGCTCCAAGGAAACTTGTTAGAAAACCTACAGTATAACAATATTCAATAGAGGATGGATCCTTTGAGGGGGTAAGGTCTCTCCCTTTTAAAGTTGTACAGATGATAGAGATCAAGATGAAGATGGTGGATGATCAACGGTAGAATTTGAAAAGAGGGGTGATCCATGTGTGCACACAAGTCAACCAATAGAATATAAGTTGACTTGTCATATAAGACAAAAGTCACAAAGGCTTTTATTTTAATTTGAAAATTAGAAAAAGGACTTTATGTGTGCACTTTGAGTGGGTTACAAGAATGGGGTCTTTTATTTAATTAAAAAGGGACATGTTCTTTTAATCAAATAATGAACTTAGGATAGCATAATCAAACATAGGTTATAATCAAATTAATTAATTATTAGCAATTTGGTCTAGGTGAATGATTAATTAAATTAGCCAAAATCTTGAGAAGGGGGCTAATAGTCTAGATGACCATTTTTAGGTATTACATTTGCCCCTCTTTGACTAATGCATGATCGATCTAGGAACACATTACGTCAAAGAAAATAAAAGCCACATAAGCAGCAATATAGGTATTTGATTCTAAAGAAAAAAATGTAGAAGGAGATAGCAAATCTTGAATGTACAGTTTGATAGTGATAGTACTAAACACTAGGTAAAAGATGGTGCCAGAATTCAAGAAGAATGCTAACATCGAGCAAAGCAGATAGATCGAGAGCAAATGAAAAGATCAAACATATGTTCCTAAAAAATATATAGTTGTAGCAAGCAATAGAATATTTTTGCCTCCTTAGGATCAAAATGAAAATGAGGTAAGCAGAATGCAAAAATGAGCTAGATATGAGAAAATCGAGATATAGAAATGTCCAAGATGATAGATAGATGATTAGAACCAAAGAATGACTATAAGAAACTAATAGAATGCCTCACTTTGACCAAAGTTGACCACAAATGTAAATTAGGTTAAATCAAATAGAAAAGTGATTTTAGACATGAAAAGATGAATTGAAGTAGATATGAAGCATAGAAATTATGAAGACATGAAGAAATGAAGATGCCCCAGCGAAGATTCAAAGATTAGATCTCAAGAGGTTAGCTAACTGCATAGAAGAAGGTAGAATTTTTGAAATGTAGTTTTGACTATCAAGATGAACTCAAATTTTGGTTTCAATCCCAAAAATGAATCCAGGATGTTGAAATTATGTAAGAGGTCAAAAGATTATATAGATGTGATGATAATATAATAAAGAGATTAAGCAAAAGATTAAGGTGAAAAGACATGATCAAGAAGATAGTAAAGAAATATATGAAAGCAATTTGTTGAGATGTCCAAAAAAGATGAAGAGACAATTCTCCCCATATGAAAGAATGCAAGACTATGCTAGAGAATGATCCTATAATGCAAGCTTAATATGCAAAGTGGTTCACTAGCAAGAAGCGTATAACATTTAGACTCTTAATTTCATCATTGAGCATTTATTAGGGACATCATGAGATCATAAAACCATCACTAGTGTAACTATGAGGATATCAATATGATCAATATTAGATAGGAATGTGAAAATTTAATCTAAGCATCAAAGACATGTAAGTCAAGATGACTACATGATTAGATTCCCTAAGTTTGATTTAGTAAGGTTACACCTGTATCAAGGCATAAGCGTCAGGATAACCCCCGAGTGTGGTCTTGCAAAAATAGTCAAGGATGATACATTTATAAGTTAAAGTGTCAAGTAGAACAAGCATGAATGCTTTAAACACTATAGACAAACAAAGTATACCCACAAGTAGAAATCAAGAAAATATGCCCCATGCCCCCATTCTTCGAGTCAATAAAATTCTTGAAAGACTATTAGAGAGGGAAAATATAGCAAAGAAATTGGCATACACAACACACAAAGTAGATAAATATTAGCATAGATCAGTCATTTAAGTGTTTAAGTGTGTGTGTGTGTGTGTGTGTGTGTGTGTGTGTGTGTGTGTGTGTGTGTGTGTGTGTGTGTGTGTGTGTGTGTAAGTCGCTTGGACATTTCTTCAAGACTTGAATCTGATAGTGAGAAATATCATGACATCAGAGACTGTAGGTAAACTATCTAAAAAGTGTTGAGAAACACTTGATGTTAAAAGGGGTAGTGTTGAGAAACACTATTGTGTGACTTGCCGAAGAAACCCTAATGCACAAGGACACCTCAATAGGCTAAGTAGCTATGCCCCTGAGACAAGAACAAGAGACAATCCCAAGCTAGGAAATGTGTTGTAGAGTGGGTGATTGAGATTGATAGGCATAGGTGAAAGGGTCTCAAGTAGTAGTTGTTTCCAAGTTTTCACCACTTGGCAAATTTTTTCATGACTTTTTTCAATTTTTTTGGTGATACATCAAAGTGCCTATTTCTAGGTTTTCACTAAGATGATCATTTTTTCAGGACATTTTCTTATTTTTAGGATTTTTAAAATGACTTAGAGATTATTATTTCTTAAGTAAGATCACATCATTTTCTTCCAATGTCTAGCAACTTATAGGACATGATGGACCAGCAAGCTGGTGGATAAGAAAGAAGTATGAAGTGAGTGAAAGTGATCCTCAAGGATTGACTCCTCAAGAGTACCCAAGCTAGGGAAAGATAGCCATATAAAGCAAGTTTTGGATAACCAATGGAAGCAATGAGCAAGATAGCATATAGGATAAGCAATGAATCCAACAAGTGAGCATATGGGATAAGTGATGGAAGCCAATAGCATGAAAGTTTGTAGTCCAAAATAGTAGACATGTCAAGAGGCTTATGAGAACCATGTTTTTTCTTTATTGTGCTCAAGCCCAAGATGTCAACTAGATAGGATAGCGATGTGATAGAACAATAAGAATGAAGCTAGATATGAACAATATGAGTGAATGAGAAGGATGGGATGAGAGATAGATAAGATAGCCAATGCACTTGGATAGCTCAACAATGACAAGATGAAAGAGGAAGAGGGAATACATTGATGATGGAAGAATTATGCATGATGTCTATTTGCCAGGTTTTCATCTTGGTACTAATCTAAGACACCACAAGAAGTGGTTTTCACCATAGGACAAATTTATTTGTCTTTACTTTTTCTACCAAGGTGTCACAAGAAGCGATTTTCACCATAGATAAGTATGCTCAAAGATGTTGAAAGGGTGATGGAAGGGAGATGATAGTAGAAGGAGTATATGAAGGATAAGGGTTCATGTCTTGAAAGAAATGAACGAGAATATATAGCAAGTAAGTGTAAGTTTTAGAGGATTTCATGAGGCTAGCTGAAATATTGGGCAAGATCAATGTTGAAACACGCCTTGAAGGGTATTGGAATTATGGAAGAATCATGGATGAAATAGCTTGAGTTTTAGATGTATGAGGTGGTAGAAGAGATTTGGGAAAAAGTGGAGTGGAAGGCTTTGGAATATTTTTAGGAAGATTTTTCGAAGAAGATGGAATGGAAGCCTTTATAAGCTTTAAGTCTTTCAAGAGAGACTTGGGAATCCATATAGCTTTAGATTTTCCTTTGGATACTTCAAAACAAATTTCTTAAATAATGGGTTTAGGAACCCATATTTTCTTTGATTTAGCTTTTTTAATAGTGGACCTTTGTGGTCTCTTGAATTTCTTCTTTGCATTCACATGTTGATTAGATAGGACATAGTGATCTTCATTTTTCAATGGATTCTTATGTTTATTCTCACTTCCAAAAGACTTGGGATTTGTGAATTAATAATGATGATATGATTGGTTTACATGGGTACATGGGTGGAAATTCATCAAGGATGAGTATCTTTGTTGATCTTGAGGTATGATGGGAGAGCTAGGAGTGGAAAATGTAGGAGATAAAGGAACATAATTTCCCAATATAGATGGAAGGTTTGAAGGCTTTAGATTTGATGGATAAGGACCAAGGATACTCTTTGGATATGCAAATGGATAGTGAAAAGGGATATCAACATCTTTAGAGTGAGCAACATAGTCAAAGCCATCAATAGTATCATGAGTAGCTTTGATAGGAACACCATTTTTAATAGGAGCACTTGAAGTTTGAGCACAATTTTGAAGTGGATGTGGAGAAGTATAACATGAGTGGATGCTTTGATCTTGACAATTAGCTTTGGATAGTATAGGAAGAGAACTTTTCTCATAATTTTTAGTAAGCTCAATGGAGATAATGGAAGTGATATCTTCATCATACTTGGAAGATGGAAAAGACATAGGATATGGAGGGGTGAAATTTTGAAGGAGATGAAAGGGTGCTTGATCTTGATCTTTCTTGAAATTTATAGATTTTTCTTTTTGAGTGTCCTCTTGAAATGGAGCCACTTCTAAGGACAAGGGAGAATTAAGAGTGAATGGAGTAGTGCTTGGATCTTTAGGCTTAGTAGCATGGAAAAGGTTTGCAACCAAGTGAAGGTTAGCATGTGTCTCTTTTAGAGGTAGCCTTTGAGGATAGGCATATTGTCCGTGAAAAGCACTAGGTTATTTATTTGATAGAGTCATGTTGGAATGATTTGAAGTATTTGGAGGTGCATGAGTTTTGGAAGAAGTGGAGGTATCAAGGAAACCATCACTAGACAAAGGTTCATTAATATGATCTTTCTCAAGAAAAGTATCCTCATCACATGAGTCATTAGAGGTATCAATAATCCCATTATCAATAAGATCTTGGGTTTTATGTTTCATCTCAATACAATATGAAGTACTATCCTCATTATGTCAATGATAAGCACAATAAATATCCAAGAATGGGTTTCCATATGAGCTAGACTTAGGTAATGTGATGAGCTTGGTGCTAAGAAGTGTTTGCAAAGTGTCATCATAAGAATCTTCCAAGGGAGGAAAAGTTCTATCAAAATTATGTCTAGAGTCCTTTTTTTCTTTCTCAAGTGAATGGTATGCATCCATGTCTTTGTCATTGTATTGGTCAAAGATAGGTCCATCATGATAGCTTGGAATAGGCTCAAAGGAGGTATCACTTTCTTTCTCTCTAAGGAGGTCTTTAGATCTAGAAGATGAAGGCATTTGATGTCTTAGAGTAGAATATGTATACCTTGAAGAAGATGAACCATGTGTATGTAAAGGTCTTAAGGGAGATTAATTTAAGAATTAAATCTTCTCCTCTAATCTTTTATCAAGTTTAGAATTCATTTCTATCATACGCTTAGAGAGATGAAGGTAAGGAAGATTGTTTATCTCTTCTAGTTCTTTGTATTGAGCATATAGATCTCGAAACTCTTTAGTGTCATGGAGGATATAATGATCATCTATATTTGGTTGAGTTTTAGTAGTACAAGGTATGAATGCCATAGTGGTAGATAGATCATCAAGCTTGAAGAAGGCTAGAGGAAGCTAAAAAGGTGACACAAGATAACTTGATGTCCAAACTAAAGAGGTAGAGTGTTCACTTGCCAAAATAGTAAAGATAGAGTAAAGTGACTTGTCAAGAAAGTGTCCAACAAACTTACAATACTAGTGACTCAATTCAAGATCTAGGCAAGAATCCAAATAGCCAAGTAGATAGAGCAAGTGGGGTGACAAGTGAACAACTTTCCTAACATAAGAGTGTAGTTTGTTAGTGTAAATAATTAATTATTATTACACTTTACTTAAGTTTACTTAGGTTAATGCATTATTTTATTATTTATTAAACTATACACCTAGGAGTGTGTGTACTCACATGATTTTTCTTATTGACAGCATAGGAGTTAGCATCTCTAATTTAGCACATGATGTCTACAACACAGGAGTTTGCATAATCATCTGAGTTGTCATATATGCAACATAGTTGTTCGCACTCTAAATAAGCACATGGTGTCTACAATATTTTTTACATGACACACCTATGTAAGCTTATCCTCTCATCATCACACTAACTTTTATGCTCAATGTAGGATAATCCACTCTTAGTGGACATGTGCTTACTTGTGAGTCTTATCATCTTGCTAACTCCTAGTTAGTCTAGAGACCTTTATATTCAAGCACTCCTAGTATGTATGTACATCAATTCATTTTCATATTGTTATTTTGATCATGCTTTATTGGTTCATATTGTGCTAGTGCTTGAGCTTCTTGATCTTGGGTATTTTTCCCTAAGGAAAATTCTTACATGGTATCAAAATCGAGGGAGCTTCTCTTCACATAGCCATTGGAGACCATTTTTGCTTCACCTCTCAAAGGAACATGATTCAGATCTAGAGTATTTGTAGTTATTGGGAGTGTCTAGAGCTAAAGAGGATCTAACCATTGCATATGGAGGATCAATTCGATGAATATTGACTATAAATTTTCCTATCCTAGGCCATAGTCAAATCTAAGGCAAATTTTTTTGCAAACCAGAACCTGAAGGTCCAATTTGTAGAATTGGCATGATCTCTTCAAATCATTGCAATTAATTTTCATATCTACATTTTTATTTTCTTCTCCACGCTTTTTTTATTCAGATCTACATTTTTACTTTTCATATTTGCATTTTATTTTTAAAATTCTACAAAAAAAATTGGCTTTTTAGGCTAGTAGGAGAGATTATTTTTGTAGGACAAGATTGGAGCTTACTGGTGCAAATTAGATATTGGCATCATATTTAGAAGGTCAAAAAAATCCCAAATTGACTTTTGTTTCATCAAAATCAGACATCTAAGGTGAAATCTAGAGTCAATTGATATTTAAAGTTGTGACAACAGTGATTCAGGAAAAATAATTGAAGAGCTACTTTTCAAATAGCGATATCTCCCTCATACAAACTCCTTTTTTCGAGCATTTTTTTTTTGTTTTGGAGTATAATTTCATTATCTACATGTTGGTGTAGGATGTTTGAGATCTCTATTCTTGAATTTTTTTGCAAATTACAAATCCCAATTTTGGCAACTTCAATCCTTAGTCCGGGCACATTTGGACACATATTTAGGTTCTATTTGTTTTTAAAGTGCATAATTTTTTCTCTACTTTCTAGATTTGCAATCAAATTATAGGCTTGTGTGGATATAAATACCACTTTTAGAAATATGTCCTTTTTTGCATTGCATTGCTTTGATTATACTTTGAATTTGTTATATATCTGAGCTACATTGCTAAATACTAGATTTGAACTCCAAGAGGAGGTTGTAAATAGTAAAATAAAAAGTCCACTTTTTTCCATTTTGACAAGTGGCCTATTATAAATGGAATACATACAAAGTGTCAAAATCATTCATTTTGGGGAGGTTCTTTGATTGAGTGAATAGGGGGGGTGTGTCTTGTGTTCTTATGTCTCTCTTTCTCTCTTGTGTTCATTTAATTCTTTACATCATGGGTTCACCTAAAAATTCACTTTTAACTTTACACAATTATACTACATGGAAATATATTGTATGGAGTAGACTAATGGAAAAAGGTTTAAATCTTTATGTTGATGGTACAATTGTAAAACTCACTGATGTTTCTGTGCAAGTTGATTGGAAAGTTAAAGACAACCAAGTTTTAAGAATTATTAGGAGTTGTGTTCATAGAGATATCTTCTTCCACATTTCCATCTTTAAGGATGCCAAGGGTGCTTGGGAAAAACTCAAAGTTTTATATGGTAAGGTGGATAAGGAAAAGGGATTCCAAATTGAGGATGATCTACTTCTATTGGATCCTAAGAATTTTGACAAAATTCAAGACTATATCAACAAAGCTAATGAATTGAGAGCACTACTTAAAGATTGTGGTAATCTCATGAAGGATGATAGATTGATTCATCACATCTTGAAGATGCTACCTTCAGAGTATGCATCTTTTTTTTCGAGTTACAATACTCACAAGTTGACCATGGGAAGTGCCTTAACTAAGCCTACATTTGATGCATTTACAAAAATGTTGATGTTGGAAAAATCCAAGCTGATAGATATGGGATTTCTCAAGTCATCCAAGTCTACAACCTTGGTTGCTAGTAAACAGAACCAAACAAATCAAGGTGGAAAAAGTTTTACCAACAACAAGAAAAAGTAGTGGAAGCCCAAATCACAATCAAAGACACAACAATATTCCTCCTCAAAACAAGGCAATTCTTCTTCCAATAAGAAGGGAAACAACAACAAGAAGGATAAAGTATTTTGTGCATATTGCAAGAAACTGAACCATGCTAAACATCATTGCAAGACTAAGAGAATAGATGAATTGGAAAACTTACTTAGGAAGAACAAAATCAATGTGCCAAATGCTTCCAAGGATTAAAATCCATCCACTTCATAGGGAAAAGGGCAAGCATTTATGGCAAGTTCAAGTTCTTCATGGGAATGGATTCTTGACTCGAGTGTCTAATATCATATGGGTTTTTCAAAAGGAAATTTTTCTTCATTGAAGCAATCCAAGGTACCTCACATCTTTATAGGGAATGATACACAAGTGGAATTTGAAGGGAAAGGAAAAATTGAGATAGAAAATGGAGAGTTGAAAGATGTTCTCTATGTTCCTAACCTTAAAACTAATCTCCTTTAAATTTACCAAATCACTCACTATGGAGATGGCAATAAAGTTGAGTTCCTTTCTGATTCAATAATGGTACAAAATCTTAAAGATGATTCATTGGTTGCAGTGGGTAAATTCAATCATGACACATGACTTTATTCTTTTTCCCACTTTGTGCCTAAGTCTCCTTCACATGGCTTGTTGACACAATCTCAATCACAAAGTAAATTATGGCATGAGTAGTATGTACATCTTTCCTTCCGCTATCTTCATCAACTTAGTGCAAAAAATATGGTCAAAGGTCTACCTACAATCAACTTTTCTACAAGTGAATGTTCAACTTGTTCAAAGGATATGCATCTAGAAGAGAAGATTGACAAAGGGAAATCTTTGAGAGCATCTATTGTTCTTGAGTTGGTTCACACGGTTCTAGCAAGCACCTTTTTAGTGACATCAGCTAGCAAGGGTCGCTATGTCCTCACTTTCATTGATGACTTTTCACGCTACAGATGGGTTTACTTTCTTAATCACAAGAATGAAGTGTTTGATAAGTTTCTAGCCTTCAAGAGTCTTGTAGAGAAGCAATCAAGGAAAGCCATCAAGGTTTGTAATATGTAAAATGAAAGTAGATATGTGAACTCAAGACTTAGAGACTTTTGTGAACTTGAGGGTATTGATCTTTAGAATCTAGTAGCATTTAGTCCACAAAAGAAAAGTTTTGCAGCAATGAGAATCAAAACTCTTAAGTCAATGGCAAGTTGCATGATTCAAGCTAAGTCTCTTGATCCATCATTTGATATTAAAGTAGTGCCAATCACATTCTTAATAGGTCTCCTCATAATGTCTTAGATAGAATGGCTCCTTTTGAGGTATGGTGCTAAAGAAAACTAGTTGTGAAACACTTTAGAGTTTTTTATTGTCCAATATGGGCACACATATCTTCAAGGGAATGCAAGGCACCACCACCAAGGCCTTGTACTTTCATTGGATATGACAAAAGTGTTAAGGCATATAGACTTATGGATCCTAAGACTCATGAGATATTCATAGAGAGGAATGTTCACTTTTGAGGAAAGTTCACCTAAGTTATCCTCTAATCCTCTCCATACTTTATATATTGTGGAAATTGATAGTGACAATAGTGATAGTGATTCAAAAGGTTCAGATATGGGGGATCCTATTGATAGATGCAGAACAAGGTCACATCATCAACACATTCCACATGCATACGTTGCTACAGTGATGGGTCCATGTAATTCATAACAATTGGGTATACCTTGACTTCTGGTTCCAGAATCAGGGGATGACTACATGATAGATATTTTAGGTTTGTTTACGAAGTCCTACATAGTAGATATAGGAGACATCATTGATGATATACATCTTCATTTTGATGAAGAAGATCCTTCTTTAGTTTTTGTGAGGGAATACTCTGACCCTCTTGTTTATTCTCTACATGATCAGTCTTACTTGGTTGATATGATTGTGGATCCTTATGTACAATAGTTGTAGGAGGTCTCTTTATCATTTGAGGAGACACATGGTTCTTTGGAATATGTTCTACATCCATCCTTGCTAGATCTGACCATGTTCTTTTTAGTAGTTTTGGAAGGGGTGACTATCAATATCGACATAGGGATAGTTGAGCAGGTTTCAAAGACACCATTCATCTTTAGGATTCTTTCTACACATTGGGGAAGCATCTCATATGTAACTTTGATATTGTTTCTTCCTAAAGGGAGGAACATTATTCAACAATCATGTATCAACTTCTACATTCATCTTGGAGTAGCTATCACTAATCGACATTTTACATTTGAGGGGGGACTACCTTGTCTCCTCTCTTATTATTCTTCTTCTTCTTCTCTCTTATGGGGTTTTTTCCTTCTCATACTTCTCTATTGTACATATATGATGTATGGTGTAATGGGGGTTCTTAATTACATCATCCATCCATGCATCTTCTTTTTTCATCTCTTTTTTTGGCAGAGGGTTTTTCCCATGAGGTTTTCCCTCTTTCTCTATTTTCAAAAAGATTGCATTGCATTTGTCCATGAGTACCTAACATGGCCTAGTAGTTGAGACCCATCATGCATTTTCATTTTAGCTTTCATAAGCTTAAGTGCATTCCCCTAAGTTGCACTTAAGGGGGGGTGTTAGTGTAAATAATTAATTATTATTACACTTGACTTAAGTTTACTTAGGTTAATTCATTATTTTATTATTTATTAAATTAGAAACTTAGGAGTATGCATACTCATATGAGTTGTCTTATTGACAACATAGGAGTTAGCATCTCTAATTTAGCACATGGTGTCTACAACATAAGAGTTTGCATAATCATTTGAGTTGTCATGTAGACAACACAATTGTTTGCACTCTAAATAAGCACATGATGTCTACAATATATTTTTATGTGACACACCTATGTAATCTTATCCTCTCATCATCACACTAAATTTTGTGCTCAATGAAGGATAGTCCACTCTTATTGGGCATGTGCTTAGTTATGAGTCTTATCATCTTGTTGACTCCTAGTTAGTTTAGAGGCCTTTATATTTAGGCACTCCTAGTGTGTATGTACATCAATTCATTTTCATATTGTCATTCTGATCATGCTTTCTTGGTCTATATTGTGCTAGCGCTTGAGCTTCTTGGTCTTGGGTTATTTTTCCCTAAGGAAAATTCTTACATAGTCAAGAAATCAAGGTAACCATTTCAACAAAAAGATAACTGGAAAGCAGGCATAGACCATGAAGATAGAAAGACCAAGAGCACTAAGACCAAAGAGTCACTTTAAGCATGTTCAAGCACTAGAGACATAGAAAATAAAAATAAAATGATTAGACTCCCCTTAGTAAGAAACACAAGAATACTGTTAAGACTTGATGCTTTGACTTGGTTGACAAAGTTTGACAATAGTTGATAGCATAGCAAGTTTGATGTTCAAAATCAATTTCTTTCCAAGCAAGATAGTGACACATGTAGTAGTCTTCAAATAATCAAGCAAGGGACAAAGCAACCTTATGTGATACAAGCATATCTGAAGTATTAAAACCTAAAACTATTGTCATTTGTATGTTCAAAAGATTTCCACAGGTCTAGCACATTCAAGAACACATCAAGCAATATCTACCTAAAAGTCACGATTCATTACTCAACAACTTGGCCCACACTTGATACTCCTTTGCCTCACACCAAGTGGTTTTCCACAAGAGATATTGGTTTTGTCATGGAAGTACCATAAGCATAACCAAGGGAACACAGATGGTGAGTGTAAAATCTTGGGGTGATTTGGGTAGTCGACTAGGATCGATCCTTGCACCAAGAAGTTGAGCAGAAAAATTGGGTAGCTATTAACCTAGGGTTTCCATTTGTAATGTTCCTCTTGCACCCAATTAAGGGACACCCCACCTTATGATGGGTAATGGACCTTGCAGTCACAAGAGCGCCTTAAACATTATTTCCTAGTAATCTCCTCATGGTCAAAATCCCATAAGCAATCACACTAAGCAAAGATAAACACTACGTTTACCAAGGTTTTGTGTCCTTAATAGCCTTGATTTTATAGTGGGTTGGCAGAGCTGGGTATTAGCTTGTCCCCACTTGGGTCATTCCTCTTAGGTTGTCCAAGGGTAGGCCCTCTAAAGTATTCTAACTAACACAAATTGGATCCACTTTCAAGAGTCAAGATTTTTGATTCACCATGAGGGTGAAGAGAATACTCTCCTATCTTGATTGTTTTTCCAAAACATGCCAAAAATCTTAAATTAATCCTCTTGTTCTCAAAATCCAAAGGTGAGTCAAGATTATTGATTCACCACAAGGGTAAAGAGCATACTCTCTTATCACCAAAGAACCTCAATCACAAGTTTAATGTGCCTATAAAATGAAAGAAACTAGTAGAGTGTGACACATGGAATAAAATAAATACAAGAAATTTTTTTTTTTATGCTTTGGTCAGCCCTACAAACAATCATTAGTAGCCCTTGTGCATTTGAAGCTTTGGCATGCATTCTTTTTAGCAATGAAAATAAGGAACTCCCTACAAAGCAACCAAGGTTAGGGTATAACAACCAAGTAAGACCTTTGACATAAAGTGGTTAGTTACCTCAAAAATCCAAGTTATCTTCTAACCAAGTGTATGCAAAGAAAGTGCAAGCTAATCACAAATGCTCTCATTTTTACTCTTTGCTTTTGACCTAGTCAACAAGATTGGACTTTTTTGCTATGATTTTAGATCCAAAAATAGAAATAAAAAGAAGAGACCCCTACTAAAAACCAAAGGTCTTTCCAAAAATGAAAGAAATTCAAAAAAATCCCTTCATTTGAATCCTAGGCACCCATTTTGTCAAAATATACCAGATTTATCAAATCAAGTTTTTGAGGCCTAATATGAATACAAAAGTCAAAACAAAAAGGACTAACCCCCTTTATAATTTAGAGACCTTTCCAAAAATGTAGAGTTTTCCAATAAAATTGCTAACTTGTGAATAGGAACATTTTTTATAAAAATCAAAGAGAAATTCATAATGGACACAAATCAACTCAAAACAATCTACAAATTGGTCTGAGACATTTATGATGCATACCCAACTTGAAAAAAATAATTTAGATCCAAACTCAAAGTGGTTTGGAAGATATGCTCAAATCTTTCAAAACTAGGGTTTTGGCGTTCAAACAAATCTGCACAAGGCTTAGCCTTAAAACCAAAGTAAGAAACTTGCAAAACCACTTGATTAGATCCAAGAAGTTATTGTAAATAAATAAAAAATGATCATGTAACAAAAATTAAAGTAAGAAAATGGAGCTATAAACTTGGTTCTAGCCCCACGGTGAGCACCGAAATGTGCACATAAAAGTATCACACTTCTATAAACCATTATTCTTAAGAGAACCCACGGAAGAGAGAGTCTCAAGAGAAAACTTATAGCTCTCTATTTATGATGTGCAAAGGTTATGAGATGGTGGCTCTCAAATGAACCAAGCTATGCAACCCTTGCAAGGTGTACCATAGAATGAGAGAGTCAAGCAGTAGAAGCAAGAGTGCCAATATCCAAGAATCTAGAATAAAATGCAAATGAAAATGCAAGCTATTCTAAATGAAATGCAAGTTAAACAAAGAGAACTAAGCTAAAGCATAAATGAAACTAAGCTAAAACATATGTCATAATGTAAGTAGAAAGAGAGCTAAGCTAAAATGTAAAAATATAAGAATGCTCCAAGTCTCCAAAATCATCAAGAAAACCTATAGCATAACAATAGCAGGAGAGACTAGGATCTTTGAATGAAGAGAGAGCCCTCCCTTTTAAAGAAAAATGGATGGCAAAGATCAAGATGAAGATGGTGGATGATCAATGATGGAATTTGAAAAGAAGGGTGATCCATGTGCAAACACAAATCAACCAATAGAATATAAGTTGACTTGTCATATAAGTAAAAAGTCACAAAGCCTTTTCTTTGAAAATTAGAAAAAAGACTTTATATGTGCACTTTAAGTGGGCTAGAATAATGGGGTCTTTTATTTAATTAAAAGGGGACATGTTCTTTTAATCAAATGTTGAACTTAGGATAGTTTTGGTAAATAGATTGTTCTTCTTCTGATTCTCCTTTTAATTTGCCCAATTTGTAATGAAGAACAACTTTACACAATAGTTGGAAAACTATTTCTGAGAATAACTAGTTTCCCTCTGAATTAAGATATAGCTCCCTATGTGAATAATGTTCAAGGAATTATGTTTCTCTCCTAAACTAAAATGGGGTATGCTCTTAGGGTCTATTTGGTTCCTAGAAGATGACAGGAATTGGATTTTTCAAAACTTGGATTTGAAATTTTGTGCGTTTGTTTCAAAATTTGCAAAATGGAATTAGCATACAGGACTTCCAATTTTACCTCAAAACCAGGTTGTCCAACTTCTTTTAAAAATTAGGAATTGAAAATCAAAACCTGGTTTTATTTTTTAAGAAGTGTAAAAATAATAGATTGGACTACTTTTTGAAATTTGCCTTCAACTCCAAGCTTACACATAAAAATGTGTCTTCACACGCATCTTCCGAGTGAAACAAATGGTTTTAGTAAAATACCAAAAATCAGAATGAAGATATACAAAACCTTGATTTGGGTAAAC
Source organism: Cupressus sempervirens (assembly GCA_028749045.1). Lineage (NCBI taxonomy): Eukaryota > Viridiplantae > Streptophyta > Pinopsida > Cupressales > Cupressaceae > Cupressus > Cupressus sempervirens. The sequence goes on from CM053790.1 coordinate 373,405,261, forward strand.
CAAGGTTTGTAGAAATTTAGGTTTTTTAAATTCCATGAACCAAATGGACCCTTAATTCAGAGGGAAACTAGTTATTCTCATAAATAGTTTCCCAACTGTTGTGTAAAGTTGTTCTTCATTACAAATTGGGCAAATTAAAAGGAGAATCAGAAGAAGAACAATCTGTTTACCAACAGATTTTTGGCAACTCTGCTCAAGAGTTGGACAAGAAGATCAGTGCTAGAGATTTTTTTTTAGTTTATTATTGTTATCTCTGCTTGAGATTGGCGACTCTATGTCTTTAAAAGAACCTATTTTAAATCAGAGTTTGAAAGATTTGAAAGTTCTTATCATTCAGGTTCCCAGCTCATGTTTTTGGTGACTAAGAGGAAGAATACTTTGGTCTTTCAAGCTACAATATTCATTTTCTCTGCTACTCAGAGATTGGCGACTCCATTGTAAAAAATATCATGCCTATTAGAACATATTTTTGGAGAACTTGTTGGAAAGTTGGTTGCTCATGATCGAGGTAACATCATTATCTTTCCATAAATTTGATTCAGATTTCTGTCACTTTATTGCAATAAGACATGGATGCACCTTGGGCAATTGCTACTCGTCTGCTTAATTTTGTAGCCTATCATCCTTTTCCTTCCAGTTCTAGAAAGCATATACCCAACTTCTCAGGAGATGGAAGGATTACTACCGATGAACACATAAGAAAATTCTTCACAGCTATGAATATTTTGGGAATTAATCATGAAGATGTTGCAGTCTGGTTATTTGTTGAGACTCTTATTGAGGCAGCTGCAGACTGGTTTTATCAATTGGCAGATGGATCCATCACAAATTGGGATATCATGAGAGCAGCATTTGAAGCAGGGTAAACTTTAAGAAAACCACCTCCAAAAAAAGATATAAAATATTAGCGAATCTTTCATTATTTTGAAAAAAAAATTATTTCTATTGGCGAATCTCTCAATTTTTCATTCTAAGTATGATTAATATTGGCGATTATTTTTGAATCATAATTTTTTTTGTATAAAATATTGACGAATCTCAATAATAATAGGAAGTTCATCAATCACCATGGAATATTACAAACCAAAATTTAATATTTTTTTACCTCATGGAATATTATGTGAATTGTTACATATACTTTAAATCAATGGTGAAAAATAAATATTGGTGATATATCCCTAAAGCAACTAATAATTATGATAATTATTGGTCAGTTCAATTTAATTTTTTCAATAATATATTATATTTAGGTAACTCAAATCTATTCATGTAATGAATATTATGGCGAATATTTGAGTTTAATTTTTTAACAAAATAAATTATTGAGTGATTTTAAATATTCTAGAACTAAATTTTATAAAACTATGGTGATTTAGGTTGTATCAAATCTTAAATTATTAGCCAAATTACTAGCCAAAAAATTCTAAAATTAGCCAAATTATGAATATTAGCCACTAAATTATACCCTAATTTGAAGATCGTTTCAAGATTGTTGAAGATGAATATGATTTGATGACTCAACTGACATCAGTGAAGAAGTTACCTTCTACAAGCTTTGAATTAAGAAGGTCTAGACTTGTAGATTTAAAGGCAGCTCAGAACTACTATAGAATTAGAGGATGATATGATTGTTGCAGGAAGATGGAAACATGAAATTCATAATAAGGCCAGCACCAGTGATACTACTTTAAAAGAAGAGATGATTCAAAAGTTGTCTAATGAACTAATTATTTTGAAAAGACAGCTCACAAATTTCAACAATCCATATCAAAGAGGTTTTTCAGAGGAGGTTGGTGAATGTGGTAATAAACCTTTGCAATTACCTGGACTACATCAAAGATTGGTAATTGAAGCTTCACACGAAAGGGTGGGTGGCAACTTTGGAAATTTATTTTTAGAATATGAACCAAACTTAGAGAAACAAAATGCAAAGGTAGTTGTTGATTTAAAATTTCCTCTAGCAAGACAAAGACAACCAACATCCAAAATGCAAAGCATTGATGTAAATTCTGAAAAGTATGTTTTGTCTTCTCCTATCCTCCCTGCTTTGAAAGAATCTGAATTTATTTCATCTTTAGTTAGTCCACAATCGATGAATCATCAACTTGAGGAAAGTTATCAGCAAGAAAAGCATTTCTAGCCTGTAGAGAAAGACATGCCTGAACCATCACAAGAAGATGAAAAGGTTGTTTTTATTCCTTGTTTCTCAACAGTATTTCCTTTGGAATCAATACTTATACCTCTAAATTCATCATTTGAAGTTGAAAAAGAGACTTTTTCTCCTAAAGATGAGCATAATGAAAAGGTCTTGGAAAATTTTGTACCTGTGTCTGAAATTAAATATCAAGAGCACACCACAAATAGTTTGGATGTGATTATGGAAGATGTTTAGGAACCATCTTGTTTCGATAAAATTTACAAAGTTAATTAAGAGGAGGTAGTTCCTACAATAAATTATGATTTGAGTGCTTCCCAAGAACTTATAAGTATGAATCTAGAACTGCCCTTAGTATTGCAAATCGAAGAATCAGTTTCGGTTCAATTTTTAAATCACTCTATGGAGCATGCTGAAATTGTTGAAGCTAAAGAGATTGCTTTGACTGTAATGGAGAGTAAAGAGATGATGATGGAAGTAGAAGACAATGTTGATCATGGACAAGATGAACAATCACTTCTCTTATTTGAATCACTTGAGGCTACAGTAAGTTTCCCCAAGGTATGTGATGATGAGATTACTAGTCAAATTACCTTAGAAAATATTATGTCTCAAGGGAGAATTACACAAATAACAGACATACATACTATTCATAGCATCATGATATTGAAAATATAGGCCAAATTTTTTTCCTAACTATTGATGAATCAATCAAAGCTAAGGAAGATAGAATTAATGAGCATAATGATGATGACTTTTTGATGGATGGTCTGATGTTGAATGACAATAAAGTTCAAAATTCTCAAGAAGGTCTTGGTCCTAAACAGAGTATGTGTTATGAAGATAATCCAATATTCAATTGGTCTTTGTTGCAGCCAAAGCATGCAAGTACAGAAACTTGTCATGAGGAAGTTTATGACAAAAAATGGTTATTTGGAAAATTACCATTGCTTGAAAGGTTGTTGAATTGGTCCTATCCACATAAAAGTAAGGGGTTGCTGAAAAACTTAAAGAATTCATACATATGCAGGCCTCTAAATCGTAAAGGGTCATATTTTTCTTAGCCTGTAAATGGCTTTGCTTAACCAATGTAGGATTCTTCTCATATAAGGTTTGTCTAGTTTTTCCCACCTTATATGAGGTCTTTTTGTTGTGTTTAGTTTTTTTGTTTTCTTTCTTGTTTTGTTGTTTCCTTTGTTTTAATTTTTTTGTGTTGTCACCCTTTTTGTTTACTGGCCTGCGAACCCAAAGATTTTGAGTCCCTTGCTTGGGCATACTCTACCCAAGTCCCCAGTCAAAGCCAACTATTGCCTCACTTTTCACTCCATACCTATGTTGTTAAAAGTGAAAGATTTTGAAGTCATGATCAGGTTTGGTCTGATTTAGGTCTAGGTCTAAGTCTTCCTTAGATAGGCTATCTTTGTCAGGTTTCCTTTTCATTGCCTTTTCCTTCTTTAAGCTGGTTGGGTTGTTCTAGAGGTCTTTTTGTATCGAGTAGGTTATAGATCCCAACCTGGCTAAGATAATATGTTCCTATTGATGATCTTTTTCAGTAGAAGAATGATGATTATGAATCATGATTTCCAAGCATTTGCAAGGAATCAGAGGAAAGTTTTCAGGTGACTGATGTAATGATAGAATTAGCATTATAACATTTAGAATTCCTCTCCTCACGATAATGTGTGCAGTTCCATTGATGAAACTTCTCTCATTCTTAACAAGTACATTGGCTATAGAGAAGTATAGGTTTAGCATCCACCAATGTTGGAGGAATTTGAATTCATTCGGTGGAAATTTACATGCATTGTTGATACTTGGAAGAAGAAGGCGGAAACCAATCTCTTGGTTTAGTGCAGATGTTGTTTTAACTCTACAGGGAATTTCAACACCATTTGATAAGGATCAGAAGAAAAAGTGGAAGTTGAGAAATCTTCTATGGTTTACTTGCATTCTAATGTTTTGAAAGGTATTGTGTTGCTCTCTTAGCTGAGAGGTGGTAGACATCTTTAGATAACAAAATGGAGAAACTGATACAAATCAATTTGAGCGTACCTGATTCAAGAATGATGGAAACCTACTATATTCTCCTACAAGTTTTTTTATTCAAAAGATTTTTTTGGAATAATCAAGGATATTCCAAGTTTAATGGCTCTTCTACCTATTGCATCAAAACTTTTTTCTGATGAGTGCATAAGTTACTATGTCCATTTCTCAGAGGCTATGCCATGGATCAAGGAAGAAGAAATGGAGGTGGTGAAATTGGTTCCTTTCCTACAACAAGGTGAAGCTACAGAGCTCCTTGCAAGAACCTCTCTTGTGAAAGGCAATGCATTGGAGGATATGCTAAATGGCTCAATATTTACTACAACCCACAGCCATCTAAATGGAAACACTATGAAGGCATTTATGGCCAAGTTATTATGGGATTATTCATCTCGAGACGTTGTTCATCTTGTTCTAGACAATGCATTTGCTACAAGTTTGAAAAGTGTGAAGGATTCCTTAGAGGAATTTTCTAGCCCCAATCTAAGAGGTGGTGATCATGATGAGATTGAAGCTATGTAGCAGACAAACCTCCATACAACTGTTGTTAATGGAAGGAAATTGTTTTAGCAAAATTTAAAACACTTATGCATAGAAAGGTTACCCTAGCGGAAAACACACTCACATGTTCATTTTTCGCAAGGCAAAATAGTTTGTTCATTTTCTGTAGGAGAAGTCAAGTTCTCATTTTTCGTTGAAGAAGACAAATGTTCATTTTTTGCTATACAAAAGGCAATAACAAAATAAAGCAACCCGCATTAAACCATTTAACTCAAATTCTCAGAGGGTGTAAATCAAAATGGAGAGAATTATCTGCCTCTTGATCAGTTAATGATGATTATATGGGAAGGATAATCTTTGATCCTCAAAACTAATTTGAGAATCTATCATGAGAATTGAATATATTTAGGTCAGTCCAATGATGCCCCGAGAAGATGTATTATGCACACGAAATCAAGATTTCAGATGCAAACTATGAAATGATGAATAGGAAGAATTGTATCATGCAGTTGTAGCTCTTGAAGTTATAAACATATAAGAAACACCAACACAGCTACTTTTATGGAAAAGAGATCTAAAGAAGATGGCGAACTTGGCTATCGCATCGAGAACTAAAGAATTTTTCTACCATAGAACATAAAATCTAATACCAGTCATTCATCACAGCTGATGATATTTAAGACATATAACATCATGAATTATAATGTGGCACTGTGATCAATGAGCAGTGACCAAATATGGTGTGGGATTGGTTGAATAGCATTGGTTATTAGTCAAAGCATGGTTTGCCATCATTGAAGCATTAATTCAATGGGACAAGGAAGTTTCAAAATGATTTTACTTCTAGTATTATCATTTTCATCACTCCCCAACCATACAAAGCATACGATGGAGGAAGGATCAATACATATTTGGCAAGCCCACGAAGATGAAGGGAATACTCATTATCATTCTGCTTTTGATGGATGCATAATTTCTCTTTCTTTGTTGGTCCTTGCACCATGGATTTTTTAGTTCTATCGTCATTTTCTTTTTAACCATAAATATCCTTAAGCACCAAGTATTTTGAGAAGGTGGTCCAGTTTCAGGCATGGAAATCTTTGGAGCAACAATGTATACCTGCATTGTCTGGATCATAAATTGCCAAATAGCTTTGGCCCTTAGTTACTTCACATAGTTACATCATCTATTTATATGGGGTAGTGTTGCTTTCTAGTATTTCTTTCTTTTGTCTATGGTTCTATCAAACCTACATTTTCCACAAAAGCATACAAAGTTCTTGTTGAAGCTTGTGGCTGTAGTCCAATGTATTGGTTCCTTACACTTGTAGTTGTTATATCTACTCTAGTTCCTTATTTCACATACTTCTCTTTTCAAAGAAGATTTTTTTTCCTTTGTATCATAGCACCATTCAGTGGGTAGGGCATGAAGGAAAAGACCAAGATTCATAATGGAATGTAGTGCTACGAGCACCACAAACACGTCCAATCCGTCCAGTTCATGTGGGTTTCACAAAAAGAGTTGAAGTAGGTTATCAACAGTTAAAGGAAAAATTCTTAAGAAATCAAAAAATAGAGTAAGGGGTGCTCATAATTAGTCAAATTAGGCACATGCCAATCCTTGATCTTATTAACACATGAATTATTGCTTAGTGATTTTGAAAGACGGTAGGAGTTAGAACTTTATTTGCCAATTTAAATGCTAGTGTCTATTTGGACTGAAAACTATTCGAGAGAATGAAATAGTAATTGGAAACTTCCTATGAAGTCATTTAATGGGCTTTCTAGAAAGTGGCCAAAATTTGAAGACTTCAACTGTCATCCTTACTGAGCACACTATATTGATATGGCATTTCTTGCAGATAAGAGATATTATAGATGCTGAAGCCTTTCCATACAATTTTCAATCTCCTGTTCCAAAAGATACCAAGATTAGTACATGGAGATATCATTAGATCAACACATTCTTTTATAACTTTGTACCAAATATCCTTGTATTTTGGAGAATGCATAGAGGCAAATTTAAGACTTTAGGTTGGCCCTTTGAACCAAATCAGAAATTGATGGTTCTGATAGTGAATTTAGTTCATGAACACTATCTTGAAGATGTGGCTTTCCTTGCCTTCTGGAGTTCAGGGTCGGTGGACACAACTCAGTAGTAGCTTTTGCTACATTTAAATCCTTGAAACTAGTTTTAGGATCAGGACCAGTTTTAGGATTAGGATTTTGATTTACATGCCTTTTCTAGCATTTACATTTGGTTGATTTGGGGCAAAATTTTTAGGTATTCTAATCATGATTCATAGGGTCCCACATATTGGCTTAAAAAAGTGTTCAAGAATATTAGTCTAACATTGAATTTGAGAAAGATTAAATTTAAAAGATTCAGAAAGAGAATCCGAAAAGGCAAAAGGGAATGGAGAATTAGAAAGAAGTGGTCATGAGATCAAAAGTCATCATGCAAAAACTGAAAGGTCACCGAAGGGAAACCAAACAGTGGCTGAAGGAGATTATTTATTGCAAATATTTCCTAAGGAAAGGGTTCAGCCTTTTCTACATACAGTCAGAGAGCTAGAGTAGAGAGGGGGTAAATTGTTGATGTAATAGACTTAATATTGCAGAGTCAATGGAAGGGTGTTTTATATCAATAAGTTCCTATCCCATTTAGTTAGTTAATGGTTGCTTCTATGTTTCTTTCTTTAAAATCCAAATTACAGAAAGAAAGAAAAGATGTTTCATTCTTTCGTTATGAAGATATGAATTAACTAAGGTAAGATGTGCTTTGGGAGATTCAGAGAAGGATTCATTGGAAGTTTTTGATCATTTCATTTATATTTTCATTGATAGTTTCTATAGTTTAGTTGATGTTGAGTATATGGATTCATAATAATTGTGAGTTCTATTGCTTGGTTTATAGATTAGAAGTTTTTCTTGCCTGGATTAAGTCTTGTTTAGGCTTAATTTGGTTTGCCTCTTCTGCTCTCAGGTTAAGAGCATACCCCATGTTAGTTTAGGAGAGAAAAATAATTCCTTGAACATTATTCACATAGGGAGCTATACCTTAATTTAGAGGGAAACTAGTTATTCTCAGAAACAGTTTCCCAACTGTTGTGTCAAGTTGTTCTTCATTACAAATTGGGAAAATTAAAAGGAGAATTAGAAGAAGAACAATCTGTTTACCAACAGATAGCATAGTCAAACTATAGGTTATAATAAAATTAATTGATTATTAGGAATTTGGTATAGGTAAATGATTAATTAAATTAGCCAAAATGTTGAGAAGGGGGCTAATAGTCTAGATGACCATTTTTAGATGATTACATCCTACAACTGGGGTATCAAGTTGGGAAACTTTTCCTTCTATGAGAGTTGCAAAATCATCAAACACATTTTCCAAGTTCTTGCATTGTTATATGGTGGTGATAAGAGGAGATTCATAAGAGATAGGTAATTCTTACATATTCACCTTTGAAATGGGAATTGTAGGTGTCAATACGGTGAAGAATGAGTCCACATCATTATTGTGGAAACTAAGAAAGGTTCCTCTTGGGAAGATGACTCTTGGCTACTTGGTGGTTGTGGAGGAGATATGATAGTTATTTCTCCCTCTTCCTCTCCTTCATCTAATTCTTTTGCTTTCAATGGTGATTGAAAAGAATGTAAGGGTAGAATCACAAATTTTCCACCTTCAAGCTTAAACTTGAGAGTTTTAGCTAGTTCTAAGGAGGATGAACTGTCTTTCCTCTTGATCTTCACTCTAAACTTTCTTCCAATGCATTTGAAATTACTAAAATCTACTCCAACCTTCATATTAATTCTCTTAAGACCTTTTTTTTTTCACTCATTTGTTGGTATTTAGCAAAATAGACTAAAATCTATCAAAGATGGAAGTTTCCTCCTTGTGTTGTTATTGGATGGGAATGGGAAAAAGCTTTTCTAGTTGGCTAGTGTGATATGCTAGATCCAAAATAATATCATCATTATCAATCTTAACCCCTACTAGAATTTAGATTATCTTGAGGTCATTGATTTTTCACAAAGTAAGACTATAGTAACCCATCTTGATGTTATCTACCTCACTGCATAGTTCAATCCACACATCCTCCATGTGATGAACATGGATGAATGCCCTTTTATCTTTGAATGCATACCTCTATAATCAGATTTGGATCTGGCCTTAAACTTCTTCAAGGTGATGAGCCAAAGTTTGGATTCCATGGCTTTGATCTAGTAGACTGAGTTGAGTGAATAGTTGCCAATCTAGAGAGGCTTAATAGTGGTAATGTTGAATCTTGACCTGTGCCAGTTGGTTTGGTTTATTTTCACTTCCATCAGTTATCTATCCATTTCCATGAGAATTATCCTATCATAAGGATATCTAAGTAGAGTGTATGGTTCTCCTTCAAAACAACCAACTCTAAGGTAAGTGAAAGTTGGAAATTATATTTTTGGATCTTCTTTAATAGCGAAGCATAAGCAAAGACTAGGGTTTCAAAGCTATGGCAGCAAGTAATAATGATAGGAAGGGAAGGGAGCTTGAAATGGATTGTGGAAACCCTAGAAGCCTCTGTACAACTAGTATGCCTCTTGGGGTTGTTCATTGGACCAAAATAGACATAAAGAGCATTGCAGGGCTCCTGAAGTGCCCGAGCACAGAATAGAGGATTCAGCTAGAATCCAAAGGAGGGCTTCATGTTTTAGCTAGAAGTGGGTAAGGATGCATGAAGAGAGGCCTTTAACATCTGGAGGGCTTACAAAATATGTTGCAGCCATAGTGGACAAAAAGGTGGTTAACATCCAAATAGACATAGAGGAATGGAAGACATCAATGAATATGCTCAAGGATAGGGCTTTTTTCATGAAATATGGAGGAGGATGGCCACCCATACCCAAACTAAGATTTTGGGTTAATGATGTTTGGGGACTGGATGCGATCATCAAAACACCGATAAATGGTTTCTTCCTAATTATCCTGGCCTCTAAACATGACAAAACAAGGGTGATATTTAATGGGCTCTTTCTAATGGAGGGAGTAGCTTTCTTTATTAAAGACTAGGTCCCTAATTTTAACCCTAAATAGGAAAAAGTGGAAGAGGTTCCCATTTGGATTAGGTTGTATAATCTCCCCCATGAATACTAGAACCTAAGGATCTTTAAGATGATAGTGACAAACTGGGGAAGTTCATCAAAGCCAATGAAGCAATCGAATAGAATGACTTTAGTCAATATGAATTATGTGGAAGCCATATTTGTTATTTCCATATGCAATAGAGATTAAAATGGTTGAAGGTTATTGGTGGTAGGAGATTGAGGTCAAGGAAGCAATCAATAGTTGTAGTAGTTTCAAAGAATGGGGGCATATGATGAAGGTTTGTACAGTCAATAGAAAAGGCAAGGAGAAAGTGAAGGAAGTACTAAGAAATTTTATAATATCAATAGATCTAGAACCTTCTAACATTGGGTAAGGGAGGACTCCATACCTAGAGTAGTGATTAAAGAGAGGTGTGTGGATTCTGAGTTGGAATTTGTGGTTGATTTGAGCCAGGGGATTAACAATTGTTATCCTAGTGCAAATGATGTAGAGATCCTTAATGAGAACCTTCCTTAGGAAATACAACAGGATCTAAATTTGGGGTCAATTTCATTGGCAATTGAGGAAGATCTCCAAAGAGTACTAGAGGGAAGGGTAGACTCTAATTAGGTTTTGGAGGATGTGTCTTAGATGAAAGTTGTAGAGAATGTACCACTATAAGATAGACATCTTAGAGGAGAGTATGCATCATGAAGAGGAGTCAAGGGGGATAGAAATAATTATTTCTCCCACTAGGATGTTGGTACCTTTCTTGGGTAATCTACCAAAAATTTATGAGTTATTGGGAGAAGGAGAATTTTTAGATAAGGACGAGATTGGGGTCCCTAAGCTGTGCATGATCTTGCAATCCTAGGCCAAGAAGAGTAAAGCTCAAGGGAGTTCATAGAAGATAGGTAGGAAAAATAGCCAAAGATTACTAGAGGAAGCTAGCAACATGAAGGGTCAAACCCACTTGAGATCTGGGAGGGACATTGTCTCTCTTAGGTAGCAATGAAGTTCCTTATGTGGAATGTTAGGGGCTACAATGCCCCTAACAAAAGATGCATGATCAAGAGAGCTCTAAATCAAGTGAAAGAAGATATAATTTGTATTCAGGAAACTAAAATGGAAGTAGAGGAGGTAGAAAAGGTTTTAGGAGTTAGGAAAATGTGGATGTAGTAGGGGCATCTGGGGGTTTGGAGATTCTATGGAATCCAAGGCTTCTTAAAGGTGATCCCCTTATCAAGAAGAGAAATTGGCAAGCCCCACGCTTCTCTTCTCTTATTGTTAATCTCTTGGAAGTCTTGATTAATGTTTATGGACCCACCAAATCAAATGAGCAAAAGGCAATATGGGAGTAAATTGGCCTTTTTGTAGCTTCTTTAGGAATGTGTTTTGAATGATTTTAGGAGATTTCAATGCTACTCTCATCTTAGTGGATAAATATTGCGAGGGCAGGGGGGTGTACCTTAGGCTCAATCTAGATAGATTCTCATAATTTTATACAACACAATAAACTCTGGGAAGTCCTACTAAGGAGGGCCACTTCACGTGGACAAACAAGAGGAAAGGTTTTTCAAATATTGTTTAGAAATTGGATAGGATTTTCTTGGTAGGCAAATGGTAGACTTTACCTGTTGTTTTTGAAGGTCAAATTCTAGGTTTGTTAGGTTCTGTCCACTATTCTATGTCCCTTGTAGTTTAGCAAGATGTGATCCTGATCAAGTATCCTTTTAAATTTAAAAAGATGTGGTTTTGGGCAAATGGTTTCACGGAGCTGGTGGCTGAGTGGTGGATTAAGGTGCCTTGTTTTGAGGATAAATGTTGTCTTTCATTTTTTTCCAAAACTGAGACATCTCAAGAAATAATTGAAGGAATGGAATCAACACCATTTCAATAACATCTTTAAGGAAAGAACAAAGGTAGAGGTGGATTTGGTTGCCCTAAACAATAAGGTTTTGGAGTAGGGGATGGATGAATTTGATTATCAAAATGAATAGGTTTTAATGGGTAAGTAATCAAAAATATTAGAAAGGGAGGAGGTTTATTTCAAGCAAAAATCTTGAGAGAATTGGTTGTGGGATGGGGACAGGAATACTAAATTTTTCCATAGCTCTATGAAGGTGAACCGAAGTGTAGACATGGATAGCATAAATAAGGAAGTGGTGGAGTTTCTCTCAATGCTCTGGCAAGAGGAACAGGTGGATAGGAAAGGAGTACAAAACAAGGTTCAAAGGGTAATACTATATATTATTTTAGAAGAGGATAATAGGATGCTCATGGAGACTATTACAATGAGAGAACTTAAGACAATAATTTTTGGTATGGGTGGAGATAAGATACGAGGGTCAGAAGGTTTTTAGGCTTTTTTTTACCAGAAGTTTAGGATTTCCTAAAGGGGGAGCTACTGAGTGTGGTAGAGGAGTTGAGAAGAGAGAGTTTCATCTTGAAAGACTTCAACAACACCTTGATTTCTCTCATCCCAAAGAAAGACAGCCTTCAATGTATGATAATTGCAAACCCATTTCTCTTTGTAATATTGTGTATAAAATCATCACAAAGATTGTTGTAAATAGTATGAATATTATTTTAGATTTCATTATCTTGCCAAAATAAAGTTGTTTCACACCAAACTAGAGAATTATGGATAACATCATTGTGGCTCATGAAGTGATCCATTCTACCTGTAAGAGCAAGGGTAGGAGAATGATGCTCAAATTAGATATACATAAAGCCTCTAATAGATTTGATAGGGTTTTTCTGTTGGAAGTGTTGAGAAGGTTTGGTTTTGGGGAAAGCTAGTTGAAATGGATTAGAAGCATGATTTATGACTTTAGAACTTCCATTTTAATCAATAGTAGCCTACAAGGTTTCTTGAGTATGAGTTAGGGTATCAGACAAGGAGACCCAATTTCACCCTTCTTATTTATTATTTTGGTGGAGGTCTTGAGTAGACTAATTTTGAATAAGAGAATTGGTGGAGCCTGAAAAGGCATTTAGATTGTGAATGGGATACCACTTACATCCCATTTTCAAATTGTGGATGGTACTTTTTTCTTTGGTGTGGCTTTGATGGTGGAGGTGAAGGTGATGAAATTGGTGCTTAATGATCACAACTTGGCATTAGGGCAGTCAATAAATTGGGATAGTCAAAAAATTTCTTTTTTAATACAGAAGTTGAATCGCAAAGATTTATTGTTGATTTCTTGGGTGTTAGGATTGGAAAGATCCCAGGGAGATTTTAGGGGATCCCTCTATTTGGAGGAGCAGGGAAAGGACCAATCTAGAAAGACTTGGTGGATGAGTATAGAAAGAGAATGGATAATCAGAAAGAACAATGGCTCACATTGGTTGGTAGGATCCACTATGCTTCGAGCTATAATTTTGGTGATGCCAATATAATCTATGACATGCTTCAAGATCCCCAAGAAAGAGGTGTTGTTGATCTAGAGGTGCATGAGTAAGTACTTATGGAATGGTTTGTAGGAAGGTGAAAAGGTACCTCTAATTGCTTGGTCATAGGTGTACAAATTGAAGGGTGGTAGAGGGGCGCGGGTGAGGGACTACTTGCTTTTCAGTATACCATTATGGGCTAAACTAGTTTGGTAGATGTTCAGTGCTAGAGATTAGAGTTGGGCCAAGATTTTATGAGCAATATACTTGGATAATTGTGAGGATGATCACATTCTAACTATTTTGGATCCCCCACATGGTTCAACTATTTAGAACTTCCTTCTTAGTTGTAGAGAGATGATCACTAATCATTTAACTTGGAAGGTTGGGAATAGAGAGAGGGCAGATTGTTGGTATGATTTGTGGGATGGAGGCTAGAATTTGGTTAGCTCAGGGGTCTCTCAAAGATTGATTAATTTGATGTGGTAGCTTTGGGGTACCCATGTTAAAGATTACATAGATGCCCAACCAATAGACTTGGGCTGTCCAAAGAAATAGAAGGATGCTTCAACTTTGGGGATCAACAATGAGGATAAGGATCGTATGAAGCAAATTTTGTTAAATAGGGATTTGGTTGCCTCTATTTCAGAGGATCATCTTATTTGGTGTGGCTCTAAAATTGGAAATTATTTAGCTAAGATTGGTTATCAGCTTCTAGAAGGGAACCATGACAAAGTGGATTGGGAGTGCAACCTGTGTTGGCATAAGGAATGTCTACCAAAAGTAGGATCTTTCACATGGTTGGTAGGAAATAGTAAAAAACTAATAGGTGAATGACTCAAGAGGATGGTTTATCAAGGACCTTTTAGATGCCCTTTATGTAAGGATGTCAAAGAAATTATTGGTCACCTCTTGCTCCACTGTAGTTACTCCCAAGAGATGTGGACAATGGTCAGATCCAAACTGGATTGGGCTTATCTGTTAATAAAAACTCTAAAAGGTTAGCTACAAGCTTGGTAAGACAAGAAAAAAGGACATATCTTTGGAGTTTCTTGGAACATAATCCCATCAACAACACTTTGGGATTTTTGGAAGGAAAGAAATAGGAGAATTTTCTAGAGGAAGGAAAACAATATAAGTTTCTGTGGATATCGACTAGAGAGAGCCCTAATAGAATTCATATCATTTGTAGCTTCATCTTCAAGTGAGCATAACCCATCTTTTACAAGATTTGAGGCTCATTTGCAAGCAAAGTTTCCTACTATTAAATTTCATCCCATTAATGGGCCTTCAAGGGTTAATCCTCGACAAAGGAAGGAAAGATGTTTTTGATAGCCACTAGAGGAAGGATAGATTAAAATTAATTTTGATGGGGCTACCCAGGGTAACTCGAGCAGATTTGGATGTAGATGTATTGCATGGGATCATGAAGGAAATTATATAGCCTTTGTTGTAAAAAGACTAAGGGATGGGACTAATAATGTGGCAGAATGTGAAGTAGCAAAAGGGTCCATTTTCTTAGGAGTCAAGTTGGACATCAGATGACTTCATTTGGAAGTAGACTCGGAGATTATCATCAACAGGATCAAAAAAGGAGAATTGGAGTCTTGGTATCTCAATAAGAACATTAACTAGATTAAGTGTGTTTTTTTGGAGTTTGAGGACAACAAAGTTTCTCATGTCTACAAAGAGGGAAATGTGGTGGCTAATAAATTGGCCAACCTGGGAGAAAATGCCCCTTTTGGGAAATAGAATGAATTCTTTTAAGACTTTGCTCTTCTCAAACTTGATTGAAGATGGTGTGTTTTTAGTGGTATCAAATCTACCCACCTCCTTTTGAAGGAGTGAATTATAATTATTAACCCTTGATCAAGGACACTTATGATCAAGTGATCTAATATGTGTGACAAAGGATCTACACACACGAGGATTTTGAAATGTGTTCTTCCAAATCCTTCATGGGAGTTTTTTGAAGTAGGAGAAGGGCCCAATTTTTTGCAAGCATTTGAGCAAAGTTTTTTGAAATGGAGGCCAATTTCACCTTGGAGTTAGATAATTAAATGTAGGCTCATGAAGGTAAAATTTTGATGCGGCACTTGAAGAACATCTTCCTCATTGAAGACTAGGATTTCATTAGCTGTGTTATGAGATTTTTTGCCTAGAGTACTTGGATTCTTACTGAAGAAGGAGGACCAATCTGGACATAGTCTCACTCTTTATCACTCTAGATTTTCTTGTTGGTGAGACAAAAGAGGAAATTTGATGAGTCATGGTTGTGTCTATCAACCCACAATAGCTTTTGGGAGTCAAAAAGATCATTGACAGGCCAAGCTAGGGAAAGGGTTGGATATGGGGTAGGAACCTTAGAGGAAAATTAGAGGAGGAGACTCACAGTTGTAGCCTTTGGTTGTGTGGTTGACTAGAAATCCCCGTGAGGTGCATGTGTTGAAAGTGGCT
The DNA here is from genome assembly GCA_028749045.1 of Cupressus sempervirens. Lineage (NCBI taxonomy): Eukaryota > Viridiplantae > Streptophyta > Pinopsida > Cupressales > Cupressaceae > Cupressus > Cupressus sempervirens. The sequence continues at coordinate 373,420,880 of CM053790.1, forward strand.
GAAGGATTGCAAAAATTGGTTAATTTTCTATAGGAGAAGATTTGAGATTTGGAGGAAGGAAGGTAGGGTTTCATTAAGACAACTCCACACAAGAGTGTGAAGCCATCGGGTGACTCACTGCATTACCAGTTGGATAAAAGAAGATGGGAGACTGATGGGGCACTGACGAGAGCTAGGATGTGGGTCGACATGTCTCTCATAGGGGAGGTAGAAGTGAGTGGCTCTAGAAGAAAATGGTGCTCAGTGGATGACAATCACTCCATCTCAAACTTCACCAAGGATGAAGCTGCAAACTAGTTTAAGGCTTAAATTAATAGGGTAGTTTATGGCATGTATGGTGGCTTTACTAGTTTTTGTTTGTTCAAATGTAATAGGTTGGGTGTAGTTTGAAGGTGTTAATGTCTTTTCCAACTAGTAAGCATTAACTTTTTATTGTTAATGGGGGTTAAATTGAGGGTTGTTATAGTTTCCTCTTCATACTATGACACACTATTATAAGAATTGTCATTTTAAATTAATATAATATAAAATGTTACCTATAAAAAAAAGTTGGAAATTATAGAAAAATATACTTGTCTTGATTAAATTTTTCCCATGCCTCATCTTATACTCTTTTTACTATCATCTTCTTGTTGAAAAGGTACTTTAAATGCCCAAAAACGCATCTTTCACCCTCTGATAGTGATACTTGATTTTTATTAGTGTGAGTTGATCGTAGTAGTTCTAGATGGGAACCCAAGACTAATCTCCCTTGGTGGAGAGTCCAATAATATAAACCAAGTATGAATTCATGTGTAATGAAGATGATGTCCCCACATGAATCATTTGTTCACACAATGTTGTGATTATGAGTTATCACCAATAGATAGGTTCTTTGTGTTCTAGAATATGCTAAATAAACTTAAACATCTAGGTCTCAAAGTGGTTTATCAAATCATTAACTTCTTGAGAGAAATTATATATGTGAATTGTCTTTATCCATCTAGAACAAATTGATCTTTTACTAACCAACATATTATTATTTTTAAACCTTTCATAATCCATCTTATTTTGATTTAACATTAGCATGGATATTTCCTTGGATAAATCTACACATTCTAAAGCTACAATGACTTTGAAGTTTTTTCAATAACATCTAGATCTAGGCTAAAAAGTACCTTATCATTTACATCCTTAAGTGTCTTTGACTTGAGGCTAAAATGATTCAAGCTTTCATAGACTTCATGGGTTTCCATAGGAAAGGTGGATACTAGATAAATATTACTTCTCCTAATATATCTCATATTATGGCTCGATGTTTTAACTCTTTGTAATAAATTGTTAGAAATAGGAAATACTAGCGAGGGAGGGGGGGAGGGGGGTGAATCAGTATTTTACAAACTTTATCCCAAAACTAGATATTATTAACAATCTTATAACTTGCATATGAAAGTAAACTAAATATAATGAAAAAATTAATATAATCACAAAATAAGAGAACCCATGATAGCATATTTTTTTAACTAGGAAACCCTAGCCAAGGGAAAACCCCGGTGAGGATGTTACCCACAAAATGATCCACTAATCAAAAGTATCTTGTGAAAGATATTGACCCTATTAGGATTCTATTACATCTATATAGTATCTTGATCCTTGTTAGAGGACTTAGGCCTCATTTAAAGCCTCAGCCCTGTTAGGAGTTGTTATGTACAAATAAAAATGTATACAAGGTGAGCCCACTTCCCAAACATGCAATATACAATGTAGTTCCTTAATACAAAGAGATAGATACAAAAATCTCTTTACACTACAGTTGATATATTCAATATCTAATACTACCTTTGCTACTCACAAAATTCACATCCCTCTAATCATACATCATATTTCACATATCATATAACACATACATAGTACACCAAAATTTCATATTCACAATCATTCCTTTATGCCTTTGCAATTACAATATTACTGCACAAATGACCCTCATGCTTTTACACACTTTACAAAATACATTGTTATCTTTTGTTGACTTAGGGTTAACATCAAGGATGTCATATCTAATTAGTTAAGTAATTATTTTGTAAACAAAATAATTCCTTTACCCAAAATATCCAAATCTCTATTATGACATGTTTTGCCTAAATACTGTCATAATCAGTGAACTACTTATAACTCTTGTCGTACTTTACATACTATCCTACGAACTTGACTATAGACCCATCATGCTCTATACTATCTTTCCTCAGCTATGCACATGCTAATATGAATTCTACGAACTGCATTGATCAAAACTCTATTTTTTGTATTAGATAAATTATATGATACTTAGACAATTTTCTAAGTATAATTGCCATGATTCATTCCTCAAGGTTTGTCCTCTTCATATAGAGGATATGTTGACATAAATTACAACTATTAGTCTCAAATTGGTTTTGACATTTTAGTGTCAACACACTTAACCAATTATTCAGTAATGTCGAGTATAATACAGAAGCTGAGTTATAGTGTGTGCTAAGCTAGAGAATTCAATAAGTGTTGAGTGAACTTCAAGTGCCAAGAAAAGTTCAAGTGCCAAGTGATAAGTGATGCTAAGTCACTATAGGTGTTGAGAAGAGTGTAGATGCCAAGCAAAATAGAATTACTATAGGAGCCAAGTGAGCCAATTTTCCTATATGTGTTGAGCATCAGCAACTATTAAGTGTTAAGTAATACAGAATCAACATATGAATTTGTGCCTTGACAAACTTAGATGTAAACCATTGTTGAAGCTGACATAGGATGAATCTCAAAGGATCTTGAAGATAAGATCGAATCTTTTTGCATTACCTATGTAATCAGCATGCAACCAATAAGAAAAATGGAGAAGGCATGCAAGCTATATGAAAAGTGCAAGAATTGAGCGAGAAATGAAGATTTAATATTGATCATAGATTCATACCTAATCCTAAGTCTTTGAAATATTTAAAAGGAGGATAAAACCACATTGTATGTGTGCATGAGCATGAGAGAATCTATGGGTGAATTATATCAAAGTGTAGAAGGGTGTAAAGACTTAGTGAAGAGCAAAACAACATTGCAAAATACAATTGATCAAGAATAGAGTATCAAAGTTACGAAGAGACATATCAGATCAAGCAAGGATCAAAGCAGACAGAGCAAAACAAGGATCTAAAATCAACAATTTAGGATTGCAAGTTATCAAGTCACTTTTAATAAGCTATAAAGTCTTTAATAGGATAGGCCTTTCACAAGGCAGACCATTAGAAGTGGTCAAACTTTGTAACCTTGAACAATTACATATTGTTGCAGTGATACTTTGTGAGTGTCATCCCCACCCCAGTTTTATCTTCTTATTTTGGAGGGTTTTTGGGTTACCAAATCTTGTGTTATTTATTTCCATGAATGTCTTTACTTTATGCTTATTAGATGAACTAGATGCATGTGAATGTTTTTAGTTAAAAGGATTTGAAATGGTTAAAGTTAGTTACTTCTAATTCACCCCCCTCTAAGAAGTAAATATTCCCACTTTTAAATTCTAACAATTGGTATCAGAGCCTAGTTCTCACAAGGAGTAGCCTTACAACTTGGAGAAAAGATCTAGAAATGGAAGCCTACAAACTTGGAAAGATCATAGAGAATCAGGCAATTGACATACAACTTACTTTACATGCTTTGGAAGAAGCTAGAGAAGAACTAAGAAAATCCTTAAAGAGAAGAAGAGAGATTTCCATAGTTGAGAATGATACACAATATAAGGAAATTGACATCTCAAACCTATTTTCAAATGGATATTCCAAAAAATTTGATGTAGCAATAGCGGACCTAATGGAGAAGAATAGAGCTCAAGCAGAAGAAATCAGAACACTCAAGCTTGAACAAGAATCACAAGCCATGATGCTTTGTGAAGTGACTGAACAGAAGAAAAGAGCCATTGAAGACAAGGCTATGATAGAAGAAGACAAGAGGAACCTTACCAATAGACTGGAAGAAAAAACAATTGAGCTCGCAAGAATTTCAAACATGTAGCTAGACACCCTAAGTTAGATGATGAATGCTCATCATGAACTAAATGTCAAGGATATTGAGATCCCTACACTGAAGATGCAAAATGAACAACTACAGAATAACCTAAAAAGAGAAAAGGAGATTGCAAAGAGCTTCAACAAACCTAATAAGGCCATCAAGTACTTTGAGCAGCTACTGAAATCACCAAGAGCTAACAATGATACTTTAGGACTAGGATACATCAACACTAAACAAGGAGAGTCATCCAAGACTGTAGAAGAAATGAGTAATAAATGTAAGAACACTAAGCCTACTTGTTATTTTTGTGGTAAAAAGGGACATACCTCTAATATATGTAGGAGCAAGAATGCCCATCAGCATGACAAACCTAAGAATGTGAGTCATTGTCATAAGTGCAAAAATCAAGGACATCAAGCACATAATTGCAGGACTAGGACTATCAAAACACCAAAATTTGAAGTCCACTACTACAATTACAATAAGTATGGACATAGAGCTTTTGAGTGTAGATCAAACCTATGTGGACACCTAATCAGCCAGTAAGGGGAAATAACCATGGTGATCACTATAATTGGGACTATAACACCAGGTATAGTTGTCATTATTGTCAAAAATATGGACACATTCCTGAAAATTGCATAAGGACACATTTCAAAGGAAGCTACAATAGATGGTTGAGCCAAACCACATGTTTTAGTTGCTTGAAGACTGGTCATATCAATAGGAATTGCCCAACAAGGTCAAAGACACCAAACTCAAAGAACAACAAAGGTAAAGAGAAGGTAGATGTTGAACACATCAAAGGAGAAATGAATAAGATGTGGAAGAAAAAAGATGGGTGTAGCACATCAAATGAAGGGATCACTTCACCTAACAGGTCAAGTGGTCACACTTTATCAAACTAAGCAAAGAGGAGGAATGAGGGACTGATTTACAAAAGCTTTATCATACATCAGTTCCTAAACAAGTAAGTATTGAAAAGAGGAGATCAGCATGATTAAAGATGCAAAGTTAAATTTTCAAGATTTCATAAGTGTTGCCAAGTTGCCCTTAGAAGCTGAGTAAAATCCCAGTGCATGCCAAGTTGACTGTCAAAAATAGTAGAAGTTGAATGATTAGTTGGAGCCAAGTTGGTAGAGGAAGCCAAGTTAAGAGAAAATTTAGTTGAAGCCAAGTGGGTAATACTTCTGTGGATGTTGAGTGATGAAAAGGCAATGGAAACTAAGTAATGTAGAAATCCTTCAAAAGCTGAGTGGAATAGTTGTAATCGCACTAAGCATTAAATGCAATGAAAATAGGGTATATTATCACATTTTGAATCATTTTTGCTCACTATGAACAAAGAGCAAAGACAAAAAAGAATACAGAGTGACTTCAAAGTAGAGAATCCAACATATAAGAAAATTTTAACAATATTTTAGCACAATTTCATTAATTTCGAGGTATTTACGTTTGTGTCAAGCTACACAATTTTATATTTTCTTTGTGTACAAACCCTAGATTGCAAAAATGGCTTCTAGTTCTTGGAAAACTCAAGAGAAGAAACCATTTGAAGTCCAGCTAGTGTCAAATGAGGTAAAATAACCTGACTTCTACCTAATACCAGAAGTAGCATATAAGAACAACCAAGCTGGAGCCCTATCTATCATACCCCCTAAGGTAGTCATCGTTCAAGATGTTAGAAGATGCTATAATTGCAAGATTGGAGCCATATGAGACATGGAAATGAGGGAAGCCTATGAGAAATTGTGTGAGAATCGAGTGTTGAAGGAAGAATACTAGATTGTTGAGAAGAAGGGTTTGGTGCATGCCCTAGAATTCCCTACAATGTTCAAAATTGAATGGATAAGAATAGTTTTTAGCCGAATAGATGATGGAAGCTTATGGTTGGAGGATGGACCTATAAAAATCACAAAGAGAATTGTGCATAGAGTGACAGGGTACCCAACCCTAGATTGGCCAAGGACCCTTAGGAGTGATTCTAAGGAGGAAATTGAGAAAAATACTGGTGCCAGTTAGAACAAGAGAGGGATGACAATTGATACCATTCAAGACCCTCTTGTTGACTTTTTTGTCAGATTCATTGCACATAAATTCTACCAATCCAGAAGACTCAATATTGTGTCTTGCATTGTAGTGGATGTAGGCTACAAATTAGTGAAAAAGGATCATATCTATGATCTTGTAGAACTACAACTACAACAGATTAATGAGAATTTAGTAGCAATAAAGAGAACCAAGGGAGCCCAATGTAAATTTGGTGCTATTTTAATTTTAATTTTCTTTTATGTGCAGAATGAGTTTCCTTCTTTTAGAAAAGTTGAATAGAAAACAAATAGGTCAATAATAGCTCAAGTTAATGAATACATAGAGAAAATGGGAGCTAATTTTGAGACCCTGATGACTACTTACTTTGAAGACTTCAAGAGGTCAATGAAGCAAAGGCTAAGAATAATAGTTTCATTAGTAGAGAAACATGTAAATGATGTATGCTTTATTGTAGATATTGACTATACAATAACTGCATTACTAGCAGAAGATGTAGACAAGAGTGCACCACATTTTGGAACCTATGATGTGGTGAGATCTAAAGTGGATATGGAGTTGAAGACTACCTCCACATTAAAAAAGAAGGATAAAATTGACAAGAAATTAAAAGCCAAATTTGGTGAGGCCACTACAGAAGTAGAAGAAGAAGAAGGTGAAGAAGCAGAGGATAATGAAGAGGAACAAGGTCAAGAACCACTTGCTTTAACCCAAAGTATGGGGGAGGATGTTGAAGATTAGGAAGGTGTCAAGCAAGAAGCACCAAAGGCTAAGCCAAAGAAAAGGAAAGCTCAAAAATAGCCAACTGCATAGCCCAAGGGAAAGAAGAAAGCTACAAAGCCAAGCCTGGCCAAGCCAACTACAAGGGTAGATACCAGGGCTACAACTCAAGTGGCAAAAGAACATGAGAAAAAAAAGGCAATAGAACAAGGAGGGCCTATAGAGCAAAAGAAGAGAAGAAAGTATGTTGTAACTCCTAAATCAGATGGAGAAAGGATAGAGTCTGATGAAGATCAAGTCAAATTGGTAAGACATTCTACCAAGTCTAAATTGGAGAGTATTGGCAATAACATTAGAGATAATGTAGATCTAACTAGTCTAAAGACCATTGATTTCAATAAGTTGTCAAAGGAACAACAAAACATAGTGGAAGAGTCTATCTACACTATGATGGCCAAGTTCAAGACCACCCCACTTGAACTAGACAACTCAATGCCTAAGGAGCTAAGCTCCATTGTAGAGAATAAATGGCATTACTGCCTTAAAAAGGAAAAGGAAATAAGGGAGTCTATATTGGCTCATGTAATGCCAAACCTTACTAAAGGTCAAATAACTAAGGCTAATAAGAAACATGGGAGAAAATTTGTACCCAAATATAGAGCCTTTAGAATTTTTCAAAACCAAATTGAAAATGTTGTGCAAAAGTCCACACAAATTTGGAGATTGATTCATGGATTGACAGCTATAAAGGAAGGGTAGGAAGACCCATTTGAAGGAAGAAATGATGAAGAAGAAGAGGAAAATGAGAAAGAGGAGGAAGCAAAGAAAGCAAAAGAAGAAGACATAGGGTAAAGAGGCAACAACTAAAGAGCATTAACCAAAATAGAGTGTCCAAGATACCCAACTACCACCATCAAGTCCTCCACATACAACACCTATAGAAATAGTAATTGTAAAGGATGTTCCCGACACCTTAGGTATGAACATCAATACATTAACTGTAGAAGATCTCAAAAATATCCTTCACCAAACTACAAGGCAATCACAACTATGTACAAATCCAATTTTGGTGAGTGTGGATGAATTACAAAAGGCTGTAATAGAAATTACAAGGGAGAAGGTGAACACACAAGAACCACCTTCAAAACCTCCCATAGCTGCAACAAATCAACCTAAAGAGAAAGAAACACAAGATAAAATTGCTAGGGCTGATCATATAGTTACAACAACAACAACTGTTGAGGAGCCAACAAAGGAACAAATAGGGCAAGATGTTCCTACAGCACAAATCCAAGGTGCACCTCATCAAATCATCATTATTGATCAAGGTAGTAGAGAAGAGGAGAAGGAAGAGGAGAAAACCCCTAAGGAGTAGGAGGCAATAAAGACATTGGTAAACTTGCCTATCTCAAGAACTCCTACCAAAAAGTTGAGCACTAATACAATAACACTACAAATTTTAGGACCAAGCTTGAGCTCCACCAAGGTTGCAAGGGTACTTCACTATGGAGACCCTGCACTTGATGAAGAAATAGTCATACCTAGTTATGACTCTAGAATAATGAACTTAGCATAGATAAATGAAGTACAAGAGGCATTGGAGAGAAGGAAGAAACAAGAGATACTTAGAAATGAGTATAGATAGAAGCAAGCACTTGTAGAAATCAAAGATATATTTCTTGATGCATTCAGCTTGCTAGTACTTGATGAAACATAACCCATCATGGGGCAATTGTCCAATATAGTGGACTAGGTATAGAATGAAGACCTTGATACAAATATTAAATTATTAAAATGGTTAGAAAAGAAGTTTCAGATGAAAGTTAATGAGAAAATATCTAGTGAAATAGCACTTTCAGAAGTAGAATTGGCTAAGAAGGTTGAAAAAGTGAAGATAGTACTTGAGAATATCTTCCAATTATACTCAAAATTGTGTGACTCGTCAATCTTCACACAAGAAACTTGCCCAAGGATATTGAGCTTGGAACGAGATCTCAAGATTTCTAGCACGCAGCTACCCAAAGATCCAACTCAAAGTGAGAAGCATTTTGCAACTATGCTTCACACAAATAAAGAGTTAGCTATATTGATAGTAGAAGAGGCCAATGTCAAGGCCAAACTGATACAAATTCAATCTTCCATTACCCCACATCTGGAAGTACTCCATAAAGAAATGGCCTATGTAGAAAATGTTCTAAAGAAAGATCCTAATCTTTCTACCTTAGAAGGCCTTGTACATCTTGAAGCAGAGACAACCATCCAGCACAAATCATTAGGGATTTCTTTGGACAATTGGGATGCTTCTCTAAAGATGATTATGGAGGTAAATAAAACATTTTTGGAAAAATATTCTATTCATTCTTAGGACTCTTTGACATAAGTGTCAAAAAGGGGGAGATATAATATTTTGGGGGATATATTATGTGAAATGTAAAGGGGGAAATGTATAATAGAATGGGAGATAATACATTCTTTGATGGAAGTAATAAAGAATATCCAAAGGGGAAGGCATTCAAATTCAAATTTTGAAGAAGAAATAAGGGAATAAAGCCAAAAAGATGCAAAACCTGCAAGAAGATGTAAAAAGGGAGCAAAAACAAAGGGAGAATAGATACAAAGCATAGACAAGGCAAAGAGTATCAGATAGATCAACATGAGACAAATTTAGCACAAGAATTTTGGTTATAGAATTGGCACATCAACTTAGGGGAGTTACAATATTTTTGAGGTATACAAAATTTTAAACAAGTTTTTTGAAGTCTTGTACCTATGCCGAATAGAATATGTAGTATACTCATAGAGGTCAGATTCATAATGCCTAGTTAAGTGTTTTTGTCACTCATGTCAAAGGGGGAGATTGTTAGTCTCAGATTGGTTTTGACATTTGAGTGTCAACACACTTAACCAATTCTTTAGTAATGTCAATTATAATATAGAAGTCATGCTACAATATGTGTCGAGCTAGAGAATTCAATAGGTTTCGAGTGAACTTCAGGTGTCGAGTGATCTTCAGGTGCCAAGCAAAGTTCAAGTGTTGAGTGATAAGTGATGCCGAGTCACTCTAGGTGTTGAACAGAGTATAGATGCTGAGAAAAATAGAATTACTATAGGAGCTAAGTGAGCCAATTTTTCTATATGTGTTGAGCATCAATAACTAGTAAGTGTTGAGTAACACAGAATCAACATATGAGTTTGTGCCTTCAAAAACTCAAATGTAAACCATTTTTGAAGCTGACATAGGATGAATCTTGAAGGATCTTGAAGATAAGATCAAATATTTTTGCATTACCTATGTAATCAACATGCAGCCAATAAGAAAAATGGAGAAGGCATGTAACCAATAGGAAAAGTGCAAGAATTGAGCAAGAAATGAAGATTTAATATTGATCATAGATTCATACCTAATCCTAAGTCTTTGAAATCTTTAAAAGGAGGATGAAACCCCATTATATGCATGCATGAGCATGAGAGAAGTGAATGGATGAATTATAGAAATGTTCAAAAGGGTGTAAAGACTTAGTGAAGAGCATAACAACATTACAGAATCTAGTTCATCAAGAACAGAGTATCAGAGTTATGAAGAGACATATCATATCAAGCAAGGATTAGAGCAGACAAAGTAGAACAAGGATCTAAAATTAGTAATTGAGGATTGCAAGTTATTAGGTCACTTTTAACAGGATGTAAAGTCTTTAATAGGACAGGCCTTTCACAGGGTAGACCATTAGAAGTGGTCAAAATTTGTAACCTTGAACAATTACATATTGTTGCAATGATACTTTGTGGGTGTCATCCCCACCCCAGTTTTACCTTCTCATTTTGGAGGGTTTTTGGGTTACCAAATCTTGTGTTATCTATTTTCATGCATGTCTTTACTTTATGCTTATTAGATGAACTAGATGCATGTGAATGTTTTTAGTTAAAAGGATTTGAAATGGTTAAAGTTAGTTACTTCTAATCCACCCCCCCTCTCAAAAGTAAATCTTCCCACTTGTAAATTCCAACAACAACATCTAATGTCTACCTTATAAAAATTTCCAACAATCTCCCCCTTTGGTATTGATGACAACATATGGGAATATTGGCTAAGTCCCAAAATGACAAACTTACAAAATTTCAAAACTTGGCCATAATAAAATTTCAAATTGTGGATCATTACATTTTAACCATATTTCCTTATATATTCTATTATATAACTCCCCCTTTGATTATTCTCATTTTCATACATATACATATAATATACTTTCCTTATCCTTTTACATATATACATATATACATCTGTACATTTATCCTTTTCTCCCATTTGACTTTCTCACCAATTTTCCTTTTTCTTCCATTTAACTTTCTCTACAATTTTCTTTATCTTTCTCTCCCCCTTTAACATCAATGACAAAGGTGTCAAAATTTATGTACATTTCAAAAATTGTGTACCTTCATTGTTTCTACTGGCTAGAGATTAGAGTGACTCAATCATCAAAGTTTTGTTTCAAACATGGTGAACTACATGCCCCACTTGTCTTTCATTGCATCAGCTACACTCAAAACTATGCATAAAGCACATGACACTATCTCTAGTGTATTTAATTTTGTGTAGGAAAACTTATCATAAGATGTCTTTACTGCCAAGCATTCTTCTAGCTAACTTTGTACTAGATCATTTTTCAATGCAAGGTGTTCCCTTAGCAATGAAAATATTTTCATATTCATTTACTTTTGCAGCTCTAACAAGCTAACATCATCATTTATTTTGCTAATTCTTCTCTAAAGATTAACGATCTTAGCTGAGGGATTTTGTGCTTTATTTCCAAGTGTCTCTAACTCACTAGATTCGGTGCTTATTTCATTTGATATGTCTTTGATAAGTGTATGTGCTACAATACACTTCCCATTCACAAATTTTCCTTCTATCATACACTATCTAAGTTCCTTGAACTTTTCATCAAGACTCTTCAGATCTTACCTTATATTATCACAAACTTTTTTGAATACATCTGCATCATGTAGAGTCTATGTCTTTACTTCTAAAACATCAAATAAGGTACTAAATTCCACATCAAAAGCTTAAATAATAGCTTTTTCTCTATCCTTTGGATCTAGTTCAATCATCTTTACTAATATAGAGTTTTGCAATCTATTAGTTACCTCTATTAGTGTATTCTATAGACTCTTCACTTTTCCATTCTTCTCAATTATTCTACTAAGTGATGAGATAAATTAAGTCTAGTCATCATCATTAGATCCTATAAATGTTGTCAATGTAAGGGGTGTCCTAAAAGAGCTAGGTGCACTCTTCTTCATCTTCTCTTCTTTCTTTTTCATCTTCTCTTCCTCCTCCTTTTTCTTCTTCTCTTCTTCCTCCTTCTTCTTCTCTTCTTCTTTTCTCTTCTTATCTTCTTTCTTCTTTCTTTCTTCCACCTTCTTCTTCATTTTGTCTTCTCTTTTCTTATTTTGTTCTTCTTCTTTCCTCTTTTTCTCTTCTTCTTTCTTTTTCTTTTCTTCTACTACTTTCATATTTTCTTCTTCCTTCCTCTTTATGTTCTCAGCTTCTTTCTTTTTCTTTTCTTCTTCTTCTTCTTCATTTTTAAAGCTGGTATAGCTGACCAAATTGCAAAAAATTTGTGTCATAGTCCTTAAATGGGTTCCTTGTTGTATCAACTATGACATTAGTGTTTTCAGTTTTCATTGTGTTATTACCAATGATGATTGGCAAAGTAGCCTCTATTGTTAATGTATCCTTTACTACCTCATCCACTTGTATGACTACTAGTATATTCACTAGAGACTTCTTTGGCACTATTGTAGACTCAATTGGTAATGCATTTTTTTTCTACTATAGGGATTTCTCCCCCTAAAACTTTACTTGTTTGCACAAGACTAGGTGTGAAGGTCATAAATGTAACACTTGCTTGTTCTATCTCCTTGTAATTTACTTCCTCATAGTTTCCACCCATCAAAAGAATTGCTATTTTCTTATTTCTTAGTAAGGGCTCAATACCCTTCATTATCCTCTCCATGTCCTCATTATTTTTTACTTCACAAAATTTTCTGATTAGGTTTTCTCTAATTCTTTTGTCTTCATCTTCTACTCTTCTTCTCCTATGAATCAATATATTGTACAAATATTTTGGTATATCCTTCTAAATGTCTTCAAATTTATTATTTGTTAGTATCATATGCCTAACTACAACAATTTTTGACTATAATCTATCCATATTATTATAATAATTATAGAATCTATTTAACCATAAAAAGTTGTTGTTGATAATTTGAATATTGAAATTTGCCAATAGTGGCATGTTGTGATGGTTAAGTTGTTAAGTTGTTATCCTTGCCATCAAGGTTCAAATCCAATGGGGATGAGGTCCCTCATTTGTGGCCTCACTGGTTCATAGCTCCAGGTCAAAGCGTTTACCCCTCTTTAAAAAAAAATTTAAAATTAAAATTAAATTTAAAAAAAAATATTTAAAAAAAATAAAAAATTGAACATTGAAATTCTCAACCTCAAGGTTAAATGATTTCTTACTGGGGACTTTCTTTACCTCTTTTTCTACTCTTTTAACTAGTTTGTCTGCTGATTCCTCTTCATCCAACTCATTTGATTCAATTATCTAAAATGTTTTTCTTCTCTTACTCGATCTATTGGCCATCTTCTTTGTTCTATTCTTGGGAGGTGACTCAACTTGTTCTTTTTTTACCTTTGTCAACCTTGTTGATCTCCTAATGCTGGTAGGGGTTATTGTTTATACTTTTTCTATACTTATGTCCTCTTGATCTTTGTCCTTCTATATCAGTTGTAAAATAATAGGTTGTACTAGGATACTATAACATATGGTGCATTTACTGATTGTTATGTTATTGTAACTCCTTATGAAGTCCCAAATTTAACTGCTAAGGATTTAGCTATAAATACTTATGTCTAACCATTGGCCCTCATTTCCATAGCTATTCCCACCACCTCTTTATATTCTTCTCTTGTCATTCCTAATTCCTTCAGCATTGCATCAATCTTCTTATCAACTTTCTTCTTGATATCTTTGTTGTGAAGTTCACTATGAATTTCCTTAACCTTTTCCTCATATGTTCCCCATCTAAGACACTCTACATCTCTGTCAAATTCTAGAATAATATTTGCATAGCCTTCAATCAACTCTTCTATCATTTTATAACCCATAGGGTCAATACCTTTAACTCTAGGCTCTACTTCTTCCATGCATGTCACATCAATTTCAACCATGAAATAGATGTCATCTTTACACTTTTCAACCAAAGATGGGGGGATTATATACCTTTGCTTCATTGTGGCTTTGAGATGTCTTTAGTTATCATTTCCTCTAATTTCTTTTTGTAGTAATGAGTTATCATAATCATAGTGCATTTATCACTATCCCATTCTCGGTCAAGCATACCAGAGAAACTTCTAACAACTTGAAAGAATAAATGTGTCAATGAAGACTCAAATATGAATACAACATTCTTTGATTTCTTCAACTTCTCAATGTTATCTAGTAGCTATTGTTTCATAATCTCACACATGTTAACTTTTTCTTTCTCATTTTCCATAAGGTAAGTTGCATGGATAAATCTAGTGGGCACAAAGTTCACTCTAGAACTGTAGTTCATCTTGTACCCAATAATTTTACTAATATCTCTTACATCAGTTTTAGTTATTAGGTCAATTCTCATGCTTTTAACATCAGACTTTATTTTCAAGTTTGTCTCCACTAATTTTGTCACATTCTTTTTATTAATAGGATTACAACCTTCATTTCTCAAACTAGTGAGTTTTTTAATCATATTATCGTCAATCGTGACAAGGATATCTCCTACCCAAAACATATCTTCATGAATTCTTCTCAGAATTATTCTAGTCCACTCATGATTATCAAACTTGGTGTAAAACATATATTTGACAATATTCAACTCATTCAAGTTCTCAAACCATTGCTTTAATTATAGGTCATTGTTTCAAACTAGGTCTAAATCATTATGAATGTCACTATCTCTAATGCTCTCAAACTTATAGTGAATGTATGCCATAATATTCTCTACATGTAGTACATTATGTGGTACTTATGAAAATGCTCTTAGGGGATCATCCTTCAAATACACTTAAGGGTGCTTCTTAAAGTTATACCTAGGATATGCTCACTTACATCATGTATAGTAGGATTTTCCATTTCTTCAAATTAAACCTCAAATTATGACTGCGCAAGCAATGAATACCTTGATTTCATAAAATTAGGGCTTGCTCTAATACACCTTTTAGAAAATTTCAAATTTTCCTTAAATTCACTCCAAAGCTCTCCTTTAACTCTTGCATGATTGAATGGTGCTCAACAACTCCATTTCAACCTTTAAATTACTGCATTAATTGTGCAAGTACGCAATCAACAAAAGTTTTTTCTAGTTACCAAGCAACTTGATTCCTTTCATGCACTCACATACAATCTCCAAATCATCCACGCTCCTAACCACGGCTTCAACACATCATACTGTACCTCGTATTAACTGTGTAAACCTTAACTCACTCTTTGTCATCACTTCTATCTCTCTTATTATTGATTTCTTATATAAAGTAGTCAATACAAATAGGATGAATCAAATACAATTTTTGATTTTAATATGCCTTCAAGTGCCTCAAATGACTCTTCTTCTAACACCACATGTGAACTTGAATCAAATATGATTATTGACTTCAATCTATCTTTAGGTGCTTTGACAAATAGCTCTTTGAATCCTTCCACATGTTCTTTTATGTTGTATTTTTTATTGTCATTGATGCTATCTGTTCTTATATCATTCCTATTCATATTTCTTCTAAAGTTTGGATTCTTGTTGTTGTTCCTCATATCCATTCTATAGAATCTCACTATGTGACCAAAGTTGTTACACAATTGGCATACTGGTGCATTGTTACTGAATCTGGGTCCAAGTAGTTTATAAGTGCTCTGCAATTTCTAGCTATATGTGCAAAGTTTTTACACTTGTAATATACAATGTTGTTCTTTGCTCTATTATTTCCTTCTTCAGATGTTCTTCTTGTAGGGTTAGTACCTCTAAACATTATACTATTATTATTATTGCTATTAAACTTAGGTTTTTTACAATTTACTGCTCTATGACCAAAACCATGGCAATTATAACATTAAAAATTAGTAATTGGTTTGAATGACTTACATGTGTAATTTCTTTTCATATTACCAACATCATTACATTCATAACATCTACCTTTGAATTCATATCTCACTTCTTTAGGTGATTCAACTTGCTCAAATTGCATAGGTTCATCAACTTGTTAAGGTTTCTTGACTTTCTCAACCTCCTTATGTGCATTATCAAATTGATTTGACTTAATCTTATTCAGATCTTGTTTATCTTGCATAGGTTGATGAATTTCATAATCAGGTTCCTTTTTGGCTTCAAATTTCTTAGCTAACTTTTCTCTAATGAAATATCCAAGACCAATCTTATCATAAGAAGGTCTCTAAAAAGATATTTGTTCATCAATCTTCTCACTACAAGATTATAATTTCTCAAGTTGTTGCTTAGTCTAGGCTAACTCACCTTTCACAATCATATTGTATTTCTCAAGTTCTACATACTACAACTTGGTGGATTCAAGCTGATATGTGACTTGTGTAATGTTGGATTTTAGATCTGCATTGTCATATTTCAAATCTAACTCAAATTTACTATCATCTTTTCTCAGGCTCAATTTCATATTAGTAATTTTCAGCTCACATGCTTCACGATCTTATTTTCTTTCTTCAGTCTAGAAACTTCATCACTATCCTTGATTTGATCCATAGGCTCTTTCATGGACTTGAGATGATTGATCTTGTCTTTCAAATTTCCAATGTAGTCTTTTGCATCCTCATATATTTCTTTCAAAGCATCTCTTTCTTAAGTAAGAATGTTAATCTATTCAAGAGCTTCTTCTAGGTTCTTCTGTAATTGTTCCATATCAATAGGGATCTTACTCAAGTTTTTAAGCCTCTTCTAACAAAATGGGCTCTAATACCAATTGTTAGAAATAGGAAATACTAAGAGGTGGGGTGAATCAGTACTTTACAAACTTTAGCCCAAAATTAGATATTATTAACAATCTTGTAACTTGCATATGAAACTAAACTAACTTTGTTGAATAGTAAACATAGCCATGCAATAAGAGAACTCATAATACCATTTTTTTTAACTAGGGAAACTTTGGCCAAGGAAAAACCCCAGTGGGGATGGTAGCCACAAAATGATCCACTAAGCAAAAATATCTTATGAACGATATTGACCCTATGAAGAGTTTATTACATCTGTATAGTGTATTGTTCCTTGTTAGAGGATTTAGGCCTTGTTAGAAGCATCAACCATGTTAGGATTTGTAATATACAAATACAAAATGTATGAAATATGAGCCCACTTCCCAAACATGCAATATACAATGTAGTTCCTCAATACAAAGAGATAGATACAAAAACCTCTTTAGACTGTTGTTGATATATTCAGTATCTGATATTGCCTTTGTTGCTCACAAAATTCACATTCCTTTGATCATATATCATATTTTTCATATCGCATAATACATACATAGCACACCAAAACTTCACATTCATAATATTTCCTTTACAGCTTTGCAATTAAAATATTACTACCCACTTAGCCTTCATGTTTTTACCCAATTTAAAAAATACATTGTTATCTTTCATTAACTTAGGGTTAACATCTAGGATGTTGTCCCAAATTTGTAAAGTAATTAATTTATAGATAAAATATTTCGTTGACCCAAAATATCCAAGTCTCTATTATGCTTTGTTCTACCTAAATAATGTTGTAACTAGTAAACTGCTCATAACTTTTGTCATATTGTCCAGCGAACTTGCATGTAGATTCATCACACTTTGTACTACCTTTCCTCAAGTATGCACATGCCAATATGACTTATGTGAATTGTGATAATCAAAACTCTATCTATTCTATCAGATAAATTGTATGATACTAAGACAATTTTCTAAGTATGAATGCCATGACTCATTCCTCAAGGTTTATCCTCTTCATACAAAGGATTTAATGTCATAAATGACAACATATGATTTCTACCTTAGCCAAACTGCCAACAAAAATTGATCATGTCAACATGCCCAATCTTTTTATCTGAGATCTGATTGAGGGTAGATGAAACATGTGACAAAGTCACATGAGCTAGCTCATTACCATATTGATACTCCATATTTCCTTTGTCTTTTGAAGGTGTGGACGTATCTTGTGTTGCAACATGGAAATTCCAAAAATGTGGAAACATCATTTGATGGGATCATATCCATGAAGGCTTTGGATTTAAGTTGTAATGGTGAATTTATGAGGGATAGGTGTTCAAAGTATGGATTGGATGGTTATAGAACACATTTGATGGCTGTAAATAAATTAAACAACATGTATTTGGATAAAAAGGGCCAAATTTGGGTTTAGAATGATTGATTTCGTGCAGGTGATACATGGAATTTGTTTTTTAAATGACCAAGAATGTAAGTTTGTTGTAGATGGATATGTGCAAAAATAATAAGTAACTCTAGAGGTAATTACATGTGGTAAAAATACATCATTTTTACTTGAGATAAATATGCAATCGGGTTTGGAAGATGCAATCAGATATATAGAAAAGTGGATTTAGAATTTATTTGGAAAATGGATCAAGTATGGAAGATTAAATCATGGATACACACTTGCATTATTGGGTGAAAATCTTCAACTTTTCTCCAAAAGTAAACCAAAAATAAATAACAAGATCTATACAAAAACTAAAAATAAAGAAAATATATATACCTCTTGCTTTAACTCAAACTTTGACAACTCCAAAACTTTTATTTTCTTGCAATTTTGTTTTTGAAATGAAATAGCTTTGTATTTGCAACAAAGATAAAGATTTCAAGATTATTTAATAACTTAATGCAAAAATATAGGGTTGCATTTGAACGAATGGATAAGAATGAGCCAAAGAATACAACAAATTAGCAAAACAAGCAAGAAATATAAGTAAAACTGAATCCTCATACTTACTTGAAGGTCAATGATAAAAAATTGGAAGAAAGAGAAGTTAGGATGAAATTTTCTTCTCCAAAATTGGGTTCTCCAAGTGTATTTTCATATGATAACCAAATATCTTTGAAAAATTCAAAGTTTTGCTTCAAATTGTGATTTCCAAAGGAAAATGAATGTGCATGGAGTTGGGAAAATGTGATTAAAAATCCCTTTACCTTCAATTCTTTATGCAAGGTTGGCAACATAAGGCCTTAATGCGTCATCTTTTCTGGATTTAAAGCAACAAATCATGGTCTTGGAGACCAAACACATATTTTTTATATGCAAGATAAATTCATTTAGTTCCTTCTAAAGTCCAAATTGAGGTCTTGAGGAGCTAATACTATTTTTATTTATTTTTAGTTGGATTGAATTGACCTAGAGATAATCCTTCTATAGTTATAAGTTAATCATCAATCAGACAAACCCTCATATATCTACTTATATATTTACTATATATATTATATAAGATATTATGTGTGTACATATATGTATGTATGTATGTATATGTGTGTGTGTGTGTGTATATGTGTGTGTGTGTGTGTGTGTGTGTGTGTGTGTGTGTGTGTGTGTGTGAATATTGTCTAATCGATGATTAATTGTGAGGCCTCGCCCCGACCCATTGTAGCATAGTTGATACATTATTATTTTGATACTCATGACTCGATATGTCGAGACACTATTAGATACACTGAACATTATTATGTTATCTTATGTTGTGTGATGTTTTACTTTCAAATGTTTGATTATGTTATTTAATGTTTTATGAACATATATACTAATGAAGTAGTGTAGAAAGTGAATGTAGAATTAACACTTTGATCATGCAATATTAGTAGTTAAGTATATGAATAGAAATGAGATAAATAGTTAATTAATTGAAAGAGGTATGTTGTGAGTTATGTGATTATCCAAATGAGTTATATATCTATATGCATGTGTTTTTCTTGAGCTACTGATGTGTGCAATGAGTGTGCAAGATATTTTAGTCGGACAATCTAACATAGAAATGAAATTAAACCCTATGTACCATTTCTAGAATCCAGGGTTGAGTCTAACAATAGATGCAAACCCCATTGTTCATATTTTATTTGTATCGTGGTTTGAATCAATGTATTATTTTATAATCTTTAAAGGTTAATGTTTTGTAACAGTAATTTTTCAGTGTCGCTTAACACTCGTGAATTGTATATTCATTCCAGCATGATAGTTAGGGTTAACTGAGTAACCTAAAGATCTAAGTTGGACTAGGTTAGTGACCTTTTTGCTAATCAGTTAGTAATCAAGATTAATTAGCCTAATCAAGATTAGTGAGTAATCTGCATTTTTGAAGGTTGTTATAAAGTCCTAAAATTTCCTAGCTTTTAAAAGGTCCCTAATTAATCCTAAAGGCCAAAGATCATTAAAACTAAGTACCTAAAGGGTATGGGTATGGGTTGGGGGAATTTCCACCCCCCTAGCCCCTTTTGTTGACTTTTATGGTCACTCAAAAACCCCATTTTTGATTTATTACGAAAATTGAATGTTTCATCATGAGTTGGTTAACTTTAACTCCAACTTGAGGTCATCCTTATGTCTAGTTGAGTTAGAAGACTCTAGAACTTTTAGGCAAGTGGACGAGTTATTACATTTTGAAGGTGGTTGAGTTTAGGATCTTATTTAGAGGCAAATTTGAGAGGGCTCGAGTGTTCACCCAACCTCTAGTTTTAGAGAGCATTTCAGGATTGAAGGAGAAGGAGAGGAAAGGAAGTTCATCTCAAATTTTTTCAATTGCCATAACCCTATTTGGAAGGTAGGAATACTTCACCTTATTTTGTTCATTTTGTGCTTCATGTTTTAGTTTTATTGCATATGTATGTTCGTGTGTGTGTTGAGAATGTTTGGGAGGGATTGAAATAGGTTTTCTTAAATGTTTTCCTTTGTTTTTTTGTTCTTTGAATTTTGAAGGGATTGTATGGGTTGTATTGGCATTACTCACCCTCGGATAGGGCAGAAATGGTCATGTAAAGGAGGAGGTCTTTAGTTGGACTCTGATAGTGTAGAGTTTCTTCTTAGGACGAGAAGAGGGAGAGAGGATAGCTTGTTATGGGCCCCTACCCGTTAGCACAAACCATGTGTATCAGTTTTGGAAATTAAGATATGGAAGAATGGAAGTTCTTGAGTTTATAGCCCCAAAAGGGCACCTGTTATGGTGTTGTGTTTGACATCTCCTGTTGGAAAAATCTACCTTCTCCCTAGTCTGGTTCAATGTCGAACTTGTTGTGCAAACCAGGATGGGAGTGAATGTTTGATTTATCTTCATGTTTTGATTAGTTGTCTCTTGGTCAGTTTTCATCCTCTCTATGATCATCGTGATGTGTTGTAGTTTTCATAATGGATCCCTTGTTAAGGGCCAAGAAGAAAATTCAAAATTGTTAATGGATTTCAAATATGTTGGGAAGTTTTCCCTCGAGATAATAATCCTGTGTAAAAAAATTATTTTTTAAACTTATTGTTGAAGTGGCAATAATGTCAAATTTTCTTCCTAGTTATTTCTCGGTGGAGCCTTTGAATCAGGTAGTTCACTAAAAAAAGAAAAGGGTAGTATTCTTTCATATGAGTTTTTCCTTGCAATTCAGTTATATGTATGTGTGTATCGAAAATGAGATAAAATGATGTTTTACTCTTCCTATGGTAATCTTATGTTTTCAAAATTTTACTCATTTGATTAAGGTTAATTAGGTAAAAATGATTATATATAATTTTGCATTTTAAAATCAAAATATGATAAAGAAGATTCATTGTTTGATTTGTATATCTTCAGTTACTTTCGTGAGTATTAAGAAGTTAAAATGTTCAACTCGAATATTCATGTTTTACATTTAATCCTAAAATAAACTTAGAAACAAAATATAGGACACAAAAAAAAAATTCCTTTGGGTAAATTTATACAACTTAAAAATCACACTTAGACAAAAATAGGCTTGAGAAAAAAATTATACTTCCTTGTCTTAAAATTCCAACACTTAGAAAATATTTTGCCTCCTAGGAGTAAAAAGCCCTCTGGATTTTGTATGGGCAAAATGATTTATTTCCCATGTGTTAACAGAGAATATTCTTTGTGGATACTTTATTTTAAATCTTAAATTCAAAAAAAAATTATATTTTAATATCCTAAATATCTTAGGATTCTAGCCATTTCATTTTTTAATCATAATCCTAAGCCACCTAAAAAACTTTAACCGTTAACTTTTACTCCTTGTTCTATCTTACTTCTTACCAATTAAACCTTTTAGCACTTAATACCCCTCCCACTTGGTGCTCAGTCCCAAGGACATTCCACTAATGACTACCCCTACTTATTTTCCTAGGTGCCAATCTTGGAACAAGGGACATATTGGAGTGTAAAATCAAGTCAAGGTGTTTATTACTATGATACCCTTTAGTTATCCCTTGATGTGACTAGGGACTTGAATCCTTATATCTCCCATGCCTGCGAATTTGCCCAACAATGCCTTTGACCCACGTGACATGGAAAATTGGATTGAGTGGGAATTTATGGTGGACAGTTTTGTTAATAGTTTTTAAACTCTTTTTTTTCTTCTTACCTTTTTGCCTCCCTTGGCCTAGGCGTACTTGTCCTTGGTAGATTTTCTTACTGTGTTTTTCTATGCAGCCTTGGTCAGCATGTGGGGTGGGGAAAGAGTCTTGATGTGGGGAAAGTTTTAGGTGTGAGAGTAGAGGGAACGTGGAGTTAGGATAGATAGTATTTTTTCATTAAAGTTTTTTTTAAAATTAAGTTAATTTAAGTTATTAATTAGTATTTGTATTAGTTTAAGAGTAGGATGTTAGTTGTTAGTTTAGTTTAGTAAAGTTGGGTTAATATTTGATAATTTTAGATTTTAGTTAAATAAAGTTTTAAAAAGTTAGTAAATAAAGTTTGTTCCAAATTACTATTATTATTTTTATTAGTTATTTAGTATATTTTGTTGTAGTCTAATATTAGTTTTAAATTATAAATTTTAATAAATTTTAATTAGAAATCTGTTTTATTTAGAATTTAGTTTTAATTAAATTTAGTTGTAGTTTAGTGTTAGTTTTATTTAAGTGGTAATTAGTATATGTTAATATTAGAAATTATTTTAGTGTTAGAATGATTTAAATATTGGATTGTAATTAGATAAGTTAGCTTTTTATTATTGGTTTGATATGTTGTTAAGTTAGTTGATTTATTTAATTTGTTTAAAGAAATAATTTTTGAATCATTATGATGGTAATAAGTGTAAAGTTTGATATTAAGTTGTTGTGGAAGGTTATAAAGGTATGTTAGTCAGTTTATTTAATTTTTAAAATAATTAGATTTGTATTTATTTATATTGTTATCCGAATAATTTAAATGTAGTATTCATTAATATTTTAAAAGTAAGTAAAGGTGGCAATGTGTTAAATCTTTTAATAAATTGAAATTGGATTGTTTAAATTAATTATTCGGTTTAATAATGGAAGTTTAATTAAACAACTTATTCATACATATTAATTTTTAAACCTAAATGGAGAGTCAAGTTATTGATAGGAGAACCTATTCCATCTTATAGTGTACCTATTCTTTAACTTCTAAAAACAAACATATCAAACTTAGTAGTGTGATAAACCTTTTTTTTTTAAAACAAAAATTTTACGTGTGTTTTTGCCCTTGTATTTTGAGCATGACATTAATTTATATTATCATAGATACATGTCTCTTATATGCATATTTATATAATATTCAATCTGCATTTGGAACATATAGAAATTATAATAGTGTTATTATATTTGCAAAAAATGATCCTACAAACTTAAAATGGTATTAGTGTAGACTGCAAATGTGAAAAATAAGTATGCACACATGTTTTCTCACATGCAACAATAGTTGATGTTTATAAAACCAAATATTTGAGGAAGTAGAGAGGGTCTATTGGTATAGTAATATCATCTTCATGGAATATATTAGATGACAGAGGAGATGTCAAGAGATTTTTAACATTTGATACTACCTAGGTATAGGACCACATGGTTTATGGGGATTATTCTCCTAAAATGCACCAAATGTTAGGTAGGTACCTTCCTTTCCCTAAAATAATGTCATAGAAAGTAAAGGGTTCATTTGATTTTATCAGCATTAACCATTATGCCATAATATATGTCAAGGAGTACATCTTCTCACTTTGTTTGGACATAAAGTATTATCAAGAAGGATTAGTATACATACTTGGTGAGAGAGACAAGGTACCCATACATGAAACGATGAGAAAAATTGTTATGTATATCAAATAAAAATATATCAATATTGTAATTATCATTATAGAAAATGGTTATGGTGAACAAGATTATCCATCGGCTCCAGTTGCAAATGCTTTGAATGACAATTGAAGAGTAAACAATGTGAAAAGATATATGACATTTTTGGCTTCAGCAATACGGTGTGTAATAAGCCACATCTACCCATGGAATTCACCAAAGAAAATAAAGGGTCAATCATGCAGAGACTGTGTGTCAGTCACCATTATTGTTTGCATATTTATATTTAATTAAGGGAAATTTTTGGCATAGACATTTCCTAAGTCACAAGCTTATGATTAGGGATTTGATATCAAATTCATACAATTACTAGTAGAAAACTAATGAAGATTTGGATCTTCACTACTATCTTCAGGATATTATATATGGACAAAGCTACTATCTTAATATCATTTCTTTTTAGAGGCAAGTATTAAGAAGGAAGATGATTCCATATATAGACTGGGAGATACTCTATACTGTTAGCCTTCAAGTAATAGCATTAACAAATAGAGTTAGCAGATAGATAATTTTTAGAATGAGAATCTAAAGAAATTATGGTTTAGACTTTACTCTATCCTATCAATAGAGAAGAAAGCAATTCAATAAACTATTAGAGAATTGCAGTTTGACAATAGAATCTAGGTGACTACAACAAACATAGTTCTTGTTGATATAAATAATTGCATTCATAAAGTCATCATTCTCACTGCTATTATGTATTAGTCAATCAGTGTCAGTAATAATCCAGTGAGTGGAACAAATAATGAACATTGAGGCAAATTATGGCAACAACCTAGATATCAATGTGAAGAGTCATTAACAATGTTGAGTATTAATAGAGGGATAATAAAAGGAAAGTCACATTCGATCGATACTAGTCAACTGGATTAAAAAAATCTAATATATGGGGATATTTTTAAAGAAGAGGAAATGGGAATATAAAGGAATAAAAATGTGTCATGATGGGGATTAAAAGAGGTAAGGAATATTTATATATACATATCACTTGATAACATTAATAAATCTTACTTACAATAATATAAGGAGATACAAGTGCAATTATTGAGAATAATATTATAATTTAACTATGTTAATTTTATTAGCAAAAAGTATGGAACTAGTGATAATATAGAGCATGGATCAAGATTGAATATTATGAGATAGTCCACAATTAATTGAAGATATTAATCAATTCTCTTGATTACAAATAAAGGAATATAGAGGAAGAAGACTCATGTAAATTATAAAAAATAGGTAAAATCCTAAGTCATCATACTAAGGTACATTACAAATGCATCGTAAGGATCAAAACTATATTCTAATATACACATCTTTTATAAGGAAGATTATCAGGATTATGTGGAAGAGGCATAAAAATGGATTTAGAAATCTGAAATTATTTATGGAGGTTGTGGGCTACTAGGAGCTATTATCTGAGAATTTCAATCTAGAACATTGTCATTTACAAGAAGAATATTATTGCATATTAGCATAATCACACCTATCTCCAAATTAGTGAATCCTTGAGTCATTTGTGTTCATATTTTTTAGTGGGAGCATTAAAGTCTTAACAATTTCACTTCTGAGATTTTGACACATCCACACCTTTATCATAGAGGAATTTATATAGTTTGAGCAAAATATTTAACATGGTAGCCCCATCTTGTAATAATTGTTGTAATCATAATTTTGAGGTAAAAAAAGGTGGTAGTATCCTCAAGAAGATAAGAAAGATTTCTACCTTTATTTTATATACATAAAAGAACTTGGTTAGATGTTATGATTGCATCAAAGTTGAATCTAGAACTCGGCCCCAACACTCTCAAAGATCTTGTTACATATGATGAGAATATTATCATCAAAATTGGTGAAACACTAAAGAGTGCATGCATATTTAATATAATTAGTGACAAGTAAATAAATGCAACAGTTCCACTATGTTTACAACAACAAAGCAGATAGTGATTTCTAGACAAGATCATTGTGATATTTGTTGTGCAATATGTTTTGAACCTACAACCTTTGGTTGCAGAATCTTGAAAAGTTTTATTATTCAAACATGAAAATATTTTTTGTGATATTTTTGTTTGTAACCTTGTTATTGCTCCATCTCCAAAATACATTATTCTGACTACTTACCAATTATTGCATCATGAAAACTCCTGATAAGTTATGATTTAGTAAGGTAAAAATATTCAGTGGTCATTAGTCAGGTTTGGATGAATTTTCTTTATAAGGTGAAGTGTTGTAATGTATTACCTTTGAGTTATATTGTAAGATATTGAAGAAAATGATCAATAATACTTGTATTAAGTTGTCCCTCCTTGTGTGGCATGGAGAGGGGAGACAATTTGTACATTTATAACATTGATGGTCTAAGTGAAGGTCAATAAAACAACCTATGAAGACCTCATTATCTATCATATAAAAGGACAAACCAAGAAGTATAAGAGATTGCATTCAAGTAATAAAGATCTTGATTTATGTAGTCTCTACAAAATAGAGTAACTAGTAATTTTACATTGTGGTGAGGGGGGGGAGAATATTAACCAATGTTCCATTCCCATTATTTGATAAATACTTATATAGAGGCATTTTCTAATTTTTTTCATTCATACCTTCATTGGAGAAACTTATGTCAAGGATGTTGATGTACATATAAGTATTTATTATCCTTAAGTATTACATTTATCTACCCAATGTAGTCTCTATCTTATTTGTACTTCTATACATATTATGAAGAGTTATTTGCCTTGAAATTTTCCTTTGTGTTTGGGGATGCTCTTGTAGGAAAAAAGGTTAGTACTTTACACATGCTACCAATATTGGGTAGACTCAATCTTATGATAGTAACTCCAAAGAAGCTGTGATCTAGAATTCATTAATCATCAGATGATCAAGATAGATAAAGTGAGTCTTTTGAAATGAATATCTTCAATGATTGAGATTACATATATCCTTCTATATAAAGAGGGAATTTGACACTTCATCAGAGGTACCCTTGTATGAGAATGTGAGAAGGTGTATATCACATCTAGAGGGAGTCTAATATTCCATCAGAAGAAACCTTGATAAGAAAAATTCAATAGATTGAGAGAGAGAAGTTCTAGGTGAAATTCCTTGTAATACATTCTTCTCTATGAGAAAGAAGCTTAAGGTGAAAGACCTTGTTCCACCCTCTAGGAAAAACTATGGTATATCCACCCTCTCACTTGGTTCATGGTGGATATCATGAGAGTTACTATTTTACATATGTGGATTATGTGAATGAAAGGTGACAATTTTTCATTGATGTATTTGTGAAATCACTATTGTAAGGTGACAATCTTAATAATGGCTTGACTTGTTAACATGATGAAGTATATTAAGTTGTCCCAGAATGTGTTGGAGATCATGATACTCATCATGATGGACTATACATTAATTTAGGTGACAATATTAACAATGAATTGACTCATTATCATGATTGACTACATTAAGTCGTTGTCTTGGAATGTGCCAGTGATCACAATAATGAATGTATCATGATAGATTACATTGAGTTTGTAATGCCCCACTTAAGAACCCAAAATATTTAATCTAATATGTTACAAATTTTACTGAAATTTTTTTTGTAAGTTTAAACAACATCAAAGTAACAATGTAGAAATAATATATACAAACACAATATTTACAAAAAAGTAATACAAATACATATTTCATTCCTGAAGGGTTCCTTTGAGTTGAGTCAAATTTAGGAAAGTTTTATTAATAAGTTTAAGTATCAATTAGAATATCCATTAGCATAAGATGAATAAACACATATATAATCTCATATACACATAAGCAAAAGCAACTAATATGATAAAGAACATTTAGATAATAACATCCACTACACATGTCACAAGGTATGCAATAATAAATACAAGTACATCAATATGCAATAGATCTTGTAGGATATCAAGGTACATGATACATAGATACATCAAATAAATAGAAGTATCCTAGACAAGAAAAAGAATGATAAAAGTACAATTGTATCAAGGAGCATCCAACATATTTCAATCTGAGAGAGACCCAAATGGTAAGAAGTCACTAACTCTCGATCACTTGGTCACCTAATTAGGATCCTACTCCCATGATGCAAGAGAGATAATATGTAATTCACAAACAGATATCAAATCATAAAACAATCCTAGGTAAGGGACCCTAATAGCTAAATCTACCTCAAGGGTATACAAACTATTGATAAAGAAAGTTTACCAAAATCAAACAAGATGCTCAACCAATCATACACCAAATACCAAAGTCAACATCAAAGACCAAGTATAGATCATGTCTTAAAATAAAAGGACATAACACTAAAAGAATATCCATTCCCAAACCAAGTGTCAAATGCTAAAAATAAAACAATTGACAAATAACCAATTTCCATCAATGAAAGTAAATCACCAAGAAATATATAACATCCAACAATAAAACACCACCAATGAATAACTATCACTCATCAATAAAAGTCAACTATCAATAATAAATGACATTCAATCAATAAGTAACTACTAATAATAAATACACCAAAAAAAGTAACATTCAACAAGTACACCACCAATAAATACACCACTAGACGAAAACATAAAGAAAATATAAAGGAGACTCGAGCTACATACTATGGAGTGTCATCACATGAGCCAACTCTAAGGTTACCCTGACAGTCTCTCAGGACCCTAGCCCCCTAGTGACTTTATGTGGAACCAAAATACCCTCTCATGAAGATGAGGAAACTAGTCATACCTCTCAAGGTATCATCCCATTCCCATCCTTGGCCTATACAAGCACTCAAGGCATGGACAAGGAAAAATCTCTAACTTATCTTTTTAATTTTTCTCAAGGCATGGGGGAGGAAATTATTATAATTACTATGTTATCACTTGTTGCACAACTTACAATGTGTTACCCCGACAAGCACTTTGGGTCCCAACCCCCATTACAACCACTCTCATAGACATGCACCTAGACTACCTTCCCAAAACTCACAAACCACAATTGTGTCCCATACCACAAAAATAATATTGATCAAATTTGGTTCCTTAATAGGAAACCCAGAAATAACATTGGTTCTCAAAACCCAAGTTCTCACAAATGCTTATCAAAATAAAACTCATAACATAAATCTCAATTTGAATCATAAAACAAATCATGACATCCAGTCAAATAATTGTATAAGAAACCTCAAAAACACCTCTAGTGCACATCTTAACTTGTCCAACTAAACAACCCACAAAGAAGAACCATTAAGAAAATAAATATCACAAAACTATAAATAGAATATTTAAAAAAACACATAGTTTTTAGCCATATGATTTAATTCCACCATTTTCTCTGTTTAGATTGAGCCATAAATATGTGCTTAGAAAGAAAGTAAGAATATACTTATTTAAATCAATAAGTATTTAAATGTCAAATCTCTTTGTGCATATGAAATGTCATGCAATATTACCATATTATTTATTTAAATAATTAAATTAGAAATGATTTAATTAATAACATAAATGTATATTATTAGATTAAATATATTAATATCAATTACATTTCTAAAATATTAATTTGACTTCTATTCAAGTCTAATATTAATATTTACTTTTCCTTTAATTCATAATGCAACTACAAGTAACTCAAAATTGAAATTGAAATTTTAATTAAGTTATCTACAATTTCTCTCATAACATTTGAATATTCATAACTACATTATATATTGAACTCCACTCAAACTTCTCTTAAAATATAACTATGCCACAAATATATATTTATTAACTTACAATTCCATGTGCATTAATAAATATCTAACAAGTTATAACCAAGAGTTTTAAAAATAACTAATATTAAAAACTCACTTATAAGAAAATAAGTACTATCTATTTATTTAATTTTCAAAATAAATAAATAATATTTAATTTAATTAATTTTATTTTTAAATTTCTAAAATTAATAATTAATAATAATAATAAAGTTTTAAATGTCATGTATATAATTATTCCATATAGTATATATTCATCAAGTATGGTCTCTTCTTGATTCAATCTTTGAATGTTACATCATGCATACTTATAGAGAAGGCAATCTATTAGCTGATTGTTTGGCTAATTTGGGTATTGATGGGGTTTATATTAACTCTTTACTTTCTCCACTTAATCTCCTTGATTTCCCCAACTTGGTTAATATTATGACAAAAGAATATGTTAAGAATCCTATTGAGCCCTTCTCAAATATTATTTGATAGTAAATCATGACTTCTCTGTGATTTCACTTGTTTTGATTTTATGGATCTCACTTGTTCTTTTGAGATATTGTATGCAGTTCAGGGTCTTGGATTGCACTTGCATCAGATGGTTTTTTTCTAATATCATGGTCTCAATTGGAGTTTTGGATGAAGATCAATGATGAAAACTTTTATGATAGTTTTTGACTTGCCTCTTGGTGTTGTCTCCAACACCAAACAATGAATTGTATTCATATGAGTTTTGGGCTCTTTGTAATCACAATTTTTTATATTTGGGATTCACAATGACAAGATTCATTAGTGTTGATAGATACTTTATCTAGATGCAGTCTTTCTTCTTCTGCATCATTTTTATATCAAGCAATGACTGGAGTTTTTGTTTTTTGTTTCTTTTTTCTGGGAGCCATTTTTGAACTAGTTATTATTAATATAGATATCAAGTTTCACAAAAAATAAATTATATTTTTATAAAATTAAAATAAACATGTGCAATTAGTATTTTTGCATGTCTTTGATCTCTCAAATCATGCAACCATAATATACTTAGTTTTCTATATTTAGTATATTTATTTTGTTTTCACATTCATGTATAAGTTTAGTTACAATATGCTTTCCTCTCAATTATTCTTTTGCTTCTTCAATATATTTTATAAATGTATTATTTTAGATATAAGAAGAATATTTATCTTTATTTAGAAAAATTATGATAATCGCATGGTTCTAATGACAAATTAAAAGTTAAAACCCTACCTGTTCAATTTGTTGTTTTCTTCCAATTTTATATAATCAAAATTTTCCTATATTAGAAAGGGTTTTATAAAAATATAGTTATAACAATTTTCTAAATTTTTCTATAGTTTTTCAATCAAGTTTTCTTGATTAATAAATTTTTTCTTTTCAAAATATATAACATAATTCTTTATCCAAAAATCAATTCAATAAATTAATAAGCATTATGAAAGCACCTAGGAAGACACGAAGTAGATAGATCTTTCAATAAAATTTTACAATGGGTTTTCCAACCCTACTTCAAAATAACAGCTCTATGAATGCATGCAAATCGAAACCCTCTGAAAATTTCAATAATTCTTTTGTTGCAATTTCAAATTTCGCTCCCCAAAACCTGTGTGTCCCTCAAATGAACTACAAACCTTTTAATAAAGAATCATAACCCTAACTAGGGTTTCTGTTCATCGATTACTAAAAGCCACTAACTTTATTAAATAATATTATTTTAATTATTTAATCCTTTCATGCACATTTTTAAAACTTTTTTAATTAAAATATTTTTTTATTTTATTTTTCTCCACTTTATCAACTAGATCATGCACTATTTAAAGCATAATTTATTATTTAAATTAATAATAATAATTAAAGCTCATTATACTCTAATTTAATTATTATTAATTAAATTATCATAATAAAGCAATATTAAATATTTCATCTTTTAATTCTCTTTATCTAATTTTCTAAATTATATTTTCAAATTAAATCTTTTAAACTAAAACACATTTAATTAATTTATAATTAATTAAATATCATCATTTTTTAATTTCTCTTTAACCAATTTCCTAAATTAAGTCTTTTAAATTAAAGCACATATTTACTTAGATTTTAATTAAATAAATATTCCCATGTTTCAATATTTTATTTTTAATGAAATAATAGTTAATAATTCTCAATATTATATTATTAACCCAAATATTCTAATTAAATAATTTACCAAGTAAATCACATAGCTAAATCCACATAAAAGCAACATTACAAAAACTAACCAAAACTCAAAATCAAACAACACAAGCAAAGATAAACTCATGGGTTTAAAAAAGGTGGAAAGTTAGATACATATCTTATGTCTCAAGATAAGTAATTAGGCAATGGCTAGGATTGGACCTGAATATTAATGTCTATTACCTATAAATCTGTATGAAAGATGAGGATGTACATGTGTGTATATAACTAAGTTAAAAAGGTAATGTTGGGGAGTGGTACATCATGTAGATCTTGACTAGCAGGTGACGACAACTCCCTCCCTTTGTTGGCATTAAGTTATGTTTGTCATTAGTGACAACACTTATTCATAATTCTATATGGCTACTGAGTTCATCATTCAGTCTCCAATGTTTGCCGAGCAATTCAATGGTTACTAGGTTTCATAGTTCACACCAAGCATTCTAGAGGTTATCGAGTGAAAATAGGCAGTGTGAAGTCCAGCGGTTATCACTGAGCACATCAATTGTTACCAAGCTTCACACTATTTACCGAGTCATCAGTTCCTATGATAGGAAGCCAATGTTTATCGAGTGCAGGCAAGGTAAACATTGTATTCAGTTTCTATTGAGTTACACTATATCCACTAAGTCTCCAATGTTCACTGAGTTCAAAGCTACGTTGAGTGATTAGTATGGATCGAGCCTCTACTTCTACCGAATGCATGATGATGCCAAGTAATGTAGTCGATGCCAAGTATCAAAAGGTCACCAAGTCAACTTTCAGAACTTGAGTTTCTACATTTGGGACAACTCAGTAATATCTTTGTTAACTTGTGTTTTGGCCAACCTTTTAATTATGAGAATTGGGATGGTATATATGTAATGTAATGTATCATTCCTAAGTATGATGAAAATGATAATTTTTTTGAGAAGAGTGAATGCGAACATGAATCAGCAACAGAGCAAAGTATTTAGCAAGGTTAATAAGGAGCAGTCCAGTTTTATCTATCACTAAGAGGTGATCAACATTTCAAGGATCTAATCAGCAATTAAGTTGTAAGTTAGATCTAATATTTCATCCTAACAGGTGAATCAGATTCAAATCCTTTAACAAGGTAGACTTAACAGTCTTTTCTTTAAATCTCTTAATAGAGTGCATACTTCATTTTATGTTTGTAAAACCTCTTACAAGGTGGACCTAGTAGTCCTAATTGCTCCTAACAGGGTAGATCATCAGAAGTGATCATTGTAAGCCTTAACAGGCCAACTTTATACTATAGTATTGAAGTTTTGTGGGTATCATCCCCACCCTAGTTTTACTTTCTATTTGGAAGGTTTCTAGGTCACCAAATATTGTGTTAATGTGTCATAAATGTTTATCTTTCAATTTCTCATGCATGTAGTAGATTAGATCAATTAATGGTGAATGGATTATGTTGTTAAGTGCTAAAAGTTTTGAGGTTACTGATTCACCCCTCCCCTCTTAGTAACCTAGCTAGTCTTGATTATTTCCAACAATTGGTATTAGAGCATTATGGTTCTCAGTATAAAGTTTGATAGCTTGAGCAAAGATCAGGGTCAATGGGTATATTCAGACTTGACAAAGCTATTGACAATGAGAAGCTAGATCTAGATATGGCTATAGCTCAACTCAAGGAAGCAAAAGAGCATCTTTCCCAATCCCTAAAAAGAAGGAAGGAACTTGCAAAATAGATGAATGACCACCAGTATGTTGAAGAAAAGATTGAGAAAAATTTTCCCTTCAAGTAGTTCAGATGAAACAAATGAGGCAATCAAAGAACTTTTAGAAAAGAATGGTTCCCTACAAGAAGAGGTAAGAAAATTGAAAAGAGAACAAGAAATTTAGTCAATAAGATTGTGTGAAATTTTGGAACAAAGAAATGAGGCAAGTGAAGACTTGGAGGCAAGGAACAATGAAACTCAAAATCAATTCCTTTCGGCAAGAAAGTCTTATCAATCAACTCTCCAATGCAAATGAGGAAATCATGAGTCTGAGATCTAAAAATGAAAAGTTAAGGAATGATTTAAGCACTGAAAGGAAAATCAATGAAAGATTGAAAGATGATCTAAATTATGAGAAATAACTCAATGAAAGAATAATGAAATCCCAAGCAGACATGGATCAATTGAATTAGCAAAGTGAGCATAATCTTTATAGGCAAAAGGGCAAAGCAAGACTTGGATACAAAGAAGAAGGTGAATCCTCCAAACAAGGTGCTCAAAGGAATCAAAGACCTACTTGAAATCATTGTGGTAAGATAGGTCATACATCAAACAAATTTTGGAGTAACAGAAAAGCAAAATTCAATGGAAAATGCTACAATTGCAGTTAGCATGGTCATAAAGCTAATGAATGCAAGGAGAAACCAAAGTTTGAAGGCAAATGTCACAAATGCAAGAAACAAGGTCACAAGGCATTTGAATGTAGATCTAAACCATTCAATCCAGCTAAACAATTTGTGAAGGATATATTTGGTTGGGACTACAATACTTGGTGTAGATGTCATTACTGTGGATAATATGGACACATTGGCATAAACTATGCAAGGCATCACTTGAGAAAGAAGGATACTACAATAAGATGTTACACATGCACTAAAATTGGTCATATAGCTAAGAATTGTATGAATATAGGTAGAGTTGAAGATGAAAAGAAAGCTAAAGCTGATAATATTAGGAAGTAGATGAGACAGCAATGGATTCCCAAATCTACCGAGCAAGCCAGTTCAAATGATGGTCATGTCACTCAAGAAGTGGGTGACTCCACCATTTCTAATTAAGTTCTTAAGGAAGAATTGGAACTACATTATCAAGGTCATATCTTAAGAAGTACCAATGAATGGAAGGAAAGATCCAAATTAGTATTTCAAATACAAAGGGATCACAGAATTTTAACATCAATATTCACTAAGTGAGGTTGGGAGTAACAAAGTTTTGTTTGGTCACCGAGTTACAAGGTTCTACCGAGTTATCTACATAGATAGTGGATGACAACCTATCAAGCACTGTGTCATTATGACTCTCATCATACTAAGCATTAATGGAAGAATTTTTCATCAAAAGGTAGAATTTTGACTTCATTTTCACCACAAATTTAGTATATCTAGAGTAGAGAAATTTACAAAGCATCTAGGCGATCTTGAGCAGAATTTGTAGTGAAGCTTTTGAAGAATTTTTTTTCAATCTACCAAGTGATCATGGAATCCACTAGTAGCAGCAGCAAGGTGAAGAGAGGTTATGAGATTTTGGTGCATGGTGTCGAATGGAAGGCTCCAAACTTCAAACTGGTATCAGCAATTATAGAATCACTTGACCCTAATGGAGCGCAGTCGCAAATCCCACAAAAGGTACTCCTTATAAATGATATTTGTACTCATTTTAAATGTGTTGTGCAAGAAATTAGAACCCTAGAAATGGATAGTGCCCTAGGAGAATTGTGTGTGGATGGAACCCTCAAACCCGAGCATAAACATCTAGAGGAGAAAGGTTTGACCCACATTCTACACCTGCCAAGAAATTTCCAAATCAAATGGATTAAGTATATTTTGAGTTGAGTGCATAATGGCTAGTTGTGGCTAGAGCAACTAGTCTTGATAATGAAGAAGATGATTCACAAAATCATGGGTCTCCCTATGCTCAACAAGGTTAAAGTTACCAAAACCCTAGGTTGCGATGAGCTACAAAAGAAAACCCTAGCTAAGTGGGATAGAAAAGTACTAAAAATCAGCAATGTATCTGATGTGGAATTTAGGTTTGGTATTCATATCATTGTCCATAAGATATACAGCTCTAGTCGGCTGAATAGTGTGTCATGTGAGGTTGTGGACCTAGCTTACAAGGTAGTAAAGGAGAATTTGGAATATGATTTTGCAGATTTAATGTTGAAATAGTTGAACAAGAACATGGAAAGTGTCAGGACCTTAAAGAATAATCTATGTGAATTTGGCTCTTTATTAACTTGTTTGTTCTTTTATGTTCAAAAGTTTTTCCCCTCCCAAAGAATAGTGGCATGGAGAAAGGACACTCCAATTTTCTACCAAATTAATGAGTTTATTGCATAAATGGGTGAGAATTTTGATAGCATAATGAACAACTATTTTGAAGCATTTAAGGAGAAGATGAATAATAGGTTCTAAATTCTACCAAAACTAGTTGAAGACTACAAAGAGGATGTTTGTTTCATGGTTGATTGTGATAGAGTGTACATTCAGGCAGTTAGGCCAAGAATTGTATGGGTGAAACCTCTTCCCTATGAGGTTAATATTGATGAAACAAAGGAGATAATTGAAGCCCTGGTGAATGAGCCTGTAGATCCAAAGGTACCCATCTTTGGAACTTATGATGAAGCAAAGGCTAAAATAGAGCTTGAGATCAAGCTCCCATAGGCGGTAAACAAAGGAAAGAAGAGGATTTCAAAACTAAAAATTGCAAGTTCCCCTCTCATGCTTACCGAGGGAAAAGGTGAGGATGAAGAAGAATCTAAGGATGAAGAGCAGGACTTAGAAAAGGAGGAAGAGCCTATGAGAAAGAAGGGCAAGGTGATTATCACCAAGCCACCCAAGGCCTCTACAATTGTGTTTACAAGAAGATCCAAGAAGAAAGGAGGAAGTGAGATTGTGTTCAGTAAGCCCCCACTCACCTTCCAAGAAAGATTTAAGCAATTAGAAGAAGGTGCAGGTATCACAAATTCTAAAGCTTTAAAGTATGAAACAAGAACTGATGTAGAGAAGATGCAAATTGAGGAGCTAGTGCTGACAAAGATGGGAAAATGGAAATATTCCCCAAATCAAATTGCCCCTCGGATTTCCAATGAATTATTAGCAAGGTTAAAACCTAGATGGGAATCAACTGTGCAAACTGCAAAGGATATATACGAGAAATCTTTAAAATAATTGCTACCTAATCTTACCAATGTTGAGGTTAAGAAAGAAATGAAGGAAAATGAAGGTAAAATGATGATTAGATTTCAACTTGTTTGATTTTGGTGAAAGATATTGATCATGTAGTTAAAGATGCTACATCCATGTGGAAAAATATTTATCATATGCACAAGCCAAGTGAGGAACCAGTGGAAATTAATGATGATGATAGTGACAAGGATGAAGACAATGAAGATGATAACACACCTTGTGTTACTATTGATGTTGAGGATTATCAGGCATTTATGAAGGATGATGAAGAAGAGAAAGAGGTAGAAGTTGAAGAGGAAGATAGGGAAGAAGAAGAGAATGATCTAGTAAGGATAGCTATGGAATTTATAGCCTCCCTTCCTCACTCTCCACCAAAAATTGCTACATCATCTGGCATGGAGACAGCTTCAGCAAGTGTGATTGCAACCACAATAGATACATCATCTGCTCAATCACTCTTTGCTCCTTCTTAGCTCCAGGTATCTCTAATAGAAGTGTCTACCACTTCATCCACTAATCTATAGCCCTCCTCTTCTTTAGCTCCCAAGTCAAGGACATCAGCATTGAGTTCAGCATCCAGTTCTACAATTTTTTCAACTTCAATTTTGCATGCTCCTGTAAGTACTTCATTTGTAAATACTTCTATCAATGCTCCTATTGTATGCACTTTAGTCAGTGTTCCAACTGAAATTACTTCAATTTTGGGTAGCACATCAATTTTGGATTCTTTTAGCACTCCAGTCAGTATTCCTTCAGTAGTCCCAATACAAGTTTTCACAGCAAGCCCTATTGTTTCTACCATTGTTTCTATTTCAAAGTCCAAAGTAGTAACGTCAGAAGTTGAACCAAGGACACCACTTAAACTTCTACTTACTGGAAAATAAATTGATGAAGATATTGACTTGGACAAGGAAATTGAAATTCCTAAGTTGGATTTTGATAACGTTACTGTTGATCAAATGAGATTGGTAAGCCAACTTTTGGAATAGAAGGCTAGACAGAAGCAGATAAGAGAAGAAAGGGACAGAGAATTCAAAATCATAGAAAGTGCAAAGAATATTTTGACAGAGGCTATAGGCATAGATATTGATTCATCTCAACATATTTTGTTATAGTTTGAGGAAGCAATAAATAAATTCAATGAGAACTCTACTGGCCAAGAAAAGTTGATAGAAAAAGCTGAGAAAAAATTTGACAATAAAGTGCTTGACCACATTGCTCAGCATATTGCTATTCACCAAGTAGAGCTTTCCTCAATTTTGGCTAATCTTGAAAATTCTTTTACAAATGTAACATCTCTTTTTGCCAAGCTATGTGATGTTATTGAGTATACCAAGGAAATAAAAGGAAAACTAAATAAGATAGATGAGGATTTGAAGGCTAGCACTCAAAATTTTTAGCTTGACCCTAGCTCAAGCTTAGCACATCATATGAAGGTCAGATTCCTATCTGATATGCCGAAAAAGTTGTTGAGAGAGGAAGCACGGATCAGGTCTACATTAATAGACATCCAAAGCATGATCCTTCCAATCATGGACTCAATGTAGAAGCACATAGCCTATTCAAAAACATTGATCCATGATAAAAAAAAAAATTCAATTGCAGATCATATGATTGAACTCTTAGCAGAAGTCCAAGTGGCACTTCATACCTACAAGATTTTTCTAGAAAACTAGGATAAGACATTAGATCTTATTCTCAAGGTACATTCTGAGTTTCTCTCACATTTTAGTGTCTCTATATAAGTATGTTGTGTATAAATCTTTGGCATCATTGTCAAAAAAGGGGAGAAAGAGCTATTTGTGGAGAAACTTGTAAAGAAGGAGAAATACTTGTATATACACTCAGTATGATATGATATGTACATTGTATGGGGGTGATATGTGCAAATGCATTACAAAGACATATTTTGAAAAATCAAAAAATCAGCATGACATTGTACATAAATTTTGGTTGATAAGTGTTTTTGTCACTAATGCCAAAGGGGGAGATTGTTGGCATTAAGTTATGTTTATCATTAGTGACAAGACTTATTCATAATTTTGTATGGCTACCGAGTTCATCATTCAGTCTCTAATATTTTTTGAGCAATTCAGTGGTTACTAGGTTTCATAGTTCACACTGAGCATTCTAGAGGTTACCAAGTGAAAAAAGGTAGTGTGAAGTTCAACAATTATCATCGAGCACATTAGTTGTTACTGAGCTTCACAGTACTTATCGAGTCATCAGTTCCTATGATGGGAAGCTAGTGTTTATTGAGTGCAAGCAAGGTAAACATTATATTCAATTTCTACTGAGTTACACTATATCCATCAAGTCTCCAATGTTCATCGAGTTTGAAGCTACATTGAGTGATTAGTATGGATCAAACCTCTACTTATACTGAATGCATGATGATGTTGAGTAATGCAGTAGACATCGAGTATCAGAAGCTCACCAAGTTAGCTTTTAAAACCTAAGTTTCTACATTTGGGCCGACTCAGTAATATCTGTGTTAACTTGTGTTTTGGATGATCTTGTAATTATGAGAATTGGGATGGTATATATGTAATTTATTGTATCATTCCTAAGTATGATGAAAATAATAATATTTTTCAGAACAGTGAATGCAAACGTGAATTAGCAACAGAGAAAATTATTTAGCAAGGTCAATAAGTAATGATCAAGTTTTATTTATCACTAAGAGGTGATCGGCATTTCAAGGATCTAATCAGCAATTAAGTTGTAAGTTAGATCTATTGTTTCATCCTAATAAGAGAATCAGATTCAAATCCTTTAATAGGGTAGACTTAACAATATTTTCTTTAAATATCTTAACAGAGTGCATACTTCATTGTATGTTTGTAAAACCTCTTACAAGGTGGACCTAGTAGTCCTAATTGCTCCTAACAGGGAAGATCATCAAAATTGATCATTATAACCTTTAACAGGCCAACTTTATACTGTAGTATTGAAGTTTTGTGGGCATCATCCCCACCCCAATTTTATTTTCTATTTGGAAGGTTTCTGGGTCACCAAATATTGTGTTCATGTGTCATAAATGTTTATCTTTTAGTTTCTCATGCATGCAGTAGATTAGATCAATTAATGGTGAATGGATTATGTTGTTAAGTTCTAAAGATTTTGAGGTTACTGATTCACCCCTACCCTCTCAGTAACCTAGCTAGTCTTGATTATTTCCAATACCCTCAACCATATCAGGCACGTCAAATATAAATGTAAAACATACATAGACAACATACACATGCAAGTATGGGGTAAGTATAATAGTAAATCTTAAATATAAATAACATCATATTCTACCATGAATATCTCATCATCCTAAGGACATAATAAATATATTTCTAAGATGCACCATATGAAAACATCATAAAAGTAATTTCATTAACTAACTAAAAGAAATTGAAGCATCATTACTACAAGTAGGAAATTGTTACAACCTAACATAATCAATTTTATTTTCTATTTGGAAGGTTTTTGGGTCACCAAATATTGTGTTCATGTGTCATAAATGTTTATCTTTCAGTTTCTCATGCATGCAGTAGATTAGATCAATTAATGGTGAATGGATTATGTTGTTAAGTGCTAAAGGTTTTGAGGTTACTGATTCACCCCTCCCCTCTTAGTAACCTAGCTAGTCTTGATTATTTCCAATACCCTCAACCATAGCAGGCATGTCAAATATAAATGTAAAACATACACAGACAACATACACATGCAAGTATGGGGTAAGTATAATAGTAAATCTTAAATATAAATAACATCATATTCTACCATGAATATCTCATCATCGCGAGGACATAGTAAATATATTTCTAAGATGCACCATATGAAAACATCATAAAATTAATTTCATTAACTAACTAAAAGCAATTGAAGCATCATTACTACAAGTAGGAAATTGTTACAACCTAACATAATCAATTACTCAACATATCAGGCAAGAGCCTACAACACAATGGTAAATTGTGAGTCTCTTATCTTGGAGGTCTTAGGTTGGAACCTACTTGAATTTAATAAATAAATAAAATTAATCAAACAACATATAAGTTGATCTTGGCTTTGGCCTCTCACCTATCAAAAAAAAAATAAAAAAATACTGAACATATCAAAATATTGTATTTTAAATATCAAATAAGGGCTAACACATCTATAGAAGAGTCATATCAAACTTTAATAACTAATTCTACCATGATAAAACCCCATTTAAAAAACTCTATGGATTTAACCATGGAGGAAACTTCATAGTTAAGCATGCTCAAGCTGGAGTAGTGTTGGGATGGGTGACCTCCCAGGAAGTCTTAGTGCTTCACCTCTATGAGCATCACCTAGATCCAATGAGTGTTAAGTGTTCCATTTATTCTGATGAGAGATGGATTCATGTTGAATCACTACTCATGAAACATGGGTCAAAGAGTTTGACTCAAAACTACACAATTAAATCCTAATAGCAATATCATAATTTAACTTGCTATGGAAATATCTCCTACTTAACAATTGATGAGCTTAAGGGGCTTTCTAATGAATGGTTCATAAGGCACAACACTTGGTGAAGGTTTTGCAAATGGGGTTGCAAGCAGAGTGGGTTTAACCATGGAGGAAAATCTGTAGTTAAGTGTGCTTAAGCTAGAGTAGTACTAGGATGGGTGACCTCCTAGGAAGTCCTGGTGCTTCACCTCTTTGAGCATCACCTAGATCCAATAAGTGTTAAGTGTTCCATTTATTCTCATGAGAGATAAATTCATGTTGAATTACTACTCATGAAACATGGGTCAAAGAGTTTGACTCAAAACTACAAAGTTAAATCATGATAGCAATATCAACATTTGACTTCTTGTGGAAATATCACCTTCTTAGAAATTGATGAGCTTAAGGGGCTTTCTAATTAATGGTTCATAAGGCACAATACTTGGTGAAGGTTTTGCAAATGGGATTACAAGCAGAGTGGGTTTAACCATGGAGGAAACTTCATAGTTAAGCACACTCAAGCTGGAGTAGTACTAGGATGGGTGACCTCCTGGGAAGTCCCAGTGCTTCACCTCTGTGAGAATCACCTAGATCCAATGAGTTTTAAGTGTTTCATTTATTCTCCTAAGAGATGGATTCATGTTGAATCAGTACTCATGAAACATGGGTCAAAGAGTTTGACTCAAAACTACACAGTTAAATCATAATAGCAATATCATAATTATATGATTAACCCAAAAACTCTAATTAAATCATTTACAAAGTAAATCACATAGCCAAATCCACATAAAAGAAACATTACAAAAATTGACCAAAATTCAAAATCAAACAACACAGAAAAAGACAAACTCATGGGTTTAAAAAGGGTGGAAAATCATATATATGTCCT
The DNA here is from genome assembly GCA_028749045.1 of Cupressus sempervirens. NCBI lineage: Eukaryota > Viridiplantae > Streptophyta > Pinopsida > Cupressales > Cupressaceae > Cupressus > Cupressus sempervirens. The sequence goes on from CM053790.1 coordinate 373,463,273, forward strand.
CCTTCTCAAGACAAATAATTAGATTGTGGTTAGGATTGGACCTTAACATTATCTTCTCATTATTACCATCAACTTATTGCGACATGGCACGTTCATCCCAAAAATTCAAGTAAGTCGATGTCCAATACCCACAAATCTATAAGAAAGATGAGCACATATATGTATAAGCTAAATAGACAATGACATGGAGTGATACATCATGTAGATCTTGACTAGCAGGTGACTATAACTCCCTCCCTCAACCATATCAGGCACATCAAATATAAATGTAAAAAAGACACACCCACCATACACATGCAAGTATGAGGTAAGTATAATAGTAAATCTTAAATATAAATAACATCATATTCTAACATGAATATCTCATCATCATGAGGACATAATAAACATCTTTCCAAGACAGAACATATGAAAACATCATAAAAGTAATTTCATTAAGTAAGAGCAATTAAAGCATCATTATTGCAAGTAGGAAATTGTTACAACTTAACATAATCAATTACTCAACATATCAATGTATTGCATTTCAAACATCAAATAAGGGCTAACAAATCTATATAAGAGTCATATAGAACTTTACAACTAAGTCTACCATGATAGCAAAGAAGGCGTATTAAAAATTTGTTATCTTAGAATGTGTCAAAGATCATGATAATTGTCATGATGGACTACATTAAGTTGTTGTCCTTGAGATCGTGACTATTATCTGATAGACTACATTCATTTTATGTCCTAGAGTGTGTCAGAGATTAGATAACACATATCCTTCTAGGATATAACATATTCTTTTGGTAAGCATCATGAACATGATGTCGGTGCACATACCAAGAGAATTTAAGTATGGTGAATATCATATGATTGATATTTCTTGAATCATAATTCAGATGATATCGAAAGGTAACATCTAAGTTGATGGATATAGGTTGACATCCTTAAATATGTCATTCCATGAATATCATGTTGAGATGATATATGCTTGAGAGCATAATGTGTTCTATAACAATCCTCCCTAGCTAAGAGGGAGTATTAATGTTGTAGCTTCGATCAAATTAAATTGACCTAGAGATAATCCTTCTATGGCTATTGGCTAATTGTCAATTAAACAAACCCTCATATATCTACTTATGTGTGTGTGTGTGTGTGTGTGTACACACACACACACACATATACATACATATATACATATATATATTAATGTTAATATTGTGTAATTGATTATTAATTTATAAACTATCATAGAGACATGTCTCTTCTATGCATATTTATATAATATTTGATCTACATTTGGAACATGCATAAATTATAATAGTGTTATTACATTTGCAGAAAATGATCATAAAAACTTAACAAATACATGTCACATTTTTGGTGAGAATGCATGCTTTCAAGAAAAAACACTATCTTGGAAACCATTTACATGAAACACCTCCTTAAATGAAGAAAATTTGGGTTTCCAACTCCAAATGCAAAAAGAAAAAAATACAATGCAAATACATATAACATGTATTTTAACCTTAATTACACTCTCCAAGGGGCATTGCATGTGATATTTTTGGCTAAGACACATGCCCTCTATGTCAATTAAGGTCTTATTAGGATGCAATTGCATGTATTAAAATGGTGAATTGAGTCCAAATATATTTAACAAGGAGCAAAAACTTACTCTCAAGAGGCTAACACATATTTTAAAATACAAGGTAAATGCATGTTGACCATCCAAAGGGAAAATTGAGGCCTTGGAGAGTGATTACACGTCACATTTTAGGGTGCATGAGGCAAATCACACTCTCCAAGTGTATTTGCATGTTTTTTAAGATGCAAGGAAAAGACATGTGTTTAGGCATTTTTTGAGTCCAAGAGGAAAAACATGGTCTCCAAGAGCATTTGCATCTGCATCAACCCAAAATTGCACTCTCTAGATACAAACACAAGATTTAAATAGTCAAAAAACATGCAAGTAATATAAAATCAGGGACTTGAGAGGCTTCAACATGTCACGTATTTGCTTTTAGATGAAAATCATACTCTCTAGATGTCATTGCATGTTTTAAATATGCAATGCATTTGCATATCTAAGCCAAAATTGGGTTCTCTAGATGTATTTACATCTATATTATTTTATAAAATAATATCTAATGGAGTTGCATCACTTAAGTTTTCTATTTAGCACATGTCTAATCGATTATTACAAAATATCACTTAAAGGGGTCAAATATAATATTTTCACTATATAGTGTACATATTATGTGTAAATATATTCAAAAAGTAATATTTCACTTGAATGTTTTAAAATAAAACATTAAAGTGAGACAAACATTAAATTAGACTATATAGTGATAAAGTCACTTAAGTGAAAAATTAATAAGCAACTCAACAACAAAATATAACATGAAGTGCACTATAACATAATGGCACAGGAAAGAGGTGTGGAAAGTCTCAAAAAAGGGGATGAAGAAGTGGATGGTGAGATTCAAATTGAAGATATTAACAAAGATGATTATGATTCCCATGAAAAACAAGACTATACCATTACTAGAAAGGAATCTCAAGTCTGGTTAAACCTCTTTCAGATGTTATAGTGATAGAGAGTAATCAAAAGTGGGGGGATGTTGACGACATCTCTAAAGCTTTGCTAGGGGAGGATGATGACTCTAGTGCAAACTGGATGAAAGTGAGGGCTTAAAAACCACTAAATCAAAAAAAATAAAAATAAATGAGGTTTTGTCTTCTAAAAAGAATAAAGAGAATGCTCTATAAAAAACTAGGAGTAATAAGATAGGGGATTTACCCAATGCACCATCTAGAAAGAGTATTAAAAAAGGTGATCTTAAGAGAAACAAGGCTAGGGAGTGTTGTTTACCTCCAACACCATCTGGGAAAGGTATCAAAGTAGGAGATGTTGGTCTATCTCCTACTTCTGCAGGAGGACCCTCTAATGTGAAGAGTAGAATAGTGGAGACTAATAGGAGTGTAGAAAATGGTAGCCAAAGGACTATCTTAGATTCAAAATATTTCCATAAGAAATGAAGTTTGTATCATGGCATATTAAAGGATTAAATAATACTCACAAGCAAGTTATATTGAAAAATATGATTAGGGATAACAAGCCAGATATTGTTCTTATTCAAGAAACAAAAAATGTTAAAGGATAAAGTTAAAGGTCTTCTAGTTTTTTAGGGAGGTAAGATTATTGGGATTGATTCTGATGGGGCCTCAGGTGATATGGCAATTTATTGGAATGAGAGATGTATTAATGGGAAATTTATCTCTCAGAATAGAAATATGATGAACATTAGATTTACCAATTCTAAGGATGGCTCTACTTGGGTGCTCACTAATGTTTATGACCCCAATTCCTATAAGAATTTTCCTTAGGGAAAAATTCACCCAAGACCAAGAAGCATAATAACTAGCACAAAAGACCAACAGAGTATGATCATAATAACAATATTCAATTCAATTCAATGTATAATACACTAGAGGTGCTTGTATATAAAGGCCTCTATGATGCATCTAGAATGCCTAGGAGTTAGCAACATGATAAGTCTTACAACCAGGCACATGTCCACTAGGTGTGGATTATCCTCCATTAAGCACAGGAGTTAGTGCAATGATGAGAGGATAAGCCTACAAAGGTGTAGCACATACAATTTTGTTGTAGACACTATGTGCTAAAATAATAGTGCGTACAACTATGTTGCCTTCATGATGACTCAGTTGTTTATGAAAACTCTAGTGTTATAGACACCATGTGCTAAATTAGAGTTGCTTACTCCTATGTTGTCATCATGACAACTCATATGAGTATGCAAACTCTGAGGTGTCTAAGTTAAGAAATAATAAAATAATGCATTTATCCTAAGTAAACTTAAGTAAAGTGTAAATAATAATTATTTACACTAACACCCCCCCTTAAGTGCAACATAGGGGAATGCACTTAAGATTACAAAAGCTATGATGAAATGCATAATGGGTCCCGACTACTAGGCCATGTTAGGTACCCAAGTACAATGCAATGCTAAAATGCAATGAAATCTCTTTGCAAATGGAGAAAGAGGGAAAACCTCATGGGAAAAACCCTCCCCCAACAAGAGAGATATGTACAATATAGAAGAGAAGGATCATGTGACCCCCCTAGAGAAAAATCCTTCACCTCTAAGAGATCTAAAAAATAAATATACTTGATCTCTGTGAAGGGCTTGGTGAAGATGTTAGCTACCTATTGCTCTGTAGGAAAATACTACAATGAAATGACCTACTCATGGATCAGATCTCTGATGTAGTGCATATGAACCTCAATATGTTTTGTTAGCTGATGTTGAATTGGATGTTTCAAGATTTCAATAGCACTTTGGTTATCACAATGGATGACTATAGGTTAGGGTAGATCAAATCCAAACTCCTTCAAGATCTATTGTAGCGAAATAGCCTTTGTCACTGCATTCACATCTCCTTGATACTCAGCCTCAATCGATGAGAGAGCAATGTTGTTTTTCTTTTTACCTTGCCAACAAATGGGGCTGGAACCAAGATGAAATACATATCCTAAAGTAAACTTGTGAGAATCATGGTCCCCTGCATAGTCGGAGTCTATATATCCCACTAATTGAAGACCTATACCAGCTACATAATGTATCCCATGTGTATGTGTACTCTAGATGTAATACAAGATGCATTTGGTTGCCTTCCAATGAAGTTCATGTGGCTCTTACATAAAGTGAGAAACCATGCCAAATGCAAATGAGATGTTAGGGCATGTATATGTCAAGTAAATAAGGCTTCTCACCAACTATCTATATAGAGTTGCATCAACAAGTGGAGTGGAACACTTTGTTTCTAACTTAACACCAAAAAGGAATAGGGTGGATGTAGCCTTGCAGTCACTCATGTGAAAGTGAGCAAGAAGATCAAGAGCATACTTGGGCTATGATAGTGTTAACCCTAATGAAGACTAATGTATCTCTATTCTAAGGAAATAGTGTATTAGTCCCAAGTCTATCATCAAAAACCTATCTTGCAAAGTAGCCTTTCATTATCGACGATGGATGCAGTACTTCTTATAATGATCAAGTCATGCACATAAAGCACAAAGAGAAGATGTGAATCATCCATCTAAATAATGTAGACATTTGGATCAAAATGACATCTAGTGAAGCCTTTGGAGAGAAGGAAGAAATCCATCTTGGCATACGAACCTCTGGGAGCTTGTTTAAGTCCATAGATAGACTTCTTTAACCTGCAGACCAAGGAAGTATCTTGTATGAATCCCTGTGGCTGCTCCATATATATCTCCTCATATATATCACCATTCAAAAATGCACTCTTCACATCCATCTGATGAATAGCCCATCTCTAAGCTACTACAATAGCTATGGTCAAACAAATGGAATTCATCTTTGCTATTGGTGCAAAGGTCTTAGTATAGTCAATGCCTAGTACTTGAGAGAAACCTTTTGCAATAAGGTGAGCCTTATGTTTAGCAACACTTCCATCCACCACAAATTTAGTCTAATCGATCCACTTACACCGAACCAATTTTCTTCCCTTAGGAAGTGAGACTAAGTCCCATGTATCATTTATCAAAAGAGAGTTATATTCTTCCTCCATTGCCCTATCCTATTCTACAATACTTGAGGCTTCTTTAAATGATTGTAGATATGAAGCAACTACAATATAAGCATGTAGGACAGAGTTGTGTTGTGATCTTGTCCTTCTTGAATCTAAAGGATTACCTACCAATTGTCTTGCCACATCCAATGTCTGCTTAGCCCATTTGGGTCTTGTGGAAGAAGATGTAGAAGGTATATCCTCAATCTCAACTAGTTGATGCCTCTGTGTTGGTTGGGGAAAAGCATCTTCCAAGTCACTATTTTCACTATCACTCTCTTCAATGAAGGAGGAAGTAGGAGTTGAAGAAGAGAAACTTGGACAACTTTCTTCAAAATGTACACTCCTCTCATAGAATATATCATGTGTCTCTGGATTCATCAACTTGTAGGCTTTATGTGAGTCTGTATATCCAACATAAATGCAAGGTTTTCTTTGAGCTTCTAGTGCCTTGCATTTCTATGGAGGTATTCTTTCCCATGTTAGACAACCAAAGACTCTGAAGTACTTAATCATAGGTTTCCTACTAGTCCATGCTTCAAAAGGAGTTACACCATCCAAAGCTTTATGGGGCTCCTATTCTATATATAGTTAGCACAATTCATTTCTTCTACCCAAAAGATTTGATCAAGAGATTTGTTTTGTAGTATGCAAGTGGTCATCTCTTTGAGAGTTCTATTTTTCCTTTTAGCAACAACATTTTGTTGTGGCATATATGGTAGTGACTACTAAAGATCAATATCCTCTTGAGTGCAAAATTCTATTAGTCTTGTGTTCACATACGCCCCCCCATTATTTGTTTGAAGAACTTTGATGAATTTCCCTGACTGCTTTTCCACTTGAACCTTGAAGCTTAGAAATTTTTCATACAGTTCACTCTTGTGAGCCATGAAAAAAACCCAAGTAAAGCAAGAGTAGTCATCTATGAAGGTGAGTGCATAGCAATACTTGCCAAATGATGGCATTGGAAATGGTCCCACCACATCACTATGAACCAATTGAAGAACACATTGTGCTCTCCAAGACTTCCCCTTTTCATACAACTTTTCTAGATGTTTCCCAAGTGAGCAATTTGAACAAACACCTTCTGAAAACTGAATTTGAGGTATACCATTGACCATATTCTTGTTGCTATGCTACTAAAGATATCTATAGTTGAGATATCCAAATCTTGCATGCCACGGTTTACTTTATGCATTTGAATGTAATAACAAGGCTTGTGCATTTGATGTAGGCACAAAGGAGGAGAAAGTGCAAAGGCTTGAATCGTGATTAGCTTCACCAATTGCAATCATTGAGTCATCCTTAATTCTTTTCACTACCATTGAATCTGGAAGAAATTCCACTTTATTACCACCTCTATAGTGAGTCATTTGGTAGACCAAAAGAAGATTAGAGGTAAGGTTAAGAACATATAGAACATCCTTGAATGATCTATTGTTCATGTCAACTTTGCCTTTACCTTCAACTTCTACCTTATTATCATCACTGACAAAGATGTGTCGTACTTTAGAATGTGTCATGGAAGAAAATCTCACTTTGACATACCCATATGATTTGTGGCACTTGAATCTATGATTTGTTCTCCCTGACTAATAACATTTGTGAGTAAAGCATGCCCTTTGCCCTTAGAATTTGAGGACGAATTTCTTTTGTCCTTATAAGCATTAGGCACTAGAACATTGTGTTTCTTCATAATGTGCTTCAACTCATCAATCTCCTTGTGATAACACTAATGTTCTTCATGAGCATCTTTTTACAATAAGCACATTTTTTCTTCTCCTTATTAGTGTCCCCCTTCTTGTTTGTATTTGAGGAAGACTTGCCTTGTTGATTTGATGGTGGTGTTGTCTTTTCTGTATCCTCTTGTTTGTTGTTCTTCCACTTCTTCTTCTTGCCCTTTCCTTTGTTTGAAGTTTGAGCAGCTGAATTTTGAGAACCCTCATTATTAGCCACCAATGCATTAGACTTAGATGACTTGATAACTCCCATTGATTGCAACTTCTTTTCTTCATCGTCCAACAATTGAGCATAACCATCAAAAGTGAATTTCTAATAGGCAACCCCTAAATTAGTCTTTATGGTGTTGTAAGAAGAAACAAATATGGAGTACTCAAATGGAAACTTATTAAGAATGAGATAGATTAACCTATCATCTTTAATAGGACTACCACAATCATCAAGCTTCATTCTTAATTCATTCACCTTAATGATGAAATCCTATATAGAATCAAATGTCTTAAGATCTAGGGAGACAAGTTGATCTTAAATTTTGTAAACATCCTCCTCAGTCAATTTAGAATATAGTTTTTTGAGGGCATCCCATGCTTCTTGGGATGTCTTATAATTATGGATCTAATAGAAGATCTTGTCTTGAATCCACAACATAATATCACCTAGGGCTTTCCTATCTGCCATTTCCCAAGCATTAATATCACTTTTAGATACTTTATCACCTATTGGTTAAGGAAGGGTACCATCTACATATTGAGAAACTTCATTATGCATTAATTGACACCATATTTTAATAGACCATGTAGCATAGTTATGTGGTGTTAATTTTGGAAACTTAAGTTTTCCCATGATGTAAGAAATAAAAGAAAATAGCAAGAAAAGAGGAACACAACACCAAGAAACACCCCCCCCCCCCCCCCACCCTTTCACTCAATCAAGAAACCCCTCCAAATCAAAGGTTTGGGCACTTTATACTTAGTATGTTTACAATAGCCACTTGCCAATTTTGCCTTAGTGGTCTTCTAATTCACTGTTTACAACCTTCTTTTGGAGTCCAAATCTAAAAATAAGCAATGTACAACAATTTTGAAGCAATGCAATTTAAAGAAAGGACCTCATTCTAAAAGTGATATTTGTGTCCACACAAGCCTATAATATGATTGTAGATCTAGAAAGTAAACAAAAAAATTATGTACTTTCAAAAAAAAAGAACCTAATTTAGAGTCTAGATGAGTCTGTACGTGGCAATTGAAGTTGCAAAGTGGAGGATTGGATAGGTACAATCACCAAAAACTACAATTTATGACAAATCCATGCAAGAAAACTAGAAAATAATAGTACCACTAAAAAATTTATGAAATTCTACCCAAATCAAAAATAATTGCACCTAATTTGGAGCCTGAATGACTAAGATATGGTCTCCCAAAGTTGGACTATCAAATCAAAACTTAATCTGGAGAGGGGTTTGATCAGCAAAACACGAGGTTAAACTTGACATCCAAATGGTCATCGTAACAATTCTATTTTTCCTCTGGATGACGGTCAAATGACCATAAATTTTAACACAGTGGACCACTGACATTAGCAAAAAATATGTCCCTATTGACATAGCAGATGGCATGTTGTACGAACTATACAGATTGGATGATGTGGTAGGGCCACATGGACGTACAGTCTATATACATGTCTTGGCATGATGCGGTTACTGTGTTGTATGGTAGGGTCCTCATTGTCTACTGATTAGGCGGGAAGCCAATGTGGTAGAGTCCTTGCTATCTACTGACTACATAGGAAGCCAATGTGGAAGAAGATAGACTATTATTGAGGTGTCATCTAGAGTGGGGTCTTTGTTTTTCATGTGCCAATATGGATGGGCAGTGTGGACATGGTGTGATGATAGAGGAGATCATGAGTCCAAGTTAGTGCTAGCATTGCAGACAAAGACAATGATCTCAACACCAGAAAAAAAAGGTTGCGGAGTCAAAATGACATTGCTAGGAACTAAAGTGATGGGTCAAGAGTTTGGTGTAAGGTGTTAGAGATATTATTTGTGATGCATGGAAAGACTATACCAGCCTTGGGATTTAATCCCACATCCTTTGTGCAATGGGTGTTTGTAGTTTATAAAACCCAAACCACGCACGAAGGAATGTGGCTTAAGAGTCATTAGTTAAGAATATGCCTGTGAGTTGTGTGTGTTGTTGGCTAGGGAATGTGTAGCCTGATGCCAGAATAAAGTGATTTGCCAGAATTTATGAGAGATATCATCGGACTATAGATTCCTCTACTGGAATAAATGAGGAATGTGTTGCTAGAATAAAATGGAATATTCTGCGCAAGGCCAATGTTTCACTGCCCAGTTCCTACAAAAAAATTCTTTGCAGGCCCTACTGGCCAATTTTTTTCTGAAAAATATAAAAAAGATTGAAAATAATTATAGAGAAAAATTAATTACAGATCTAAAAATAAAATGAATTGTAGATCTAATAGATCATACCCAATTTGCAAATCATGCCTTCGAGTGCCGGTTTGCAAAAAAAAAATTGCCTCAAAATTGATGATGGCCCAACATAAGCAAATTTATAGTCAACTTTCACTGAATCGACACTCTGAATGCAATGGTGAGGTTCGCTTTAGCTTTAGATGCTCCCAATAGCTACAAATTCCCCAAATTTGAGTCAAGGTGTCCTCAGAGAGGTGAAGCAAGTTTGGTCTATTATGGCTATGAAATGACATTTCTAAGGCTCTGATACCATGTAAGAATTTTCCTTAGGGAAAAATTCACCCAAGATGAAGATAGCACAAAAGACCAACAAAGTATGATCAGAATAACAATATTCAATTCAACTCAATGTATAGTACACTAGAGGTTCTTGTATATAAAGGCCTCTATGATGCATCTAGAATGCCTAGGAGTTAGAAACATGATAAGTCTTACAACTAGGCACATGTCCACCAAGTGTGGATTATCCTCCATTAAGCACAAGAGTTAGTGTGATGATGAGAGGATAAGCCTACAAAGGTGTAGCATGTACAATTATGTTGTAGACACCATGTGCTAAAATAATAGCGTGTACAACTATGTTGTCTTCATGATGAATTAATTGTTTATGCTAACTCTAGTGTTGTAGACACCATGTGCCAAATTAGAGTTTCTTACTCTAGTGTTGTCATCATGACAACTCATATGAGTATGCAAACTCCTAGGTGTCTAAGTTAAGAAATAATAAAATAATGCATTTATCCTAAGTAAACTTAAGTAAAGTGTAAATAATAATTATTTATGCTAACAATTCCAAATAGGGTAGAAAGGCACTTTGGGAAGCCCTTACCAATCAAAGGAAATTTTTTGTGGATAAAAATTGGATCATTATGGGGGATTTTAATACTCCTTTGAAAGAGAATGAGAAGATGGGAGGAAATCAAACTAACTTGGATAACATATTGGAGTTGATGGATTTTATTGATAGTCATCTCTTGCATGATATGTATCTGCATGAGGTTGATTATACTTGGACCAATAGAAGATCTGGGAAGGACCTCATCCAAGTCAAATTGGATAGAGCCCTTATTAGTAGTGTCTAGTTTTTGAAATATAAATGTTCTCTTTCTGCGCAGGTTCAAGTTGGATTGGATTACTACCCCATTTTTCTTGTGGCTGATCCCTTAACTTTTAAGAAGAATTATCCTTTAGGTTTGAAAAATGTGGACTCACTCATTCGAGGCTGGAAAACCTTGTAAAGGATTGGTGAAGTATTCAAGTGGAGGGTACAACCATGTTCAAATTTGCTAATAAGTTGAAAACTATTATAAGGAATATCAAAAGATGGAATAAGGATAACTTTGGGAACATTTTTTACAATAAAAGGAAGGTTATTGAGGAACTCAAAGAGATTCGAGATAGTATTCAGGTAGAAGGGTATGGGATAGTTTCTAGGGAAGACGAGAGCTTGAAATTGATTGAGTTGCATGATATTATCACTGAGGAGATGTATTGGAGACAGTGGTCTAGAAAAGTTTTTTTGAAGGAAGGGGATTAGAATACTAAGTATTTTTACATGACTATCTTGAAGCATAGAATGGCTAATAGAATTTCTAGACTTATTGCTACTGGTGTTCCTACTAAGGATGCAAAAATTATAAAAAGGGAAGCCATGGATTTTTTCAATAATTTACTTAAAAGTGATCCTAATTTGGATAAGGCTAAGCAGAAAATGTTTCTTGATTGTATCCCAAAATGTATTTCAGAGGATCAGAATAAATTCCTCACTACTATTCCATCTAATGATGAAATTACCAAGGTTGTGTTCTTCTTTTATGGAGACAAGGCTCTAGGTCTAGATGGGTTTCCTTTCCTTTTTTCCCACAAGTATTGGTGTATCATCCAAGAGAATGTTTGTAATGGGGTTAAGGAGTTCTTTAGATCAAGGAAAATTTTCAACGAGCTGAATGGTACTTTCCTCTCTTTGATTCCTACAAATTTTGGTGTTGATTGCATGGATCAGTTTAGACCAATCAATCTTTGTAACTCTTTTTATAAGGTTATTTCTATAATGCTCAAAATTTTATCTTTTCTTCCTAATCTAATTTCCAGACAGTAGAATGGGTTTGTTCCTGGTAGGCATATTTTGGATTTTATCATCTCGATGCATGAGAATATTCATTCCCTTACTATGTCCAAGAGAGAGGGGTCCCTTCTTAAACTTGATTTATCTAAAGCTTATGATAGGGTGGATTGGGATTTTTTACAAATAGGGCTGGAAGCTTTTGGTTTTAATAAGAGATTCTTGGAGTTGGTCCTTATGTTGGTTTCCTCTGCCACCTTCTATATTCTTGTTAATGGTTCTCCAACTCTTTTTTTCTGGGCTTCTCATGGTTTGAGCCAAGGGGATCCACTTTCGCCTATTGATGTAGCTAGCCAAACTCAATTCACAAAGAAATTAATAGATTCATAACAAAACACAATACAAATTTGAAACTCTCAATTCTAAAACTACTTCTACATGGATCTCTAACTCCATTAAATAACAACTACCACAAAAATAGGAAATTTCCAAATTTGGCAAATTTTGACAATAGGAAAAACATGCCATTTTTGGTAACTTCTAAAACCTCTAAAAGCAATTTTGAAGTTTCTTAAATCTACCCTTTAAAACAAAGAGGCAAATTTCAAACTAATCTCTAAAATTTAGAAAGAAATTTTGAAGTTATTACAAGCCAGAAAAAACAAAAAAACACCTAAGATATTTTTAAAATGAAATTCAGAGGTCAAGATGGAATTTCTAGCTCTCGAAATAATAGTCCAAATAGCCCGAACAAAGTTGGCTTAGTTGGAATCCACCTCAACTATAGATTGTGAAACAAAACCCAAAAAAATCTAAGAAAACCTAGATTCGAGACAAAAGTTATGACTCTCCAAACTCCCTGCATCATTCTCCCCTGATTGAAAAGAACGAAGCTCCTACGAGTTCCAGTCCTCAAACTACATCCATTTAGGCTCATCTAGCTTCTACAACTCCCATTCCATAATCCAAGTGATATCTATTGGTGCCAAACCTTCCCACTGCACAAGATATTTGTTGTAGTCACCCTGGCAAGTCTAAATAGTCTTCTTGTCTAGAATCTATGCAATTGTTTCTCTCTTTTTTATGGGTATGGTGTGTGTCCAGTCCACCTCATCCTCTTTTTCAATAGAGGTATCATCACCATGGAAAGTATACAAATTATAAATATTAAACACAGGAGATATATCAAGACCACTTGGGAGCTCTACCTCATACGCATTATCATTAATCTTTTTCAAAATCTTGTAGGGCCCAATTTTCTTATACTTTAATTTATGATAAATCCTAGTAGGAAACCTCTCCTTTCTGAGATAAACCATCACTAGATCCCCTGCATTAAAAATGTGATACCTTCGAGTAGCATCTGTAGAAGCTTTGTATCGCTCATTGCTATCCTACAATTTTTGTCTTACATCTTCCTACAACTAGTGGAGCTGCTCTACAAAGGCTTCTCCATCATCACTGACTCTATCAATTAAAGGAAGTTGCACCAAATTGAGAACACCCAGAGGGACATGTCCATAAATAACTTGAAATGGTGACTTAACAATTGACCTATTCACTGAGCTATTATGAGCAAATTCTACTTGAGGCAATGCCAAATCCCATTGTTTGGGCTTCTCTCCAACAATACAGTGCAATAGATTACCCAAACTATGATTGAAAACTTCTGCTTGTCCATCTGTTTGTGGATGGTAAGCACTACTGAACTATTATTTTGTTCCCATTTTCTTCCATAACGTCCACCAGAAATGACTCAAGAACTTAGTATCTCGGTTAGAGGTAATCATTTTTGGAACCCCATGCAATCTAACTATCTCATAAAAGAATAACTCAACCACTCTAGTAGCATCACTAGTTTTCTTACAAGCAATGAAATGAACCATTTTTGACAATCTATCCACAACTACAAAGATAAAGTCATTCCCTCACTTTGTATGCAAGAATCCCATACAAAATCCATACTCAAGTCTATCCACAATCTGACTGGAACTGGTAATGGCATGTACAATACAGTGTTATGGGAGTGCCTTTTGTCTACCTGACAAATACAATACCTCTCTACAAACCTAGTGATATCTCACTTCATCTTTGGCCAATATTACTTATTTGTCACCAAAGCTATTGTTTTATCCTTCCCAAAATGCCCAGCCATACCACTACTATGAAATTCTCGAATAATATTTTCTCGCATTGAGCCTATAGGAACACATAGTTATTTTCCCTTGATTAAGTAACTATCTTGCATTAGATAATCACCTTGAATAGTGTCTGCATGTCCAGGTACTGGATTCTTTAACTGATCAACAACTTCCCAAAAGTCATTGTCAGATTCATACAAGTCTTTGATTACATCAAAGCCAACCACCTCTATTTCCATGATAGTTAGAAGAACAACTCACCTACTTAAGGCATCTGCAACTTGATTTTGTTTCCCTAATTTATGCTTTAGAACAAATGTAAACCCCTGTAGGAAAGAGATCCACTTTACATGTCTAGTGTTCAATTTCTTTTGTGTGTTCAAATATTTTAGATCAATTTGGCCTGTAAAAAAAAAAAATTCTTTGGGTACTAGATAATTCTTCCAATGCCTCAAAGCTTGCACAATTGCATAGAATTCTATATCATATGTAGAATATTTCTTCTGCACATCATTCAAGTTTTCACTAAAAAAGGCAATGGACTTACCTTCTTAGCTAAGTACAACACCAATGCCCACATGTGGGCATCACAATCCACTTCAAACACTTTTTCAAAATCTAGTAGTGCTAGTATTGGAGCTTTAGTGAACTTCTTCTTTAGGTATTGGAAACTCTCTTCAGCCTCTTTGGCCCATGAGAACTCTGGACCCTTAGTGCAATTTGTCACAGGTGCTACAATGTTGCTGAAATTACAAATGAACTTTCTATAGAAATTAGCCAATCCATGTAAAGTTCTCACCTCGATAATACTACGTGGACTAGGCCATTCAAAAATGGATCAAACTTTCTCTAGATCCATCTTGACACTATCTGCAGAAATGACAAATCCTAGAAAAACCAAGCTTTCTTGCATGAACCTACACTTATTTAAATTAGAATAGAGCTTTTCTTTCCTCAATACCCCCAATATTATCCTCAAGTGTTGCAAATGTTCTTCCCTTCCCTTACTAAAAATTAGTATATCATCAAAATAAACTACTACAAACTTACCAATGTAGGGATGTAACGCAGTGTTCATGAGTCTCATAAAGGTACTAGGTGCATTGGATAAACCAAAAGGCATAACCTTCCATTCATACAAACCATCCCTAGTCTTGAAAGTTGTTTTCCACTCATCCCCCTCCCAGATGTGGATCTGATGGTAACCACTCCGTAGATCAATCTTAGAGAAATACTTTGCTCCAGCATGTCATCCAAATGTGGGATAGGAAAATGATACTTGATGGTGATCCTATTCATGGCTCGACTGTCTGTGCATATCCTCCATGTTCCATATTTCTTTGGAGTTAATAGAGCTAGGATAGCACAAGAGTTCATGCTTTCTTGTACTAAGCCCTTTTGTATGAGCTTAGTCACTTGTTTGTCTAGTTTTGCATGTTGTGTTGGACTCATTCTATATGCTGCTTGATTGGGGAGACTTTCTCCTGGAATAAGATCAATATGATGTTGGATATCTCATTTTGAGAGAAGTCCATTAGGTAGCTCCTCTAGAATGACATCTAAATATTCTTCCAATACTATAGCTACTTCTAGTGGTATAGTCAAGTCTTCCTCTTTCCCCTTTTGTACTACCAATGCATAACAAAACCCTATCACTTTCATCTACTTCACAAGTTCCTTTTTAGACAGCATACTTTCAATTTTTCCATCACCCTTGAGAGGTAATAGGACGACGTTAGATCTATCCTTCTAGAAGGTGTAAGTATTTTTTTCCCATTATGAACAACCTTTCAGTCATACTGCCAAGGACAACCCAAGAGGACATGGCATCTATCCATCAGAATAACATCACACCATAGCTCATCCTTGTAGACCTTCCCTATAGAAATTTAACAAGGCATCTCTTATCTATTGTGACTTCACTTCCCTTTTTAAACCATTCAATTCGATAAGGACGAGGGTGCTTTTCATACTAGAGATTTAGTTTATCTACCATTTCTTTAGAAACCATATTCTCACAACTGCCTCCATCAATAATTACTTGACACACCTTTCCCCCTGAGGTACACCTTGTTTGAAATATGTTGGTCCTAAGCCATGAATCGTCAATGCCTTTCTCCTCCACATCCTCCTTGTCTGGAATAATCATTTTCCTTCTCATCATGAGGCTTTCTCCCATATCTAGAAGTACTTCTTGTTCATATTCATTGTCAACCTGGGCTAGGTTCACGATGGTCCTCCTTGATTTCTATCTTGCATGTTGAAATTGGAACACTCAAAAGCCCTATGGCCTTCTTCTCCACACCTAAAACAAGTGAAAGGCCTTCTCTAGTTTTCCTAGCCTCTTCCACTTCTGTAGCCTTGACCTCGCTAAAACCCCTTCCTCTTTCTTGATTTGGAGATTTTTCCTAGCATCTATAATTTTTTTAGAACCTTGAAAATTCTCTCCCTATCCATTATTAGAACCTCCCCAAAATGAAGTTGATGTACCCCTTCGACCACCTCCATTCCTCTAGTTATATTGCCTATTCTACTTTTTTTCAGCCTTCAAAGCTAATTGGTAGGCTTCCTCCACACTATTAACATGATGCATGCTTAGTTCATCTTGAATAGATAATTTCAAGCCATTCACATATCTAGCAACCATCTACTCATTATTTTCTTGATGTTCTATGCATATGGATAGCTTGTAGAACTCATTTGTATAGTCTTGCATTGAAGACAAGTTTTGCTTCAAATTCTGGAATCTATGAAAGAGGGTTTGCGAATAATCCATGGGTAAGAATTTTTCTCTCAGTTTTTCTCCATCTTGATCCATGTTCTAATCTTTTCCTTATTATTTCTAACTTGTTCCTTTTGGAGGTGATCCCAACATGTCATTGCATGTACTTTTAGCTTTGTGCATGCAAACTTCATCTTCTTTTCTTCTGTCATGGGCTTCCATTCAAAAGAAACTCCCATCTCATTTAGCTAGTCTATTAGTTATTATGGCTTGAGACTACCAACATAGTCTAAAACATCAATTTTTATTGCTTCACTTCTTCCTTCTAAAGCCTTGAGAACTCTATCTTCGTAGCGAATTTCTCCTAGTCTTTCGTCTTCATTTTCTCCCTCTTCATCAGATTCATTTCCTCTTTGTAGTTCTTGATTATCTAGCTGCTCATTGAGTCATTCAATCTCCTTTACATATCTAGTACCAATCTTTGCATTGGCATGATGCCTCCTCTTCCTCTTTCTCTTCCTCTCCCAACCATCTTACTACTCTGATACGAAATGATGTAGCTGGCCAAACTCAATTCACAGAGAAATTAATAGATTCATAACAAAACACAATACAGATTCAAAACTCTCAATTCTTTATTCCTCCAAAACTGTTTGTACATGGATCTCTAACTCCATTAAATAACAAAAAATTTCCAAATTTGGCAAATTTTGGCAATAGGAAAAACATGCTATTTTTGGTAATTGCTAAAAAACCTCTAAAAGAAATTTTGAAGTTTCCTTAATCTACCCTTTAAATTAAAGAGGTGAATTGCCAACTAATCTCCAAAATTTAGAAACAAATTTTGAAGTTATTACAAGGTATAAAAAATATAAAAACACCTAAGATATTTTTAAAATGAAATTCAGAGGTCAAGATGGAATTTCTAGCTCTCGAAAAAATAGTTGAAATGGCCCCAACAAAGTTGGCTTAGTCAAAATCCACCTCAACTACAGATTAAGAAAAAAAACCCAGAAAAATCTAAGAAAACCCATATTCGAGTCAAAAGCTATGACTCTCTGAACTCCCTACATCACCTATCCTCTTCATTCTCATCGCTAAATGCTTAGGTAGATTTGTGGAGAAAATGGTGTCTGTGGGGGATTTTTTTAGGCTCAAACCTTCATCTAAAGACCTAACTTGTTCCCATCAGCAATTTGTGGATGACTCTATTGTGATGGGAGAAGCTTCTATTAGGAATGTAAGGAATATTAGGAAAGCTCTTCAAGATTATGAGCAAGCATCTAGACAAATTATCAACTAGAAAAAAAAGTGTGATATATTATATCAATGTTAATGATAATAGGTAGAATAAAATTAAAATAATTATTGGTTGTGATAGTGGTACCTTACCAGGCTCTTATCTTGGTTTACCCCTTTTTCTAGACCCACCTAATATTTTTTGGAGTTCATTGATTGATAAAATCCATTTGAAGTTAGCTGGGTGTAAAGGGTCCCTCCTTAGCCAGGTTGGTAAGGTTATTGTTCTCAAATCCACCTTATAGGATGTTTCATTGTATGCTTTGAGTATTCTTAAGATCCCTAGAAAGTTTGCTTTGGCCGTTGAGAAAATTCATAAACTTTTCGTATGGATGGGTATAGAAAAGAAGAAGAGATTGGCTTTGATTGCATGGGAGAAAGTTTGCATGCCTTTCAATAAAGGTGGCCTTGCTCTTAGAAGAGTTTCTTCTATGAATGATTCTTTGCTTGCCAAGCTTATATGGAGATGGCTTAAAGAGGAAGGAGAATGGAGAGACATTTAGAATGATAAATATAATAGGGGGAATCAAGATCTTAAACTCTTCTTTAACAATGAGACTTTACAAGGGGGTTCAATGATTTGGAAACATGCACAAAAAAATAAGTAGATTATAAATAAAGGGGTTAGATGGAAGGTGGGAAATGGGAGGACTATTTTTTTTTTTGGGATGATATTTGGATTCTTGATCACTCCCTCAGTTTTGATCAAAGATGGAATGGCTTTATGGAATAGTGCAAGAATCTCTTTGGAATTTTTGGTGAGGACTATTGGGAGGAGAATAATTGGATTAACTTCAATAGAGTGGATAAAAAACTTAATGATCTCAACAAGATTTTGAATGCTATCTTTTTAAGCCAAGAGGAGGATGCTCTGATTTGGAAATATAATCCTAATGGGTTATTTTCTATGTCTTTGATGTATGTTAATGCTTTTGAAGAGCATCAAGAGCCTTGCTAAGCCAAAGCTTTGTTTAAAGGTATGACTCCCAAAGTTAACATATTTTTTTGGATTCTTTTGTAGGATAAAATTTTGACAACTAAAAATTTGTTGAAGAGAGGGTTTAACATTGTCAACAGATGTTATCTCTATAAGGAAGCTAATGAATCAGTTAATCATATGACTATTCATTATTCTTATACTAGAAGATTATGGGAAAAGGTTTGTGGCTTGTTGAATATTATTTGGGTTTTCCCCCTTACCATTCAAGATTATTTTAATGGTTGGAAGTCTCCCTCTACTAATACTTTGGTTATGAGGTTGTGGGATTTCATCCTCCTATTCCTTTGCTAGGACATTTGGAAGGAATGAAATGATAGGGTGTTTAGGGGTAAGGAAACTAATTTAGGCTAGCTATTTTGTAAGATTAAGAATATGGTGTCTGAGAATATCAGATCTTGTGGAAAAGGGCACCAACCTTAGAATGCTTGGGAAGAATTAGTGTTTCAGAACTGGAATTTGGATGGTCTTATTCTAGTGCAAAATGGTCCTAACCTCAGGGATTTGGCAAGATGGGATTGTCATCTGAAGGATTGGTATAAGATTAACTTTGATGTGGCTTTGAAGGGCAACCCAAGAAGAGTCGGTTGTGGTGTCATCATTAGGAATATGAATGGGGATAGATTGGGTGGAATGGCCATTCCTATTGGGTTTCAAACTAACCATGTGGTGGAAGCAAGTGCCCTCTATGGTCTTAGCTATGCTAAAGCTTGAATTTGAATAAGATCTAGCTTAAGGGGGACTCCCTTAATATAATAAATTGCCTTAATAAAGTTACTAATCCTTCTTGGACTATTAATAATATTATAGAAAAGGCCATTGATCTTATCAATTCCTTTGATAATTGTGTAGTCACTCACAACTATAGAGAAACTAATCAAGTTGTTGACTGGGTGGCTAATGTGGCATGTAAGAGTGATGAAAAGCTAATTTGGAATCAAAGTGATATTATTCCTATGAAGGGGCTTTTATTGATTGAGCATGATAGAGCTAGAAGTAAACAAAAATGTTTCATTAATGATGAATATGCCATCAAGGATTAATAATGATATGGGCAGGATTGAGAAGCAACAAATTATTATGAGAAGGACAATGTATTATCATTCATTACCACATGGATTGTGGATCCTTTTTCCCACTAAAATTTTTGGTTGCGATTTCGACTCTAGTCTTTTATTACAGTGGATGTTTTTGAGAAGTGAGAGCCATTATTTTAGTGTGAAGAAGATGAGAGGAAGGAGAAAGAGAATTGAATCGACGAGTTGCAAAGAGTGGAAGAAGAAGAGTGAGATTTCGGACATTCTAGAGTAAGGGAATTTTACAGGATATATGGACAAATTGAAAGGCAATAACCCTATTATTACTCAACAATTTGTTAAAACTTTGAAAGAAGGGAGTAAATTGGTGGCTAATCAAACGATGGAGGTTTCTAAAGATATTATTTCCGAAGCAACGAAACTCAACCTAGAGGATATTAACTTCTACTGGGACAAGAAGCTTTCAGATCGAGTAGTTGAAGAGTTTGCAAAAATGGCTAAGGAGCACAATAAGCTGGTGAAAATTGGTAATTCATACTTTAGCCCTGGCTCCATTTCTTTCCCTTGGAGATTTTTTATGTTTGTGGTGATAATTTATCTTACTTTAGATGGCTACTTTACTAAGATATATGGTCACAATTTCATGTTGGTTAACCATTTTAGGCATAGGGTTAGACTAAATATACCCTTCTACCTCAAAAAATATTTGTGTAATACTATTTTAGCCATTCAAAATGATCCTGAGGGTGATCATGCTTGTCATGTGGGGTTAATGATTTTAGTAATGAACCCTCTAAAATCCAAAAAAGTGGATAGGCCCCGATAGAGCAAGAAATCTTCAGATTATGAGATGGAGGGAAGTGAACCAAAGGAGGAATTTGATGAGGATACGGAGGATGAAATTATTGAGGTTGTAATGAAGAAGAGGAAGAAATGTGATCTAGGGAGCTCATCCAAGAAGAAAAGGAAGGAAAAAGAGATTTATTCTGAACAAGATAGTGATTCTGAAGAGGAGTAGGAAGAGGGTATTGAGAAGAGAGGAACATTGGGCAAGGTTTTGGGAAACAAGGGGAAGAATGTTGAAAGGGATTCTATCCCCTTTAATGATGAACTTATAATTAAGAGGGTGGAAAAAAGAAGGAAAAAGTGCTTTCTTAGGATGTGGATGTTGAGAAAGAACTTAAGGACATAGAGTTGGATAGGAACAAACAGGGGGAACATGAGGACTAACTTAAGCATAACAGGGATGAGGAAGACTAGGGTTTTCTGAAGGGAATATTTGGTGACCCAGGGATAATAATGAAGGATATTAGCACTCTAAAGTAGCAAATGCAAGACATCTCAAGGGATTTTGATCAACTCAACAAGAGAACAAGGGAGGAGAGAATATTGGGTCAACACATTGATAGACTTTTGAGGTTATAGGCAATGTTGAAGAGGTAAAGAATTTGATGAAATGTGTGCCACCACTTGAAGCCAAGAATAGAAATTTAGATTAGTTGGGCACAGATATTCAAAAAAGAATGGATGGTATGGATACTAGAGTGGGTAACTTGGAGAAAATGGTTAAAAAATTGGCCAATCAAAACTGCATTATCTTGAAGATCATGGCTAACAACTTTAACACCCTACTAAACAAGCTTGAATAGGCTAAAGGCCAAGACTCTAAAGTTACGAAAGAGGACTAGGGCTCGAGCAAGCACACATGGGCTAATTCCAAGAAGAATGAGAGTGCAAAAGCCAAAAAGTTGGATGATATGAAAGCATCTGCAGAAAATATTAACATCTTAGCAAACCAAGCAACGGATCTTCTGGAGACTATGTAGTTGTCCTAGGGCTATCTTTTTGCTTTCCTTTTGTTGTCTTTTCATGCATAGTTATATTTTGGCCTCTCTTTTTTAGCTTGTCTTGTCTATTCTTTTTTGGCTATGAGGCCTTATGTTTTATGAGCTTCTCTGCTCTTATTTCTATGATACTTTGTACAAGGTTTTTGGGTCCTTTAAAACCTATTTTTATGTAATTGAACTATAATGACTTAAATGATAAATTTAAGTCATAAAGTCACTTTAACACATAACATAGAGTGAACTTAAGTAATATTTTTCAAAAAGTATAACTCAATGTTAGAATATAACATCATTTTTTTAAACATGCAGTCAAGCTTAGAGAACCCACTTTTTGAGCACTTAAATGGATATATCTTTTGACTAACAAATATAATTAAGACCCAAGATATATCAAATTGAAGGGAAAACCAAAAACAAGAGATTGAAGGAAACCAAAAGATTAAAACAATCTAAACAAACACTCAAAAACAAAAAACAAAAGAACTTTAAAGGTCTCAAAAATCAAGATAAGTTAACAAACTAAAAAAATGAAAAAGACTTGATGACATCCTTCAATTAAAGGATTCAGTATATCAATTGGGAATGATTGGTTGATCAAACTACCAATTAAATAATGAATTATCTTAGAAAAATGTGAACCTTGATTAGAAAAGTTTTATACTGTTACCTATATTTTGTGGTGAAAAAATGTAGGACAACAAGTTTTATCCCTTTAAAATGAGAAATGAATATGAGAAGAAAGATTGAGTCGAATTAGTTGGAGAATTTATTGATCAATTTTCCTAGATTCTTGGATCATAGAAGGACTTTCCTATTAGATATGTAGAGCTCTTCAAGACATTTTTTGCAGTTTATGCTCTACACCAAATGATGGATGTTCTTCCAACTACTTCCTTTTTTGCTATTAAATACTCATTGTTTGACACGGTCCTACAGTAACCTAAATATGGCCATATATTATCCTCGATAATTGGCATTTGGAAAACCTAATAAATAGTCCTACAACAATGAGTTAACTCAATAAAAAAAGATACATATGACTCACCATTTCATGTATATGAACATAAAACATCAAATAGTGTTAAAGCAATAATTCATATGTTGGTTGCATGACTTAATGATTATGTCTCTCAAGAAAATACTTCATCTTATAAACTCAAAAACTAAAGCACAATTTATACTACTTTGAAAATTGTAAACAATTTTCCATGAAATAGTATAAAGACATATAATAATAGTATATAATACTAATTATAAAAGGTCCACATATTATCCATAATTAATATTTAAAATTTGTTCAATAGTATAAAAGCATAAAAGAGAGTTTGAAAATATGAGAAAAGTGTTCTAAATATGAGCATAACTTATGCCAATGATGAGGCTCATCATATGCCAAGGAGATTTTGACCATGTTTGGGTTCCAATGAAATAAAAAATTTAATATCAGTAATGTTATTTCTGATAAAATTTTGAGCACAAAGAGTAGTTACAATTTCTTTTGGTCTGTTTGATCAGTTCAAATTCTATAGCTTATTTGGAAAAAAAGGAACGATGACATATTTGTTGGTGTATGTAACGCCCCACTAGGAAACCCAAAAGAAATTAACCCAAAGTTTTTAATAAGTTTTCCAAACATTTTTTTAAAAGATTATAACAACAAGAGATAATATAGTGGAAGCAATAACTCACATACATACAAATAATCCATAAACATATTACATCTCTTAAGGGTTCCATGACATTGAATCACATACAAAAGTTTTATTAATACTAAATTTGATACATAACAAATCCACATCATAGAATAACCACAAGTATGAATCCAATTAAATAATATAAAATTACATAAGATACCACTTGGCATAACTAGAATGCATATTCATCAGATGTACAAGTCACAAGATGAAAAGCTCAAAGAATATACATAGTGAATAAGTACATCATCTGAAAAGATCTCTAGATAATCAAGTATAGTACAACAAAATATAACCATCCAATAGGAATACAAGATCAGAATAAAAGGAATAACTGCACAAGTACATCCAGTAATCATATCTAGCTATCATATCTCAATGGTATAAGAAACACTACCACCCGACCTTGTGGAACCTAAATGGCTCATTTCCACTGTGCTAAGGAGATAATCTCAAGTCCCATATAGCTATCAATCCCAAAAGTCATAAACAACATCTAGGTCAAGGAAAAATCTAATAGCAATCTATCTCAAAGGTACCAAGACACAAATAACATCTAAACCCAGAGTCAACAAAGACATTTATGAAATCTACTATGTAAGTGGGCAAGTGTTTTTGCATGAGTCAACTCTAAGGTTACCTTGGTAGCCTCTCTAGACTCTAGTCCCCTAGTGAATCTATGTGGCATCAATATCCTTTTGTATGGACAAGGAAGACTAACAAGGAAAGGTCACAACCAAACATCCTCTCTACTCCCATCCTAGCATGTACTAGCACTCGAGGCATGGGCGAGGTAAATCACTAACTAATATTAATTCATTTTAAACTCATTTAATAAAATGTTATCACTTATTAAAACAATTTAGAATGGGTTACCCAGGCCACTTCCCAATCATACATAAAGATAACCTACCATAGGCTCAAAATAGTAGAAAACCTCATAAGATCACAACAACCACATCAACTCTATACAAGCATTGGAAATCACAATATAACCGCTAATCCATAACTCAAGGATCAATTCACAAAACCATGACATCACACAAAACTAGTCAACATACTAAGCCAACCTCAAACCCAACACAAAGTAAAACATCCTTCACAACAAGTGTAGTTTCATAATTTGTTTGGTTTTGAAAACATAAGATATTGATTTACAAACAGGGTTCAAGTTTAAATCTTATTTTTTCAAGTGTCGAATTTGCTAAGGTTTTCGAGTTCACAAATATTCCAAATTTCCTTAGTATTAGAAATCATTTTCACATAAAACTGAATCTTCTAAGCAAAATCTGAGTTTATTAAAAACATCTTATTTTCCCAATTGAATTATAATTATCAATTTACTTTGTAAAAAATATTTTAATAAAGTAAATAAAGTCTTCTATTAAATACTATTATTAAACAAATTCATGTAATGAAATATTACTATTATAATTTAATAATAATAATTAGTTATTAATAAAATAATATATTTATATTAAATTATTAATAATAATAAACATTAAATTAAATAATTAAATAATTTAATATTAATATTAATTAGTCTATATATTTAAAGCTATATTGAATTTTTTCTTTTTTTTTATCAGTAAGAGGTCAAAGCCAAGGTTAATTATTGTTATTTATTGTGATTAATTATTTCAATTATTATTTAAGCTTGAGTAGGTTCGAATCCAAGACTTCCCAATTAAGGGGCTCGCAATTCATCATTGTGGTGTAGGCTCTTGCCTAAAACTATATTGAAAATTATATTTCATTAATTTTATATTAAAGAAAACAAATTGCAACATATGTTTTTAGGCTTGTAGGCTGGCTTTAATAAGTTGCGACAACGTTGCTACTGTAACAACAACGTACTGAATTATGGCAACAGCAGGCAATCGTGCAAACTATTGTATGTAGCTGGAAGGTGGGGATGGCATATGGTGCCCCCACCATCCTTTAAACCTCTTTTTAAAATATTTTTTTAATTATAAAAAAACAAATAAACAAAGCTCCCTCCCCCCCAATAAAAATGCAATTTTGTTTATAATATAATTATCATAGGAATTGTTAATTACTATTGTAATTATATTATTATATATTTATTTGATAAAATTCCAATATAGATCTGATATAGCAACCAAAACTAAACAGTCAAAAATAATAATTTATATTTCTTTTTCTTTTTCAAACCCCATCTCAATTTCATATTTATTTTTAAAACAATCTAATTACGAATAACAAGATTCTAACAAGATTCCTCAAACAAGGGTTTTCAATTTGATTTCATTCATAGATGTTTTCAACAAAAAATGAAGAACAAAAAAATTTAGCAACTAGGGTTTCAACCAAAACTATTTTTGAAAACATATTCATACCGAACACGGAGAAGAGAGAGAAATTTTGAAGGAAAATTATTGTGCAAATCTCAACAAGATCCTACCTTGATCTGGTGCTAACCAAATGAATGCTCAGAGCTCGCAAGAAATTCTCATCCTCTCAAAAACCCTCTTTCTCAAAATTTGCTCCTCCAAACCTGTGTGTGGAGAAATGAGCTCTAATTTCTTAATAAAGAACTTTCTCCCTTTAAGGTTTTGGTTTTACAATCATGCAAACCCTTTTCTTTATTAATTTATTTTATTTTAATTTCTTGTTTAAACATTTTGCATTTTAATTAAATAAACTGTATTAAACTAATTCTCTCTATTTTATTAAATCATAAGACATCTTTAATAATATATTTATTAATTTAACTAATAATAATACTTAGAGTTTATTATTAAAATGAAATTCCTAAATAAATTATTATTAAATTAAATAAATATAATTATGCCAAATTTGGAACTTTAATTAAATCTTTTAAATTTAGTTCTTCTATTTAATTAATTTCTCAATTAATTAAAAATTAATTTTTTTTTATAAAATCTTCGTTAAATTAAATCATAATACTCTTTTAATTTTATTTAATTATACTGAAAATCACAACAGACCCACAATCTAATTTAGAAAACTCATTTTAAAGACAAAGTACTAAATCAAACTCAAGGGTCAAAGTTCCAAATTCTTGTCACTTGACGAATTCGAAAGGGTAAATAACTTAGATACTTATCCTATTTTCTAGGACAATTGGCTTAGGGTTAGGATTTGGACTCAAGAACTATCTCCTCTCTTTACTATTGAGATACTATGATAGGGTATGCTCATCCTAACGATTCAGGGAAATTGATGCCCGATACCTACAATTTGCATAAAAGCCTAGCATGTACATATACATATAAATCTAAACTAAACAAGAAATGGTCGAGAGTGGTGCATTGTATAGATCTTGACTAGCAGGTGATTACAACTCCCTCCCTCAACCACACTAGAAATGTATAACATAAAGTAAAACATACATGTACACTATACACATGCAAGTATGGGGTAAGTATCCATAGAAACTGCATATATAAATCATCCATCTAACTATCATCATGAAATAACTAAAATCCCTATATGCATCATCACCAAAGAATAATCATGAACACATGAAATATCTGAGTATCAAGTAGCTCATCACATATATCAATTGAGTATGAAATAACATCCAATCAAATTGGGTAACCAAGTACCACTAATCATAAAATATAACCATAAAGTTCACCTAAAAGAATTTGGCAATATAACATGAAAAGTAAACTAGAGGTAGGCACTACATCCACCCTCCAGACTTAGGCTTACTCTTGGAAGCCTATAAACAAGTAGGGGTATAAATTCCATAAATTAGATGCATCCTCCCAAGTAGCTAATGACTCATTAGTAGGGTCCCATTGGACCCTTATCTACTCTATGGTTCAACCCCTAAGGGTCAAATTCCACTTGCACAAAATGTGCACCAACTCCAAAGCTAGTTCCCTGTCCTCCACCTATAATGCATTTGAATCAAGAACATGTATCACATCAGGAATATACTGTCTAAGAATAGAAACATGGAAAACATCATGAACACGAGCTAACCCGGGAGACAATGCAAGATGGTAGGCAGCTGGACGTATCCTCTCAAGAATTTCAAATGGCCCCACAAAATGAGGTGCTAGCTTCAAACCTTTTCCATAACGAATCAAACTCTTCTACAAACACACTCTCAAGAAAACTTTCTCACATACTGCAAATTGTTTACCCATCCTGTAAGTGTTGACATACTTCTTTTGTCTATCTTGTGTTGTAGACATGTGCTCACAGATGCACACTACTTATTGCTCCATATCTTGAACCATCTCAAGACCCAGTAGGATGTGATCCTGTAAACTATCCCAACTCAATGATGTACAACAAGGATGATTATACAAAGCCTAAAAAGGTGTCATCCTAATAGAACTATGATACCCATTATTATATGTAGACTCTACTAGGTATAGGAAATCCTCCTGAAGGTTTTTTTTGTCCATAACATACATCCTCAACATATCCTCCAAAACCTGATTCATTCTCCTACTTTGACCATCTATCTCTAGGTGATAACCTGAGCTGAAGTTCAACTGTGCTCCAAGATCATGCTACAAGAATGTCCAAAATGTGGATGTGAATACAAGATCCCTATTTGAAATAATATTTTGGGGAATACCATTCAATCTCATGATATCACTCATGAAGACATTAGCTACTAAAATTGTTGTGTAGGATGACCTCATCAGCAAAAAATGTGCCACCTTAGTTAATCATTCAATGGTAACCATGATAGCATCATTTCAATGGGCATTCAAAGGTAATCCCACAATAAAATCCATAGAAATAATATTCCACTTCCATGAAGGAATAAGATTAGGTTGTAAAAGCCCTGTTGGATGTTGGTGCTCTACCTTAATTCTCTGGCACTCAAGACACCTAGCCACAAAATCAACAATATCATTCTTCATCCCTATCCAAAAGTATAAATGTTGCAAGTCTGCATGCATCTTCTTGACACCTGGATGTGTCAATTAAGGTGCACAATGAGCCTCTGATAGGAACAATGTACGAAGCTCATCCAATAGTGGTACATAAATCCTCCCTATATAGTGCAAAAGGGCATCTGACGCTAGGACATAACCTAAAAATATACCCTCTAAAGGTCCCCTTGAATTTATCTCCATGCTCACCTCTTGATAACAAGTATCTATAGGAAGTGCCTGAAGTATATGGCTCCTCAAATCTATACTAAGAGTCAAAGATAGTGTCACATGTCTCCTACAACTCAAAGCATTAGCTACCACATTCTCCTTTCCCTGAATATATTTCACCTTCAATTCATATTTGCAAAGAAACTCCATCTAATGCCTTTTCCTAGCATTCAGATTAGGCTGTGTGGATATATATTGTAAACTACGATGACCACTATGAAGCTCAAAATGGTGTCCCAACAAGAAGTGTCTGCATCTCACTAGAGAATGAACAGCAACAGCTAGCTCAAGATTATGCATGGGATGGTTCAACTCATGATCCTTGAGATTATGAGACTCATAGGAAATCACTCGATCATCCCACATTAGGACTACTCCAATCCCTTCTAGGAAGGCATCAGTACACACCATAAAGTCACCTACTAGATTAGGTATCGTTAGAATTAGTGCACTAGTCAAAAAATCCTTGAGCTTATGGAATGATTCCTTGCATTTCTTCATCCAAATGAACTTCTTCCCCTTTCTCTAGAGTGAAGTGATGGGATATGTTACTCGGCAGAAGTTCTAAACAAATCTACGATAATAACCAGCCAGACCCATAAAGCTACGAATCTCAGACATAGTAGTGGGTGCAGGCCAATTTACCATCACTTAGATCGTCACATGGTCCACTAAGATACCATCTCTGAAAATGATATGCACTAAATATTGTATCTTAGACTAAAAGAAATCACACTTTGTCAAATTGGCATAAAGTTAATTGTCTCTTAGGTACTAAAATACTAATAGTTGATGTTCATAATGTTCTTCCTAGGATCTGGAATATATCAAAAGTTCATCCAAGAACACAAGTACAAATTAGTCTAGGTAAGAACGAAATACTCTATTCATCAATTACATGAAAACTGATGGACCATTCATCAAACCAAACAGAACCACTATAAACTTGTAGTGTCCATAGTGAGTGTAGAAGGTTGTCTTATGTATGTAAGCATCCTAAATGCAAAGTTGATGGTATCTTGAATTTAGATCTATCTTAGAGAGCACTTTGGTTCCCTTGATCTAGTCAAATAAATCATTGATCCTTGGTAAATGATACATGTCCTTAATTGTTACCTTGTTCAACTATTTTTAGTCAATGCACAACCATAAAAATCCATCCTTCTTCTTCACAAAGAGCACTAGTGATCCCCATGGAGAAACACTCAATATAATATAACCTTTGGCCAAAAGGTCCTCAAGCTATAGGCACCACTCACTCAACTCCTGAGTGGTCATCTGATAAGGAGCTCTAGATATGGGCTCTGCTCCTGGGATGAGATCAATGTTGAAGTCAATGTCTCTCTTAGGTGGGATACCAAAAATCTCATTGGGAAAGACATTCACATAATCTTGTAAGATAGAGTGATCTAGGGTCTTCCCTGTAGGGTCCTCTTCTTCAAGTTCACTCATAATAATGGCAAACACATAACAGCCTTATGAAAGCTTCACTTCAACTACATAGTAGAGATCATTAAGAGGGATATAGGTCTCTTGATGCCTACAATCTTAGAGTCCTTTCCCTAATCATCCTTACACTAAATGGTCATTTTTTCGAAATTAATACTAGCTCTATGAGAGCCAAGCCAGTCCATACCCAATACTATGTCATAAGAAACAATGGGAATAATTCGAAGCTCTACTAACATAACAAAACCACCTAGGTTCAGTTCACATTGCTTCACTAAATAATCTATAGGAATCTTAGCTCCTGAAGCTAGTCCACTTGTCAACCTGAGCCTTGCTTAATCATCTCAAGTTTACATTTAACAACCATGGAAGGTGATATGAAAGAAGCTGTACCAATTGAATCAAACAAGATGGAAAGGGTTGTACCTATAATCACTCCTGTAGTCTCAACTATAGTACCCTGGTGATCTGCCTAGCAGTGATCTCCCACTGCAAAGACTCTATGTGATCTACCTACATCACCAACTGTAGGCTTAGATGTCATTGGCTTAGGTCTCGAATAGTGAGATGTACATTGTCAGTAGTTGGCTACAATATGCCCAAACTGTCCATAAGAGAAACACCTGGTGCCTCTACCAGAACCTCTCCTTGTTGGAGGTCCACTAGACTATTGGTGGTTGTCTTTACTATCAAATGAGTGATTACTCTACATAGGTTGAGTATTCTGATTTCACCTATTGCACTACGAGTTACGAAATTTTTGAGACTTAGAACCATTGCCACTACTCTGTGCCAAAGGATAGGATCCCTTGTGTTGCTATTATTGACCCTAGTTGCCCTTTGGGATAAGGAGGCTTCCTATTGTCTCCTGTGTTCTAGTTACCTTTGGAACCTGATGTTGCAGGTACTCCCAAAAAACCACCATGTCCTAAAATGACATTCTTCTCTACAGGAATAGCCTAATATACTGCATCCTTGAGGGTCTTAGGTTGAAATACCTTAACACCCCCAATGAAATGGTTATTCAAACCCCAAATGAAATGTTGTACCATCAATGGTGAGCTATCACTGATCCCTTCATAAGGCATGAGCTCATAGAACTTTCACTCATACTCTACCATGATCATAGTATATTGTCTTAGATTGTGAAATTCATTTGCCCTTTGTTGATGTCATTCCTCTGGTAGGAAGCAATCATAGAAGTTCTTAAGGAATAACTCCCATGTAATAGTGTTCACATTCACACCCAGTTTCTTTTCTTTAATGTTCCATCATGTAGCCCCAAAGGGTTCCAGGTGGGTGATGGTATACCTCGCTTTGACATTAGAATCAAAATCTTGCATAGAAAAACATCTATCTAAAGCAATTAACCACTACTCTGCCACATATCCTGAACCAACCCCAATGAAAGGTTCAATCTTGGACCTCTGTAGTCCCTCATTTGAGTGGCCTTGGCCGATCTCTGTCTGTCTCCGTGGATGTCTCCCTAAGGACTCCTGGATCTCTAACTCTCCTCATTCCCAGCATGGTGTCATTCCTCCTGATCAACACCCCTTGAAGGAGGTAGGAGCTCTAAGATCATCCTCATCATCTGTTTCAATTTAGCCTCCTTTGAATCACCTTGATTCTCCCCATTCTGTTCCTCCTTGTTCTCTTCCTCAATAGGACTCTCATGGCTAGTCTCATGTAGACTAATATTCTTGCCTCACCCACAGCCTCTGCTATGGCCTGAGCTATGACCTCTCACTATTGATCTAGTCCTAGATACCATCCTACAATAATATCCAAGAAAGAACAACAAGATGCTAAAATATCAACAAGAGCATACTACTATAAAGCATAAACATAAGAAACATGTTTTGAAAGTAAATCCATATTTATTCTAGTTTTTTGTAATTTTAGGTTTAAGTATATTTTAGTTTGAAAGTCAAGTGTTTAAGTTGAAAAAGATACATATAGCAGTTTAAGTTTCATTTTAGTTAACTAGTTGTCATCTAGCGGTGTTCCAATATACCCAGAGCTCCCAATGTAGAAACTCGTGCTCTGATACCAGATGTAACGGCCCACCAAGGAACCCAAAAGAAATTAACCTAAAGTTTTCACTAAGTTTTCCAAACATTGTTATTTAAAGATTATAACAACAAGAGATAATATAGTGGAAGTAGAAATTACATACATACAAACAATCCATAAACAGATTACATCTCCTAAGGGTTCCATGACATTAAATCACATACATAAGTTTTATTAATACTAAATATAATACATAACAAATCCACATCATAGAATAACCACAAGTATGAATCCAATTAAATAATATACAATTACATAAGATGCCACTTGGCATAACCAAAATTTATAACCATCTATTAAACAAGTCACAAGGTATGAATGTTAAAGTTGTAGCTTCAATTGGATAAAGTTGATCTAAGATACATTGTTGTTATTAGTAAATCCTCATTTTGATATATATGCTTTCATGTAATAATAATATATTATTATATGTTATAGTAATTATTATTATGAAATATATATATAAATATGATTAAACCTCAGAGACATGTCTCTTCATGAGACATGTCTCCTCCTCTCATATTTATATGAGATCCAAATCTACATTTGGAACATATCAATTACAATGGACATATTAGTACATTTGTAGAAAAGATCCATGTTACTTACCATGGTATCATAGCCAACTACAAATGTAAAATAAAATGATGATAAAACATGCACTCATTGCAAAAGAATAAAACATTGAACAGAGAGGCAAAGGAAGTTGTAGCATCCATTGGCATATCCAAGGATCTAAGAGGCCTTCCTCTACACATTATAATGGGCCTCATATTACAAAAGATGGTTGAACTATTATATCAAAAAATAAAGGGACTGAGGATAACATAAGCCTGTGGTTTGACATCAAGAGCCATCAATCCTCACACAAACAAATGCATGAATGTTATATACCACTCTCAGGAAACCTTAATATTATAGTCACATTTTTGATATGCTAGTGATATGTAATCACAATTTTTAATGTATAGGCAGAGATTCATATTGGATACAACCATTTGGGAGTATAAGACATATAAGGAGTATATTATGTAGAAGGTTCGATGTCAATATCTAACAAATGGAAAGAAATGTTACACATGGTTTTTGATTTGGGGAAGGACTTGTGACCTTTGATTGATGACCATATAGGGAAGAAATGATATAGAGATCATAAATTCGATCGCATACCAATGTTATAAGAAATACAATAGATATTTGATGGGCATCGAACCCAAGTTTGGAAGACATCGCAAATGAGGAAAATAACATCAACTTTGAAATTGAATACATGGAATCCATCTAGTTCATACATGAGGTAGAGTAAGCTTATAGTTGTCATGGGGACATATTCCATAATGGTCATAATAAATATCAAGACCATTTCTTTGAATTGTACCTGAGATGGAGCCACAATACAAATCAAATAGAACACAGGAAATAGGAATAGAAGATCATCAAAGGACATAAACCATTACTTTGGAAGAAACATACGAGATCACGAATACACTTGTCACTTAGAAGGAGGCAAAGTATTACCATCGCTTAGGAAATACAAATAAACCTAAACAAATAATTGACTAGAAAAACATATAATCCATCTCTGCATCAATGTCACCATAGTGGAAATGATCAAGCTTGAATAACTAATATGTTAATGGAGATACCAATACCTTCATACATGAAAGAGATAACATAACTCCTAGAAGCACTAACAAAAACACGTAAATAAGACATAAATAAATATCCTTGCAAACATTGGTAATGGGTGATAAGAGGCCTAAACAGAACATGGATAAACTCCACGCTTATGCATCAGTAATAAATAATTGCAAAGACAAGTCTAAACCAAGCTAAATAATAGTGAAATGATAAAGACATGAATCAATACCTGCACACAATAATATTTATGATACAATCAAGTAAAATATTTGACAAGATATGTTAAACACATGACAAGAAGATAGAACATCTTCAATATTAAATCCTAATTCCCAAGTGAATGCGGTTGGCATTAGTGAAATAAGGCATGCACATGACACACTGATAAGGAATGGTGAAACACATATTTTTCCCCATCAACATATCATACAAAGATGTAGCGGCTTGTATGGAGTATAAATGGTACGAGTATAAACCCAAGCCCTACCTCAAGTACACATCGACCAGTTCTTGGGGAAGGACAAGCATGCTATAACCCCCTAGTGAAAGTAAATATATATAGAAAGTAATGAATGAAAACTATCATCAAGAGTGGGGACATATTCCCTTTCATTGGAAAACATTCTCATGTGAAAGCCACTTAAACAAAGAGATAAGGAAGAATGATGACAAAGAGATAAGGGGTGACAAATAAGCATACAAAAGGGATGTTATCCATTATTTCCTTGACCCATAAATGTATAAGAAGGAAATATTAGTATTCAAGCTATGTGTTAAAAAAGGATAAACATGTATCAA
The DNA here is from genome assembly GCA_028749045.1 of Cupressus sempervirens. Taxonomy (NCBI): domain Eukaryota; kingdom Viridiplantae; phylum Streptophyta; class Pinopsida; order Cupressales; family Cupressaceae; genus Cupressus; species Cupressus sempervirens. The sequence continues at coordinate 373,497,997 of CM053790.1, forward strand.
AGATTCCTAAAACACAATTAACCACCTTGCCATGAATAATTATACATTGGTCTTGAATTATTCTGATATGATAATTATACATCGGTCTTGGAAATGATCAAATATATATATATATATATTAGCAATACCCATGTGATCCGAATGAATAATGAAGTAGCATGGGAAATACATATATAGGTGAAAATTTTATAATAATCATAAGACAAATCTGCAAAACAAAGGAGAGACATGTGGATATCTAGAAATGACATATAAGAAATGTTAAAGGAAGAGGAAGATTGAGATTCAAAGGGAACATGACATTTTATCAGAGGCAACCTTAGAAGAGATGGAGAAAATAGAGGATGTGATTCAGTCAACCTTCCATAATCTTGGTCATATTGATGTTTAGAGGGAGTTTGACACATTCATCTAAAGGAGTGGATAGAGCATATATTTCAATTAATCCTTGAAGACCATGGTCATATAAAATTTAGAGGAAGTATGACATTTCATCAAGGGAAACTTTTGGATGAGGAGCTCAGATGATTGAGTTTAAAAGTCCTTGTCCGTGGACCTATACTAAATCAAGATATTGGCATATTGTGGATAAGGTTGAGAAAATGGAAGGACATGCTCACTTCTACAGTTAAATTAAATAAATGTTTGGACCTTGAATGGATGAAAAGAGCAAGTTGGAACTTAGAAAGGAGTTGTCATAGTTGATACAAAATTCTTCAGTAATATAAGAATGAGTGGAAATTCTACATTGTGGGGGGAATAATAGTCAATGTTCCATTCCCACTTGAACCTTTTTTAGAGGGGAGATGTTCCATTCTCAAATAATCTAAGAAGACAATTTTGAATCTTCATGTGCAAATAAGTATTCTTATTTTTTTACATTTATCTCTCTTATATTTGTAATTCTATACATACTAGGCAAGAACCTACAACACAATGGTAAAATGTGAGCCTCTTATTTGGGAGGTCTTGGGTTCAAATCTACTCGAACTTAATAATAACAATAATACAATTAATCACCACACATAATAATAATTAATCTTTTCCTTGACCACTTACTAACCAAAAATAAATAAAAAATTATATACATACTATAAGGGTTATTTTCCTTGATCTTTTCTTTTATGTTTGAGGATGTTCTTATAGGAAAAGAGGGTTGGTACTTTACACATGATACCAAATATTGTGCATACTCAATCTAATGATAGTAGCTCCAAAGACCTTGATGATCAAGATGGATGAAGTGAGGCTCTTGAAGAAAACATCTTTGATGATTAAAATTATGAAATCCTTCTACATTAAGAGAGAGTATGACACTTCTTCTAAGGCAACACAACAACTTAGAAGATTGATACTTAGAGGTAGTCTAAAAATACATGTGGGTAACTACATGATGTTGATGGGCCTACTCCTATGAATTTCATGAGGAATTGATGACTTATCACCATAAAATTAGAAAATTGATATGAAATTTAGAGTGAGTTCAATAGACATCCTTGAATAAAAGATTTTCTGAGGAAGTAACTAGAGGACCTAACTTCCCAGGATCAATGTTCAGAGAATTTATTTTTGAGATGCAATCCTTTTTGGATGATATCTCCTATGAGGAGAAGTTTTAAGAGAAATTCTTTGTAATGCACTCTCCTTTATGAGAGAGAAGTCTAAGGTGAAAACCCTTGTTCCACCCTCCAATAGTAGCTATGGTGGGTCCACCCTCTGACTTGGTTCATAGTGGATATCATGTGAGTTACTACATGATGTTGTTTTGATTATGTCATGAAAAGTGATGATTTTTCATTGATGTATACATTTAGAGAGGAGATATTGAAAGGTGATGATCTTATAAATAGTTGGACCTATTATCATAACATACTACATTAAGTTGTTGTCTCGAAGTGCTGAAAGTTATGCTAACAAACAAAAGGTAACTATTGAAAGGTGAGGATCTTATCAATTGTAGACCTATCTCCTAACACCAAAATGTGTTGGAGAAAGTGTTATCATGGTTCTTCGGGCCAAATGTTGTTGGACACCATGAAAGTTGTTATGGTTCTTTGGGTTGGATCTTGGTAGACAACATAACTTAAATCTATCATAGACCACACTTAATGTGGTATTCAAATCTTGTATTATTGTTGAATTTCTCTCCTTGCTAAAGAGGGAGTATTGAGAAATTTAGTCCCATAATGAATTGCAGAAAATTCCATATGTAATATATGTTAATGTGTGTGTATGTGTGTGTGTGTGTGTGTGTGTGTGTGTGTGTGTGTGTGTGTGTGTGTTGCTATCCTTATATATCTCATTCTAGGAATATCATATTGAGACAATATCTCTTCATATACTTGAGAGCACAAGGTGTTCTACAAATCCTCCCTAGCTAAGAGGGAGTGTTAAAGTTGTAGCTTCAGTTGGATAAAGATGATCTGAGATACATTGTTGTTATTGGTAAATCATCATTTTGATATATATGTATTCATGTATAATAATGTATTATAGTATATAATATATAATACATATACATATATATATAATACTAATTATGATTATTATTATTATTATTATTATTTTATATATATATATATATATATATATATATATATATATATATATATAAAGATGATTAAACCTTGGAGACATGTCTCTTCATGAGACATGTTTCCTCCTCTCATATTTATATGAGATCCAAATCTGCATTTGGAACATATCAATTACAATGGACATATTATTACATTTGCAAAAAAGATCCATGTTACTTAACAATGAAAAGCTCAAAGAATATTCATCATGAATAAATACATCATCTCAAAAAATCTCCTAATAATCAAGTACAATACAACATAATATAACCATCCAACAAAAACACAAGATCATAATGAAAGGAACATCTAGCAATGACATTCAGCTATTGGATCTCAATGGTATAAGAAACACTACAACCCAACCTCGTGGAACCTAAATGACCCATTCCCATTATGTTTAGGAGATAATCTCAAGTCCCATACATATAACCATCCCAAAAGTCATAACCACATCTAGGTCAAGGGAAAACCTGATAGCAATCTATCTCAAAGGTACCAAGACACAAATAACATCTAAACCTAGAGGCAACAAAGATACGTAGGAAATCTACTATATAAGTGGGAAGTGTCACCGCATGAGTCAACTCTAAGGTTACCTTGGCAACCTCTCTAGACTCCATCCCCCTAGTGAATCTATGCAGCATCATTATCCTTTCATACATACAAGGCATACTAAAAAGGCAAGGTCGCAACCAAGCATCTTCTCTACTCCCATCCTAGCCTGTACTAACACTCGAGGCATGGGTGAGGTAAATCACTAACTCTTATTAATTCATTTTAAACCCATTTTATGAAATTTTATCACTTATTAAAACAACCTACAATGGGTTACCCAAGCAACCTCTTTAGGCTCTGACCTCCATTGCAAGCCTCTTTCCAATCATACATAAAGACAACCTACCCTAGGCTCAAAATAGAAGAAATTCTCATAAGATCGCAATGACCACATGAGCTCTATACAAGCAATTGGAAATCACAATATAACCATTGATCCATAACTCAAGGATCAATTCACAAAACCATGACATCACATATAACATCAAAAGACAATAACTCCCAGGCCTCTAGTAGTTTCATAATTTATTTGGTTTTGAAAACATAAGATATTGATTTACATGCATGGTTCAAGTTTTTCTATTCTTTTCACGTGTCAAATTTGTTAAGGTTTTCGAGTTCACAAATATTCCAAAATTCCTTAGTATTAGAAATCATTCTCATATAAAACTGAACCATCTAAGCAAAATATGAGTTTATTAAAAATAACCATTTTTCCCAATTGAATTAATATTATCAATTTACTTTATAAAAAATATTTTAATAATAAAGCAATTCATAAAATCTTCAATTAAATACTATTACTAAACAAATTCATGTAATTAAATATTATTATTATTTAATAATTATTATTAATTATTAGGCAAGAACCTACAACACAATGGTAAATTGTGAGCCTTTTAATCGAGAGGTCTTGAGTTTGAATCTAATCAAGCTTAACCAATAATTGAAATAATTAATTAAAATAATAATAATTAACCTTGGCTTCAGCCTCTTATCGATCCAAAGAAAAAAGAATTAAAATAATTATTAATTATTAATTATAATATTTATTAACTTATTAATAAAGTAATATATTTATATTAAATTAATAATAAAAAATAATATAATAATTAAATATTAATATTAATAATAAGGCAAGAGCCTACAACACAATGGTAAATTATGAGCTTCTTATCAAAGAGGTCTTGGGTTTGATCTACTCATGATCGCACTTCTAAAATAATAATAATAATTGATTACAACACATAATAATTAATCTTGTCTTCAGCCTCTTACCGATCAAAATAATAATAACATTAATTAGTATATATATTAAAAACTATATTAAAAATTTTATTTAATAAAAATTATATAAAAAAACAAATCACAACATTTTTTTTAGGCATGTAGGCTGGCTTTAATAAGCCGCAATAGTGTTGTTGCAACAACAACACTGTACTGCCATGTAACAACACTTGCTACTATGGTAGCAGCAGACTATTGTACGCAACCACAGGGTGGGGTTGGGATATGGTGGCCCCCATACCCCCTTCAAACTTCTTTTAAAAAAAAAAATTAATAAATAAACTCCCCCCCACCCCCACACATAAAAACACAATTTTGTTTATAATATATTTTTTGATATAACAACCAGAATTAAACAATCAAAAATAATAATTTATATCAGGTTTTATTTTTGAAAACAGATCCATTACAAATGCAAAGAAGATTAAAAAAAAATGAAGGAAAATTATTGTGTAAATCTCAACAAGATCCTACCTCGATCTAATGCTAACCAAATGAATGCTCAAAGCTCAGAAGAAATTCATGCTCTCGAAAGCCCTCTTTCTTGAAATTTTCTCCTCCAAACCTATGTGTGGAGAAATGAGCTCTAATTTCTTAATAAAGAGCTTTCTCCCTTTAGGGTTTCAATTTTACAATCATGAAACCCTTTTCTTTATTATTTTAATTTAATTTAATTTCATGTGCAAAGTTTTTGCATTTTAATTAAAATAAACTTGATTAAATTTATTCTCTCTCTCTCTTTTATTAAATCATAAGACATCTTGCAGTTGTATAGTTCACATTATATGAATGTTGTAAGGCTGCATTTTTATAAGCAGTCATTTAGTCTATATTATTAATACTTTCTCTGTTGAATAGGTTTTCAAATTCCTCTATAAATGATGCTCTGTGCAATACAATATACTCTTTCATCCTGGTAAGTATCATTCTCTATCATTTCTGGATTGGACTTATGGTTTTGCTTCTGAGCTTTCAACTTGTGCTTCCTCTCTCGAGTTTTCCTTCATGACTATGTCCTTGTTTCACGTGTTGCTCTATTTTAAATTTTTAGAACAAAAATTTTTTTGGGGTGGGATGTGCAACCTCTGGATTGGTTTCCTCAATACAATTTTCTTTGGGGAGGCCCCAATAAGATCACTAGATATCTTGGTATCCCTTTCTCAGTGGATCCTGCCCTCAAGGACATGTGGTCATGGGTTAAAGAGAAGATTGATAAGAAACTTAACAAATGGCATAATAGGGTATTATCTCTGGTAGGCAGAATTCAAGTTTGCCAAAAGATGTTGTCCTCCTACACCATTTACTATTCCTTTGCATGATTTTTTAACAATTATCAAATTGCTGAAATTCAGAAGTCCATCAGACAATTTCTTTGGTCTCATGGAAAGGGTAATAATAAAATTCATTCTGTTAGGTGGGCTTGGTGCCACACTGACAAGGCCCTTGGGGGACTTGGGCTGAAGGACTTAAGAATTCAAGGTATTGCCCTATCTGCCAAATGGATTTTTCAATCCATGGAGGGTGATTGTCCTTGGAAAGTGTTAGTTAGAAATAACATTGAAAGGGGTGTGCCTAAGAAAGCCAAATCTTGGACTAATCTCCCCTTTTGTGACCTCATTATTGGTAACTTTCTTGTCATGGTCCAAGGTTCCGTAGTTTTTAGATCTATTTGGAAGGCTTGGGACCATGTTAGGAAATTCATCACTAACAAGGATTTTCATTGTAATGATCAACTCCATGGTGAAAGATCAATTTGGTGGAATCTTCACCTAAATGGTAAACCTCAGGCCCTTACCCAAGGGTGTTTTGCCAGATTGTGGGCTAAGAAAGGTATTAAATAGTTCATAGATCTCTTTGAGCAAAACCAAATCACTCTTTGGGATGAGCTTAAAGATAAATATGATATCCCTGATTCCCATAAAAGAACTTATAACATGATTGTGCAAGTTGTTAATGGTCTTCCCACTATATGCCATGTTGATTCTCAAAGGCACCTAAAGTGTAAATGGCCTGGTGGAGTGGTCACGAATCTGCTTAAGGCCAAGAATATATACAGAATCCTAGATTGTAATACTAATATTATTGATCATATCAATGTTGTTTGGTACTCTTCTTATGATGCTGATGTTTGGAAAAAATACTTTGATATCTTGTGGAAGAATTTTGTTGAGCCTAAAATTAGATGCTTTAGATGGTTAGTCATGTTGGACAAGCTACCTGTTAAGAGAGATTTATCTAATTCTGATTTTTGTAATTTATGCAGAGTTCTTGAAACTGGTAGACATATTCTTTTAGATTGTACTTTTTCTAAAGAAATATGGAGAATGTTTGGCATTGTTTATCCTATTGATGTTAATATTCTTGATATTATCACTGGTCATATTAATGGTCTTCCTAAAGATACCAATTTATTTTGGAATATACTGTCATCTAACATTCTCTGGCAGATCTAGAAATGCAGGAATGAGGAAAGATACTAAGGTAAGCTAAGGGACCTTACTGAATTTTTTTGAAAGCTCACTTATTTTAATAAAATTTCTTTGCAGGTGCAAGCTACTATGTTGATCGAGCGAGACAAGATGAGACGGTTCCTTCATGATGGGCATGCTGCTTTTAAGCATGGATACCAATGGCGTAGAACCTTGGATGATCTACAAGCTTTTGACCAAGCTTGCATTGGGCTAAATAGAGAAATCCGTAAGAAAGTGAATGCTAGAAAGGATGATTTATTCAGGCTGATGCAGATTCAAGAATGTAAAAGCATCGTTTGGATGGAGGGTCCCTTAGGTTGGACTACTTGGGTGGTCAATTACTATGATGTTCTTAGTTAGCTAGTCTTTCTCCTCTTTTTGTTATGTTGTACAACTGAATCTGTTCTTCCTTAGTGAGGCTTGGCCTCCTTGTTGATTTTTGTGGTGGTACTTTGGTTGCTCTTTTTGTTTTGAAACTCTTATATCTAATAGAAAAATAATCTAATTCTATCCCAAAGAACTTAGATTTAGATCGATATAAGGACAACAAAATAATAAAATTTTCACTCAAATCTATCAATTGTAAAATCCTTTTAAAAAAATTGTCACCCTCATTTTAACTTATCAAACTATTTAAAATCTAACTCTTTAGAATATACTTAAGAGAGCGATTCATTTCCTCTAACCCGACCACTTTTATTTTGTGTATCATTTATCAGACCACTTGGGTTATTTAAGGTTCTGGCCTTCCATGCATTAATGTGATGGTTTTAATTTTATTCTAATTTCTAACTCTATTTGGTGGTTAGTTTGTGGTGTCTTGTTGTAATCAAGGCAATAATTTTAACCCAAGACTACATTATTCAGAGCTCTGGTGGAATATCTAGTCCAAGGTTACAAAGCATAAATGCTCGCAAATAATCATGTAAATTATTTGATTAATTTCTACTGGGGTATGCCCCTTTTATCTTTGTATAATTAAAGGACTTCGATCCTGGACTAGACTAGAGGTTTTCTTGCTCTGTTCTTTCCTACCAGTGCTCGTCAGAATGGAGAAACTCTGTAATTATTTTAATTTTATTAATATAATAGAAAGCTTCAGTCGTTTACTAATCAAAAAATAAAATCATAAGACATCTTTAGTAATATATTTATTAATTTAATTAATAATAATATTTAGAGTTTATTATTAAAATAATACTCCTAAATAAATTATTATTAAATTAAATAAATATAATTATGCCAAATTTGGAACTTTAATTAAATATTTTAAATTTAATTCTTCTACTTAATTAATTTCTTAATTAATTAAATATAAGTTAAAAATTATTTTTCTTTATAAAATCTTTGTTAAAATTAAATCATTTAATACTATTTTAATTTGATTTAATTATACTAAAAATCACAACAGACCCACAATCTAAATCAGGATAACCCATTTTAAAGACAAAGTACTAAATCAAACTCAAGAGTCAAAATCTTGAATTCTTGTCACTTGACAAATTCTGAAGGGCAAATAACTCAGATACTTGTCCTATTTTCTAGGATAATTGGCTTAGGGTTAGGATTTGGACTCAAGAACTATCTCCTCTCTTTACCATTGAGATATTGCAATAGGGCACAATCATCCTGGTAATTCAAGGAAGTTGATGCCTGGTACCTATAATCTACATAAAAGTCAAGCATGTACATATACATATTAATCTAAACTAAACATGCAATGGTGGGGAGTGGTGCATTGTGTAGAACCTGACTAGCAGGTGACTACGACTCCCTCCCTCAACCACATCAAAAACATCAAACATAAAGTAAAACATACATATACACCAAACACATGCAAGTATGGGGTAAGTATCCATTGAAACTACATATATAAATAATCTATCTAACTATCATCATGAAATATTTAAAATCCATATTTGCATCATCATCAAAGAATAATCATGAACATGAGAAATAACTAAATATCACATAGCTCATTACATATATCAACTGAGTATGAAATAACATCCAATCAAATTGGGTAACCAAGTACCACTAATCATAAAACATAACCATAAAATTGATTTAAAAGAATTTGGCATAACATGAAAAGTAAACTAGGGGTAGGCACTATAGGTATATAGAAATCTTATTGGATCTCTAAGGAGACTCATATACTATAACATTTCATTGCAGGTCACAATGGTGTTAAAGATAGATGAAAAATAAATTTGTAAATCTAGTAAATGAAGGAGTTGTGCAAATGTTAATAAAATAAATAACATTTAGATACATCACATAGAAGAATCTGATGGTGCCACCTCCCTTTGAGAAGACATTAAAGAGAACTAGAGAACATATCCAAGAGATCCTTAGAAGATAAAGCAATAAAAGACCCCCAATTATCGCAGACCTAGTAGCAATCCTTCCTCCTATGATGGCAAATGTGTTTCATCCTACTCCACAGGACTAGGTTGCTAAGGTTTCTAGTGATAGTCTTAATGTATAAACATATGTCTAGTCATTTACTTATGGTTAAATTGATCGTACTACCATCTCTTTTTGTATTGTAAGAACTATACAGGGGAGTTGAAGTAGCTTTGTTTAGACTGGGTAATGGTTTTTGATATATAAAAAGTTGCTCAAAAATGTAAATTTTTTAATATTACACTCAATAGACAAAACATTTCTTCACATTTTCAGAGAGAGCCAAGTTCACTATTTATTCCCTTTGAAAGTTGATTAGTATATGTTAATCATATAACAGGTAACAACCTATAACACAACAATACATTGTGAGCATCTCATCTAGGAGGTCTTGGATTTGAGTCTACTTGAACTTACTAAAAAATATATTAATTGTATAATAATTTTTAATACTGATATTTAATATCATATTTAATAATTATCAATAAAATAGAAGATACACACACACACACACACACACACACACACACACACACACACATATACATATATAAACATACATACATACATATATACACACACGTACATATAATTTATTATTTACATCATACATTTTTTAACAATGGCGAATCATAGCTTTCAAGTGAAAAAAGCAGAGCAGGTTGTCAGAAAACAAAACAACCCTAGATCATGGTAGGGCGCAGGAAGAAATCCTTGGATGAAACCAAATAAGCACAGAAAAGCAAGGTTTGTGAACAAACAATGGAGGAATTTCGACTGCGAAATCCAAACTAAGAATAGCTTTGCAATTTTAGAGAGGCCAAAGGATCCTGAAGAACACATTCAGCCAAGATCTCCAAACAATGACCAAGCCAAACCACATCTCAAAAGTCCAAGCGATGTGCAAGCTCAAAATATCTTCATGGTTGAAAAATTGGACAATCAATTTAAGGTCTTTTATCTAACAAAGTATGCTCAACCATCTAAATCTCAAACACCTCCCCCATTAGTAGGATCAAGATTGGTATTGACTCCCATGCCCCGACACTCTAGTAGGGATAAACCATTTGAATCTCCTATGAAATCAAGTAGGAGATCTTATGTTCTCCCCCACTGGTGGTCTGTGGACAAAACTACCAAAATCGCATTAAACCCTAATGATGCCCTAGGTCCACAAGAGAGTCCCATAATTTTTGAATCACCCATCCACATTTCCAATGGGGAAATTAAAGAATTATGGGATGAATGTCAAAAAGTTGAAATTTTTGCAATTTGGAATGGCCCGAAGGAAGACATTGCCATGCTTGCTTATTGGTTGGAAGACAACTGTGAAGAACAGGTAAGTATTTCTAGCTTTTCTGAAAGAATCATTTACTTGAAATATTTGGATGAGTCCATTAAAGATAAGTTCATATCTATTTTTGAATGTTTTTTCAGTGGGTTTGCAATTAATTTTGTTAAATGGAGTCCTAATTTCAGTTTAGAAGGGTTAGATATTACAAGTCCCAAGTGGTATAGTTTTCAATCCTTACCACCAGAGCTGGTCCAAATTGAAATCCTTAGGTCTATAGGGTCTGCAATGGGAGATCTGATAGGCATTTATTCATCATATCATTACTATAACAATGTGAAAATGATCATCAGAACAAAGCTTAACCAACCAGTTCAATCTCATAAGAAAATCATAACCAACAAAGCATCCTATGATTTTAATCTAAAAAATTATGAAGGAGAAATATCGAAAATCATCAGATTTGATGATATCAGGAAAATTAGATTCAGAGCACTGCCACTCACATTTGATTTCCTTAGCATATTCCTGTGGATCAAAATTAAGAAAAAGAAATTGAGGTTAAGTTTGGCAGAACAAGAGACTTTGCTACAACATCTTCAAGAAGAGGAAAATTTAAACAAGCATCTATACAATGAAAGGAATAGCATGGAAATTTTTTAGATGAATCCAGTGGCTAAATCAAGACTCAAGTCAATTATAGTGGGAGAATCTGATAAGAATTTGAATAGGACCCAAAAGCATAAGTCAAAAGCAAAACATAGCTCGAAAAGTAGAAGAGGGGATAAAAAGAATAATACAAAGCAAAATAGTTCTCCAAAAGAGACTAACTATCTAGAAGGATATGTTATGCTAAAGGCTTCAAATCTGTCTGAAGCGAGTGAGAGGGAAGAAAATGTGGTTGAACTAAAGCATCAAGACTCAGAAAGTCCCATCCATAGGTCATTAATGGACAATGTACCTAAGGATACAGGCAAGGGAACCTTATAATCTATGGAAACATCAAGTCAGCATTTTATAGAAGAAGAGAGGAGATGTAAAAAGAATATAGAAGAAGTTGAGAATTATTTATTATTTGAACCAAACCCAAATTATGAAGAGACTCTTAAGGATTCAGAGATAGATCTCAAAGGGGAGCAATGTCAGTATATAGATCCAAAAGAAAGAGACATAACCCCTATCAAAGAAACATGCAAGAGATCTAAGTTTTGGTAGACCCCAGAAAAAGATGGTGGATCTCCTTTTACCCCAACGGTCAATCAGAATGAGAAGGACTACAAATCAAGAACAAAAGTTAGATCCTGGGCAAATGAGCTCCAAAAATTCCTAAACAAGGATAGTGCCTTGGACCCAGAATTGGAAATTCAAAGATCTAGAGATGAGTTCCTTGGGTAGCTTACTAAGGAACTAGTTCAAGTTTTTTGTCCTGAGAACACAAATTATAGCACAGAGGCTCAGAAGGAGGAATTGTTACAGAGAGTACTTAAAATTGGAGGCAACAACTATACTTATGAAGATCTAATGCAGGATTTAAAGAAGATTGAGGATGAGGATTACAAGAAAGGGACAATACAGTCAAAAGAAGATATAAGGGAAGCAAAACAAGAAGGAAAAGGCACCATTAAGATTAATAAAAAATAATTGTACTAAGAAGAAGAAGATCAGCCGAGTATAATAGACCAAATAATCAAAGAACTAGAAGGTGAGGCATCAGAAAGAAAGGCCTGGGAGGAAAATTCTAGTGCTTAGAAGTACTTGGAACATCTAGGGATACAGATGAACCGGGAAGGACTAAGTTCACCAAAATTTGGGAGAGCAAAAGGGAAGAGAGGAAAAAAGTCCTAGAAGGAACTCAAGGAAGTAGATGGACTCATCAAGGAACAATAGAAGATAGATCAATTAATTAATAATGGGAAGGGGAAGAGCCTTCCCAAAGATGGTGGCATCCACCAACTTTTGCAATCCTCCCTATTCTTCAAAGAATGGTGTGATGGACATAATCTATTTGATATCTCAATCAATAATGGGAAATACACTTGGAACAATAGGAGGAAAGATTTTACATATATAGCAGAAAAGCTAGATAGGTTTTTCCTGAAAGGTGATTTGGATGGAAATAATTTCGACATTTATTCCTCCATTCTGCTAATTGTTGGGTTAGATCACTACCCAGTTAGGCTGGAACTCGCAGAACTATCAAAACCATCAAGAAACCCATTTAAATGCGAAAAAATGTGGTTTATAGATCCAACATTCATCAATAATATTAAAGAATGGTGGGATCAAGATAATTTTGAAGGATCCAAGATGTTCATTTTTGTTTCAAAAATGAAGATGTTAAAGAACATAATCCTTAAATGGAAAAAAGAATATTTTAATAATATTTTCAAAGAAAAATTAGACATAGAAGGAAAATTAAAAGATCTAAATATGGTAGTAATTAAGGAAGGCATGAATAATGAATGGTATATGTTAGAAAAAGAATTACTTGCCAAACAAGAGGATATATTAACCAAAAAAGAAATATACTGGAGATAGAAATCAAGGGAGAATTGGTTAGATGAAGGGGATCGAAATATGAAATTATTTCACAATTCTACCCTATATAACAGATCGAATAACAAAATAACTAGTATTAGAAATAAGATGGGATCTATTACTGAGAGTCCAGGTGAAATAGAAAGCACCTTTATTGATCATTTTCAAGAGATACTAAATACCTTTGAAGGATCCAACGGGGAAGCGCAAGTTGAATTACTCAAATTCATTCCAAAAGTAATTACCCCCGAGGATAACAAACTCCTCAATAAGCCAATTACTTTGGAAGAAGTTAGAGAGGTGGCTTTTAATATGAACCCCAAAAAATCCCTAGGTCTAAATGGCTTTCAAGCCTTTTCTACTAGAAATATTGGGACATTATTGGAGAAGACTTATGGAGAGCCATTGAAGCCTTAAGGAATGGAGGAGTGCTATTATCAAAAATTAATTACTCCTTTCTAACCTTGATCCCCAAAAAATCTGATCTTGAATTGGTTCGCGACTATAGGCCCATTTCTCTCTACAATAAGACTTATAAGATATTCTCCAAAATTTTAGCAAACAAACTCAAGGCATTACTTCCAAAGATTATCTCAGAAAAGCAAACAGGTTTTGTTCCAAGAAAATCTATTCTGGATGGTATCCTCACTATTCAAGAAACCATCCATTCTGCTTCCAAGAGTAAAGAGCCAAGTATGTTAATGAAACTTGATATTCAAAAGGCTTATGACATGGTGGATTGGAGATTCCTGTGTAAGGTGCTTGAAATGTTTGGCTTCTCACATCAATGGATCAACCTCATTTTTAAATTCATCTCCACTCCCAAAATTTTTGTCCTCATTATTGGAACGCCTAAGGGTTCTTCAAAATATCTAGGGGCATCAGACAAGGTGATCATATATCCTCCTCCCTCTTCATTATTATGGCAGAAGCATTTGGAAGAGTGGTAACAGATGCGTATAATAATCAAGTAATCTCTGGTATCACGGCAGCAAGCAATATGCCTAATATTACACATCAATAATATGTTGATGATACTATTCTACCTGGTAAAAGCACTGTCAAAGAAGCCTTGAATTTAAATTCCATTATTAATTCATACATGGCAGCATCTGGACAAAAAGTAAATAAGGAAAAATTAGAGATATTTTTCTTGAACACTAATAGAGAAGCTGAAGATCAAATTTGCAAGGTGATGGGATTAAGAAAAGGTCAGTTTCCTTGTAAATATTTGGGCATAGTGCTAGAAAAGGGATCTAAATCTAGCAAGATCTAGCAAAATATCATTGAAAAAGTTGACGCCAGGATTGGAAGATGGAAAAATAAATGGCTCTACGGCCAGGAAGAGTACTAAAATAAAATCAGTTATATCAGCCATTCCTACTTTTTCTCTTTCATGTCTACCCCTCTCTAAGATTTCTTTGGGCAAGTTTGAATCAAAGCTTAGAAACTTCCTATGGAAGGATTGCAAAGAGGATAAGAGATTAGCACTTGTTAAATGGGAGAGCATTTACAAACCTAAGGAGTTGGGTGGGCTTAGGATAAAGAATTTACAATGGCAAAATGAAGCCTTAGGTGCTAAACTGATTTGGCATTTGTATAAAGAAAGAAACCAAAAATGGGCCAAGATATTATGTAATAAATACCTTAATGCGAATGATCCTCTTTTGATTTTTAGAATGAGAAATCTTCCTAAAGGATCTAAGAGTTGGAATTTTATGACAAAGTGCAGACACATTATTAGAAATTCTCTATCATGGGATGTGGGTTTAGGTGATGAGGCTTTATTTTCGGAGGATTCTTGGGATGGTCTCCCCCTAATTGTGTCCAGACCCTTCCCCTTGACCCTCAAAGAGAAATTAGTATCTACTTGGGGTGATAAAGTTAAAGACTATAAGTTGAAAATCTCTTCTAAAGGTTCAGTCAAATGGGTGTGGAAATCTCTGGATGGAGTTGGAATTAACCCCGAAGAAAGACAAGCTTATGAAAAGATTCTTTTTGAAAAAAGAGTTAAGCAGTCTAAGAAGAAAGATGAACTCATTTAGGTAGCCTCAAAGGATGGCAAACACAATGTTAGGAGTGGACATAACTCCTTGATTCATTCACAAAGATGGGAACAGATAGAAATTCCACTCAATCTATGTTGGGATGCAGCTTGCCTGCCCAAGTCCAATTTCTTTCTATGGCTGGCCTCCCAAAATAGGATCCTTATAGAAGATAGGCTACATAGATTTGGCTTTCAAGGCCCATCCAGATGTGTGCTTTGTAAACATAATTTCAAGGATGTAGAGCATTTATTATATAGCTTCCCATTCTCCCAATTGTGTTGGGAATGGCTTAGGCTAAAGTTGGGTTGGCCATCCCCCTTACCAAGATCCTTCTTCAAGCTCCTGAAAGGATGGCCTATTAACATGATCAAGGGAATCTATAACAAACTATGGAACATTTTCCCAATGATTATGTCATGGGAGATCTGGAAGGAGAGAAATAGACATATATTTTGAGATTCAAAAATGGAGTTGGAAGGTTTATTGCTTAAAATAGAAGCTAGCATAGTGGAAGTCACTAACTCTCACCTTAGGAAGGTTCAAAAAGAGGAAGGTTCCTTTTTTGCATGGGATGGTCTCATGAAGAATAATTGGAGTAAGTTAATCAACCCACCCCTAGTATATACCAAGAGCAGTGAGAAGGCTAGGGAGGATTGTAAATGGTCTCCTCCCCCGTATGGATGGCACAAACTCAATTTTGACGAAGCTGCCAAAGGCAATCCTAGAATGGCAGGTATTGGTTGCATTATAAGTGATGATACAGGAAATTGGATAGCCAAAAAAGCATTTTCAATTTGGCCTACAACCATCAACCTATAGAGTTAGAAGCCTTGGAAAAAGGCCTCCTACTTTTTCTTGAATTAGGTTTGTCAAAAGTCATTATAGACGGTGATTCTCAAATCATCCTTAATGCGATCAGGAAATGGGCTACACTAAATTGGGTTCTAAATTCTAGACTAAGCGAGGTCCTTATACTTATTGATCAATTAGCTAATTCTAGAATTAGTCATATATTCTGAGAAGGGAATAAGAAGGCCGATGCTCTAGCAAATAAAGAAGTAGATGGTATAAATCTTCAAATTATTAAAGGTTCATAGAGTATGTTCTTTACAACTTCTTTGGTCTGAGGATTAATTTTTCCCCTTCACAATAGGTTACCTTATAGACTTGTTTCACTAAGATTACTATATAGAGATCCACCTTCACTCAGGAAGTGGCCCTTTGTCATCATTAGTAGTCTTAGACCTCCCTCTATTTTTAATTGTCCGCCACCTTGGATAATCATTGAAATAGATGGGAAGTTGACTATTGGATATCTAGGTGGTTGATCATCATTTTTTGGTCTAACATCCTACCTCATCTAATGCATTTAGCCCATGACTTGAGATGCGAGCATCACCGTAGCATGAGGTTAGGTTTGGAGGTTTCTAGATCTTCTGATATGGCTATTAATATACTGTCGATGTTGATGCCCTAGGGTAGCCCTACCTTTGTAGTAATGGATTCAAATATTTACGTCTTCCATACTTTGGAGGTTTGTACCATGGCTTTCTACGAAAATGTTAAGCCAGAGAGGTGGAATAGAATATTGAACCCATTGGATGACATGGCCAGGATAGCAATGAGTAGGGCCATTGAAGAAGGTGTTTTTGACTACAGCTACACATGGAGGAAAAACAGTGACATTATCGGCTCCTTTATAGGATGCATGGCCAGAGCAAGAATTGAATCGAGAATAATTATCCAACTCTACAGCAGCATTTTCAACCCTACTTGGAGGAAGGGACTCAAATAGGCAGTCAGAAGCATTAATGGAAAATTACAAATTTTGCTGCCCGAAAGATAGATGGAGCTTCCCCCTGGCTCTCTAGAGCTGGAGGTTGCTTTTCGTCACCCCTTGCTGGTTGTCAAGGAAAATTATGCTTTCTATAAAGAATGGCCTAGGGTGGAGGCTAGCATCCATTTCCTTCTTGGATGGATGAGAATAGTGGCAGATGAGAGAAAAAGTTGGCTAATGAACTACCTCAATGCCTACAATGCATACATTAAACCAAGGGTTACCTTCGAGGATTTGAATGCCCTCAACTTCATTACGCCCAACACGGAGAAGTCAAGCAGGACTAAGTTCGGCTTTGAATTCTCCCCAAATTTTCAAGCTGAAAACCCCAATGAAGTTGCTGAAGTCATTATAGTGTATCAAAGATAAGTGGTCTCTTGTCAGTTTATACATGTTGTGGATAGGGAAGGGCATGCTATTAATATTAGTAATAGGCACTGGTTTAGCAATTATAGTCATGTATTTAGTGTACTTGGGACTGTGAGTAGTATAATTTGTTATGTAAAGCTATACATCATTTTTTGGTATATGTATACATTTCTGCTATTTAAGGAGATTTTACAGCTCCTTCATTTTGTATCTACCGTTAGAAAGCTTATCAATAATATAATGATATATCGTTGCTATAAATACTTCTCCAATGTCTACTGGTTTTAAATTTCTATGTATTAAGGTATGTGATTTGCATGAATTTTTCTAGTTTATGGATCGCCTCCATGAAGTGGCATGTGGTTTCAATGGTAAATTGATTAACTAGATTAGTGGGACTTGCTAGCTTCATACTATTTGGATGATGAGAATATACATTTGGTTATTCTCACACTACTCTGTTTCGATTTGATTTGAAATGAAGGTAAGTCTAAAATGAAGAATTTTTTGGCTTCTTGGAAACCCCTATGTATTTTTAGATGTGGATGACAGGATCAGATAGTTTATTATAGGAATGGGTGTCCCTCTCCCTTTCAGGGCATGATTTTTATTAAGTGGATATGGATTGCATAAGACTCTGACGGCATGGGCCCTGCATTTTGGGCACTTCCCATAGTATATAATGATACTTGTTTTGAAATAATTTTCCCTTCCCCATTTAGCATTGTCATTACTAATACGATCAGTGTTAGATGTGTTAAATAGTGTAGAATCATCATTTTAGTCAAAGGGTAGCATCAAAGGTGAGAAGTCACTCTGATAAGTACATATGTTATCATTGATGATCATTTTGGTTCAGGAGATTAAGCTTTTACTATAGACATGTTCCTAGGATCTAAATTTAGTAGGAGGATGTTATATTAAATTTTGGACATAGCTTTCATTTTATATAAGAATATTTTGCTAACCTTTTATCTTTCCTTCTATGGTCATGATTGTACTAATGTTTGAAGGATAGGATGATTCTGTTTCTGGACTCTTCCTTAACGTCTCATAAAGGATTCTACCTACCTTATTTAGATCTTAAAAGTTTTTAATATTTGTTGGTTTACTAAAGGTTTATTGGAGTGATAGTAGGTTTAGATTTTTGGATTAATAAGAGAAACTCTAATACCTCGTCAAGAGGTGAACGAGAATATTAAGGACTATAATTTTCATTAGGTCCATCATCACTTGATTAGTTTGTATCGTAATTTGGATATTTGGACTGGGGTATGTCCCTTTTAATTTGTAATAATAAAGGACTATGGTCCTGAGCTAGACTAGAGGTTTTCTTTCCTCGTTCTTTCCTACCGGTGCCCGTTAGAATGGTGGAACACTATTGTATCTTTTTCATTATAATTAATTATTATGGCCTTGGCCGTTTACCAATTTAAAAAAATAAATTTAAATAAAATAATTAATATTTTAAAATTAATATTTTTAATATTATTTAATTTTATTAAAAATATATTTTATGTAGGTTATTTTTAAATATTATTTCACTTATAAAAAAATCAAAAGTAAATTAAAATTAAAATTGTTGAATTTTAAACTCTAAAGTTTTATACATTGTTTTACTATATACAATTTAAAGTTAAATCTATTGATTACGTCGAGAGGCATTCTACACAATGACAACACAAATACCAAATCCACACACGGGAATATGCCAAAAAAGATTTGTCGTCAATAAAAAAGAAATGAAAGCGGTTACACACTAATTTAATTAAAAAGGAATTCATAAATGCACTTTATTTCGCCATGGCCATGTGACACCTTATAAAATAATAACATAGAAATTTATTCTTGAAATAATAGGAAAGGAAAGCAAATGAAAGAAGCTTTTATAGTCCACAACACCAGCCATAGTTCTTCCTAAAATAATAGGGTGACACATGGTCATCCCGAAATAATAGGCCCTAAAACAATAGGGTGACACATGGCTTTTCTAAAATAATAGGGTGGCATATGACCATACCAATATAAAAGGATCAAAGTAATAGGATCCTAAAAAAATTTAAAATAATAATAATAATAATAATTTTAAAATAAAATAGATGGGTGAAGATGAATGAATGTTGAGCATAAACTTGGTTTTTGCTAGGGCTTTCGTGCCCTAGCCCGTTCGATGCTGAAGACCTGCAATTTGGAGGTGGGTGATTGTCTGATTTGAACGCTGGTGTTTCTAGACTGGCTGCATGTGAGGATTTGGGTGGCAGTGGCTCATTCAGACCTGTGGGTGGCTTATTTGTTTCCCAAGCTACATCGTGTTGTGTCCTAAATGGGGGTCATGGTGCTTGGAGTTTGTGGGGCTTTTGCCAGTTTATCCTTATTTTGTTGTATTTTGGTTTGGGGGTGAATAGTGGATCAAGGTATTTCCTCCTCTTAGCTTCCTATTGGTGATGTGGAGATGAGGGAGCCATCTTCCTCATTACATGCCAATAATAAGGATTTGAATGGTAAATCTCAATCGAGGAATGGTGAATCTTCTCCAAGAGGAGTGCTCCGAGTAAAGAAAATTAATGGATGTTTGTAGAGAGCCAAGAATCGGCCAATTTTGATTATCCAACCTGAACAAGTCTCAGAAGATGTTGAATACTAGAGCAATCATGTCCTTATTTGTAAGTTTTTGGGTCTTTTCCTTTCCTTTCCTATACTGGAATCCTGGGCTCATCGAATGTGCAACCTAGAAGGAGATATGAAGATTTTGTTAGCAGCTAATAACTACTTTATGGTTATCTTTTCAAGCATAATAGACAAGAATAAGGCATTTGAAGGTGGTCCTTATTTCTTCAATCAGGTGGGGCTTTTCATCAAGCCTTGGCACATGTTCTTCAACTCTACTAAGGAAATCCCCTTTCGAGTTTTGGTGTGGGTCCGCTTATCAAGGCTACCTTTAGAATTCTGGAGGGAAGATATTCTTCACTCAATCTCATTGCTTCTTGGAAAACCTGTGGGTTCAACTACACAGACACAAGATCATAAGGTAATTTCTTTTCCTCATATTTGTGTAGAAGTTGATTTAAATAATCCATTGCCAGATTCTATGGAAATTTGCATGGGATCATCTTCTTGGATCCAACAGTTGGATTACAAGACCCTACCATTCAAATGTAGAATTTTCCATGAATATGGGCATTTATAGTGCAAATGTCCCAAGAACAAGTCCCCAACCTTGGCCGCTCTAGGACCCCCTGGGGAGGACAAGGGGAAAGCTACTTCATCTATTGGACCTCTTGATAGTGAGGGATTTACTCAGGTGAAGTCTTGTAACAAAGGCAAAGGAAAGAAGAGAACCTAGATGGACAGGCAGATCGATGACACCTTTAATAGGTTTGATGCTCTTGGAGATTTGGTCTAAGAGGAAGGTACCCCAGTTGAGCTTCTTTCTAAAGCCAAAGGGTAGTAGGAGATTCAAGTTGGGGATATGTAGAGGGAGGATCAAATTCTAAATACAAGGGAACAACAGGTTGGATAGGTGGATATTGATTTGCCTCCTCTTGTTCAGGATATTGGACATATTGGTGAGTCATAGGGTTTGATGGGTCCTGTCTTGGAGGCTCCTGTCCCCAATAATCCCAAGGGGACCCAAGATTCTACAAAGGGTAATAAGGCTCCTCTTGTCTTATGCATATAGCAAAAATCTTTCAAAAAGGGGTCTATTGATAAACCGTCAAAGAGTGGTAGGAAGACTGATCAGGAGAAGGTGAAGATTATGGATGAAAATTTGGTTGAGTCGGGGTCTGTGAAACCCATAGATTCTCATTTCTCTCACCCCCATAAATGATTGTGTTGTCATGGAATGTAAGGGGGTTGAATATCATCCCCAGACAAAAGGTTGTTCATAGATTAATTGATTCTTAGTCTCCGAATGTGATTTTTATATAGGAAACTAAGCTTACAATGGAGGGATTGGCTAATTGTGCTTCACATATCTAGCCCCAGGGATCTTGGCAAGGAGTAGGTGCCTTGAACAGTTCAAGGGGGGAGGGTGACTTGCTTCTGGGACCCTAGAAAAGTTTCCCCCTTATGGTGGATCTCTAGTCAGTTCTCCATCTCTTTGGTTGCTTCTAGTTTTGAAACTGGAGAGAGGTGTCTTTTATCCAATATATATGCTCCTACTAATTTTTTAGGTAAATCACATTTATGGGCTCATATCAGATTCATCTAGTCCCTAGACCATTTTCTCTCATGGATTATGGCTGGGGATTTTAATGTTGTCACTAGTCTAGAGGAAAAACAGGGTGGGCTAGCTAGGTTGGACCCGTCTTTAAATTTTCTTAGGGATATGATTGGATCCTTGAATCTCATTGATGTGAAGTCAACCAATGGCATCTTTAGATGGAATAATCGAAGATGTGGGGGTGAGGCTATTTCAAAAGGCTTGATAGATTTTTGGTTTCCTACTATTGGATGAACAATAGATGGATCACCAATTCTGAAATTGTTGACTGGAGGGGCTCTGACCATTGGCCCATCAAGCTATCCATCACCTCATACAATGTCACCAGACATCACTCCTTCAAATTTTAGTTGATTTGGCTTAGAGACTTGTCTTTACCCGACCTTATGGTGGACTGGTGGTATGAGGGGAAGCTTGCCCATGGAATGACTATGTATACTTTCAATAAGAGGCTCCAACATGTGAAGTACAAGCTTAAGAGATGGAATAAACATCATTTTGGGAACCTCCATGTTCAAAAGGTTGTTGCTCAGACCAAGCTAGATAATATTACCTATCAGATTAGAGATCAGGGGTTGACATCTAATTTGAGTAAAGCTGAGTCCTTGGCTCTAAAGGGACTGGAGGAATGGGAGCTTCGAGAGGAGATTTTTTGGAAGCATAAATCCCAGATTGATTGGCTACAAGAAGGGGATAGGAACATTGTTTTCTTCCACAACTTGGTGAAGGCTCAGAGATAAGGTAATTCAATCTCCTCTCATCTCATCTAATGGGGACCAGATCTCATCCTGTAGAGAAATTTCTAGGGAAGCTGTCAATTATTTTTCTAATCTTTTTACTAGGAAAGTTCTTCCTGTTGAGACTAAGGAGTGTGCCATTTTGGACTGTATCCCCCTCTTGGTCTCTATTGAGATGAATGAGGCCCTCTTAAGCCCTATCCAGTTACCAAAACTAGAGAAAGTTGTTTTTAATATGAAAAAAGGCAAGGCCCCTGGTCCAGATGGCTTTTCGATTGATTTTTTCCAAGAATTATGGGAAATAATAAAGTCTAATCTCCTTGAAGTGGTACACGAATCTCGTAGAAATGAACAAATGTTGAAGTCTTTGAATTCTACTTTCTTAGCTCTTATACCAAAGAAGGAAGAGGCTAATAGGTTGGACAATTTCAAGCCTATAGCATTATGTAATGTTGTCTAGAAGATTATTACCAAACTGATCACTAAGAGGCTCAAACCACTCCTTGGTTCTTTGATCTCTTCTGAACATGGTAGTTTCATTGAAGGTAGACAAATTTTGGATGGGATTGTGATAGCAATGGAGGCGATTCACTCTATGGCGACATCTAAGGGGAAAGCAATGTTTATTAAACTTGATATGGCTAAAGCTTATGATCGGGTGAATTGGGAGTTCCTATAGAAAATTCTTTTGGCCTTTGGTTTTGATGAGGAGTGGGTGATTTGGGTTCTAAGTTGTGTGACCTCTTCCTCCTTCTCAATTTTCATTAATGGGGAACCATCTGATTTGTTTTGGGCTTCTCAAGGACTTCGAAACGGAGATCCTTTATCTCCCTATTTATTCATCATCATGGTGGAGGGTCTTGACAGATTTTTAAAATCACAGGTGAGGCAAGGTCTTATCCAAGGTTGGAGCTGGAATAATAATCTTCCCTCCTACTCTCATTTTTAGTTTGTGGATGACATTGGGTTAATGGGCATGGCTAGAATTAGTGAGGTAGTGAATTTATAAGAGCTTTTGATACCTATTTGAAAGCCTCAGGGTAGTGTATTAATGATGATAAGTCTTCTATTTATTTCTCTAATAGTCCTTAACTTATTCAGAACAGGATTGCAAGGATTCTTAGATTTCAAATCGGATTGCTTCCTCTGATGTGCCTTGGGGTTCCTTTGGTCTTGGGTTCTTAGTGAAGAGACTATAGGCAGGGGATTTTGGATAAGTTTTGGAATAAGATTAGTCACTAGACGTACAGATGGTTATCTTCACTTGGGAGAGTGGTTCTCCTTAAGTCTGTGGTGCAGTCTCTCCCTATTTATAGATGTTGTGATCAAGTTCCCCCTTCCAACTTTGTGAGGGACTTTGATGCTTTATCTAGGCAATTCCTTTGGTCTGGTAGCCTCCGATCCTCGAAATGGAGCCTTGTTAAGTGGGAGTCTATGTATAGACTAAAGCATGCCAAGGGCCTTGGTTTTAGGTCGATGGTTCTTATTGTCACTGCTTTGGCTGCCAAGCTATACTAGAGATGGTGTAAATGTTAGGATCATGATTGGGCCAAGATTCTTGCCCACAAGTATTTTCCAAGTGCCAATTGCCTTGATGTGCCAAGGCTTACTCTAGCAGGTAAAGGTTCCTGTATTTGGGACACTCTTAAGAAGGGAGCTCAACTTATTAAGGAGGGCCTCTTCTAGATTTTTAATAGTGGTTTTGATGCCCTATTTTGGCAAGACTCTTGGGATGGCCATCCTTCCATTCTTTCTAGCTTCCCCCAGCTTCAAACTCTTTGCCACATTTTTACTAATGCTAGATGGTTTACGGTGGAGCACTTTTAGACGGTCAAGTGTCTAGGTCAAGTGGAGGTGACTTGCTAGAAGGACCCTCAGGAGTGGCCCACAAGTGGCTCTGATGAGGGCTATGATGTTCTTACTAAAACTCTAGAAAGTAGGTTTTGTAGTTCTCTTCGTGAGCGAGATTTCTTGGCCTGGAGTCCTAGCCCAAAAGGCAAGTTTACTGTGGCTCAAGGCTATGCTATGCTTGATAGGAACTTTCATGGTCCAAATGAGGTGAACTGGTGGAAGAGAGTTTGGTTTAACCTTTCTTGGCCGAAATGTAATTTTTTCTTATGGTTGTTGGCTCAAAATAAATGCTTCACTTGGGAGAATCTTCACAAACGCAATTTTCAGGGACCTTCTATCTATTTCCTATGTTCGAACAATGAGGAATGTACTTATCACTTGTTTTTTCTTTTCCCTTATTCAGGAGAAATATGGAACATATGGTGGGAGGCTTGGCAACATGGTTGTATTCATACATCCTCTTTAATTAACTTTTGGGAGAGTTTGGGTAGACCTCCAATGAAGACTTTTTTCTTGCAGATTGCTTGGATGGTTGGGCCATCTCTAATTCTCTAGAACCTTTGGCTGGAGAAAAATTGCAAAATTTTTTGTGACTCCAAGTTAGAAACTTTGCATCTTTGGAGGATTATTCTTATAGGCTTTAGGAGACCATCTTCGCTAAGTGTGATATGTTTGAAAGTATTGATTTTGGTGATGTTGCTACTGTGCAAAATTTGAATCTAGGAGATAGCAAACAAGGTGTCAACCTTGGATAAAGACCTCACAATGGAAAGCAACAGGTTTTTCAAGATGGGAGGTGGACTCCCCCCTGGCTGGGACTTTGAAGATTAATACAAATGGTTCTTCTCATGGGAATCCTGGTCATGCTGGTATTGGGGGCATAGGTAGAGACGAGGATGAGGATGTGGTTTTTCTCTTCTCTATGTACAAAGGTCAATACTCTAACAATCTGATCGAAGCCCTTGCTATTAAGATTATGATTGAGAGAGGTTGTTCTTTAGGATGGAAGAGGATCATCTGTGAGTCTGATTCTCAGATTGTTGTGGACATGCTGAATAGTCAAAGCTTGGAGAGTGTTAGTTGGCATTTAGTTGCTTTGGTCAGATAGACTTTAAGTCTTTTTAATTCTTTGGACTCTGTCTCCTTTCCTCATATCCCTAGAGAATGGAACAGAGTGGCTGATTGTTTGGCAAAGTGGGCTTCAAAGAACATGGAGGGGTGGAATATTAGTGGAAGGGATGAGTTATCGACTAAGTTTAGTGGGATTGTTGAGAAGCTATTATTGGGTGACATGAATATCTAGTGTTGTTGTGGGCCATGTGCATTTGCCTTGTACTTTGATTTTGGTTGAATAAATTTGTACCCCCTTTTTTTGAAAAAACTTTAAATTAAAATAAAATATTCTTAATTGTTATAAACACTGCATAAAAATAACTGTTATAACATAACATATATCATTCAAATATGTAATATGGAGATTTAGTTGGATTTTTTTTTTTATATCAAAGATTGAATGGAAATAAAATATAGTTTTTCTACAATATTTAGAAAGTAAGAATATTTGTGTTTAATTATAAAAATTTAGAATGTTTTGTATGCAAAATATATAAGAGAATAGAAATATTCATTAAATATTTAGAAAAAATATAGAAGGATTTTATTCAAATCTAGACTTCAATTTTAAATTTGTATGTAAGATTTTTGATGATTCATTCAAATATTTTAAAATTTTAGAATTTATTTAATGAGGAAATGTTGATTGATTTGCATTTAGTAAAAATATTTAAATGATTAAAAATAAAAAGATTTTATAAATATCCTCTAGCATTAGAAGAGTAGATTGAGGCTCCTCATGACTTAAAGATTCTTCTACCTCCTCATTAGGCAACTCTAATAAATCTGGTGTAAGAGCTGATAAGACTCTCATGTATTCACTTGTTCCTTGTGTAGGTATACTTCAATCCAATTATATCTAGATGTTGTCCAAACATGAAAATAGATCTGCAAGAAAGTGATATTTCTTCTTACAATGTGGAGCTAGTTTATAAGTCAAGCAGTGTTGAAAGTTGATACCAATGGATAGAGGGGAAGAAGCTAACAACTATCTGAAGGCATATCATAGTGAAAGGATTGACATTTTTTCATTCTCCATTGAATATTTGCAAAAACTTTATCTATATTTCCTAAATACTTTGCCTTAAAGAGTCATTTGTAGAGCTCATTCAAATTAGCCCTATTAGACTCAACCGGACTCCCTACAGCTATGATCATTGCAAGATTATCACTTGGAACCCTATACCACTCAATATTATTGATGTATTCCTTCCCCAACAATCAGTAAACTACCCTTATAATAAGAAAATGAGTATCTAAAAGCATAACAGACATATGGGAACTAGAAATCGGATCATCTAATGCCATTTGAGGAATTGATCCTTTTAACTTTATAATAGTGTTCATGCTTGTAACGCTACTATTATTACTCAAATCAATAATTGTATTAATCAGTAAAGCAAGTCACTCACATGAACATTGAACATCTAATATTTGGATGGTCATTGCCAATTTTATCATAATTTATGGAAGCTCTTCCATCGAATGATCTTTAAGAATTCAAATAGATGGAACCATTAAACTTCCTCAAGGTTTTCTAATCGTTTCTCTTTGCATGGTTTTTCTAGATGATTTATGTCTTTCCCTTTTCTTCATCTACTGATTCACAACATTCTATCGGACTTGTGGCATACCAATAATTGGGGTTATCATCATCACACTATGAATTAAAAATCATTTATTATTTCATAAGTAGATAGGAAGATTATCTTATTGCAATTATTATCATTAATCTCAATATGTTAAAATTTAGACATATTAATTCATTAAGAAAGATCCAAAGAAAAATGCTTAAGATCTTGTAATCTTCGGCTGAGGTACCTAATGAAGTAGTATTGTCATTGATCCTAAATATTTGAAGGACATTTGTGGTAGTTGGTAATTAAGCTTATTCATCTTTTTTTGTATGTTAAGATCTCTAAATAGTATGTTAACATTTAGTTTTTAATACCTCTCAAAAGATCATCACAGTGCTCTCATGGATTCTTATGCTTTTAGATTCTTTATTTCTTCTAACCACTAATCATGATCTTGTTCAAGATTGATCTACTTTTGTAGAATCACTCAACAACCCCATAAACAAAGTGAGCAATATGGAGGATCTACAAGATGGAAGCTAGGAATTAGCCCTCAATATCCCAAAAAGTTATGGAGTATTTTTGTATAAAACATAAAAAGTTGTAAACATTGAAAAAATGCAAATTTTGATAGCATCTAGAAGGTTATATCCTTCATTAGTCTAGGAAAATGGGGGTATGCCCCTCTTACTTTTTTACTTTATATAGGACCTTGGTCCTGGGCAAGACTAGAGGTTTTCTTTCTTTGTTCTTTCATACCAGTACCCATTTGAACAGAGTCTTTGAAATCTTCTATATTGTTTAATAATATAATCTATAGGGCTTTAGCCTTTTACTAATAAAAAAAAGAAAAAAATTATAAATATTATTTCTACTTTTAAGTGAAGCACCAATTAATTTTAGAATAAATTTAAAACTACTTTTACTAACCACTACACAATATAAGTTTGTTTTAAATTGAGAATTTATTAATAATACACTTTCAATAAATAAGTGTAGTGTTTAAGTTAGGTAATTATTTATTAATGGTTGAGATTAGAATTTTTACAATTAGAATTAGGATTCAATTATGATAATGATTATGTATAGGTTATGTTATTATAAGAATTATGGTTGAATAATATTTGGTTAGAATTAATTAAGCATCAAATAAATTTGGGGGAGAAAA